>CM032449.1:40883678-41026647 GCA_019049505.1 Pachyrhynchus sulphureomaculatus
TACTTACTTAAAAAACATGCCTCGTAATATTCGGTATTGATGTGTTTTCCCTTCTCAGCATAGTGAAAATTATTCCATGGGCATCCCAAAATACAGAGGTCAAAATTTTTCCAGTCGACTGTTGTGTCTTTGGTCGCTTCGGGCTGCTTTCACTGGCTGCTGTCCACTCAGCTGAGTGCCGATTTAATTCCAGTGTGTAGTGGTGGATCCATGTTTTATCCATTGTCACATATCGCATGAAAAAATCATTTTTATTGCGCTTAAACAGGTCCAAACGGCGCTCAGAATCATCATGTTGTTTTTGCTCCACTCTGAGCAAACGCGGTACCCATTTCGAATAGAGCTTTCTCACGCCAAATGTTCATGCAAAATATGACCAGCACGTTCTCTTGATATCTTTAGGGTGTCAGCTGTCTCACGCAATTTGACTTTACGGTCATCCAAAACAATTTTGTGGATTTTTTTTATGTTGTCCGGTGTAACCACCTCATTTGGGCGTCCAGAGCGTTCAGCATCTGTGACTGTACGACCGCTTTTAAACTCAACATGCCAGTAAATGATGAGTGATTTTCCAGGGGCAGAGCCCCGTAACACATATCAAGCCATTGCTTTGTTTGAACAGTATTTTTTCTCATCAAAAAACGGTGTTTAATCAACACACGAAATTCGATTTTTTCCATTGTTTTGAAAATATCAAAAGTAGCGTCTCTAAAACCACTGTTACTTGTAAACTAATCGTCGAAATGTCATGAAATTTGGACACGTATCGTTTGAAGGTTGGTACTTCCTAAAAATCTAATGGATTTTTTGAACAGGGCGACATCTATCTGTCAGACTAAAAACTTTTCAGCCTAAGTGTTATATGTTGAGTTCTTGTTACTGTGAACCGATAACCATATTATGAAACAAAAACATGTTTAAAAATTTTTAGGAATAATATAGATTTGAGACGTAGCAAAGAGGGATGCATGTGCCATTTTCCGCCCCCTATGGATTTAGAAACCAAGTACCTCAGTCATCGATTGTTTAGATTTACGTGTTGCCAGGAGTTTAAGGATTTAGATTTTCAGTGCAATAGGGTCTTTGTTTCGTCAATCGGTTTTGCTCCCCGATTGTCGTTTGACACCTTCCCCTATAAGTAACTTCACCTTCGGTATTCCACGTTTTTCCTTAAAAAAAAACCTTTGTACCCCCCTGTTTCTCGATCGATTGATTGATTGATCGAATCAGAAGACTTCTTGCATTCCTTTGTAATTCAGTTCCGAAGGCCTATAGAGCAATTATAATTTACTACTGTCGATAGGCTTATTTGTTTTAATCTAGGAAAGTGCACAAGAATAATTGTTAAAAAGGACTGTGCATATTACATAAAAATTCGTGAGCCATGTCATTCTGTTTTAAAAAATTTAAACTGATATTTACATATAAGAAGCATTAAATGAAAATATTTCAGTGGCTGGCATACCTTATACAGTCGGTCAAGTAAGAACGTGTTTGCTCGTATTCTTGAAAAAAATGTGTTTCGAGAAAAATTTTTGCCATCAATATATTCTTTGGTATGCTAGCAACGGTGCAATTACTTTACTCGTCTCCTGCATTAATAATCGCTTGGCATCTTCGAGGCATGCTGCCGAGATTTTCTGCATACTAGGGCGGCAATGATCTCCAAATTTTTCGAATTTCACGAAACAACCGAGTCAAAGTCCTCGGAGTCTTCTCTTTACAAGGGACCAAACGTTTTCAATAGAGTTGGCGTCCGGCGATTGTGAGGGCCACTCTAGTACCTTATCGTGGGCCCAAGCGAGCCGCTTTGTGACGTGATTTTCGCCCAGCAAAGGTTTCTTCAAGATGCTTCGGAATTTGACATCATGAGCACGAAGATCTTGTCGAATGGTCTCACCGGACACATTCAAACCCGATTTTCTTAATTTTGCCGCTCCTTGACGCAGCGTCAATTTCTCACAGCGTTAAAGTCCCGTGAAAACAAAGACACGATTCGTTTTGCAACTTTTGAATGACTTTACCTACCGAGTCATGTTTTGGCAAGTCGTCGACATTTTTTGTCTCGTTAAAATTGTTTACCTACTTCTTGACAAACGATACCGACTTTTTAATATATTTAGCACCGCGGAATGTGTCATTTTAAGCCCCTTTGGATGGGAACAAAGAAAGACTGAACCGACGCGCAAACAAGTGACTCATTTTGGATTTTACGTGATTTCGTAGTAGGCAAAGGTTTCCTCTGCCGTTTTGAATCGCTAGAATTGTGCCCACCGAAGATGAATTATCGCGGTCACGTTCTTACTTTACCGACTGTGGTTATCTATTGGAAGGGACTGAGAGTCTAGCCTTACTTCCATGGTGAAACTGCCCCCGATAGGAGTAGTATAGAAACGCGCTTCTGTGACTGCGGATGGCCTCTTTTCATCCAGCAGTTACCAAAGCCGAAGACTTGAGCTTGATTTACCCTTGAACTCCTGAAAAATCTGCAAGAAGTGCTGAAACTTCCTGAAACTCGTACAAGAAGTAGTCGACAATGACGTCACACGTCCAGTGGTTGTTGAACAGTGCCCTTTTGGCACTCAATGGCCTGCAAGAGGAATTCTGACGTCACACTCGCATATGTATATAGTAATAGGTTGTTAAAATGAATAAAGTTAAAAAAAGTGACGTCTGTTGTAGGATTCGAACCTACATATGTTGTGTTCCAAAGTGTAAAACCAGGGACTTAACCACTGAGCCACAGAGGTTTCGTATGAGAAAGTGTAACAGTTGTGATGACATAAAAAAAATGTATCCGAAGAACTACTGAAAGTCCGCAATAAGTGCTGAAATTGGCTGAAACTCGTACAAGTAGTCGCCAGTAGTAATTTGTCCAGTGGATGTTGAATCAGTGCCCGTTTGGCAATATTAGTTGTCGAAAAGGAGTGAAAATAGGTGTAAATAGATGTGAATAGGTGTAAGTGTGTGTAACCTTCTTAGTTAAGAGCCTGCAAGAAGTAGTCGTCAATGACGTAATTTGTCCAGTGGCTGTTGAACAGTGCCCTTTTGGCAAGTTTAGATGTTGAAAATGTCGTTATAGAGGCAGAATCCGTGTAAATAGGTGTGAAATAGGTGTAAATAGGTGTGAATAGATGGCTTAAGAGCCTGCAACAAGTGGTCGTCAATGACGTCACACGTCCAGTGGATGTTGAAACAGTGCCTTTTTGGCAAGAGATTAGGGTTAAACGGTATGTTTATCGTAACAGTAAATGTTTTTACCGTAACGTTATAGGGTGTTTGTCAATAGAGCCGGTATTAGCAGGTATCTTAACTTCATTAAAACTCCTTTAAACTTCCATTTGAGGAGAAGTTGTGTAGAGGCTCGTTGGGTAAAGGTGAAGCTTTAGGTAATATTTACGTGTAAAATTTGTGCAAAAAGGCCATATTAGCGTGTATATTCGAGGTAAAAATAGGTAAACGTTCCCCTATTTAGTTGTTTGGCGCCGTAAAGTCGGTAAAGTCGGTAAGCTATAAAAAGTAAACAAGTGGAGCCGTAAGTCTGTAAAAATGTAGAAGATAAGGCTAAATGTAAACAAAATGTTTGAATGTGTGATTCATGGTACTTTTTGTATGTAAAATTCAGTAAACAAGTGCCTCGCTAGGTCAGAGGGGGGGGGGGGGGGGGGGGGGGGGGGGGGAGGTGGGGGCAAACTAGATAAGAAAGGTCAAAAATAGCTGATAAGGAGTTGCTTTGAATGCATAGAAGTGTTGTAAATTGGTGATAATTACTAAAGGTGGTAAAATAAGTATGAAATGAGCTTAAATTAGTCTAGTTGGACCTCGTTGAAATGAGTTTGAACTCGTTGGATTTTACTATAATATACTATATGAGATGAAAGCAAGTTAAATAAGTAATATTTGTCAAGAATAGTAAAAAATAAGTATGAAATGAGTCTAAATGAGTCTCAACCGAGTTTGGAGGAAATAGTTTGAACTCGTTGGCTTGTAATAATATTAAAATATATATGTAGAGATGAGCCTAGCCTAGCCTAGACTAGTTTGGCCTCGTTGAATTGTTTGTAACTACTTGGTTGTTATTTCTATATTATGAGAGGAGAATAAAACACAAGTATGAGCACAGATTTAAGACAATATATTAAGAAATTCTAAAAATAATACAAAAATGTTACTAAATTAAGTAGATACAAGAACTATATTAAAAGAATAATTTTACTATAATATGTTATAAGAAGAAGAAGATTAGAGAGCGAGTTAAATAAAACACAATTTATATTTGGCAAAAATAGTAAAAATAAGTATGAAATGAGCTTAAATTAGTATAATTTGTCCTCGTTGAAATGAGTTTGAACTCGTTGGATTTTGCTATATGTTATATGATGATGAATGAAAAAATAGTAAAAAATAAGTTGAGCCTAGATTAGTCTAAAACCAACGAGTTTGGAGGAAAATGGTTTGAGCTCGTTGAGTTGTAATAATAATAATATAATAATAATAGTAAAATTTTAAAATGTAAGAAATGAGATGAGCCTAGCCTTTTACTGTATTTCGTTGTCCTAACGTTCAATGTAAACGTAAAAGTTATTGTTCTCAAGTTAGTATATTATGTATGAAATGAGCCTAGATTAGTTTATTTTGGCCTCGTTGGATTGTAATAATAATAGTAAAAATATATATGTGTTAAAATGAGATGGGTCTAGCCTAGCCTAGTTTGGACTCGTTGTATTTTGCTATATGGGGTGAAGATGAGAGCGAGAGAGAGAGTAAAATAAAACGCAACTATGAGCACATAGAGAAATATATTAATATTACGGAAATAAATGTTATTTACAAAAAAAAAAGAGTACAATAAAAAAAATATTAAATTAGTCTAGCCTAAATGAGTTTCAATAAAACTCTTTGAAATGTACAGTTATAGAAAAAAAATGTTACTAAAAAACATACAAGTATGAGCAAGAGTTAATAAATAAAATTTAATAAAGTATGTCTAAAATAATTTCGTTTGTTGCTATTATTGTTGCTATTGTTGTTGCTAATTTAAATGCTTAAAAGTACAAAATATCTATAAAACAATATATTTTGTTTGTTTCTATAAGAGATGATGAGAGAGAATAAAATACAAGTATGAGCAGAGATATAAGAAAATATATTAATAATTCTAAAATAGTACAAAATGTTACAATATGTTACAAAATCTACATAATTTATATTGTTAAAATAATTCATTCAAGTCATCTATTTCCTTGTCTTTCGTTGGCTTCTCTTTCGAGTCCTTTTCTTTCTTTACTGGAAAAATAAGAAGAAGGTGAATGTTTTTAACCATCTTTTGTTTTAAATAGATTCTTAATTTCACATGCCAAACACATCTTTCATTATACAGATTTGTTTCTCCTTTACATTTGGGACATTTTATTTGTACAACTGGTATTTTTAATGGTAGTTTTTTCTCTTACACTTGTTATGTGTTAGGTGGTAGCAACTAAAATAAACATACAAGTAGGGGTTAGAGTTAATAAATAAATTTAATAAAAGCATGGGTTGAGGTAAATAAAGTATGTGCAAAAATAATTTTTATTCTACAAGAACAAAACATTTCCAAAATGTTAATAAAATGAATGCAATATTTGTTCAAAAAAAAAAAAAAACGAGATCAGACAAGGTTCTCGTCCATAAAAACTGAATATTACAAGAACAACCTGTATGAAATGAGCCTCGTCTAATTTGATCAAATCTTCTTTACAACTACTATATATGCATTAAAAAGGAGAAAATTTGAATAACTATGAATTGTCTAAATTATTGACTTACTTAAAAGTACAAAATATCTATAAAACAATATATTTTATTAAATTAACTAAAAATTCTAATGATACCAAACAACAAAAACCCAGTTGTTATAAAATTAAATGAGAGTTCAACAAATTTTATAAGAAAGATCAAATTTTTGTAGATAAGAGGATGTAAAATGTATTGAATAAAGTACAAATTGCAATGTATAATATTCTTTACTAATAACTATATATTTGATGAAAAATATTAAATATGACTTGCTTAATAGAATGTATAAATGAGAGAGTTCAGTAAAAACTGATAAGAAAGGTTAAAATTAGTTGATAAGAAGTAGATTCAAATGCATTGAGAATGTCTTTACAACTACTACTACTACTATATATTGAATAACTATGAATTATAATAATTAATTAAAAGTACAAAAATGTTTCAAAAAGACCATATATTTTACGAACTAACTAACTGAATTATAATCCAAAGAGATGATGAAAATTTTGACTGGTACAAAATGACATCACCATCAAAAACAAATAAAATTAAATGAGAGTTCAACAAATTAGATAAGAAGGTTCAAATTTTTGTTGATAAGAGGATGTAAAATGTATTGGATAAAGTACAAATTGCTATGTGTAATTTTCTTTACTAATAACTATATAAATTCGAAAGCGAGAGAGAGAGTTCAGTAAAAACAGATAAGAAAGGTAAAATATATGTGATAAGCTGTTGACTAAATGTACTGGAGAATGTACTAATTTCTACATCTAATAATAAATGGGATTAAAACATGAATATACATATTTTTCTCTTAAGATGGTTGAAAAGTGATCAAAAAGATCTAAATGGGAGTCAAAATGGTCTTAAATCTTGAAAAAAGACAGTAAAAAAGTCCTTATTGCATAAGAAGTGGTGAAAATAGGTGTTAAAAGGTTCTCATATAGTAGATATTAGGGTAAATTTGGGTTTGATAGTACAGGTTTTACAAATATGAGCTAGAGTTAATAAATAAATTTAATAAAAGGATAATTTAACACAATCCTACAAAAAGTTACATAAAATGTGAATAAAATAATGTCTAAGAGTATTGATTGGTTGAGGTAAATAAAGTATGTGCAAAATCATTTTTAGTCGTTTGTTTTATCCTACAAGGACAAAACCCTTCCAAAAATTTAATAAAATGAATGCAATATTTGTTCAAAACTAGATTAGACAAGGTGTTCCTCCATCAAAAATATAAAACAATATTTTCTACTAAAAAGTACTAAATAATTCCTGAATCCTAAGATGTAAATTTGCAAATAAATAACTAGTATTTTCCTTCGTACGAAATGATACCAACAAAAACAAATAAAATTAAATGAGAGTTCAACAAATTTGAGTAGAAAGATCAAATTTTTGTCGATAAGAGTGTAAAATGTATTGGATAAAGTACAAATTACAATGTATAATATTCTTGACTAATAACTATATATTTGACGAAAAATATTAAATATGAATTGCTTAATAGAATGTATAAATGATAGAGTTCAGTAAAAACAGATAAGAAAGGTCAAAATTAGTTGATAAGGTGTTGAGTAGATGTATGGAGAATTTAATGATTTAAACAACATTTAGATTTACCGTATTATCGTAATGTTAAATGTAATCGTAAAAGTCGTTTTTCTCAAGTAAAGTACAAATTGCAATTTAATAACTATATATCGAGTTCAACAAAAACAGATAAGAAAGGTTAAAATTAGTTGATCAGAAGTAGATTCAAATGCATTGAGAATGCAATAAGTTAAAGAGTAAAAAATTTACCGTATATCGTTGTCGTAACGTTAAATGTAAACGTAAAAGTTGTTTGTTCTCAAATTACTACTTAGTAATTCTGATATTTGTATAAATCAAAATTTGTTTCCAAAAGAACAAAGATTTGAATAATAATAAACTAAGAGATAGTCTGTAAATATAATATGACTACTAAATAGTAATTCAAAACTTTGAAACTGCTCTTGTTGCTATTGTTGATATTGTTATTGGCAGAAGAAATATAAAAAAAATCAAATGCGTATCAGATGATTAATAGACTGTATTTAATATATAAAACACACAAGTCTTATGCCGAGTCAATTACAATTTTGTTTGTTTGTTGTGTAAAGGTTCGTTCTAGTTAGTTTGAAAGCAAAAAATATGATCTTTTTAATATTTTAATTTGAAGATTTGAATGCATTATCGACAAATATGTTATTACTCCGAGAGTTATTCAAGTGAGTATTTTACTATTCACAGCTCATCTTAGTATCATTATTATAATTATTATATTCAGAGATATTTAGTTGGAAATAAAAAGGGAAAGGAGACGTATTCATGTATGTTTGGAGGAGGAACCGACACAAGAAGTATGGGATGAAATTGCGAGGCTTCCTCTGAAAAAAGTTTTTTGCCTGGAAATGATGTAGTCTTACATAAAATCCAAAAAACCTTATAAACATTGTTTTATTTTATAAACCAAATTATTACTAGGTTAAACTTAATACTAATAATAGATAACTAATCTAGTGTGAGAAAGTTTGTACAGTTTGTACTACAATAGGTAAAAAAAGAGTCTTAGAGGTACAACAACAACAAACATATAGGTAAATAAAATAATTTATTCAGAATCGGAAGAATCGGAATGGACTAAATTTCTAGTACATCGATTATAATCATCAATTTCAATATCTGTTTGAGGTTGTGCACAATATTGTCGTTATCCAAAGAATTGAGCAGCGGGAATTTTATATTTTCCCGAAGAACCAAAATTGTTGGATTTTCTGATAAAACTATTCTTCAGACTTTATATTTCTTTCGATTGAGGCATTTACCAAAGGACATATAATTAATTGAGCAATTTTTCGATACTTTTCTAATAAAATATTTTCATCTGATATAAAATAAATAATTAGAGGCCCATTATAGGTTGCATCTATGATGCCTGTTCGTATAGTTCCTATAGCATTCGTAGAGGATCTTGCAACAATTTGTCCATAGAATCCTATAGGAATATTTACATTTTTAATCAGTTCAATCTTTGTGGCTTTCCCTGCGGGACAAAATGTGTCCTGTTTAATACAAAGATCGAAACTTGCATCTGATTTATAGGCTTTCCAACAAGAATTATTTCCCGGAATAATTATTTTCGAGTCGTTGTCGTCGTCATCGAGTATTTGAATTGCTCTTTCTATACGTACATACAAGTAGGAAAAATAAGCTTTATTATACATTTGGGGATAATGGGGTAAAAATACATTTGTTGAAAAAGTTGTATTTGGACAATAAAGTGAAAAAATTAATTTGAGCCTTTACATATTTTATGGCTGAACATAAAACTATTTGATTCTCTTGTTTTTGCATAATTTTCCAAACAATGTCCTTAATATTTGACTTATTAGGGATAATAATTACCGATGGAAAGTGTTCAAATATTTCTGTGGGAATTTCCTTTACATTAGTGATGATATTCTTTTCATCAAAATTTTCCAACGAGGCAAATATTAATGAAAAATACAATTGAGAGAGTGGTGAACGTTCAAATAGATAATTCTTTGTTTCTTTTTGTTGTTGTTGCATTTTATTCATAATTCTTAACGTGTAAAGGTTTTGCCTAAAAGACTTTGGTGCTTTATTACTATTTTGTTGTTCTTTAAAAAGGTGTACATTTGAATATCTCTTGAGAAAATTGAGTTGTCCCATATATGTAAGACCATCCAAAAATATATTTTTAGCAAGTGGAAATTTTTCCTTGTTCTTATGTATAGTAGTAGTAGTAGTACTAGTAGTAGGAATTTGTTCTGTTGCATCCATATTAATTATTAGATTAGATGATGTAGGCATAATAGATTCGTTTAAAGATGCAGATGATGACAACATACTGCAAACAACAATTCGAATTAGATATGATGTGGTTTGTATAAAAATTTTTCCCGTTAAACTCACCTGATTAAGTAATTACACACAAAGCAAAAATAAAGAATTATATGATATAAATATATATGTTGTGAGAGGAAAGCTGACAACTGATGTTTGTATTTACCAATTCAATCTTTTTATAACAACAAAATCCATAAAATTAGCGAGAGAGTTTAGATAAGAATGGTTAAAATTAGTCGATAAGGAATAGATGAAAATACATTGAATATATATAAATGGTTTAAAAAAAGAGCGTGCTTGTATGCAACTATAAAATTAAAGTGTATTAGCAGTATGTAGTAAAAAAAATATCAAAGCAACTTGTACTGTTAAAAAACGTTTTTATTGAAAAAATACACACAAGTATACAATAGACTAACTTAAGATTATACTGATTTAACAACAACAATTTAATTGTTCTTGTTGATCAATGTAGGGTTTCATTTCATTTAAAAAGGTAGGACTGATTCCTCGTTGAAATTTTTGAATAAATGTCCAATTAACTTGTTCTCTATGTCGACGGATAAAATCTTCAGTCAAATTTTGATGGATACTAATTGCATTCCAATCCAACATTTCGGCAAATTCCGTCATAAATCGTTCGTTTAATTGCTGGTATTGGGAAATGAGTTGCCAATTGACTTTATTGATACAAGTTCGTATTAGATCTTCGTCTAAATGTTGTTTTCGTGATATGATATTCCAATTGACAAAATCTTGAAAATAAATGATAAATTTCGATGGTAACTCGGGAAAATTGGATATTTCATTCCACCAAGCTCTTAGACAAGCCATTATTTTATATGTATGTATATGTCAATAGTAAGCAGAGAGAGAGATACAAATAATATGATTGTATTGTTGATGTATGTTTTTATATAGATTTGATAACAGGAAACAAATAAATTTAGCTGTTTCTTATTTTCTTAAGGATTTTTTGTAGACAGAGTGACTCCAATTAAATTTATATCTCTTATCATTCTAATTTTTATAGACATAGAGACTCAAGTTGTTTACTTTTTTTTTATCATTATGTTTATAGACGAAACTGGTTTGTTTTCGGGAACGTGTGATTCCTACGTAAGCGATTAATTCAATATATAAGAATAAAACAAATACAAACGATACTCTTAGAATATTTTGATAGTGTAACATACGGATAGACATACATCGAAGTAATTTTATAATATATAAAGGTAAGAAAAACAAATACAAACTATACTATTAGAATATGTATATATATATATATATATATATATATATATATATATATATATATATATATATATATATATATATAATATATATTTAAAACTTGCACTATTATTTTGTCTTAAAAATTAATATTTTGATGTTTCAGGAAAAAAAAACATGTCTCGTGAAACCGAAATATTGGAAATTATACAAAAAAACAGTAGAGCTAGTATTTAGTCAAAGAAAATACTTCGCAGCCTGCCAACATCAGTATTGATTTTGAAATAGCTCAGAAATTTAATATTCCTGTGGAGATAGAATGTGGATCGTTATGGAAGGATAAAGGTAAAGAAAATTTAAGAGTTAGTCCTCATTTTTGGAACGTTTATTCGGACAATATCTACGATCCAACATTGAAACTAATTAAAAACCACTTAAATGAAGTCGACCTTGGAAAATTTAAGCATAGTAAGCATTTTACCATCGATAATGAAGATGCAGATTTTATGTTTAAAAAGTTTTTACACACTAAAAAAGCTACTGGACATTATTTTGAGACAGCTCCAGTCGATCTTTTACAAACGAGAAGATTTATTTACAAAAAGATCAATCAATTTGCTAAACAAAAATCCTGGAGAAAAATCTCTATTTCTTAAATGTTTGTAATTCTAATATTTCTAAAAAAAAAAAAATAGCAAGAGTTGTTTCAACTTGTCTTTTGTGAAAATCAAATTGTATAAGATGACAAATATCTATTTATATTGTTTTTAAACCTTGTACCATGTATATAAATGTGTTTTTAAATAAATTAAGAAAAAACAAAATAACCAAACTTTTGTGTTTTATTAGTAGGTGCTATTGATGTTATTCATTAACTTCCTCATTCATTCAAGATATATGGTGCTGTGAAACCTGTAGAACAATCGATAGTTTTGTTTATAAATTATACTATTAATTGCTATAAAGGTTTTAAAACTAAAAATAACAAAACATAGTAGTAATTAAAATATCTTGTTTTATTTATCAGTTAATATATAATTATAGAAATTCTATTTCTGTCCTATACTGCTGCTGTGTAACCTGTAGAAAAATCGATAGTTTTGTTTATAAATTATCCTATTAATTGCTATAAAGGTTTTAAAACTAAAAATAACAAAAACATAGTAGTAATTAAAACATCTTGTTTTATTAATCAGTTAATATATAATTATAGAAATTCTATTTCTGTCCTATACTGCTACTGTGTAACCTGTAGAAAAATCGATAGTTTTGTTTATTAATTATCCTATTAATTGCTATAAAGGTTTTAAAACTAAAAATAACAAAAACATAGTAGTAATTAAAACATCTTGTTTTATTCATCAGTTAATATATAATTATAGAAATTCTATTTCTATCCTATACATAAACAATTAAACATATGAACTTTCTTATATCATTTTGAAAGTTTTTCATAATATGAAGTTATTTATATTTCTTAACTCTACTAATACTTGTTTATTTACCTCTCATCATATAGAAAAAACAACCAACGAATTCAAACTCTCTCTCATTTCAACGAGTCTCCAAACTCATTGTTGTTTAAGCTCCTAATTTAAAATATTACAACTATTTGTACATATTATTATATTCTACAATGCATTTAGTCAACACCTTATCACCAAAATTTTGATCTTTTTTATCAAGTTTGATGATCTCTCTCTCGAATTTATTTGCAAGTATTTGCCTTTATACTATATATATTAGGTCATATATATTTATAATTTGATTATTTTTGATGTTATTTTAGTACTAGAGACAATGTTAGTCTACGATTAAATCAATATTATAGGACATTATTGTTGTATTGAAATATTTGTTTAGTTCTAAATATTAGTTGTAAGACTAAATATTTGTTAACATAATTGATTTAAGGAAACAAAATTATTTTCATGCATTTATTACTATTTATGTAAATATAATTCGTATTTAATTTTGATGTTTACTTATTTTCTTATCTTTTTTGTATTTTTATAGTACTCCTGTTTCGATCATCATATAACCCGCAATGACAGAAAGGTACAGTGTAGTACCACAAATTGTTTTTGCACTACTTAGTTGGTTCAAAAAATTCATACCATAATGTCTATCAGTAGCAATCAAGAAGAAGAGTCTCCACAATTCTCATTTAAAAAACCATATAAAGTAATAATGGATTTTATTAGCATAAAATACCACAATTCTCACTTAAAAACATAACATTCTGTATATAAATGTTGTAAGAATATAATGACTTTAGTACGACAAATCCAAAACTTTGGAACTGCTGTTGTTGCTATTGTTGTAGTTGGCAGAAGACAAATTTCTTTGCTAAATGTAATACCCGGTATAATATTTTTTGTAAATTTAAGGTTCTATTAATATCTTATCGAGAATATTTATCACCTTATATCGATCGCAAACAAGTTACAACAAATAATAATTTAGGGACACATTACGTATCATGTGTATGGTCACATCCTGAAATTCGAGAAGGACCCGATACATGTGAATGTTTCCACATTCGTATGGTATTAAAACGTGTCAATGAAGAATTGTCATCGTTGTCGACATCAAACAAATATGTACAATCTAGTATTCATTGCAATCATAATAATGAGTTTATTATTCAGTTATCGAAAACCATTTGTAAGTCTATTGAGCTGTTTTATAAAAAATAAATGTTTTTGTCTAATACAATGTTAAATAAATGGTAAAAGCTATCGAAATATATAAATAGTTATAGAACTGGAATAAATATTGTAAATATTGCTTTCCACACAGTACAAACACCACGATTTCGAGAACAAAATTGTTGTTTTTTTTAAAATATTGGTACTCTTAAATAAATCAACCAAAAAATATAAAAATTGGTACTCTTAATGCGATTACTTCAACCAAAATTTTCCAATCACCAGATATGATTGGAAGGTTAATTATAATGTATCTAAAGAACTATTTAAGGTGTTTCCAATTAGACAACAAACTGTAGTCTGACGATGACGAGAACATCTTGAATGATATCAATGTAATGGTAGTCAGGTGATTATGATAATAACAAAGAAATTTTTCCTCAAAGAAACCGAAATAAAGTACAGAGAGACGATTTGCAACCAAAAAGCGGTCATAAGTCCCATTCAAGAAGTATTTTATTTTGTCTTTTGTCTATTTACACATATATCAAACACAACTCAAGTTTTATGTAACGACGACGAAATACGGTAAATTTTTTTACTCTTTAACTTATTGCATTCTCAATACATTTGAATCTACTTCTTATCAACTAATTTTAACCTTTCTTATGTGTTTTTGTTGAACTCGATATATAGTTATTAAATTGCAATTTTGTACTTTACTTGAGAAAAACGACTTTTACGGTTACATTTAACGTTACGATAATGTTGTTTAAATTATTAAATTCTCCATACATCTACTCAACACCTTATAAACTAATTTTGACCTTTCTTATCTGTTTTTACTGAACTCTCTCATTTATTCATTCTATTAAGCAATTCATATTTAATATTTTTCGTCAAATATATAGTTATTAGTAAAGAATATTATGCATTGCAATTTGTATTCATTCAACATGAATATACATATTTTTCTCTTAAGATGGTTGAAAAGTGATCAAAAAGATCTAAATGGGAGTCAAAATGGTCTTAAATCTTGAGAAAAAGACAGTAAAAAGTCCTTATTGCATAAGAAGTGGTGAAAATAGGTGTTAAAAGGTTCTCATATAGTAGATATAGGGTAAATTTGGGGGGGGGGGGGGGGGGGGGGGGGGGGGGGTTTGATATTACAGGTTTTACAAATATGAGCTAGAATTAATAAATAAATTTAATAAAAGGATAATTTAACATAATACTACAAAAAAGTTACATAAAATATGAATAAAATAATGTAAGAGTATTGATTGGTTGAGGTAAATAAAGTATCATCAAAATCATTTTTAGTCGTTTGTTTTATCCTACAAGGACAAAACCCTTCCAAAAATTTAATAAAATGAATGCAATATTTGTTCAAAACTAGATTAGACAAGGTGTTCCTCCATCAAAAATATAAAACAATATTTTTTACTAAAAAGTACTAAATAATTCCTTAATCCTAAGATGTAAATTTGCAAATAAATAACTAATATTTTGCTTGGTACGAAATGATACTAACAAAAACAAATAAAATTAAATGAGTTCAACAAATTTGATTAGAAAGATCAAATTTTTGTCGATGAGAGTATGTAAAATGTATTGGATAAAGTACAAATTGCAATGTATTCTTTCTTTACTAATAACTATATATTTGACGAAAAATATTAAATATGAATTGTTTAACAGAATGTATAAGAGTTCAGTAAAAACAGATAAGGAAGGTCAAAATTAGTTTATAGGGTGTTGAGTAGATGTATGGAGAATTTAATAATTTAAACAACATTTAGATTTACCGTATTATCGTAACGTTAAATGTAATCATAAAAGTCGTTTTTCTCAAGTAAAGTACAAATTGCAATTTAATAATTATATATCGAGTTCAACAAAAATAGATAAGAAAGGCTAAAATTAGTTGATAAGAAGTAGATTCAAATGCATTGAGAATGCAATAAGTTAAAGAGTAAAAAGTTTACCGTATTTCCTTGTCGTTACATAAAACTTGACTTGTGTTTGATATATGTGTAAATAGACAAAAGACAAAATAAAATACTTGTTGAATGGGACTTATGACCGCTTTTTGGTTGCAAATCGTCTCTCTGTACTTTATTTCGGTTTCTTTGAGGAAAAATTTCTTTATTATTATCATAATCACCTGACTACCATTACATTGATATCATTCAAGATGTTCTCCAGTCGTCATCGTCATACTACTATGAGTTCATTTACAATAGATTTGAACAGTTCGTTGTCTAATTGGAAACCCCTTAAATAGTTCTTTAGATACATTATAATTAACCTTCCATATCTGGTGATTGGAAAATTTTGATTGATGTAATCGCATTAAAAGTACCAATTTTTATATTTTTTGGTTGATTTATTTAAGAGTACCAATATTTTAAAAAAACAACAATTTTGTTCTCGAAATCGTGGTGTTTGTACTGTGTGGAAAGCAATATTTACAATATTCATTCGAGTTCTATAACTATTTATATATTTCGATAGCTTTTACCATTTATTTAACATTGTATTAGACAAAAACATTTATTTTTTATAAAACAGCTCAATAGACTTACAAACAGTTTTCGATAATTGAATAATAAACTCATTATTATGATTGCAATGAATACTACATTGTACACATTTGTTTGATGTCGACAACGATGACAATTCTTCATTGACACGTCTTAATACCATACGAATGTGGAAACATTCACATGTATCGGGTCCTTCTCGAATTCCAGGATATGACCATACACATGATACGTAATGTGTTCCTAAATTATTATCTGTTGTAACTTGTTTGCAATCGATATAAGGTGATAAATATTCTCGATAAGATATTAATAGAACCTTAAATTTACAAAAAATATTATACCGGGTATTACATTTAACAAAGAAATATGTCTTCTGCCAACTACAACAATAGCAACAGCAGCAGTTCCAAAGTTTTGGATTTGTAGTACTAAAGTCATTATATTCTTACAACATTTATATACAGAATGTTATGTTTTTAAGTCAGAATTGTGGTATTTATGCTAATAAAATCTATTATTACTTTATACGGTTTTTAAATGAGAATTGTGAAAATAAGTAAACATCAAAATTAAATACGAATTATATTTATATAAATAGTAATAAATGCATGAAAATAATTTTGTTTTCCTTAAATCAATTATGTTAACAAATATTTAGTCTTACAACCAATATTTAGAACTAAACAAATATTTCAATACAACAATAATGTCCTATAATATTGATTTAATCGTAGACTAACATTGTCTCCTAGTACTAAAATAACATCAAAAATAATCAAATTATAAATAGATTGCCATCACAGAGAAAGAAACCTTCTACCTACATCTACAACCAAGCATCCATATTCACTATATACTATATTTTGATATTGACAAACTCTCATTCTGGCGGGCAGAATCCGATACTAACTTTAAAACCGGAAAACTAAAAAAGAAGCTAGACAACATCAGAGGAAAAGATACGCGACATACTAATCCACAACTAGAAACAAAAAAAGTCGTGCATAACCTCTCAACACACACCATTTTACAGACCACGAAGGATCAGTAATAAGCAAAGGTTTCAATTACGCCGTAACACCAAAATCAATCCCAATTGAAGACATAATCTCAAATGTAGAGGTTGCCTTAGATACCATGCCCGAAGAAATTGCTGAAAGAATAAGACAAGATATCACTCAAATCTTGAGAACACGCAGACCTCCCAAGTCAAACCTAAAATTTGAAGAATGGAAAGCTCTTCAAGCGCTCAAGAATAACAAAAACATCACCATATTGCCAGCAGACAAGGGCAATGCCCCAGTGGTCCTAAATACCGAAGACTACATGACAAAAATGGAAACCATTCTACAAGACAATACCTACAAGCCAGTTACCAGGGACCTACAACATATCTGGGAAAAACTACAA
This sequence comes from Pachyrhynchus sulphureomaculatus, assembly GCA_019049505.1. Taxonomy (NCBI): domain Eukaryota; kingdom Metazoa; phylum Arthropoda; class Insecta; order Coleoptera; family Curculionidae; genus Pachyrhynchus; species Pachyrhynchus sulphureomaculatus. Next base: position 40,901,200 of record CM032449.1, read on the forward strand.
AGGCTAAAATAAAAGCTGCAAACTTGGGACCAGAGGTTGAAAGACTGATAATTCCAAGAGATAAATTAAGCGGAGGCCCAAAGTTGTATGGCCTACCAAAGATACACAAGCTCAATAGCCTCCTTAGACCTTGTTAGCGCGGTGGCCTCACCTACACAAAACTTAGAAAAGTATCTGTCAAAGATCATGCAACCAACCGTTGAAAGTGCCGAGTCATACATCAAAAACTCCGAACACCTCACGAACATAATCAGAGACTTTCAACTAGATGTTGTTTCACTTTACCCCCAGTATTCCAGTGGATGAAGTACTAGATAAAATAGCAATGAACGAGCATTTCCCAGCTTATGTCTAAAAAATACCTACTTTGTTTTCCTCAGTCAGATATGCAAACAAACAGATGCAGCGCCCATGGGATCTTCCCATTCACCAGTAATAGCCAATCTCTATATGGTGTATTTTGAAACAGAGGCATTTAAAAACTCACCACTCAAATCCAAACTCTGGAAACGATATAACGATGACATCTTTATAATTTGGCCCCATGGACGAAAAAATTAGATGACTTCCTGACCTATTTAAATAGAATCTACCACCAGATACAGTTCACTTTGGAAGTAGAAGAAAAAAAGCCTCCCTTTCCTTGATGTGCTCGTAACGCGAAAAAAAACGGTCAACTTCAATACTCAGTCTACCGGAAACCCACCCACACCAATAGATATTTAAACGCTGGCTCACACCACCATCCATCCCAAATCCAGTCGGTAGCCTCGTATCGAGATCATACCAACTCACCAGACCAGACAGCAAGAAATTACACAAATTGCTAGGGCCCTTAAGCAAAATGAATATAAAGAACAGTCCATACGGAGAGCAGTAGAAAGGCAGCGCCATTCACAGACAAGGACAGAAGAACGAGACCTCAACCAGAGTAGAGTCCTGTTACCGTATGTGAAAGGACTCGCAGATATGATAGGCACAGCATACTAACCACAAAACACTAGGGCAGACATCCTGGGTAACCCCAACGACAAGACAAAAACTGGAAAACCATGGAGTTTACAGCATCCCATGCAGAGACTTCCACAAACTGTACACAGGACAAACAAACAGAAAAATCTTCACCCGGATCCAAAAACACAAAATAAGTATCAAACACAAAATAAGTATCAAAAACAAACAAACATCAGCTCTTTTTCAGCACCATCATGATACTGGTCACAACATCACTTTTGAGGGATCTAAACAAATAGCCTCGATTTCACACTATAAAACACGCATAATCAGAGAAGCCTTGGAAATCAAAAAGAATGGACAGCTAAATAAGCGAGATGATGCGCTGAATATCTCCATTACATGGAAGGGTCTACTAGCTAAACCAAGGAATAACCAAAACATCGAGAAGGCAACAGTCAGCATAGCGCCGGAACTAGTAATTACCACCCAGCCGGCAAACACCGATGCTCGGACAAACACTTCCGACCCCCCCCCCCCCCCCCACCTACAATCTGCGACCTATAAAAGATGGCAACTGTACGTCGATTTCTCAGTTAGCTTTGAGCGGCAGCAGCAGCAAGATCACAGTATCAAGTAGCAACAGCGGGACCACTTGAAAATGCCAAATGAGAGTTTGGCGAAACGTCGTTCAAATTCATTGTTAGACGAACGGATTGAAATCAGGAATTTTAATATATTACATTCTATCATCCGTGAAAACCTCTATAGTTACTTTGAAATTTCTGGGTGGGCAAATACTTTCTGACGGTAATATATATATTTATATATATATATATATATATATATATATATATATATATATATATATATATATATATATATATATATATATATATATATATATATATATATATATATATATATATATATATATATAAATATATATATATATATATATATATATATATATATATATATATATATATATATATATATATATATATATATATATATAAATATATATATATATATATATATATATATATATATATATATATATATATATATATATATATCTATATATATATCTATATATATATATATATATATATATATATATATATATATACACCGCGAACGGTGGACTACATCGTAAAAAAATTTTCTCCGGGACATGGAATTCCAACCAAAGACGTTCAGGAAGGCCTCGAAAAACGACTCCCGCTGAAGACAGAGCTATAACAATGTCCAGTAGATGTAATCGCCGCCTAATCGCACCAGAAATCACGGTTCAAGTAAACCTGGAGCGGCCCATCCCCATCAGCGTGACAACCGTGAAGAACAGGTTACCACTTCTTAGGCAAGTGAATAAACGTAAACGATTAGAATGGGCCCGAAAACATGAAAATTGGACATCAGAACAACGGAAATCCGTCCTTTGGAGCGACGAATCTAAATTCGAAATTTTCGGTTCAAATCGACAAGTTTTGTGCGTACGTGCGGCGGTCAGTTGGAGAGAGGCTGTATACTGCTTATAGTAAAACATGGTGGTGGTTCAGTAATGGTTTGGGGTGGTTTCGGCAACGGTAAAGTTGGAAAAATTTTTACGATAGAAGGAATCATGCAAAGAGGACAGTATCAAGAAATTTTCTAACTCAAATGCTTCCTTCTGGAAGAGATATTTTTCAGGGGAAATTTAGGACCGATGGAAATCCGATGACGTCCTGGAAGTGATGACTTGACCATTTGGATAGATGTGTTCGAAAACTCAATCCAACATCAGAAAATCACTTGTAGGAACTTTTACAAGCAGAATGGGTTAAAATAACCGGATATTCTGAAGAAACTACTGGACAGAATACCGAAACTCTGTAAAACAGTAATTAAAAACAAGGGAGGTCACACAGATGAGAAAAATCCTGGAAAATCATGAATATTTTTCTGATTTTCTAGGCTGCCAATAATGTGAAAATAAATAATTCATTAAAATTAAAAAAAATATATTTCTGGGTTTTTGTTGTTTTAGGACTGAAATAACTAGGTGGGCAAATACTTTCTGACGGTAGTATATATATATATATATATATATATATATATATATATATATATATATGTATATATATATATATATATATATATATATATATATATGTATATATATATATATATATATATATATATATATATATGTATATATATATATATATATATATATATATATATATATATATATATATAATATATATATATATATATATATATGTACATATATATATAAATATGTATAGGTATATATATATATATATATATATATATATATATATATATATATATATATATATATATATATATATATATATATATATATATATATATATATATATATATATATATATATATATATATAATATATATATATATATATATATATATATATATATATATATATATATATATATATATATATATATATATATATATATATATATATATATATATATATATATATATATATATATATATATATATATATATATATACACAGTTTATCTTATATATTACAAAAAAAAATTATTCTTGATAAAAAGTTTTGCATCACATGGAAATCCATAATCAAGCATCAAAAGTTTAAAATATTTTATGGTATACAGGGAAAATAAAAAAAAATAATGAATGAAGAATAAAGTGTGTTTAAATACAGAGCAAAATATTAATTGAAAATGTTAATAGGCAGTAAAAAATTATGTTCACGTTTAGATTTGTGGCCTTCCTATTTAAAAAATTTGTAGTGATTTCCTTTTCTTTTATTCAATAAATAATCCAACAATTACTGCCGTGTTTGCTGGAGTTTTTTTCAATTTTTTACTAGGAAGGCCACAAATCTAAACGTAAGCATAATTTTTTACTTCCTATTAACATTATCAATTAATATTTTGCTCTTTATTCTTCATTATAAATCATTATTTTTTATTTTCCCTGTATACCATCCAATATTTTAAACTTTTGATGCTTGATCCTGAACTTCCATGTGATGCAGAATAAATTTGTTTGTAATATGTAAGATAAACTTTTTCTCCATTGTATAAAACTTTTTGGGACACACTGTAATATATATATATATATATATATATATATATACATATATATATATATATATATATATATATATATATATATATCTATACATATATATATATATATATATATATATATATATATATATATATATATATATATATATATATATATATACATATATATATATATATATATATATATATATATATATATATATATATATGTATATATATATATATATATATATATATATATATATCTATATATATATATATATATATATATCTATATATATATATATATAATATATATATATATATATATATATATCTATATATATATATATATATATATATATATATATATATATCTATATATACATATATATATATATATATATATATTATATATATGTTATATATATATATATATATATATATATATATATATATATATATATATATATATATATACATATATATATATATATATATATATATATATATATATATATATATATATATATATATATAATATATATATATATATATATATATATATATAATATATATATATATATATATATATACATATACATATATATATATATATATATATATATATATATATATATATATATATATATATATATATATATATATATATATGGTGGTGTTTTCGGTCTATTGTTTATATAAAATAAATATATGATATGAAAATACTTCCATATTTACATACAATTTTTTTTAGGAAAAATATTAAATAGTTAAATAAACAGTAGACAGTCAGCCTAATTGTTATTTTTGAAAGGAAAAAATTTATTGTAATATTCTAAAATTAGATTAAACGCAAATTTTATCTATGAAATAAAGTAAACATAATGTATAAGGTATGCAGCCAAGTCTTACTGAAAAATATTGACACTTCTTGATATAATACGGTTTTTAATAAGTTGGTAAATTCATTTAGGACTTAAGTTTTATTTTCATAGGTATTTTTAGTGTTCCGTACGGAACACTTATAAGATCATTTCGGTGTCTGTCTGTCTGTCTGTCACACCCCGATTTTCTCCGAAACTATTTGACATAGAAAGTTGAAATTTGGTAATAATATAGGAATTGATGGCCTCATCAGAGCTATGTAGTTTTAAGAGTTAAATTTTGACTTAAGGGGTTAGTTTTGGGGGGTGAAATCGGAAGTGAAAAAAAAAATTTTTACTAGGTCATCGAGTGTGGTGTCAAATAAAAGCTTGTGAAAACACGAGTAAAAAAATGTATATATAATGTAATACTTGCGCGCACTTTTATTTGTATATTTTTAAAAAATCGTGAAAAAATCGCTGTCCCGCGCGCCTTATCTCGAAAAGTACTTATCAAAAAATTTTGAAAAAATTCCGGAATATTCTCCACGGGGTGTAGATTGAAGAAAATTATCACGAGTGCATTACCTTTAATAATTTTTCTGGTATTTAAAAAAAACAAAAATTTCAAGGTCATCAGATTTCAGTAAAGATTGGAAACAAACTTTGTTGAAAACTCATTTGGGGTGTGTTTTGTGAAGTCAGTGATCATTTTATACATCTGTAACAAAATTTTTTATTTTAAAAGCAATCAACGTACGGAACACTAATTGCGCAAGTTCAACTTGCACTTGACCGGTTATTCAATATTAGAATTGTTAAAAATCTTATATTAACTAAAAAATATCTTGATTTAAATATTATATATAAATCCAGTACCTGAAACTACTCCGTCTTTCTTCATCTTTGATTAACTACGTTAGTTCAGGTTCTGATGCCATCGTAAACAATCAAGGAATCGATTATTTTTAGTATCAACTTCAGTAAATCGAAAATATTTATTAAATACAAGACGAAATGAAGAAAATTAAGTACTAAGCTTACTCCTCTAATGCTAAAGATAATCGGGATAAAATAACTTCTTTAACAAATTTAAAGGGAAGCTTGTATTCCTTATAGCTACTTCTCCGTTCCAGTATTCATCTAGTATTGTCTTGAATTTCTTTAAAACTACTTGGGCCCAGCAACATAGTAATAACATCCTTAGGACTTATAAGGAATCGTAATGATTTATTTAATTAAAAAAGATCGGTAATACCTATAAAAAATATTTTCACCGTCATTACTTAGTGTTTTCATTATTGAAGGTCTAAGTTCAAAAAAGATAAATAAACAAATAATAAGCGTACAAAAAATACATCACCGATTATTGCATATTTTACCCAAAATCTAGTATTTTCCCTATATTTACAATAATTCTCGGTATTACTAGGCAATTGAATTGCTCAGGGTATTGTTAATGTCGCCGTCTGGAACCGATCTTATCGCTGGAACATTACCTGCAATAATCTCAACATCGATTAGGTTACAGTGCCAAGGGAATACCCAAATTATGACGGTATTTTATTCCTTTGTTTCTTGGTCGGGATATTAAGTTATAAGTAGTTAGTTTCTAAGAATATTTGTTTGAGCGTGGATCAAATAAACAATTTTCTCGAAGACGAATTTTTATTTTAAAACAAGATATCAGTTTTAACATTATTGTTGACGCGCTTGCATCAGTGTAGTCTTTTTGCAATTTTTAACATGTTGTGTTAAGGTTTAACGTGTACCATGCCACCTGCAAAAAAAAAGTGTCTCTTCTTGGGTAGCTGATTATCCTGGAACATTTACATACGACGGAAATGTTTTATATTGTCGAGTTTGCGAGAAAAATGTTTCGTGCACAAAAAAGTTTCAAATTGACCAGCATATTAAGACAAGTCTTCATATCGCAGGATTACAAACAAAAGGCCCACGACAACAACTTATAACAGCAGTAAGTAGCAGTGATTCCACTTCTATAGGCAAACAAAAAAAAAACACTTTAGCATGGATTTATGTGAAGCATTGCTTGCAAGTAATATTCCTCTCCACAAACTTACAAATCCTACATTCAAAGATTTTCTGCGAAAATATTGCTTGAATCAAAAAATACCAGACGAATCAACACTGCGTAAAAATTACATACCAACAATTTACCAACATCTTCTGGAAGAAATACGTAATGAACTTAAGGATGACATTATTTGGATTTCAGCTGATGAAACTACCGACAGTTGTGGTCGCTATATTGCGAATTTAATTGTGGGTGCATTAAGATTAGAGCCTTCTTCTTTCTATTTGGTGGCCTGCAAAGAACTTGACAAGACAAATCATTCTACGATCGCCAGATTTATGAATGAGGGTATTAAAAAATATTTCCTGAATCTTCTGCAGATAAAAGAGTGTTTATATTTCTCTCAGATGCTGCTCCCTATATGATCAAGGCAGCCAAAGTCCTCCAAGTATTTTATCCAAATTTAATTCATGTGACGTGCTTTGCTCACGAAGTCCATCGACTCGCTGAAGAAGTACGATCCAGGTTTGGAAATGTAAATAAACTGATTTCATCAGCAAAGAAAGTGTTTCTTAAGGCACCTGCTCGCAATAACGTCTATAAAGAAAAACCGCCAAATGTGCCTTTACCTCCCGAACCAATGGTAACTTCATGGGGAACATGGATTGAAGTTGTACTATTTTACAATGAACATTTCGAGGTCATCAAAGGTGTAGTAAATGACTTCGATAGTGCAGAGGCTATGGCAGGTCGTCAATCCAAGGAAGCATTTAACGATTCCGATATTAAAAAAAACATAGCTTTGATTAGCACTCACTTTTCCCACATAACTGCGGGTATTAAAAAGCTTGAAACTCGAGGTTTGGCGTTGACCGAATCAATTCAGTTAATGAATAAAATCCGTCAAATAAACTCCACATTGCCAGATGTATTCCCGTGTCGAGTTAAAGAAAAGTTTGAAAACATTGTGTGCAATAACCCAGGCTTTGAACCTTTGTGCCAAATTGATAGTTTTATTAATGGGACGGGTGAACTTTTGCCATAAACAATAAGTGCTAACATAGCACCCAAATTCAAATACTGCCCAGTTACCCCAGTGGATGTGGAACGGTCTTTTTTCCACTTATAAAAATATTTTAAGTGATCGAAGACACAATCTTACTACCCAACATTTGGAACAATACCTTATTGTTTACGTGTACAAGAATACAAATGTTAAACAATTTTAAATAATTGTTAATTAAATTTAAACATCGTCGATAACTTGTTAATTTTTGCTGATTTTGAAATAAAAAACTAAAAATTACTACTTTTATTTTTATTTAATATTGAATATTTTGACCCTTTTCATGCATATTTTAAGCATTTTTCATGCATATTCAAGATTTTTATATTGCATATAATCCGGTCCCTACTAATAACTTTCAGAGCCAAATTAACGAAAGTATGTAAAAGCGAACAAGAAGGATATGTTAAATGTCCCATTACAATTAAAAAATTCAAAAAATCTGTAGCTTCCCATTTGGACACAAAATATTTTGTTAAGAAAACCTTCAATTCATTAGTTATTCTCTTTTATTAACATTACTAACATGTGATTAGCACAGGTTAACTATCAGGGCGAACACAATTTGATAGAAACCCTTCTTTCCATTTTCTTTTACAGATAAATCAATATGCGATCCGTTTCAAGAACCTTACCTTATTATAATCCCTTTAATTTGATTGAAACTCCTCCGTTGACTCTATTTTGAACAGAATTTATAGTGTAACAAAACTGCCTGTAAATGAAAATTTACAACACTAAAAATTTCTGTCAGGATATTGAAAATTTACAAATATATTTTCTTTTTGTAAAATAGTGCACATTCGAAGAAAAATAGTTTTATTTTTTGTAAAAATTTGGTCAAGGGGTGACAAGAATATGTTATTTTTGGTTTGGCAGTAATGTGCGGTTAACTTAAAAAATAATTTCAGTGGAACTAACATATTTCGAAAAACACCCATATTAAATATTGTACTTATAACTTCAAATAACATAGAACATGTAAGATGGATAAATTTCTGTGACAATCGCCCTATAAAAATATTATAATTATATCTACTTCCCATATATTTAAATTTATAATATATATTTTAATACGACTCTGCAATGGCCAAAACTCGCGCCGGCTTATCGACTCCTTATTGCTCGTAATAAAAACAATATTTGGCTTTTTTGAGAAAATAAGGGACAATCAGTGGTCTCGAACCTACCGATTTTTCGGTATTTCTACCAATATGGAGTCTGTCCTATCGAAATACCGAAATTTAACGATTTTTCCACGATTTCTGAGAATACAAGAAAATTCTCCCCCTATTTTTTTACCGATCTTGCATTTCCAAGTTGGTAACCCTTTTCGTTTATGTTTTTATGGGAAATCCCTCGATTGTATAAGGAGTTATTGTAGAGTGTTCCCGATATCTTTTGGGGAATACCTTGTGTCCTACAACTCGTAACTCGACGTTTTTAGGGGAGCCCCCGAGCTAATTCGCTTGTCTATATAAACAAGGATTCTGATTTTATTGTTTCATTAATTGGCATTATTTAGAAGAGAAACTTTCTTCTCTACTATATATCTACTAAAAATATTATTATAAAACCAAGTTAAAATGTCGTCAGAAGAAGAACCGACTACAAGCGCGAGCGAAAAAACACAATTCTTCACAAGCACACTCGGTATCATCAAAAAATATAAAATCACAACCAAAGATATCATCATTTAGTGTGACAAAGTCAAAAACCTGATATACAAGTTAAACAAGGTAAAAATATTTCATTATTTTTTACTAAATACCAGTACATTGTTATATTACTTCGTACTCTACCAGTGCATAGCAGATACGTCTTTTTTAATTCCTTTTTATATTTTCAAATGTAAGATTAGCCTCGTTTGTTGCCGAATATAACACAGGTCAACATTTGATCTAAAAAAAACACTCGGAGCGATATGGTCCTTATGGGGTTTTTGGGGTCGCTGATTGAGCGGGTTGGTTAACCTTCATCACATCAGATTCAAGGTCATTTGAAGATCAAATAGAGAAAAATCTGAAAAATTTCATGCGTATGTTTTTGAGCTCCCTGAGTCCGAATCAGTAGTTTGTTTGACCTTACGCCTTTTCTCAGAGGTCATTTGAAGGTCAAATAGAGAAAAACCCGTAGGAAAAATCTGAAAAAATTTATGCGTATGTTTTTGAGGTCCTTGAGTCCGAATCCGTAGTTTGTTTGACCTTACGCCTTTTCCCAGAGGTCATTTGAAGGTCAAATAGAGAAAAAAATCGTGGAAAAAATCTGAAAAAATTCATGCGTATGTTTTTGAGCTCCCTGAGTCCGAACCCGTAGTTTGTTTTGACTCAAGCCGCCTTTCAGAGGTCATTATAGGTCATTTCATCCTCAGTTTATGTTTTTTTGAAAAATATGTATGGTCATTTTGCGTTGTTAAATTTAATTTTGTTTTTATCGTACACTTGCGAAGCATACAGAGGTTAATTTACGGTATATTTTTATTGATTATATCTTATACATATCATTTTACATTTACGTTAATATATCACAATCAAAAATGTCTTTTATGCTGCTCGGTCATTACAAGGGAATTAATATGTGAAACTTAAGCTAAATAATGGCAGGTAGACTGATGCAAGCAAATGTTTTAATACTGTTTAAAGGTACTTATTAGTAAAACTTAAAATATTGTTCATATCAAAATAGACTATACAAATATTTTGACTAGTTTTGTGACTGTGAAATAGACTTTTAAAATCTAAAAAAAAATTTGACCTAATTTTTGTACTCTCGATGTTCGTTCCATATATTTAGTAAATTTAAAGTCCAGCCCGACTGTGTTTCTTGAGGTATAAAACAAACATTGTGCGCTATGTTATGTTTAAATTTCGTTTTATAACTCAATTCCCAATACATTTCAAATTAATAATTCTAATGTCGAATAACCTTGTTATCAAGTAACCCTTAATCTATACTTCAATACTTAATCCTTGTCGACAAAGAAACTGTAATACCGAATACCTTTGAACCCAATAACTTACTTGTACAGTAATCCTTATATCTACTTATACTCTCATATTGTCTTATATAATACCTCAATGCGTAAGTTAACTACTAAAAATGATTCGGTTCATACTTCGTAAAGAGTCTCGAGTGTCCAAGTAGATTTTCGAAATCGAGCAGTCAGCATTTAATATGAATTAAGCATAAGAGTTTTTATCAAAACATGTTTGAAGTACTACTCTAAACGAGAACGCTTTCGTTTCTCGTGAAATGATCTTCGACTTGCTTTTCTTTTATGAGATTTATTTGATTCTCGCTTCAGGCTCCAGCAATAATCTGCCAACATGTTTATCCCCCAAACACCTTGATACCTTTTTTCAAATTCACTCAAGTCTTGGTGCATCTTTTCTCCATGTTCTTCGCTAAAATCTCCGAGATTTTCAGGGAACCAATCAAGGTGTGAATGGAGAAAATGCAGTTTCAGACTCATGAAACACCCCATGTCTTTATAATTTTGTACTAAATTTCCAACAATATTTTTTGTAATTAGGGTCTTTATGATTTCCAAGAAATTTAGTCGTCACCTCTCTAAAACTTTGCCATGCTGCTTTTTCTTTGGCATTCATTTTCCTCTCAAATGCATCATTTTTTAGGAGGTCTTTTATTTGTGGTCCAGTAAATATGCCCTCTTTTATTTTAGCTTCAGAAAGATTAGGTAGCACTTTAAAAATATGCATGAAAGCAGGACTTTCGTTTCGGCTCATGGCCTTGACAAGTTGCTTTGCAATACCTAGTTTGATATGCAAAGGTGGAAGTAGGACCTTATTGGTTGATATCAAACTTGGATCTATGATGTTTTTTTCACCTGGAATTAATTCTTGTCTCAACGGCCAGTCTTTCCTCACATAATGCTCATCTCGAGCCCGACTATTCCACTCACAAATAAAGCACGGATAAGAAGTGTTTCCAGATTGCTGTCCCAGTAATATTGTAAATTCCCACAAAGTTCCCGCTGGTTTTGATCGTAATTCAATTTTTGCAATAGCAACTCAAAATTATGGTATTCTTCATCTAATACAACAGAATGAGCGACTGGTAAAGGGGCATAAATATTTCCATTATGTAACAAGATAGCTTTTAAGCTTCTTTTTGAAGAATCTATAAACAGTCGCCAATCACTTGCTGTGTATTCTATACCGTATTCTTGCACTAACCCTTCAATATTATGGCAATAGACTAGATTATTCATTTTAGTAAAATATTTTCTGAATGGACGTTCTCTCGAACGATAGACAGAAATTTTTGTTCCTGTGGATAGACAATTTTTTTCTTTTAGCCTAGATGCCAAAAGCTCTGATCTATCTTTCGAGAGTCCCAAGTCTCTGCACAGATCACTTAATTCGTTTTGATTAAATGTTTCGGCTTCCGATATATAATTTTCCTCAACATCTGATTCTTCTGTGCTGAAATTTTCTCTTTCTTCGTGTTCGAATGTTTCATCTGGCATATCTTCATCAGTTACCACTTCTTGTCCCAATTCATTAATTTCCATGATATGATCAGAATTTGTTTCAATAAGAACTGGTAAAGTCACAGATGTTACACGTGTATATGAAATAGAATCCTTATTCTTTCGGTTGTACCCTTTCAAGTTTGTTAAGCAGAAGTAACAGTCGGTGGTATGGTCTGTTGGGGGTCTCCACGATTTTTTCTCTATTTGACCTTCAAATGACCTCTGGGAAAAGGCGTAAGGTCAAACAAACTACGGATTCGGACTCAGGGACCTCAAAAACATACGCATGAAATTTTTCAGATTTTTCCTACGGCTTTTTTCTCTATTTGACCTTCAAATGACCTTCAAATGACCTCTGGGAAAAGGCGTAAGGTCAAACAAACTACGGATTCGGACTCGGGGACCTCAAAAACATACGCATGAATTTTTTCAGATTTTTCCTACGGTTTTTTTCTCTATTTGACCTTCAAATGACCTTGAATCTGATGTGATGAAGGTTAACCAACCCGCTCATCGTAATCAGCGACCCCAAAAACCCCATAAGGACCATACCGCTCCGAGTGTTTTTTTTTTAGATCAAATGTTGACCTGTGTAATCTACCATTCACCATTATGGAGCACCTACCGAAACCGTTACAGTTCGTTTGTTCCGATTCAAAAATTGCAGAAAAACTAAAATATTCCACGACGAAAACTTTTGATAATTTATATGAAGATCTGCGGCAAACTAAGTTTTCATTTATTATCAACGAGTCCACTGATCTTAGCACAACGAAACACTTGTGCTTACTATTGCGATCTGCGAAAGAGCATCGAATATGTGATTGGTTTTTTTTCTAGCTCTTATTCCATTATAAGCTGCTAATGCAGTATCCTTATTTGAATATATTGTAAACTTTTTACATGCGCTGATCTTCCATATAAAAATAATCTTTTTTTGCATCTGATGGGGCAAACGTAATGATGGAGCGTAATAATTCTATTGTGACATTGCTGCAAAACGAAATTCCCAATATTTTTATACTTAAGTGCACGCCATTCGTTTCATCTTTGCGCGTCATATACTTGTACCAAACTGCCACGCTTTATACAGGATCTTATAAGGGACATTTACAATTACTTTTCTTCTAGTCCAAAAAGAGTTGCAGAGTTTAAAGAATTTCAAATTTTTTGTGACTTGAAATTATATAAAATACTTCACCCCTCTCAGACATGCTGGTTATCAGTACATGCAGCAGTAAAAAGAATATTGGAACAATTTTCTACTCTAAAACTATTTTTCATAGACCAAGTATCTAATAATGATCATATTTCAGCTGCAGAAAATATATTACCGAAGCTTTAAAATCCCACTACATTGCTATTTTTAGATTTTGTGTTACCATTATTTAATGATTTAAACAAAGAAATGCAGGCAGAACACCCGAAAATTCATATTTTATACGAAAAAATAAGTCTAGAATTAGACTTCTATGGTCAACAAAAACAAATTTGGAGATTCATAAGACAACAGAGAACTGAGATGAAGGAACTAATAAAGTATACACACGTGAAGAAAGGAACGTGGGTAACATATCTTCCACAAGTATATAAAAGAGAACAGAGTATCACACTGCCACAAACACCAAAGATAACGAAAAACGAAGAAACATATATAACGGAAGCAGACGTAATAGAAGCACTAAAAAGATTGAAAAACCGTAAATCTTCCATCAAAGGCCAAATAGCTAATGAACTATTAAAATATGGGGAACACTCTCTGGTTAGGCAACTCCAGACACTTATACAGAGGATTATAAGATCAAATAGAATCCCGGATGAATGGAGAACAGCGACAGTTATATTAACGCACAAGAAGGGAGAAAAAGAAGATCCAAATAACTATAGAGGCATAAATCTACTGAACTTTATGCTGAAATTAACAACAAAGATTATTACAACAAAAATAAACACGAGCACACAACTGGAAGAAGAATAACCAGGATTCAGAAATGGGCCCTCATGCACCGATGCCGTATTCATTGTGAGAGAGGTAAAAGAAAAATCCATAGAATACAACATTCTAGCATACTTGTGCCTGATAGACTTAAAGAAAGCTTTTGACAATTTGCAAATAGAAGACGTTATTCATCATCCTACATCCTATTAGACCTAATTAAAACTATCGAGAATATATATATATATATATATATATATATATATATATATATATATATATATATATATATATATATATATATAAAAAAAATAAAGTAGTCGCAGAATTAGTAGAAGGACTGATAGAACCAGTCAACTACGAATCTGGAATCAGGAGTCCTCTTCTATTTAAAATTGGCATGGACGAAATTATAGAGAATGTCCAAAGAAAGAAGGGATATAGAATGGGTAACAGAGAACTTAAAATTATACGTTTATGCAGATGACGCGATAATAATGGCTGAGACCTAGAACGATCTGCAAAGCCTGCTATATGAATTCTAGATAGCAGCAAAACAATATAATATGTCGATCTCAACTGAAAAAAAACGAACACAATAGTTATAACAAAAGAGCCAATTAGGTGCAAGTCAATCTCAACTGAAAAACCAACACAATAGTTATAACAAAAGAGCCAATTAGGTGCAAGCTAGTGGGAGAAGATAAACCAATAGAACAGGTGATGGAGGTATATTACCTGAGCATCAAAATATCTAGTATCGAAAAAATCGAGGAAGAAGTAAAATATCAAGTTAACAAGGCTAATAGGATAGGGGGATGCCGCAATGATACCATATTTAAAAATAAATTCCTCTCCGTGGAGACCAAAACAAGAATATACAAAAGCGTAATACGACCAGTAATGACTGACACATCTGAAACAAGACCCGATAAAATGCACTCGTGATAATTTTCGTTCAGTCTACACCCCGTGAAGAATATTTTAGAATTATTTCAAAATTTTTTGATCAGTACTTTTCGAGATAAGGGGAGAACAACGATTTTTACAATTTTTTAAAAATAATACAAAGAAAAAGTGTGCGCAAGTATTACATTATATATGTTTTTGAACTCGTTTGATCGGTAAATTTTTTTTTTTACTTTCGATTTCACCCCCTAAAACTAACTCTTTAAGTCAACTTTCAAAACTACACAGCTCTAATAGGGCCATCAATTCCTATATTATAGCCAAATTTCAACTTTCTATGTAAAATAGTTTCGGAGAAAATCGGGTGTGACAGACGGACAGATGGACAAACAGACATCGAAGTGATCTTATAAGTGTTCCGTACGGAACATTGATAATTCGTTCACTTCCAATTTCACGGAAAATATGACATATTTATTTATTTAAGATGAAACACCCTATATGTACTATATATAGTAATTAAGACAATTTTAACAGCTATTTAACTTTAAATAACTATACCCTAAGAATTGATCAAAAAAATTAAAATTGGTTAGTTGATAAAATTTGTCTGCGAATAATAACGTGGTCAATTTTCTAAATCAAATAATAATAATCAGAGTTTGAAAATCGAGCAACTTAAAATCGTAATAAACAATAAAACTACTTAATTACTTTGTTAACTGTCACTAAATATATTTGTAAAGATTTTACAATTGCGTTATCGCGATTTCGTAGTACAACTACACTGTCAAACGCTTAACTAAGACTAAAACAGATTTTTGGTATTTTATGTTTATATGATGAACAGATGTGGGTCTATTTTATGTTAAAAAACTTTGAACAAAGGAGAATTTGCTACGTCTAATTGACTATTCAGTAAATTTATATTATGGTCCTTTGAATGTCTGTAAATTTCTATAGATTCTAAGAAGTTGAGTTTTGACCCTTTAGGTGCCATATGGAGTATTTGTAAACAATCGATATTGGGAAAAGTATGGCCTGTTTCTAAGAAATGTTTAGCAAAGTGTGATTTTTCATTTTTTAGCCTATAAGAGGCATTGTGTTCTGCGAATCTTGTCTTGAAATTCCGTCCCGTTTGGCCTACGTAACAGCTATTGCACTCTTGACAATTAAGTTTATAAACTCCTGATTTATTGTATTTATTAGTTTTATCTTTGGCATTAAAAAATATATTGGATAATTTTTGAGCGGGTTTTAAAGCTATTCTTGTTTTTTCGGTCGTGAGAACTTGGGATATTTTATCCGAGATGGGACCAAAATATGTCAGAGGTATGAATGTTTTCTTTTCTCGGTATTCTTTTACGGGGTAGATTAAGCTGAGAGTGATTTGTTTTCGTTTACGGCTTATTAAGGTATTAATTATTTTAGGTTGGAAGCCGTTATTGAGTGCTATCAACCTTCCAACCTAAAATAATTAATACCTTAATAAGCCGTAAACGAAAACAAATCACTCTCAGCTTAATCTACCCCGTAAAAGAATACCGAGAAAAGAAAACATTCATACCTCTGACATATTTTGGTCCCATCTCGGATAAAATATCCCAAGTTCTCACGACCGAAAAAACAAGAATAGCTTTAAAACCCGCTCAAAAATTATCCAATATATTTTTTAATGCCAAAGATAAAACTAATAAATACAATAAATCAGGAGTTTATAAACTTAATTGTCAAGAGTGCAATAGCTGTTACGTAGGCCAAACGGGACGGAATTTCAAGACTAGATTCGCAGAACACAATGCCTCTTATAGGCTAAAAAATGAAAAATCACACTTTGCTAAACATTTCTTAGAAACAGGCCATACTTTTCCCAATATCGATTGTTTACAAATACTCCATATGGCACCTAAAGGGTCAAAACTCAACTTCTTAGAATCTATAGAAATTTACAGACATTCAAAGGACCATAATATAAATTTACTGAATAGTCAATTAGACGTAGCAAATTCTCCTTTGTTCAAAGTTTTTTAACATAAAATAGACCCACATCTGTTCATCATATAAACATAAAATACCAAAAATCTGTTTTAGTCTTAGTTAAGCGTTTGACAATGTAGTTGTACTACGAAATCGCGATAACGCAATTGTAAAATCTTTACAAATATATTTAGTGACAGTTAACAAAGTAATTAAGTAGTTTTATTGTTAAAATGTACTGTCACAAAGTAACGGACCACTCAATCAACTCTTTAAAATCGTAAAATTAGAAAATTATGTTAGAATTATTTTAATTATGTTAGAACTATAAGAAGAAATATTATTTTTTTAGGGCTATCCACAACCGCTGCTCTGAGATATCAAAGGTTTTGTTGATGATTTTCAAAGGCTATTATCTCAAAAACTATTGACAAAACTACTAATTTTTGCCATTTTGGTACACGACAGTTGTCTAATATTTTCTATAGAATTAAAAAAATTAAAGAAATATAGAGTATTTGATTTTAGATAAAAAATATATGTCACGTTTTCCGTGGAACTGCCAATCTTTTTCTATCTAATATGGAGGTTTACTATAATTATACTATTATATTAAATTTCATCTTGACGACGCTGCGGACGGCAACTTCAGGTCCACCTAGTGTAGGAATGAAACCATCTGAAGTAACAAAATATGAGAAACATTTATTTCAAACATACTTATATAGTGTGTTATAAGTACCAGAAATTATTTAATAAACCAGCCAAGTGCAAGTCGGACTTGTGCAATTAGTGTTCCGTACGCTGATTGCTTTTAAAATAAAAATTTTTGTTACGAAGTTGTTGTTGATCAATGACCTCACAAAACACCCCAAATGAGTTTTCAACAAAGTTTATTTCCGTTCTTTGTTGAAAACTGATGATCTTGAATTTTTTTATATACCAGATAAATTTTTAAAGTTAATGCACTTGTGATAATGTTCGTTCAATCTACGCCCTGTGGAAAATATTCAAGAATTTTTTCAAAACTGTTTGATCGGTACTTTTCGAGATAAGGGGGTGACTGTGATTTTTGGCCATTTTTTAAAAACAATACAAAGAAATCTATGCGCAAGTATTACATTATATATATTTTTGATCTCGTGTTTTCACAAGCGTTCATTTCACACCCCACTCGAAGACCTGGTAAAAAAAAAATTTCACTTCCGATTTCACCCCCCAAAACTCACCCTTTAAGTCAAAATTTAACTTTCCAAACTGCACGACTCTGATAAAGCTATCAATATTAGTGCCAAATTCCAACTTTCTACGTCGAATAGTTTCTGAGAAAATCGGGTGTGACAGACAGTCAGACAGACACCGAAGTGATCTTATAAGTGTTCCGTACAGAACATTAAAATATGAGTAATTAACCAAAGTCATTAAACTAATATTAAAATTAAAAAATATATTCTTTTTAATGTTTCGTACGGAATACTTATGAGATCATTTCGGTATCCGTCTGACACACCCGATTTTCTCCGAAGCTATTTGACATAAAAAGTTGAAATTTGGCATAAATTGACGACCTAATCAGAGCGGTGTAGTTTTGAAAGTTAAAATTTGAGTTAAGGGATTAGTTTTGGTGGGGTGAAATTGGAAGTGAAAACATTTTTTTTTTACCAGGTCATCGAAAGAGCTGTCAACTGAAAATATATATGAATTTAATACATACGCACACTTTTATTTGTATTATTTTTAAAAAATGACCAATAATCTCTGCCCCCCACCCTATCTCGAAAAGTACTGATCAAAAAATTCTCCACAAGGTGTGAACGATCAACGAAAATTATCACGAGCGCATTACATTTGATAATTTTTCTGGTATAAAAAAAAAATGTGGCATGAGAGAATGGTGAAGGTTTGGAAACCTCCGAAATATCATTACGTATTCGGTGTAATCAGTAGTATCATGATGACTGGTGACCAATGATAGCTACCGAAGACGAAATAATTATATTTTATTTGTTCATAATTAAAGAAGTATTTAGGTACTAAATATTTGTTTTAAACTTTTACTAGTAGGTTCTAGATTGAGCTAGATTCATTTATTGGCTATTAGGTAGCTAGTTTTTATTTTAGAGGTAATCAGGGTACGGAACACTAAATGTTCAAGTACAACTTGCGTTTGACCGGTTTTTAAAAAAAAAATGTGATTAAACGGCATATAGTTATTTATTATGCGAAAAAAACTAAAACGGGTATGCTTTAATTAATTTTAAAAAATCGGTATAGGGATTTACCAAATTCTTTCCTTGGAAGCACGTAATTCTAAAATAGATACTGAATTTGACTTTCTTAAGTAAAAGCAAGTAAATTTCCATAAAGCAAATAAAAAATATAACATATCATTACCCCTTTCACCTCCCTCCTTTGAAACGACGTCGGTCAAAAATTACCAGGTGTACAAGTATGAAATGCGGATTTTTTTTCTAAAAAAAACATGTTAAATTCGGAAGAATGATAAAAAGTACTTTATTCAAAGTATGCTCCATCGCTTATTATACATTTTTCCTATCGTTCGAGCAATTTGTGAATACCACGCCAGTAAAAATCTTCCCCTTTTGCTGCGAACCATTCATCGAGCCATTTTTTCACATCTACGTACGAACCAAAGCGCTGCTCAACAAGTGCGTGACCCATCCACAGGTGGTAATCGGAAGGAGCCAAGCCCCTCTGGTCCCACCAAATACAGAGCATCGTGTTTCTGCCAAAGCAATTCGGTCTTGGGGTCGATGTGGATGGTGCGCCCGGGTCTACCCATAATTTTTTGCGCTTGGGATTATCAACATAATTTTCATCCCCTGTAACTATACGATGGAAAAACGACTTCCTTTTGTACCGAGCGAGCAAAAGTCACACGTTTTTTGCGCTTTTCCATTTGCCTGTCGTTCAACTCATGTGGTACCCGTCTACCGGTCTTCTGAATCTTTCCCATTTCTCGTAGCCGATTGGAAACAGCTTGTTGACTAACGCCCAATTGCTCGGCGAGTTATTTTTGTGTTTACGAATCATCTTCGTCCAACAATGCTTACAATTCCACATCTTCGAATTTTTTTGGCAGTTTTCCACGTTCCTTGTCTACAACATCGAAGTCACCACTTTTGAAACGCCGAAACCATCGTTCGCACGTATCTTGCGATGGAGCATGTTCACCATAAGCTTCTCGAAGTAATCGGTATGATTCAACAGCAGTTTTCTTCAAATGAAAACAAAAAATTAATGCTGTCCGCGAATGCTCTTTGTTCAGTATAAATTTTGACATATTGAACACAAACACTATGCACACACTTTTCCAATTTATCACTCGTGCGCGTCTGACACTTGTTGATGACACAACAAAATGGCGCAGTGTCAAATCTTTATAGCACAAACTGCATTGGTGCACCATCTGTATTCTGAAATCCGCAATTCATACTTGTACACCTGGTATATATATATATATATATATATATATATATATATATATATATATATATATATATATATATATATATATATATATTCATCCCTATTTCAAGTATTATATTATTTTGTTCAAGAACGACAGGCCGATAGTCGGATAGACAGAATAACGGAAATGAGAAGAATTCCTGATCTAAGAACATTAACAAGGGAGGTTAAAACCATAATATACCCTCTGTGCCTGAGGAAATTTAATTTCGGAAAAGTTAATTGTTTGTATTTGTAAAACTTTTTCTATAAGTAACTTAACATTTTCTAGGTTACCCTGTAACCATATCTTAATCCCTTCTACATTACTAGTAAGAACTTTGAAACACAAGTATATTATGACATATGCATATTACTCTGCTAACCCCCTACCCAAATCGTTGAACCTCATATGTCTTGCACTAAAATGATTAGCTAAAATTAAATAAAACTTTCCAACCAAGAATCAGGAAAATCTCATAATAATATTGAAACTATACAATAGTTAATGATTTCCATCCGTTTCGTTCTCTTCACCCGTTAATATTTAAAATAACAAAAAAATAATATAAGTTTTCGATCTCTTGACTTA
The DNA here is from genome assembly GCA_019049505.1 of Pachyrhynchus sulphureomaculatus. Lineage (NCBI taxonomy): Eukaryota > Metazoa > Arthropoda > Insecta > Coleoptera > Curculionidae > Pachyrhynchus > Pachyrhynchus sulphureomaculatus. The sequence goes on from CM032449.1 coordinate 40,922,578, forward strand.
AGAACCTCGAAAACACCTCTAACAGAATAAATATGAAATCACCCTTCTAACTGCCTTACTCAGTACGCTGCATAATAAATTTTTGTATTCAAAGTTTGTTCATTATCGCAACCAAAACCGCAAATTTCCATTATACTAACGAAACCCTACAATATTTGACCACTCTTTCACCGCTTCCCCCATAAGAATTTAAAGTAATAAAAAAATCTTAATTTTCAGATTCCTCGACTCCATAAACCTCGAAAAGGCCCTATAACAACATATATAGAAAGCAACCCCTTCAACTCTCTACTCTACCAGTTTAATCCCTTACATATTTTACTATAAAATATTATGTGTAAAATTTGTTCAGTATATCAATTAAAAACCCTTAAATTCCTCAAAATCCTATTAAAATTATACAATAATACTCCGCCCCTTCCACCTCCTTTCTGGATTAAAATTGAAAAAAGTTAAAAACAACCTAATTTTTAGATCCGTTGATTTCAAAAACCCTGAACCCATATATAACACAATATATACAAGGCAACCCCTCTAATCTCCTCCCTCACCCCTTATATGTTTAAGGATATACATTTATATATAAAAACTTGTTTACTATATAACAAAAAAAAACAGAAAAAACTACCATCTTACTGTTAAAACCACATGAAATTTATTGACTCCACCCCTTTTACCCTCTTAGCCTGAAATGATCTAGTTCGAAAACTATAGGCTTCATCCTCTCGTTAGATATTATCTATATACTAAGTTTGAAATTGATATCTAATTTTGTTCGAGAGTTATCCTACCAACAGACTGACAGACGGACAGACACACCGACGAAAATGAGGGACTATGTTGTTCGTGATCTAGGAACCAAAAAATGTGAAGAGAAGCAAAAATCTCCAAGCCCGATTTTTTCACAATACAATACTTTTCTTTAGCAAGAAAAGTAAAAATTAAAGAAAATCTTGTATTCTTAGATACAAAACTACTGAGATGGAGCTTCCTCAAGTCATTGTACCATGATTTCAGTCAATGCACGACATTTTTTAACATTAAACCGCATTCTATTTTTAAGATGTAACAATTAACAATGCCGACCTATAAAAAAATATATTTTTAAAAATATAATAAAAATAGTTTAAGTTAAATCTCCCTTACAACGATCAGACTTTACTTTTTAAACAAAAGACTTAAATAAATATTTAAGATGTATTTTTTACCTTTTTATGAACAGCAAAACAAAAACTTCCTTATTCTCAATAAATAAAACGAAAATAAAACTAGCCAAATACAACACACAAAAATAAAAGGTCTATAACTTTTTAAAAAGATGCCTTTTTAGTATATAAACCGCCAGTTGGTGGGGTTTAGCTATCAGTTTTCGTTCTCAATCAAGCAGAACAACTACCATCTATTAAATATGAAAACTCAACTAGTCGGATGCTTCTTTTTAGCGTTATGCTGTAGCACGTTAGCACATGGTAAGATCAATTTTTTTTTAAGAACTTGTTTCTAGTTCATAAGAGGGTGTTTTTTCCAAGTTAACTAAATATATATGAAGGAAAACTGGCAGAGCTTAAAAACACATATATTTTTCTACACAACTATCGCCTTCACTAATACAATAATTATTTCGTCTAATCCAAGAAAAAGATATCACCTTGTGCCCCGTCTAGGAAAAATCTTCGGGCCCTGGGGTCTTCCCTCAGATGTTTAAATAAAAGCACGCACAGCGCTAAACAGGAGCTGTAAGGTGGATGTTGAAACTCCACGGATTTCGATAAAGGCTTGAACCGTGCTAGCCTTGCGTTTTATGCAATGGTCGAGCAAAAGCCGAGTTTTGGTTCTCGGAATTAGAGCGTTTTTCTTTAATAACTCGCTTCAGGTTTTTTTCGTAAACCTCTCCATCCTTTTTCCATATATTCAATAAGTAATTTTTTTTTTCGCAAAAAATGATAGCTCTCAACTTCTCATCTCTCTCGCTATCAAGTTTTTTCTTTTGAAGGTCGAGAGCCCGTATGGAACAATTGCATCGACTCCTACTTCGTGAGAGGATTTTAATAGAATAGTCCAGTCTCGTCGCCTGTGATAACTCGCTACAAATAATTCTCGTTGTTCTATAAAATGTCAAAGATTCTTTAAAAATTTCAATCCTTGTCAATTTCTACTCAATTATGTAGATTGGCGTTACTGTTGCCAGGTCCAGTATGCCAGATTTCAGGGCGAAAGGTTAAAAAAAATCTAGATTTTGCTTCTCAAATCGGGATAGCTATAGAAAAAGGTTTTTATAAACTTTTTTAAAATACATCAAAATTTAAACGTTTAACTGCTATAACTAATTTAAAATATTTTTACTAAATACTTTAATACTTTTTATTAAAAAACGAGCAAGTCTAACACAGCAATGTTCTTTCAAACTTGTGACTTGTGTGACTTGAACAATTGTAATTTCCTTTCATTAAAATCATATCGTGTTTCTAATACAGAACATTTTAATATCAAGTACAACATGCTGTTTTTATTATTAAGACGGCTTCAATAGGCAACTTTTTGAAAATAACTTTTGCAGATGGGGAAAATGTTTCTGTTCAAATAACTATACTGCCGCTTTCAGTATTTCTTTGACGTTAGAAACTTCCTCAGAAAGATCGCTCATTTGAAAAAATATGTCAATATTAAGTTTTTCAGTTATATTAACGATTGATGCGTAAGTCAAAGTATCACCTTGTAGAGAAAATGGCTTGAATAATAGTGATTTGCTTTAATTAAATTCACACCATGTTTCTACATACTTCAGAAAATTTTTGTACCAAGTAGAACAAGCTGCTTTTATTATTGAGGCGGAGTAAATAGGAAACTTTTTGATTAAATTACTGCACTTGAAGCCCAAAAATTCATCCTAGTGCTTTGCTTAATTTGTTAGTGAGTCTGACTATTATATCGTAACCTTCAAAACACAGCACTGTTTCATTTTCAAGGTTCAATACAGCATATTTTAGGAGTTTCAAGGTATTTTGGAAGAGAGCAACTTAAGGTTCTGTTTGGTTACTATTAAAAATTCTAAAGTGCAGAGGGACACTCGTCTTCGCCCATAGCGATAAAGTAATTCTTTAATACATCGAAAGACTTCATGGCACGTTCTACAGCGGGAAGCGAGACAGCCATCGTGTTTTTACAAGTCGCAGCCCTGAAGCAAATTCAGATTCATGCATTTCATGAACATCTCTAAAAGCTTTTTCTCTTTTCACATAGTATGAGAAATGACCATGCAGCTTCAGAATAAAATTCTCCAAATCAAATTTACTTAAACTTAAAGCAAATTTTACATTATTGTGCAAAATATGTCCTGGATATCCCATTGGAAAAATATTTTTATTTTCATTGTGCAGCAACTGAAAAACTGAATTGTGACATCCGAAATTAACATTTGCGTTGTCTGCACAAAAACTAGTAAGAAATTTAATACTAGTATCGCGTTCCTTGAGTCGTGTTACTAAATTTCTATAGATGCAGTTTCATTTGCGTCTTCGTAAAAATCAAGCACGCACGTTTTTAAATTTGTCTTTTGGATATGAAATCTTACCTGCAATGGAAACATTTTTGGCAGCATTGGTATAACAACTAAAGACGAAACGAAAAGAATCGCATTTTTAGAAGTTACCAAAAGTGTTCTTCTTTTCGTTTCGTCTTTAGTTGTTATACCAATGCTGACATCTATGGCTTCAAGCAGTAAGCTCGAGAAAGGTGCGTTTCTGCAATAAGTGCCAGCCGTGCTGTGCCGCTTTGCTTGAATAGACTTAGTAAGTCGTCGACAGAGTGCAGTATAAGCATCTATTTGTTATAGTTTTCCATTAGAAACATTTTTGTTTCACCTGATTAGAAGCATCTGTAGCGACACAAAAAAACGTGCCGTTTTAAAGAACTTCAATCGCCTCTTGAGTAGACGCTGGACCTAAAACATTATGTGCAATTGCACTGGCCTTTTTTCTTCCAAGTTTAAGTTTTTCTACAGTTTTTGAATCACCATATGAAGTATGCTTGACGAAATTGTATGTTTTAGTTACTTCGGCATCTATAATTTTTTCTTCTTGGGTGCTTATTTGATTAGTATTCAGAATCGTTTTTAAAGATGTCGACATATTGGCATTTCTTTCTTTTTTCGTATGATCATTGCAATTTTGGTGCTTTTCTATGTCATTTTTGCTGCCATGAGATTATACTGAAATCCTCTCGATACAAGGTGCACCGTGCTTTATATTTATTATTAGGGACAGATTCGATAAATGAATAATTCTTTGTCTAAACATCCAGAAAATAGCACATACGTCGTATTTTCTTTTTTGGAGTAACAGAACTCGTAGAAGCATTATTTTTGGTCTCAGAAGTGGATTCAGAAACACTCATTTAAATCCAATGCTGAAAAGCCTGTTGAGTTAACACAGCGCGCGGCTGGAATATAATTTAATTTATTTCTATATGTAAAAAACCTTCTTTCATTTATTTCCTTAAACTTAGGGCAGCGTTTCTCAACCTGTAGGGCGCACCTCACTAGGGGGTCGTGATTACACTATTGGGGGGCGCGAGCGTATCAAAAAGAAATTATTATTAAAAACATTCATTAAAAACATTTAATATAATTTATTGAAAGGAAAGCAAAACAAAATACATTCTGACATAATAAAAAATAAAATACACATTTTCACTGATATAATACACCTATAAATAGGATTGTATTAGTAGTGCACAATGTATTTACCTAATAATTAACATATCAATACTAAATTAAAAACAAGTTTAAAAATTATTAGTGACTCCCTTGGGCCTGTTTTGCAGAGCAAAGATTTTCGAAGAATGATTTTAATATTAGAAATAGACACTCTGAGTTCTTTTTCTATATTTAGTTGAGATCTATATTTTGTTTTCAAAGCAGCCATCGCAGAAAATCCGATTTCGCAAAGGTAGGATGTTGAAAATGGTAATAGTATACAAAATGCTCTTGTTTTCAGTGCAGAAAACTCATCATTCACCCCTGCCCAAAATTCAATTTATTACTAAATTGTCTTTTGATTTCGCTACTTGCCGTGAAGTCTATTAAGATTTCTTCTTGGGAAGTTGAGAGCCTTTCGGGTGTATTTTGAAATGGATCCCTAATCCACTCGTAACTTGCTACCAAGTTGTCGTCTGTAAGAAAATACTTTCTAAAATTATTTGTCAACATGGCTAGATGATTTTCAGTGGTTACTAAAACAACTTTCACATGTTGTTCTTCAGCCCTATATATTTTAACACATTCACCCACATTTATAAACTTTTGTAGGTTTTTTTTTTTTGCTTTACATTTCTGCTCCACAATTCCAATTTTCTACAAAAAACATTAATTTTATCACTTGCATCGAATATATGTGTATTTGTTCCTTGGAGTTGAAGATTTAAGGTATTAATTTCTCGAATATATCGATCAAGTAGCTCAATTTCATCGCAAATAAACTATCTCGAAACTTCTCGGCTTCCGGTCGGTTTTCCTCTTCTAGAAAAATGGCGATTTCATTTCTTAATTCATAAACCCGTTGCAAACATTTCCCACGTGATAACCATCTTGCCTCGCAATAAAATAGTAACGCTGAATGGTCGGCACCCATGTCTTTACAAAGTGCAGAAAAATTCTAGATTTTAGGGGTTTCATTTTAATATAATTTACTACGATTACGACTATAATGAGCACAATATTCAGAGCAGGACTCATTTCTTTGGAAGCCAGAGCTTCTCTGCATATCATATCATACAATGTGTTCATATACACAGTGGAGATTTTTGTTTCACAAGTGCTTGTACACTTTGAAATCTTCCAGACATTGAATGAGCACCATCGGTACATATTCCAACGCAATTTTTCCACTCCATATTTGCCTCATTTATAAAATCGTTTAAGATAGCAAATAATGCGAGCGATGTTGCTTTAAGTTCTATTGGTTTGCAGAAAAATAGTTCTTTTACTGCTGACATACCATCACAAAATCGAACATAGGCAATGAAATGAGCATCTTTATTGCTGTCTGTTACCTCATCAAGCCGAATTGAAAACAATTTGTCACGCAACTTCCCGAAAAGCTGATGCTGTACATCTTCAGCTATATCACCAATTCAACGGGCAACAGTATCATTTGATATAGGTATGGATAGCAGTTGTTTGGCGAAATTATCTCCAAACATAGTTTCTACAATCTCAGTTGTTGCTAGCAAAACAAGCTCTTCGCCAATGGTGTGAGGCTTTTTACATCTGGTTATTTTATATGAAACTTTGTAAGAGGCAAGTAAAGCTTTTTCATTCACAGACAAAGTTTTTTTAAAAAATGATTTCTGCTTTACATATGATTTTAATTTTAATTCGAAGAATTCTCGGTGTTTGTTAAGGTACTTACTATGATAGGTTTCCAAATGTCGTTTAAGTTTATTTGATTTCATGCTGTTTGCTTCCAAGATTTTCGAGCAAATAACTCACAGGGGCCTTTCTTCTTCAGTACTGGTAAAGCCCAAATTTAAGTAATCTTGAGAATATTCGTCTGTGCAGTTGTTGATGCTTCACTATCGTCTAATGCTCGCTTACGCCCACTTAAAAATTTTTCCATTACTCTGTACAAATTTACTGCCGAGAATACTTAATACCTTGAATTTCAATTAACACGTAAATTACAAGATACATATTCACGATAAATCCAATAACAGTAGAAGGATCAATTGGACTGAGACGGGCTGTCATTGAACGAGGTGCAGCATTTATACACTTTTGGGCAGACTTTCCGAATATTCGAGACAACTCGAAACTTCTCGTGAAGCCGCTACCGATATAGTGGACGTGATAGAGAGCAATAGAGAGGCATCGATTCTAGCTGTGTCAACGAAGCAGATATGTGTTGCCAAATATGAATAAATTTACTTATTCTTGGTAGTTTGTAAGGTTTGTAATTAAGGTCATAGTGTAGCTTTATCATCAAAATACTGAAAATACATTATTTTTGCATGCATTGTTATTGTATGAAAGGGAGGGGGAGGCGCGATGAAAATAATGTTTGAAAATTAGGTCGCAAATACTGAAAGGTTAAGAAACGCTGACTTAGGGTAAAATGAAAATGCTTCCAGGTAAAAACATAACATATAACGTTATATTTCATTAATGAAAATAACAATGTAAAGAAAAGATTGAAAAACCTCAAAATATGCACCTCGACCGTAAAAACTATTTACCAGGCAGGAAAAGCTCATAGTGCGACCCTAGAAATGAAAAGACTTGGCATATCCATTATGGGAATAAGCGAATTAAGGTGGCCAGGTTCAGGTCACTGTGGCATGGAAAATTACAAAATATGCTATTCAGGGTCGGCCGAAAATAAACACGAGTATGGAGTGGGAGTTATAGTTGACAAAGCCACTGGCAAATGCATCACAAATTTTACGCCTATTTCAGACAGAATAATGCTCCTCCAAATAAGAACGAAACCTTTTCCTCTTAACGTCATATAAATATAAGACCCCATTGCAGATAAACAGGATGAAGAGGTTGAATAATTTTACCAGCAAATAACTGAAGTCTTAAAAACAATACCAAAACAATATTTGACAGTCACAATGGGAGACTTCAACACCAAGATTGGAAGAGATAGGTCAGGAACTTCCGTAGGACCATATCGTCTAGCTGAAAGAAGCAAAAAAGGCGAACGACTAAACATTTTCAGTGAAGAAATAGGTTATGTTATCACTAACACCTTCTTCAACCTACCACCACGAAGATTATACACATGGAAGTCCCCATTATACTCACCAAACCATATCACCAAAAATCAAATAGACTATATTCTAGGGAATAAACCCAGTGCTGATATAAACTCGGTTCTAAGAATTATCTTGAAAAAGTTAAAAAGGAAACAGAAAAACATATACGATATACCACAACTTAAAGAAGAAAATGTAACAAACGTAATTAAAAAAAGATCTTAATAAAGAACTCCGAGACACAGATCTAAACGAAGACATAGAATCTAAAATAGAAAAGTTAAATAAAATAACAAGGGGGCTAAAGAATAAGTATTTAACTATGGGACAAACATATAAAAGGAAGGAATGGATAACAGATGACATTTTAAGACTAATGGAGGAAAGACGGTTACACAAAAACAGAGCTAAGAAAAGAGAATATAGCAGACTACACACACAAACAGAAAGAAATTCGAACAGCTAAAGATAGATGGAATGGTGAAAGATGTAAAGAGATAGAGGAGTTGCAGGGAAAGTATGAGAGCTTTAATATCTATCGAAAAATCAAAGACTTATCTGGTGAACGGAAAACGAAGTCAAATGGAACTGGAACCAGATGGTATTTATTAAAGCAGAAGGGGAGCACTCAGAAGCAATATCGATTGAGCGTGGAGTAAAGCAGCAATTCTGAGTAAATCTTCAGAGAGGCACTGGAAGAGGCTGATGAAGGAATACGGCTTAATGGGGAGCGAATAAATAACATTCGTTATGCTGACGTTACGGCGGTTATGGCTGATAAAGGGTCTACAACATCTTATGACAAAAATAAACGAAGTCAGTAATCGATACGGCCTCGAATTTAATATCACCAAAATAAAGAAATGGTAATCAGCAAGTCTCCGATTCCTGATACCTTGTTAATGGTTGAAAATCAACAAATACAAAAAACTCCACAATATTCATATCTAGGTACCATGATAAACGAACAATGGGATCATTTGCAGGAAATTCGTTGCCGTATCGAAAAAGCTTGAGCAGTATTCTTCAAAATGACATCACTTTTCAAAAGCTCAGCAATAAAATTGAGCACGAAAATGAGATTCTTGAGATGTTATGTCTTTAGTGTCCTTCTTTATTTGTGGAACGCCACTTGTAAGAAACTTGAGGCATTTGAATTATGGCTATATCGCAGAATTTTGAAAATTTCTTATAGTGACCATATTACTAACGAGGATGTTTTACGTCGCATGAGCAAGAAACTGGAAATTATTGAAACTGTTAAAATAGGAAAATTGGAGTATTTAGGACACATAATGGGAAATTCCTACAGATATGGAATACTACAGCAAATACTCCAAGGAAAGATAGTTGGAAAAAGAGGACCATGACGCAAACGTATTTCCTGGCTAAACAATCCGCGAAATTGATTCTCAACAAATACTACCGGTCTTTTCAGAGCTGCAGTAGATAAAGTAACAATAACCAGAATGATTACCAACATTCGAACCGAATAGGCACTTTAAGAAGAAGAAAACAAAATGATTTCAGACAAGTAACCCCAATGGACTCATAGACAATAGGACAAAGTACATGCAAAAAACCTTATCCTAGTTACCCGTTACTGCAGAAAGCAAAGAATGATATTATCCAAAACCGGAATTGTCTAATGTAAGAGACACACGCGCTAAAACAATGTTAGAAGATCTACTAGACCTCGTTCAACATATATGTAATAAATAGATAGATCACCTTAGACCTACTACACTCATGATAACATAGAGCATTTAAGATAAATAGAATGCCCTTCTCTCTTTGGAAATTAATTTACCGGCTGAAACACTGCAGCTGGAAGATGACAAAAGTAACAAAAAAGATTCTAATGCAGAAGTTTCCAACGCCGATATGAACGGAATTTCAGAGAGATATGATAAACTCTAATTATAAATAACCGTCAATAATTTCATGAAACTATTCGGCGTTTTTTTGCCTTATAATTTAAGATAACGAATATAGAAACTTACAGGCAAAGTAGCAAATACACCCGAGGATGCTAAAATTAATATGTGACAAAATATTAGACCTTAAACGTTCCAATGATTAGAAAAAATTATTTAATTTAATTTAATTTAATAACTAATAATTTTACATCGATTTTAACGAAAAAATATTTTGTCCGGAAGTTTTACCCGGGACATTTTTTAGTCTAAAAACGAAGCGTACTGATAAGGGTTACAATATTGCCGCTACTATTAAATGGAGAACGGTAATAGTAAGAAAATGTAAAATTACCACGACAAATGAATATTTTTCAATTTTTTTACAGATTGGATACGAGGTCAAGCTTCCATTCTGGAATCAAGACAAAATCTACTCAGTAAACTTACGAGTTCCAAGGCTCTAGAAGGCTTCAAAAATCTTCCAAGAAATCCAGCCGATCTAGGACGACAAAGTGGAGACATACAACCCAGAGCAGGATACGGTGCCAGGCCAATAAGATACTACTGTTCACAGGGTAGAAATATTATAGGTATGTATTTGTTATTTTCAAATATTCACTCTTATTTATGTTTTGCCTCCTAAATACAAATTCTTTTTCTCAAAAATAGATTTTAGTAATGATTTTTTACGATTATTTATGGTTCAAGTTCAAAGATTTTATTATATAAATTAGACTAATTAAATGATAACGCTATTTTGGTTTTTGATGTTTCCGTTTCGTCAAAATTAAAATGACCGTTCTGCATTGGTACGAGGGCTACCTTTTAGGGTTTTATAAAAACAATGAAAGAAAAAAACATTTTTGGTACAAATCGTTTTATTGCTTCTCAAAATATTCGCATTTAAGATGCGTTTGCATGCATTCTACCCAATTCGCCAAACATTTTTTCCACTCTGAAGTTGGTACCTCAAAAACATGCTTTTGGAAGGATTCAACAGCTTTTTGAGATGATGAAAATCGCTGACTACATTTTTTTTTTTGACATTCGGGAACAAAAAGAAGTCGTTAGGCGATAAATCAGGTGAATACGGGCAATGAGGCATTAATATGATGTTTTTCTCCATCAAATAATCAATTGTTTGTCGTGCTGTGTGAGAGGTGGCATTGTCATGACGAAGAATGATGCGACGTACCAATTATTGTACAACATTAACTGTTCTTCGATCCTCTAAAGCAACGGTTGCAACATGTCCACTGTAACCAAAGAAATAAGCGATCACTTTCTTGGAAGTGCTTCGCGAATGAACCACTTTTGTTGGATTCAATTCATTTTGGAAAACCCAAACAATTGATTGTTGCTTAGTTTCCGGCTAGTACGAATATATCCAAGTTTCGTCTCCTATTACGATGTTGTATACGGATTTTGCATGTCCTCAGTCGAATTTCTTGAGCATTTCGTTACACCAATTGATACGAGCCTGTTTTTGAGTTTTGGTCAAATTATGCGGAATCCATCGGGAACAGATCTTTTTCACAGCCAAATGTTCATGCAAAATGCCTAAGGATGACTCTGTCTCAAGGTAAGTCACATGCCGATCCATTTCATTCATATTGCTCACAGCATCAATGTTTTTTGGGACAACAACCGATTTTGGTCAACCTTCACGAAATTCATCGCTGACGGAAGCACAACCATGACGAAATTCTGCAAACTAATTGTAAACAGTCTTTTCTGATGATGATTTATTACCAAAAGTTGAATGAAGCGATTCGAGGCATTGTTGTCGAGTTAGGCCTTTGCTAAAATCGTAACAAATCATCCAACGAAAACCTTCACGTCAAATTTCCATTTATTCACAAAACTGTTTTTTAAACGTTCACTGTAAGCTACCTCCTCAGCCAATTTCTGAGCTGTCACTGTTTTAACAAGAACAAATGTCAAATTTTACAACAATGGTAATGTCACATCTCAATAGCGCCATCTAGTGGTCGTTTGAAAAACTTAAAAGGCTGGCCTCGTATACACCATCTCTAATTACAAAGAATATATTACTACTCTCGTCTTTCAATTGTAATTTTAAGGTCATAACAATACTTAATAAAAAAAACCGGACTAGTGCAAGTCGGATTTGCGCAATTAGTGTTCCGTACAATAATTGTTTTTAAAATAATAAATGTTGTTACGGTGGTATAAAATCATCAGTGACTTCACAAAACAAACGTCAACTGAGTTTTCAACAAAGTTTATTTCCGATCTTGGTTTTGATATACCAGATAAATTATTAAAGATTCTGTACTCCTACTAATTTTCATTCGCCTTATGAAGAAAAGTCCCGAATTTTTTCGAAATTTTCTGATTAGTACTCTTAGAGATAGGGTGGAGGGACAGCGATTTATGGCAATTTTTTTTAAATAATATAAAGAAAAGTTTACTCGAGTATTACATCATATATATTTTTGAACTCGTGTTTTCACAAGCTTTCATTTGACACACCACCCGATAAATTTTTTTTCACTTTCAATTTCCCCCCCAAAAAACTAACCCCTTAAGTTAAAATTTAACTTTCAAAACCTTGTTTGTCTGGTTCTGATTGAGCAATCAATTTCTATATTTGTGACAAATGTCAATTTTCTATGTCAAATAATTCCGGAGAAAATCGGGTGTGACAGACAGAAAGACGGACACCGAAGTGATCCCACAAGTGTTGCGTACGGAACACAAAAAATGGTCTTTGTTAAGATCATCCTGATTTCATTGACTCTAAATGATAGATAAATATAATAAATTCAAATGTACTGGACTAAAGTAAAACGACTTTTTGATATTTAGATATGAAATTCTATAATTATAATTGTAATTATCTTTGTTTAGGAATTTACTGCGATATACAAAAGTGTGCCCTTATTATTGACCTCGAGATCAATGTGTGCCTTCTATGCGACGGTAACCTTCAAGTATGTATAGTGATAGATCTTTCGACCAGTACTTCAAACGTCTCCTATTGTCCAGATGGATGGGATGCCGCAATTACTTTCCAAGATTTCCTCGACGGTAAGTTTCAGTTACAAAAAGATATGGTTCTTTTAAAGGTTTCAAGAAAAAGTGTAAGAAATTAAATTATAAAACAACAACAACAATCACATCGGTATAACATAGAAAAGTTCTTAATTCCGCAAAATACATTGAACAGAAAATGGTTACTTCGATAAAATAAAACAGTATATTATTTAGAATGGTACTAAAATTAATTATTATTAAACATTTCTAAAATAAACGAGATAAACCAAGACAATAATCCTGTATTTGAAAAACAAGGCTGTAGAATATTTGTTAAAAATGTATTGAAACACCCTACAAGACCCATTTTGTGCGCATTAGACGAATTTTCGCACCTTTACTTTCCCTCTGGTTAACTTTAAATGTAAAGCTTCTTACAGACCTGAACATTGCGTCGAACGACAAACAGAACAACGAACCGAATACCAAACAGAACGGAGAATGGACATTTATATCGCTGAATTGAACAACGAACGGAACAGGTTTGTGCTATTCCCAGTTTCTTGCAAACAACTATGGAAGCTGCAGCGGCATATATTTATATTTATTATTCATTTTCCGCGAAGAAAAAAACCGGCTAAGTGCAAGATGGACTTGTGCAATTAGTGTTCCGTACGTTGATTGCATTTAAAAAATAAAAAAAATTGTTACGGAGGTATAAAATGATCAGTGACTTCCCAAAACATACCTCAAATGAGTTTTCAACAAAGTTTGTTTCCAATCTTTACTGAAGACCTTGAAATTTTTGTTTTTTTTTTATATACCAGATAAATTATTAATTAAAATTTTTTGATCAGTACTTTTCGAGATAAGGGGGGATAGCGATTTTTTAAAAATAATACAAAGAAAAGTGTGCGCAAGTATTACATTATATATATATATATATATATATATATATATATATATATATATATATATTACTCGTGTTTTCACAAGCTTTCATTTGACACCACACTCGATGAACTAGTAATTTTTTTTCACTTCCGATTTCACCCCCCAAAATTAACCCCTTAAGTCAAAATTTAACTTTCAAAATTACACGCTTCTGATGGGGCCATCAGTTCCTATATTATTACCAAATTTCAACTTTCTGTGACAAATAGTTTCGGAGAAAATTGGGTGTGTGACAAACAGTCAATAAGCAGCATCATTCCAGAGGTTTGTTCTTTTGACCACTTCTGACCACTTCATTACTGCTGTCTCAAGTACGTACTAACAAAGGATAAATAATAACAAACAAAATTACAATAAAACACAGGATTAAACACGTACGCCGTTTTGTTTGTGGTCCCGTCCAAACCTTCAAACACATTTGCGCGTTTTCACTTTGGTGTATAAAAAAAACCGACAACTGGTGGATTGACCGCGCGCACGAACGCGAATGGTTAGGATTTGCAAATCTGTTTGCGGACGCGTTTGTGCTCCCGTCCAAACTGGTGTTCCGTTTGCCGTATTGCTTGGTGTTCTGTTTGTCGTTCGATGCAGTGTTTAGGTCTGTATGAAGCTTTAGATAAACTGATCAATAATCGGACACTCTAACTAAATTTAACCAATTATTAAAATAGTTTTACCCTCGCAAGATTACGTCCATTCAATTCTATAGGGAATATTATTTCATTTGCCATTCCCCATGCAAGTCTTGAAACGTTTAATAGAAAAAGGTGATATCAAAGTAAATAGCAGCCGGTTGTTTGAAAACTTTTGTGACATAACAGACTTTAATGAACTGATTTGTTATTTTTCTAGGTATCGTTACTTCGAGTTATCTAAACAATGCAAACAATGTATCGATAAATACATCCAATCCTACCCAATCAGTTGTGAATTTCTGTATACGTGTTTGTGGAGCTTTGGATGACACCATCTCGTTTCAAGTAAGCATACCCAATTCTAACCTGCTTTGCAAACGAATTGAGTATAAAATATTATAGTGATTACAATGAGGTATTAATCCTGTCTTGATTTTCAGCAAGAAATAGTCGTGATCTATATAGACGTTTTTGACAAAACTTATATATTAAAATAACCGAAATTCGAAATGAACAACTTGTTCATGCATTTAACTTTTCCAAGGTTCAGGTTAGTTCAGGTTAACTAAAAGTTTGGAAGTGTGTAGATTTCCATTTAGTGTTATAATTTAAATGACAATTATAATAAACTATTTTATTAATATTAATGGTCATTTCGGATGCGAAAGCAACTTGCTAATTCTTCTGTCTATATTTATTTACTTATTTTATTTATCGCTCCATTCTCGAACAATTATTTATAGAACATAGTATTATCGTTAAATGATCTGCGGAAAACAATTTCACTAGTTAAGAACATTTAAAAATATAAACTTAAGAAGATTTATTTAAATGCAATAAATGTTGGCAATTATTCTGGCTATTAGTACTTTATCCACTGCAGCTCTAAAAAGATCGGTATTATTTGTTGAAAACTAGTTTCGCAGATTATTTAGCTAGGAGAGGCGTCTGCGTCCTGGTCCCCTGTTTCCAAATACCTCTCATTGGAGTATTTACTATAATAATCCATATCTATGGGAATTTCTCATTATGTGTCCTAAATAGTCAATTTTCCCACTTTAACAGTTTCGATAATTTCCAGTCTCTTATTCATGCGACGAAAGACATCCTCGTTGGTAATATGGTGAGTATAAGAAATTTTCAAAATTCTGCAATATAGCCATAATTCAAATGCTTCAAGTTTCTTAGAAGTGGTCAGCGTCCAAGATTCCACACCGTAAAGAAGGACACTAAAGACATAACATCTTAGAAGTCTCTTTTTTGTGCTTAATTTTATTGCTGAGCTTTTGAAACGTGATATCATTATGAGGAACATTGCTCTAGCTTTTTATGTTTATCACGATACATAGATATGAATATTGTGGAGTTCTTTGTATTTGGTGTATGTTAACCATCAACAAGGTAGCATTACCATATAGTTTGTTTTGCTGATATTAAGTTCGAGGCCGTATCGATTACTGACTTCGTTTATTTTTGTCATAAGATGTTGTGTACTGTCAGCATAACGAATATTATTCATTCGCTTCCCATTAAACAGTATTCCTTCATTAGCCTCTTCCAATGACTCTTTGAAGATTTGCTCAGAGTATATATTAAACAATAGTGGAGACAAGACACAACCCTGCCTTAATCCACGCTCATTCGAAATTGTTTCTGAACGCTCCCCTTCTGTCTTAATAAATGCTATCTGGTTCCAGTAGAGGTTGCTAATAATCCGCAGATCCTTTCCATCTAGCCCAAGGTCTTTCAGAATCCCGACCATTTTGTGATGTTGAACTCTATCAAAAAAGGCTTTTTAGTAGTCGATCAGGCACAGATATACGTCACAGTTGACGTCTCTACATCGCTCAATTAAAATCTGCATAGAAAATAAGGCCTCTCTGGTTCCCTTGGCATCACGAACGCCTGCAATTTTGACGCGAGGTGTTGACGTGCCCTGACTAGCGCATGCGCAGCCGATTAAATTAGGAATAAATAATTGTAGAAGTAAACAGCATTAAACTTATTTCTTGTTTCTTATTACTAGATGTTTTATCTTTAATTTGCAAGTAATGTCGTGTGTCTAACCTTATTTTAAATATAACATGTAGGCTGAAAAGTTTTTGGTCTGACACATAGATGTCGCCCTTTTCAACGATTTTTAGGAAGTACCAACCTTCAAACGATACGTGTCAAAATTTCATGACATTTCGACGATACAAGTTACAGCGATTTTAGTGACGCTGCTTTTAATATTTTCAAAACAATGGAGAAAATCGAATTGCGTGAGTTGATTAAACCCTGTTTTTTGATGGGAAAAAATACCGTTCACGCAAAGGCTTGATAAGTCTTACGGGATGTCTGCCCCTGGAAAATCACTCATCATTTACTGGTATGCTGAATTTAAACGCGGTCGTACAGATACAAATGATGCTGAACGCTCTAGACACCCAAATGAGGTGGTTACACCGAAAAACATAAAAAAATCCACAAAATTGTTCTGGATGACCGTAAAGTAAAATTGCGTGAGATAGCTGACACCCTAAAGATATCAAAAGAACGTGTTGGCCATATTTTGCATGAACATTTGGGCATGAGAAAGCTCTGTTCGAAATGGGTATCACGTTTGCTCACAAAGGACCAAAAACAACAACGTGTCGTTGATTTTGAGCGCTGTTTGGACCTGTTTAAGTGCAATAAAAAGGATTTTTCATGCGATATGTTACAATGGATAAAACACGGATCCACCACCTACACACCGGAATCAAATCGGTCAGTCAGCTGAGTGGACAGCAGCCGGTGAAAGCCGCCCGAAGCGACCAAAGACACAACAGTAGGTTGGGAAGGTTTTGGCCTCTATATTTTGGTATGCGCATGGAATAATTTTTATCGACTACGTTGAGAGGGAAAAACCATCAATGGCGAATATTATATAAAGTTATCGATGCATTTGAAGGCAGAAATCGCAAAGAAACAGCCCCAAATAAACAAGAAAAAAGTGCTCTTTCATCAAGACAATGCACCGTGTCACAACTCAATGGTAAATGCAAAATTGCATGAATTGAAGTTCGATTTGCTTCCTCATCCACCGTATTTTCCAGATTTGGCCCCCAGCGACCATTATTTATTCGCAGACCTGAAAAAAATGCTTTCTGGAAAGAGATTTGGCTCCAATGGAGAAGTTATCTTAAAAACTGAGACCTATTTTGAAGGCAAAGACAAATCTTTCTATGAGAAAGATATAGAAATGTTAAAAAAAGCGTCGGACTGATTATATCGTTCTTGAAGAAGAGTGTGTTGATGAATAAAGTCGAATTTTATAAAAAAAAATGTGTTTTAAGTAGCTAGACCAAAAACTTTTCACCCTACGTGTTAGAATGTAATTGCAATACCCTCAAAACTTTATTTGTAGAAATTTCAATCGCGATAACACCAGACCGAATAGAGCAATTTCATAACCGAAATCGCTCTATGTGACACCATAGCCAAAGAAAAAGTAAAAAAAAAATTGTACTGCTTTGTTCATATTATTAGTATTTGTTGTTTATATTATTATTATTTCTTTAATATTTTAGCTCCAACTTAGTGGTTCTGGATGCTTCACTGTACTAATTTCTATTTGCTCAGAAATAATCACAATCTACGTATCATTGGGAGGTCTATTGAATTTAGCTTGTACAGCACCTATTATTATTTTGGGAGATTTGACTGGTCTCTTAGAAATCCTTGGAGCATTAGTCGACATCATCACTTCGGCTGTTATTAATGTAGTAACTCTTGTCCTCAGTGGTAAGTTACCTAACTCTGGCATTAACTCTGTAGATTTTTTGTCACATCCTACCAGATAATACCACTATTCTTTTAAGGCTTTGAGTAATGATCATTTTATTTTTAATCCTGTTTTACAGGTTTTTTTCTTAATTTATGATTCACCTTTGTATATAAGTAAATTTTACCAAAACTGAAACTAAAAATTTTGACATGTTTTTGCCAATGTAAAAAAATTTAATACGATATGCAAACACATTTATTGAAATCAAATTTAAAAATGATAACATAAATTTTAAAAAAATCATTGCATTAAATAACGAGTATTCCAATTTTCATTACCATACTGTACGATGCTGATTCGCATCAAATTGTGAAGAGGAAAAAACAAACTTATTAACGCTAACTTTAAAATTTGTTAGGTGAAATTTATAAATAGTAATTACATCCTTATACTGCATTTTTATTATAGCGTTTTAGGAATTTCCATATTTTTCTCAAATTTATTATATCAATAACTAATATTCGATATGTTGATATCATCAGTTAGTTTTTGATTAGAGAAGATGAAAATACGATGCTTTGCACATCTAGTAGTATAAGAAAAAAACGAAGTAACTAGTGAAGTGGTTAAATTTGGCTACTATCTTCTTCATAGAAAAAGAATTATATATCATTTTTAAGACGAGCCATGAAAATTCGTAACAAATTTATATCAGGCTTTAAAGACGAAACTGGAAACACATAATTAGTGGCTTAAAACATTATTTACGTTTTAAAAACGCCAAGAAATATAAGAAAGTCGGACGTCTGATGAAATATTCGTTCCTCTATTCTTTTATTATTTTTTTATGGAAGCAGCACACCTGCCGCAAGGAATCTCTAAATCGCTACAGGAGCAGTACTTGTATGGAAGTACTCGGGGGCAGTCTTGGGCACTTTATTCCAAAAGGACTAGGTTTACAAAATAAAGAAGAAAGACACAAAGAATAACAAACCGATCCTCATATAGATATGATATGTTATATAGAGTGAGATGTACTCCCCACATGCACGGTTCTGTGAGGAATCCAATAACATTATACTTCCATCGAAGCGTTTATGACAGAGATTGAACTCATCATCTTTTCTTCGATGTGCCAGATTAATAAGTTTGCTGGTGGACTTAAGGCAAATAGCTCTTTGTTGGAAATAATTTTAGTAAAACCAGGATATATTGGAAGCAATATCAAGGATCGAGTTTGAACTTTGTATAAGATTTAAAGCTGTTGCGTAGTAACCAACTTTGTAGTACGATATATTCCAAGTTTTAGAGAAAATTTCTTTGCTATCCTTGCTACATGATCATGCCAAATGCTAATGGAATACGGTAGCACGACAAAGCTACGATTGGTTCTGAAGTATAAATTTTCGGGTAAAACTTAAATTCTACTTGGTTACTGTCATTTTAAAACATGATTTCTTCCAGGTCTTTGTTAAGTTGTAAACTGCCTGCTATTTCCGGATATTTGAATATGGGGCTGAACTATAAATAAACAAGCGAGCTAACATTACCAAAGTTACAGATTTGATTTTTGTCACAACATTGTATATAATTTGGCGTACAGGATTAGAGAAGAATTTATAAAATTGTCCTAACTTTTAACTAAATATTCCTTACAGTTTCTTGGACCTACACGTTAAAGGAAGATGTTTCAGAATTATGTTTGCCATGTAAAATCCCATTACTAGTTTTTTTAATCTCATGCAAACTTAATTTGCAGCATAAATTTAGGTTTATAATAAGTATCTTTTGGAAAACACCAAGTTACCCGAAATTTTGTAATCTGTAGACAGATACTTGGCTCCTCAATACGGAATATGAAACATACAGTTCTTTCATAAGGGTGTTTGAACTTTCCATCAAAATTTTATCATTATAGTCAGTTGTTCTTGATGTCTTAAATTTCACGATATATCTGTTGAACACTTCCTAACTGTTTGGTTAGATATAAATAAACAGATTTTCTACTATCACCAGAGAATTAAATAAAATTCTCGGTGCCAGTGGGATTCGAACCAATATTCTCAGGCTATTCGCTCCTGTACTTTACCAACTAAGCCACAGCTCCAGCGTGCTTACACCTGCTTGTTGAAGATCTGTTCCTCCCAGCACCGAGAAACATTTTTAATTTTCGTTTGATTGTGTTTTAACATTTAAGTATTTTCCTGATTGTTCATGGTTTAGGTACTGTTAACCGATATTATTATCTTTCACGAAACTGTTTGTATGCAAGATACTAAAAAAGAAATTTGGACGATTGACGTTCTTTAACGTATTTTGAACGAACGGAAGAGTAAAATGTTGGGCTTATTTACTGACAATGCTAATGCATGTATCGTCAAGGAAATTAAGAATGTTACCCAACTGAGGTTTAGGAAGCGACAAAACAGATCTCCAACTAGCAGGTCTAGGCGCTCTGGTGCAGTGTCTTAATTGGTAAAGTACAGGAGCCTATATTCTGAGGTCGTGGGTTCGAATCCCACCGACACCAAGAACTTTTTAAATTGTAGTTGTGTCATTACTTCCAAGTATTTTCCTAATTGTTCATGGTTTAAGTGCCGCAAACCAACATTATTTCCTTTCATTAAACTAAAAAGTTTTCTCCTGATATATTGTTGACTTTTTGTGATATAAGTTTTTAAAAATTTAACAATGACTTTTTTTTTCAGGCATTGTTCTGCAAATATCTCAAATTCTCGGATTAGTAGATGGTTTTGCTCGTTTCGCATATATCTGCGGCATACTTATACTACAATTCGACTTAGTAGTATTACTCAATGTTGTAGTAACAGACATTGAAATCTTCTTGAGAGTATGCGGTCGATTAGGAGGAAGCGTATCATCTAACCAAAACGGACTAATTCTAGTAATACGTGCTTGTGTGGCTTTAACGGTTGGCACTTTAGAAGTCGATGACGTACTATCGATTATTGTAGCCGTATGTGGTGCACGCACTACTGTTACTTTAAATATTTTAGTATCAATTCAACTCATTATAAATATAATAGGCAGTATTACAGGATTGGTCCTTCTTAACAATTTTCTCACTTCCATAATTAATGGCAACTGCTCGGTTGGGGGCATAGACGTATCGTTAATAATCACAAGTATTAGTGTAAGTCTCATTATAACGGTTCTAGATTTAATCATCAATGTTGTGAAAGTAATAACTGTTTACATCACGGTAACTATAACTGTCAATTTATACTATTTAACTTTGGTAAGAGTAATCCTAACCTTACTGCTTACTATTCCTGGCCGTAACCTATTCATTATTATTACTGGAGTGACAGTTAACACAACTCTCGTATGTTTAAATGTCTTACTAGGTACGCTTGTACTTCTAAGTTTAATTCTAAACCTTTTACTGACTAGTTTACTTGGGGCAATTTTAGCTACTCCTATTATCTCTGGTGCATTTACTGCAATCAACCTTAGAATAATCGCAATAGGGAACATAGATGTATCAGTTATTATATCTCAGAATTTATATCCAAGTGAAAATTCACTATTAAATACTCTAATAAGTAACTGTAATAACATCGGTTGTTAAAACTAGTTGGAGGATACAGGGTTTTGTAGATCTATAGACTCTGCAAAATGTTTATTATAAAAGTATGATAAAATCAATCAAATACTCTTATTAATAATATTAAAATCCATTTGATGGTAATTTTAAAAAATTCAATACAATAACGTTCTAAAAAGGTTATCCGTCAGATTTAACTTTTTTTCCATGGTCCAAGCAGACAAATATTTGGCAGTAATAATTTATGAGTGATATATTAAACCTTTAACTAATAAATGACAGGTAAAAACTTAACGTCTATGTGTAAGCAATTCCTTTAAACCGGTTTAGATGCTTTCATTCTAATGGAAACCCGCTTAAGAATGTAACAACTGCTATTGATCTAGAATTTAGAATCCTTCATTGCTAATTAGAGAGGTTAAATCTATAACTATCATACAATGAGGTAAACTAGTCATGATTATACATTTGCGTATGTATTTACATGTCAGTATTGACATCACATAATTGTATGTACTTTCGGTTTAACTAGAATTGATACTAGTGTTCAAATTTTAAATGACTTTAAAAGTTATTTCAACTGAAAATGTCAACTTGAGGACAAAGACACCACGCTTGTGAAAATTGTACACTTCAAGCATTTTTTAACGTTAATTTTTTCACTAAACTTAAAGACATTTTCCATTTTACAAGCTGTTAAATGTTAAAAAAGCAAATTTTTGACGTTATTTCATTTTTCCAAAAAGAAAAAGAGTATTACCCAAACTAAGCATTTTGTAAAGAGCAATTCGATATCACTCGTTATGATATAAAAAAAAAAAAAAATTTAAAGGATGAAAATTTGACAAGTGGGATGTCACTGTGCTCGGAATGGTATTCTCAATCGAAATAACGGAAAATGTTATACATATTTCACTTACTTTATATGCAAAGAAAGTATAAGAGTAAGAAATCGAGAGTGAATTGATTACCTCTCAAATAGTCACTATGAGAATTACTCGGTATGTTTTATCCAAGGGGTTGAACCACAAATAGCGGTTTTTTATTTTTTTCTTAAATGAAGAATTCATAATATTTTTATTCCGAACTTACGGCTGAAGATTAAATATCCTTAAAGAAGCCATAAACGAGAATCTTCCTAATATTTAAAGCTTAGTGATTGATTTCAAATTGGAAGGATAAGTTTGCTATTTGTGATCACCTTATTTGCTATATAAAAAATAGAATTATTAGGGATTGGGGTATGAATTTATTATTAAATTATTTAATGTAGCCATCATAATAAACATAACCATAATATTATTAATAATTATTATTCTTAATCTTAAATATCGGGAAGGCAATGTCAAACCACCCCACTTTGGCCGTTTGAAATAGGAATTAAACTGTAGGTCCTCTTTGTCTGTGGAACGCTTAAAAAAAGGCACCAATCACTGGCAAAGGCGAGAGGGTTGGATATGGCACTTCAAGAAGAAGAATCTTAAATATCCAAGTTTATTTAATTACTGTTTATCTATTTATTTATTAAATCCACGTATAAGTTGGATCAGGATTAAAGTTAACATGTAATAAACATTAAAACTTAATAATATATAAATTTTAGATTTAAAATGACATTTTTTTCCTTTCGTCCTAACATCCCTGAAGCAAGAGCTCATTTATACTGAAAAGAAATTAGTTAATAACTTTTCAATCCTAACCTTTTAGGTGATTAAATTCTTCTCACCTCAGAAGACAAATCAATAACATTCTTGACCATAGAGATATTAGAATAGAGGAGGTAAAGTATAGAGCCTGCTGTAAGCGAAAGCGTGGCGTTGTTAAAAAGAGAAAAAAATAATATGAGTCATTCTTCTGTTCTTCGTTGGCTCCGGACCAAATACGAATAACATTCTCACTTAGTGTTGTGAGCGTGCGCTGAGTAAGAGAGACAGAATGATTCATATTATTTCTTTTTCTTTCTATGAGCGCCACGCTTCTCGCGAGAACTTACCCCCTCTATTCTAATATCTCTATGCACTGACTCGCCGTACATTAGCAGTATTAAGTACGAAACACAGTTCTTGGTTTTGCAATATGAAAGGACCTAGCCGTACTTCCATGATGAAACCGCCTCCGATAGGAACCTATA
This sequence comes from Pachyrhynchus sulphureomaculatus, assembly GCA_019049505.1. Lineage (NCBI taxonomy): Eukaryota > Metazoa > Arthropoda > Insecta > Coleoptera > Curculionidae > Pachyrhynchus > Pachyrhynchus sulphureomaculatus. The sequence goes on from CM032449.1 coordinate 40,946,291, forward strand.
TCATACCCTACGCTATAACGTAGAGTAGGCTAATAGTAGTTGATACAGAAAATATGACTTCTCTATCCTGGTTAATTATGGATATATTTAAAAAAAAAAAGTGTCCGATATATCTAAGTAACTTTTAAAGCTAGGAAAATAAAACTAAATGGCAGTGTTATGGTACACTCTACAATCGATTTCTATCAGATCTAATTGAATGACGACCTTGAAAAAAATATATAATATTTGTCTAACAGCGTGCCAAGTTTCGGTAAAATCCAAGTGGTGCAACATGTTGAAAAAAAAGTAAGAGGACGTGTACTCTACGACCGCTACGATAACGCATTTAAACGTAATCGTTATTATCATTTTACTAACCAATTTCACAAATTCACCGCTCATAAATTCCCCGATACTTACGAGTATGAAAGACTTACGTATGCGCTTATTTACGAATGATTTCCGGAACAGCGCCTCGTGCGGTAGCGTTTTGGTACATGATTATGATTAGCGCATAGCTCTAGTGCATTCTCGCTCTTCCTGTTTACTCAGTTTCAGTGAACAAAGGAATGAAAACCCTTCTTTTAACAAGAGGTTGATATCGAGCCTCTATTGGTATTGTTATTAGATTTTGAGTTACACAAAACACAGTATCTATGAGTGAGTAGAAACTACCCTCTGAAACGGCAGTGTCATAAAGTCCTCATCGGAACTGTGACGTATATGAAAGTCCTCTTCATCATCATCATCATATTCTTCCTCGTCCGTTGATTCAAGTTGGAAGATGTCACGTTAGTCTGTAGCTATGTATATCAATATGAGAAGGTGCTGCGCTTACGTCGTCAGTAGCCGATGAAGTTCTGTACGGCATCAATCGACATTTATTATACGGAACATCTCCAACTTTAAGTAGTTTCATGTGAGGAACGTTGTAAGTTCACACTTCATCTTCAGTTCGCAATATTTTCTTTCGTTTTCCATCCTTTCGCAATATAAAGCCACAATTATTACATTTTCCAGACATAGTCGAATTACTTTACACCACTCCTTTATACACTGAATACGAGGCTGGTTTGAAAAGTCCGTGCAAAGTCCGAGAAATGGCACCACCGGGAGGTCATGTTTAGTTAGTAGCATCTCTTGAATGAACGCACACCAAGTTTCAGCCATATTGGTCTATTTCTTTATGTTTGGCATTCGTGTGAATCAAGGAAGTCGAGTGATTTTCAAGAAATGGACGAAAAAGAATTTCGTGTGGTGATTAAACATTACTTTATGAAAGGCAAAACGCCTCAGGAGACTAAAGAGAAGCTTGATAAACATTATGGTGACTCTGCACCTTCGATTAGAACAGTTAATAAGTGGTTTCAACATTTTCGGACTGGCCATATGGGCACAAGTGACGCTAAACGTTCCGGACGGCCTGTGGAGGTTACGACTCCAGAAATCATTGATCAAATTCATAATATGGTGATGGATGACAGAAGAGTTAAGATGCGTGAGATTACTAGTGCTGTGGGCATCTCGACTGAACGGGTACATAATATTTTGCATAAATATTTGGACATGAGAAAGCTATCCGCAAGATGGGTGCCGCGATTGCTCACGCTTGACCAAAAACGGAATCGTGTGAAGTGTTGCAAGGATGGTTTGCAGCTGTTCCAGAAGATTCCGGAGGACTTTAAGCGTCGTTTCGTCACTGTGGATGAAACATGGATACATTACTATACTCCTGAGACCAAACAACAATCTAAACAATGGGTTACCAAGGGGGAATCTGCACCAAAAAAGGCGAAGACCGTTCCTTCGGCCGGAAAGGTTATGGCGACTGTCTTTTGGGATTCGCAAGGGATAATCTTAATCGACTATCTGGAAAAGGGTAAAACTATTACAGGTGAATATTATTCATCGTTATTGGACCGTTTGAAAACCGAGCTGCAAGAAAAACGCCCGCGATTGGCCCACAAGAAAGTCCTTTTCCATCACGACAACGCACCAGCACACACCTCAGCAGTTGTGGTCGCAAAATTAATGGAAATAGGATTCCAACTCGTTTCACATCCTCCCTATTCTCCAGACTTGGCTCCCTCGGACTACTATTTGTTCCCCAATTTGAAGAAATGGCTGGCGGGACAAAGATTTTATTCAAAACGAGGAGGTGATTCCAGACACTAATGGATATTTTGCAGACTTGGACGAATCCTATTATTCGGAAGGGATCAACAAACTAGAACATCGTTGGACGAAGTGTATAAGCCTAAAAGGAGACTGTGTCGAAAAATAAAAAAGGTTTACCCCAAACACATAAGTAGTTTTTATTTTTGCACGGACTTTTCAAACCAGCCTCGTATTATATATTTTTAGTGTTCCGTATGGAACACTTATAAGATGACTTCGGTGTCTGTCTGTCCGTCTGTCTGTCTGTCACACCCGATTTTCTCCGAAACTATTTGTTATAGAAAGTTGAAATTTAGTAATAATATAGAAATTGATGGCCTCATCAGAGCCATGTAGTTTTAGTTAAATTTTGACTTATGGGGTTAATTTTGGGGGGTGAAATCGGAAGTGAAAAAAAAATTCGGGGTAATCGAATGTGGTGTCAAATGAAAGCTTGTGAAAACACAAGTAATATATATATATATATATATATATATATATATATATATATATATATATATATATATATATATATATATATAATATAATACTTGCGCCCACTTTTCTTTGTATTATTTTTAAAAAATCGCGAAAAATCTCTGTCCACCCTTATCTCGAAAAGTACTTACCAAAAAATTTTAAAAAAATTGTGGAATATTCTCCAAGGGGTGGTATATAAAAAACAAAAGTTTCAAGGTCATCAATTTTCAGTAAAGATTGGAAACAAACTTTGTTGAAAACTCATTTGGGGTGTGTTTTTGTGAAGTCACTGATCATTTTATACTTCCGTTACAAAATTTTTTATTTTAAAAGCAATCAACGTACGAAACACTAATTGCGCAAGTTCAACTTGCATTTGACCGGTTATTTTTTTTAACATAACAACACGTCTCTCAATTAGGAATTTGTGAAAATGAGTAAATAGGATGAGCGAGAATGCACCACAGCTCCATGCATCACATGCATGTACGGACTTGATTGGCGCGTGGGGCGCTAACGCACGGGAAGCTATTCCTGAAATCATTCGTAACTAAGCGCATACGTAAGTCCTTCATATTCGTAAATATCGGGGAATTTTAAGCGATGATATTTGTAAAATTGGTTAGTAAAATAATAATAACGATTACGTTTATCGTAGCGGTCGTAGAGTACATGTCCACTTACTTTTTTTCTTTTTTCAACGTGTACCACTTAAATTTTAATGAAACTTGGCACGCTGTTAGGTGACACATAGACAAATATTATATATTTTTTTTTCAAAGTGGTCATTCTATTAGATCTGATAGAAATCGATTGATAAAATTTTTATTTGCATTTTTTCTAATATTTTTACTTAGGCTTGGCCCATCGGAAACTGTTGTAAAATAAATTGTAGAGTGTACCATAACACTGCCATTTATTTTGATTTTCCTAGCTTTAAAAGTTGCTTAGATATATCGCTTTGAAAAAAAGTCGTCATCGGACGATAGAGAAGTAATATCTTCTGTATCAACTACTATTAGCCTCTTCTACATTATAGCATATGTTAAGATATAGGTTCCTATCAGTAGTATACCAAACGCGCTTCTGTGACTGCGGATGGCCTCTTTTCATCCAGCAGTTACCAAAGCCGAAGACTTGACCTTGATTTGCCCTTGAACTCCTGAAAAATCTGCAAGAAGTGCTGAAACTTCCTGAAACTCGTACGAGAAGTAGTCGTCCATACGGAACACTAAAAATATATAATACGAGGCTGGTTTGAAAAGTCCGTGCAAAAATAAAAACTACTTATGTGTTTGGGGTAAACCTTTTTTATTTTTCGACACAGTCTCCTTTTAGGCTTATACACTTCGTCCAACGATGTTCTAGTTTGTTGATCCCTTCCGAATAATAGGATTCGTCCAAGTCTGCAAAATATCCATTAGTGTCTGGAATCACCTCCTCGTTTGAATAAAATCTTTGTCCCGCCAGCCATTTCTTCAAATTGGGGAACAAATAGTAGTCCGAGGGAGCCAAGTCTGGAGAATAGGGAGGATGTGAAACGAGTTGGAATCCTATTTCCATTAATTTTGCGACCACAACTGCTGAGGTGTGTGCTGGTGCGTTGTCGTGATGGAAAAGGACTTTCTTGTGGGCCAATCGCGGGCGTTTTTCTTGCAGCTCGGTTTTCAAACGGTCCAATAACGATGAATAATATTCACCTGTAATAGTTTTACCCTTTTCCAGATAGTCGATTAAGATTATCCCTTGCGAATCCCAAAAGACAGTCGCCATAACCTTTCCGGCCGAAGGAACGGTCTTCGCCTTTTTTGGTGCAGATTCCCCCTTGGTAACCCATTGTTTAGATTGTTGTTTGGTCTCAGGAGTATAGTAATGTATCCATGTTTCATCCACAGTGACGAAACGACGCTTAAAGTCCTCCGGAATCTTCTGGAACAGCTGCAAACCATCCTTGCAACACTTCACACGATTCCGTTTTTGGTCAAGCGTGAGCAATCGCGGCACCCATCTTGCGGATAGCTTTCTCATGTCCAAATATTTATGCAAAATATTATGTACCCGTTCAGTCGAGATGCCCACAGCACTAGTAATCTCACGCATCTTAACTCTTCTGTCATCCATCACCATATTATGAATTTGATCAATGATTTCTGGAGTCGTAACCTCCACAGGCCGTCCGGAACGTTTAGCGTCACTTGTGCCCATATGGCCAGTCCGAAAATGTTGAAACCACTTATTAACTGTTCTAATCGAAGGTGCAGAGTCACCATAATGTTTATCAAGCTTCTCTTTAGTCTCCTGAGGCGTTTTGCCTTTCATAAAGTAATGTTTAATCACCACACGAAATTCTTTTTCGTCCATTTCTTGAAAATCACTCGACTTCCTTGATTCACACGAATGCCAAACATAAAGAAATAGACCAATATGGCTGAAACTTGGTGTGCGTTCATTCAAGAGATGCTACTAACTAAACATGACCTCCCGGTGGTGCCATTTCTCGGACTTTGCACGGACTTTTCAAACCAGCCTCGTATTCAGTGTATAAAGGAGTGGTGTAAAGTAATTCGACTATGTCTGGAAAATGTAATAATTGTGGCTTTATATTGCGAAAGGATGGAAAACGAAAGAAAATATTGCGAACTGAAGATGAAGTGTGAACTTACAACGTTCCTCACATGAAACTACTTAAAGTTGGAGATGTTCCGTATAATAAATGTCGATTGATGCCGTACAGAACTTCATCGGCTACTGACGACGTAAGCGCAGCACCTTCTCATATTGATATACATAGCTACAGACTAACGTGACATCTTCCAACTTGAATCAACGGACGAGGAAGAATATGATGATGATGATGAAGAGGACTTTCATATACGTCACAGTTCCGATGAGGACTTTATGACACTGCCGTTTCAGAGGGTAGTTTCTACTCATAGATACTGTGTTTTGTGTAACTCAAAATCTAATAACAATACCAATAGAGGCTCGATATCAACCTCTTGTTAAAAGAAGGGTTTTCATTCCTTTGTTCACTGAAACTGAGTAAACAGGAAGAGCGAGAATGCACTAGAGCTATGCGCTAATCATAATCATGTTCCAAAACGCTACCGCACGAGGCGCTGTTCCGGAAATCATTCGTAAATAAGCGCATACGTAAGTCTTTCATACTCGTAAGTATCGGGGAATTTATGAGCGGTGAATTTGTGAAATTGGTTAGTAAAATGATAATAACGATTACGTTTAAATGCGTTATCGTAGCGGTCGTAGAGTACACGTCCTCTTACTTTTTTTTCAACATGTTGCACCACTTGGATTTTACCGAAACTTGGCACGCTGTTAGACAAATATTATATATTTTTTTTTCAAGGTCGTCATTCAATTAGATCTGATAGAAATCGATTGTAGAGTGTACCATAACACTGCCATTTAGTTTTATTTTCCTAGCTTTAAAAGTTACTTAGATATATCGGACACTTTTTTTTTTAAATATATCCATAATTAACCAGGATAGAGAAGTCATATTTTCTGTATCAACTACTATTAGCCTACTCTACGTTATAGCGTAGGGTATGATATAGGTTCCTATCGGAGGCGGTTTCATCATGGAAGTACGGCTAGGTCCTTTCATATTGCAAAACCAAGAACTGTGTTTCGTACTTAATACTGCTAATGTACGGCGAGTCAGTGCATAGAGATATTAGAATAGAGGGGGTAAGTTCTCGCGAGAAGCGTGGCGCTCATAGAAAGAAAAAGAAATAATATGAATCATTCTGTCTCTCTTACTCAGCGCACGCTCACAACACTAAGTGAGAATGTTATTCGTATTTGGTCCGGAGCCAACGAAGAACAGAAGAATGACTCATATTATTTTTTTCTCTTTTTAACAACGCCACGCTTTCGCTTACAGCAGGCTCTATACTTTACCTCCTCTATTCTAATATCTCTATGGTCAAGAATGTTATTGATTTGTCTTCTGAGGTGAGAAGAATTTAATCACCTAAAAGGTTAGGATTGAAAAGTTATTAACTAATTTCTTTTCAGTATAAATGAGCTCTTGCTTCAGGGATGTTAGGACGAAAGGAAAAAAATGTCATTTTAAATCTAAAATTTATATATTATTAAGTTTTAATGTTTATTACATGTTAACTTTAATCCTGATCCAACTTATACGTGGATTTAATAAATAAATAGATAAACAGTAATTAAATAAACTTGGATATTTAAGATTCTTCTTCTTGAAGTGCCATATCCAACCCTCTCGCCTTTGCCAGTGATTGGTGCCTTTTTTTAAGCGTTCCACAGACAAAGAGGACCTACAGTTTAATTCCTATTTCAAACGGCCAAAGTGGGGTGGTTTGACATTGCCTTCCCGATATTTAAGATTAAGAATAATAATTATTAATAATATTATGGTTATGTTTATTATGATGGCTACATTAAATAATTTAATAATAAATTCATACCCCAATCCCTAATAATTCTATTTTTTATATAGCAAATAAGGTGATCACAAATAGCAAACTTATCCTTCCAATTTGAAATCAATCACTAAGCTTTAAATATTAGGAAGATTCTCGTTTATGGCTTCTTTAAGGATATTTAATCTTCAGCCGTAAGTTCGGAATAAAAATATTATGAATTCTTCATTTAAGAAAAAAATAAAAAACCGCTATTTGTGGTTCAACCCCTTGGATAAAACATACCGAGTAATTCTCATAGTGACTATTTGAGAGGTAATCAATTCACTCTCGATTTCTTACTCTTATACTTTCTTTGCATATAAAGTAAGTGAAATATGTATAACATTTTCCGTTATTTCGATTGAGAATACCATTCCGAGCACAGTGACATCCCACTTGTCAAATTTTCATCCTTTAAATTTTTTTTTTTTTTTATATCATAACGAGTGATATCGAATTGCTCTTTACAAAATGCTTAGTTTGGGTAATACTCTTTTTCTTTTTGGAAAAATGAAATAACGTCAAAAATTTGCTTTTTTAACATTTAACAGCTTGTAAAATGGAAAATGTCTTTAAGTTTAGTGAAAAAATTAACGTTAAAAAATGCTTGAAGTGTACAATTTTCACAAGCGTGGTGTCTTTGTCCTCAAGTTGACATTTTCAGTTGAAATAACTTTTAAAGTCATTTAAAATTTGAACACTAGTATCAATTCTAGTTAAACCGAAAGTACATACAATTATGTGATGTCAATACTGACATGTAAATACATACGCAAATGTATAATCATGACTAGTTTACCTCATTGTATGATAGTTATAGATTTAACCTCTCTAATTAGCAATGAAGGATTCTAAATTCTAGATCAATAGCAGTTGTTACATTCTTAAGCGGGTTTCCATTAGAATGAAAGCATCTAAACCGGTTTAAAGGAATTGCTTACACATAGACGTTAAGTTTTTACCTGTCATTTATTAGTTAAAGGTTTAATATATCACTCATAAATTATTACTGCCAAATATTTGTCTGCTTGGACCATGGAAAAAAGTTAAATCTGACGGATAACCTTTTTAGAACGTTATTGTATTGAATTTTTTAAAATTACCATCAAATGGATTTTAATATTATTAATAAGAGTATTTGATTGATTTTATCATACTTTTATAATAAACATTTTGCAGAGTCTATAGATCTACAAAACCCTGTATCCTCCAACTAGTTTTAACAACCGATGTTATTACAGTTACTTATTAGAGTATTTAATAGTGAATTTTCACTTGGATATAAATTCTGAGATATAATAACTGATACATCTATGTTCCCTATTGCGATTATTCTAAGGTTGATTGCAGTAAATGCACCAGAGATAATAGGAGTAGCTAAAATTGCCCCAAGTAAACTAGTCAGTAAAAGGTTTAGAATTAAACTTAGAAGTACAAGCGTACCTAGTAAGACATTTAAACATACGAGAGTTGTGTTAACTGTCACTCCAGTAATAATAATGAATAGGTTACGGCCAGGAATAGTAAGCAGTAAGGTTAGGATTACTCTTACCAAAGTTAAATAGTATAAATTGACAGTTATAGTTACCGTGATGTAAACAGTTATTACTTTCACAACATTGATGATTAAATCTAGAACCGTTATAATGAGACTTACACTAATACTTGTGATTATTAACGATACGTCTATGCCCCCAACCGAGCAGTTGCCATTAATTATGGAAGTGAGAAAATTGTTAAGAAGGACCAATCCTGTAATACTGCCTATTATATTTATAATGAGTTGAATTGATACTAAAATATTTAAAGTAACAGTAGTGCGTGCACCACATACGGCTACAATAATCGATAGTACGTCATCGACTTCTAAAGTGCCAACCGTTAAAGCCACACAAGCACGTATTACTAGAATTAGTCCGTTTTGGTTAGATGATACGCTTCCTCCTAATCGACCGCATACTCTCAAGAAGATTTCAATGTCTGTTACTACAACATTGAGTAATACTACTAAGTCGAATTGTAGTATAAGTATGCCGCAGATATATGCGAAACGAGCAAAACCATCTACTAATCCGAGAATTTGAGATATTTGCAGAACAATGCCTGAAAAAAAAAGTCATTGTTAAATTTTTAAAAACTTATATCACAAAAAGTCAACAATATATCAGGAGAAAACTTTTTAGTTTAATGAAAGGAAATAATGTTGGTTTGCGGCACTTAAACCATGAACAATTAGGAAAATACTTGGAAGTAATGACACAACTACAATTTAAAAAGTTCTTGGTGTCGGTGGGATTCGAACCCACGACCTCAGAATATAGGCTCCTGTACTTTACCAATTAAGACACTGCACCAGAGCGCCTAGACCTGCTAGTTGGAGATCTGTTTTGTCGCTTCCTAAACCTCAGTTGGGTAACATTCTTAATTTCCTTGACGATACATGCATTAGCATTGTCAGTAAATAAGCCCAACATTTTACTCTTCCGTTCGTTCAAAATACGTTAAAGAACGTCAATCGTCCAAATTTCTTTTTTAGTATCTTGCATACAAACAGTTTCGTGAAAGATAATAATATCGGTTAACAGTACCTAAACCATGAACAATCAGGAAAATACTTAAATGTTAAAACACAATCAAACGAAAATTAAAAATGTTTCTCGGTGCTGGGAGGAACAGATCTTCAACAAGCAGGTGTAAGCACGCTGGAGCTGTGGCTTAGTTGGTAAAGTACAGGAGCGAATAGCCTGAGAATATTGGTTCGAATCCCACTGGCACCGAGAATTTTATTTAATTCTCTGGTGATAGTAGAAAATCTGTTTATTTATATCTAACCAAACAGTTAGGAAGTGTTCAACAGATATATCGTGAAATTTAAGACATCAAGAACAACTGACTATAATGATAAAATTTTGATGGAAAGTTCAAACACCCTTATGAAAGAACTGTATGTTTCATATTCCGTATTGAGGAGCCAAGTATCTGTCTACAGATTACAAAATTTCGGGTAACTTGGTGTTTTCCAAAAGATACTTATTATAAACCTAAATTTATGCTGCAAATTAAGTTTGCATGAGATTTAAAACTAGTAATGGGATTTTACATGGCAAACATAATTCTGAAACATCTTCCTTTAACGTGTAGGTCCAAGAAACTGTAAGGAATATTTAGTTAAAAGTTAGGACAATTTTATAAATTCTTCTCTAATCCTGTACGCCAAATTATATACAATGTTGTGACAAAAATCAAATCTGTAACTTTGGTAATGTTAGCTCGCTTGTTTATTTATAGTTCAGCCCCATATTCAAATATCCGGAAATAGCAGGCAGTTTACAACTTAACAAAGACCTGGAAGAAATCATGTTTTAAAATGACAGTAACCAAGTAGAATTTAAGTTTTACCCGAAAATTTATACTTCAGAACCAATCGTAGCTTTGTCGTGCTACCGTATTCCATTAGCATTTGGCATGATCATGTAGCAAGGATAGCAAAGAAATTTTCTCTAAAACTTGGAATATATCGTACTACAAAGTTGGTTACTACGCAACAGCTTTAAATCTTATACAAAGTTCAAACTCGATCCTTGATATTGCTTCCAATATATCCTGGTTTTACTAAAATTATTTCCAACAAAGAGCTATTTGCCTTAAGTCCACCAGCAAACTTATTAATCTGGCACATCGAAGAAAAGATGATGAGTTCAATCTCTGTCATAAACGCTTCGATGGAAGTATAATGTTATTGGATTCCTCACAGAACCGTGCATGTGGGGAGTACATCTCACTCTATATAACATATCATATCTATATGAGGATCGGTTTGTTATTCTTTGTGTCTTTCTTCTTTATTTTGTAAACCTAGTCCTTTTGGAATAAAGTGCCCAAGACTGCCCCCGAGTACTTCCATACAAGTACTGCTCCTGTAGCGATTTAGAGATTCCTTGCGGCAGGTGTGCTGCTTCCATAAAAAAATAATAAAAGAATAGAGGAACGAATATTTCATCAGACGTCCGACTTTCTTATATTTCTTGGCGTTTTTAAAACGTAAATAATGTTTTAAGCCACTAATTATGTGTTTCCAGTTTCGTCTTTAAAGCCTGATATAAATTTGTTACGAATTTTCATGGCTCGTCTTAAAAATGATATATAATTCTTTTTCTATGAAGAAGATAGTAGCCAAATTTAACCACTTCACTAGTTACTTCGTTTTTTTTCTTATACTACTAGATGTGCAAAGCATCGTATTTTCATCTTCTCTAATCAAAAACTAACTGATGATATCAACATATCGAATATTAGTTATTGATATAATAAATTTGAGAAAAATATGGAAATTCCTAAAACGCTATAATAAAAATGCAGTATAAGGATGTAATTACTATTTATAAATTTCACCTAACAAATTTTAAAGTTAGCGTTAATAAGTTTGTTTTTTCCTCTTCACAATTTGATGCGAATCAGCATCGTACAGTATGGTAATGAAAATTGGAATACTCGTTATTTAATGCAATGATTTTTTTAAAATTTATGTTATCATTTTTAAATTTGATTTCAATAAATGTGTTTGCATATCGTATTAAATTTTTTTACATTGGCAAAAACATGTCAAAATTTTTAGTTTCAGTTTTGGTAAAATTTACTTATATACAAAGGTGAATCATAAATTAAGAAAAAAACCCGTAAAACAGGATTAAAAATAAAATGATCATTACTCAAAGCCTTAAAAGAATAGTGGTATTATCTGGTAGGATGTGACAAAAAATCTACAGAGTTAATGCCAGAGTTAGGTAACTTACCACTGAGGACAAGAGTTACTACATTAATAACAGCCGAAGTGATGATGTCGACTAATGCTCCAAGGATTTCTAAGAGACCAGTCAAATCTCCCAAAATAATAATAGGTGCTGTACAAGCTAAATTCAATAGACCTCCCAATGATACGTAGATTGTGATTATTTCTGAGCAAATAGAAATTAGTACAGTGAAGCATCCAGAACCACTAAGTTGGAGCTAAAATATTAAAGAAATAATAATAATATAAACAACAAATACTAATAATATGAACAAAGCAGTACAATTTTTTTTTTACTTTTTCTTTGGCTATGGTGTCACATAGAGCGATTTCGGTTATGAAATTGCTCTATTCGGTCTGGTGTTATCGCGATTGAAATTTCTACAAATAAAGTTTTGAGGGTATTGCAATTACATTCTAACACGTAGGGTGAAAAGTTTTTGGTCTAGCTACTTAAAACACATTTTTTTATAAAATTCGACTTTATTCATCAACACACTCTTCTTCAAGAACGATATAATCAGTCCGACGCTTTTTTAACATTTCTATATCTTTCTCATAGAAAGATTTGTCTTTGCCTTCAAAATAGGTCTCAGTTTTTAAGATAACTTCTCCATTGGAGCCAAATCTCTTTCCAGAAAGCATTTTTTTTCAGGTCTGCGAATAAATAATGGTCGCTGGGGGCCAAATCTGGAAAATACGGTGGATGAGGAAGCAAATCGAACTTCAATTCATGCAATTTTGCATTTACCATTGAGTTGTGACACGGTGCATTGTCTTGATGAAAGAGCACTTTTTTCTTGTTTATTTGGGGCTGTTTCTTTGCGATTTCTGCCTTCAAATGCATCGATAACTTTATATAATATTCGCCATTGATGGTTTTTCCCTCTCAACGTAGTCGATAAAAATTATTCCATGCGCATACCAAAATATAGAGGCCAAAACCTTCCCAACCTACTGTTGTGTCTTTGGTCGCTTCGGGCGGCTTTCACCGGCTGCTGTCCACTCAGCTGACTGACCGATTTGATTCCGGTGTGTAGGTGGTGGATCCGTGTTTTATCCATTGTAACATATCGCATGAAAAATCCTTTTTATTGCACTTAAACAGGTCCAAACAGCGCTCAAAATCAACGACACGTTGTTGTTTTTGGTCCTTTGTGAGCAAACGTGATACCCATTTCGAACAGAGCTTTCTCATGCCCAAATGTTCATGCAAAATATGGCCAACACGTTCTTTTGATATCTTTAGGGTGTCAGCTATCTCACGCAATTTTACTTTACGGTCATCCAGAACAATTTTGTGGATTTTTTTATGTTTTTTTCGGTGTAACCACCTCATTTGGGTGTCTAGAGCGTTCAGCATCATTTGTATCTGTACGACCGCGTTTAAATTCAGCATACCAGTAAATGATGAGTGATTTTCCAGGGGCAGACATCCCGTAAGACTTATCAAGCCTTTGCGTGAACGGTATTTTTTCCCATCAAAAAACAGGGTTTAATCAACTCACGCAATTCGATTTTCTCCATTGTTTTGAAAATATTAAAAGCAGCGTCACTAAAATCGCTGTAACTTGTATCGTCGAAATGTCATGAAATTTTGACACGTATCGTTTGAAGGTTGGTACTTCCTAAAAATCGTTGAAAAGGGCGACATCTATGTGTCAGACCAAAAACTTTTCAGCCTACATGTTATATTTAAAATAAGGTTAGACACACGACATTACTTGCAAATTAAAGATAAAACATCTAGTAATAAGAAACAAGAAATAAGTTTAATGCTGTTTACTTCTACAATTATTTATTCCTAATTTAATCGGCTGCGCATGCGCTAGTCAGGGCACGTCAACACCTCGCGTCAAAATTGCAGGCGTTCGTGATGCCAAGGGAACCAGAGAGGCCTTATTTTCTATGCAGATTTTAATTGAGCGATGTAGAGACGTCAACTGTGACGTATATCTGTGCCTGATCGACTACTAAAAAGCCTTTTTTGATAGAGTTCAACATCACAAAATGGTCGGGATTCTGAAAGACCTTGGGCTAGATGGAAAGGATCTGCGGATTATTAGCAACCTCTACTGGAACCAGATAGCATTTATTAAGACAGAAGGGGAGCGTTCAGAAACAATTTCGAATGAGCGTGGATTAAGGCAGGGTTGTGTCTTGTCTCCACTATTGTTTAATATATACTCTGAGCAAATCTTCAAAGAGTCATTGGAAGAGGCTAATGAAGGAATACTGTTTAATGGGAAGCGAATGAATAATATTCGTTATGCTGACAGTACACAACATCTTATGACAAAAATAAACGAAGTCAGTAATCGATACGGCCTCGAACTTAATATCAGCAAAACAAACTATATGGTAATGCTACCTTGTTGATGGTTAACATACACCAAATACAAAGAACTCCACAATATTCATATCTATGTATCGTGATAAACATAAAAAGCTAGAGCAATGTTCCTCATAATGATATCACGTTTCAAAAGCTCAGCAATAAAATTAAGCACAAAAAAGAGACTTCTAAGATGTTATGTCTTTAGTGTCCTTCTTTACGGTGTGGAATCTTGGACGCTGACCACTTCTAAGAAACTTGAAGCATTTGAATTATGGCTATATTGCAGAATTTTGAAAATTTCTTATACTCACCATATTACCAACGAGGATGTCTTTCGTCGCATGAATAAGAGACTGGAAATTATCGAAACTGTTAAAGTGGGAAAATTGACTATTTAGGACACATAATGAGAAATTCCCATAGATATGGATTATTATAGTAAATACTCCAATGAGAGGTATTTGGAAACAGGGGACCAGGACGCAGACGCCTCTCCTAGCTAAATAATCTGCGAAACTAGTTTTCAACAAATAATACCGATCTTTTTAGAGCTGCAGTGGATAAAGTACTAATAGCCAGAATAATTGCCAACATTTATTGCATTTAAATAAATCTTCTTAAGTTTATATTTTTAAATGTTCTTAACTAGTGAAATTGTTTTCCGCAGATCATTTAACGATAATACTATGTTCTATAAATAATTGTTCGAGAATGGAGCGATAAATAAAATAAGTAAATAAATATAGACAGAAGAATTAGCAAGTTGCTTTCGCATCCGAAATGACCATTAATATTAATAAAATAGTTTATTATAATTGTCATTTAAATTATAACACTAAATGGAAATCTACACACTTCCAAACTTTTAGTTAACCTGAACTAACCTGAACCTTGGAAAAGTTAAATGCATGAACAAGTTGTTCATTTCGAATTTCGGTTATTTTAATATATAAGTTTTGTCAAAAACGTCTATATAGATCACGACTATTTCTTGCTGAAAATCAAGACAGGATTAATACCTCATTGTAATCACTATAATATTTTATACTCAATTCGTTTGCAAAGCAGGTTAGAATTGGGTATGCTTACTTGAAACGAGATGGTGTCATCCAAAGCTCCACAAACACGTATACAGAAATTCACAACTGATTGGGTAGGATTGGATGTATTTATCGATACATTGTTTGCATTGTTTAGATAACTCGAAGTAACGATACCTAGAAAAATAACAAATCAGTTCATTAAAGTCTGTTATGTCACAAAAGTTTTCAAACAACCGGCTGCTATTTACTTTGATATCACCTTTTTCTATTAAACGTTTCAAGACTTGCATGGGGAATGGCAAATGAAATAATATTCCCTATAGAATTGAATGGACGTAATCTTGCGAGGGTAAAACTATTTTAATAATTGGTTAAATTTAGTTAGAGTGTCCGATTATTGATCAGTTTATCTAAAGCTTCATACAGACCTAAACACTGCATCGAACGACAAACAGAACACCAAGCAATACGGCAAACGGAACACCAGTTTGGACGGGAGCACAAACGCGTCCGCAAACAGATTTGCAAATCCTAACCATTCGCGTTCGTGCGCGCGGTCAATCCACCAGTTGTCGGTTTTTTTTATACACCAAAGTGAAAACGCGCAAATGTGTTTGAAGGTTTGGACGGGACCACAAACAAAACGGCGTACGTGTTTAATCCTGTGTTTTATTGTAATTTTGTTTGTTATTATTTATCCTTTGTTAGTACGTACTTGAGACAGCAGTAATGAAGTGGTCAGAAGTGGTCAAAAGAACAAACCTCTGGAATGATGCTGCTTATTGACTGTTTGTCACACACCCAATTTTCTCCGAAACTATTTGTCACAGAAAGTTGAAATTTGGTAATAATATAGGAACTGATGGCCCCATCAGAAGCGTGTAATTTTGAAAGTTAAATTTTGACTTAAGGGGTTAATTTTGGGGGGTGAAATCGGAAGTGAAAAAAAATTACTAGTTCATCGAGTGTGGTGTCAAATGAAAGCTTGTGAAAACACGAGTAATATATATATATATATATATATATATATATATATATATATATATATATAATGTAATACTTGCGCACACTTTTCTTTGTATTATTTTTAAAAAATCGCTATCCCCCCTTATCTCGAAAAGTACTGATCAAAAAATTTTAATTAATAATTTATCTGGTATATAAAAAAAAACAAAAATTTCAAGGTCTTCAGTAAAGATTGGAAACAAACTTTGTTGAAAACTCATTTGAGGTATGTTTTGGGAAGTCACTGATCATTTTATACCTCCGTAACAATTTTTTTTATTTTAAATGCAATCAACGTACGGAACACTAATTGCACAAGTCCATCTTGCACTTAGCCGGTTTTTTCTTCGCGGAAAATGAATAATAAATATAAATATATGCCGCTGCAGCTTCCATAGTTGTTTGCAAGAAACTGGGAATAGCACAAACCTGTTCCGTTCGTTGTTCAATTCAGCGATATAAATGTCCATTCTCCGTTCTGTTTGGTATTCGGTTCGTTGTTCTGTTTGTCGTTCGACGCAATGTTCAGGTCTGTAAGAAGCTTTACATTTAAAGTTAACCAGAGGGAAAGTAAAGGTGCGAAAATTCGTCTAATGCGCACAAAATGGGTCTTGTAGGGTGTTTCAATACATTTTTAACAAATATTCTACAGCCTTGTTTTTCAAATACAGGATTATTGTCTTGGTTTATCTCGTTTATTTTAGAAATGTTTAATAATAATTAATTTTAGTACCATTCTAAATAATATACTGTTTTATTTTATCGAAGTAACCATTTTCTGTTCAATGTATTTTGCGGAATTAAGAACTTTTCTATGTTATACCGATGTGATTGTTGTTGTTGTTTTATAATTTAATTTCTTACACTTTTTCTTGAAACCTTTAAAAGAACCATATCTTTTTGTAACTGAAACTTACCGTCGAGGAAATCTTGGAAAGTAATTGCGGCATCCCATCCATCTGGACAATAGGAGACGTTTGAAGTACTGGTCGAAAGATCTATCACTATACATACTTGAAGGTTACCGTCGCATAGAAGGCACACATTGATCTCGAGGTCAATAATAAGGGCACACTTTTGTATATCGCAGTAAATTCCTAAACAAAGATAATTACAATTATAATTATAGAATTTCATATCTAAATATCAAAAAGTCGTTTTACTTTAGTCCAGTACATTTGAATTTATTATATTTATCTATCATTTAGAGTCAATGAAATCAGGATGATCTTAACAAAGACCATTTTTTGTGTTCCGTACGCAACACTTGTGGGATCACTTCGGTGTCCGTCTTTCTGTCTGTCACACCCGATTTTCTCCGGAATTATTTGACATAGAAAATTGACATTTGTCACAAATATAGAAATTGATTGCTCAATCAGAACCAGACAAACAAGGTTTTGAAAGTTAAATTTTAACTTAAGGGGTTAGTTTTTGGGGGGGAAATTGAAAGTGAAAAAAAATTTATCGGGTGGTGTGTCAAATGAAAGCTTGTGAAAACACGAGTTCAAAAATATATATGATGTAATACTCGAGTAAACTTTTCTTTATATTATTTAAAAAAAATTGCCATAAATCGCTGTCCCTCCACCCTATCTCTAAGAGTACTAATCAGAAAATTTCGAAAAAATTCGGGACTTTTCTTCATAAGGCGAATGAAAATTAGTAGGAGTACAGAATCTTTAATAATTTATCTGGTATATCAAAACCAAGATCGGAAATAAACTTTGTTGAAAACTCAGTTGACGTTTGTTTTGTGAAGTCACTGATGATTTTATACCACCGTAACAACATTTATTATTTTAAAAACAATTATTGTACGGAACACTAATTGCGCAAATCCGACTTGCACTAGTCCGGTTTTTTTTATTAAGTATTGTTATGACCTTAAAATTACAATTGAAAGACGAGAGTAGTAATATATTCTTTGTAATTAGAGATGGTGTATACGAGGCCAGCCTTTTAAGTTTTTCAAACGACCACTAGATGGCGCTATTGAGATGTGACATTACCATTGTTGTAAAATTTGACATTTGTTCTTGTTAAAACAGTGACAGCTCAGAAATTGGCTGAGGAGGTAGCTTACAGTGAACGTTTAAAAAACAGTTTTGTGAATAAATGGAAATTTGACGTGAAGGTTTTCGTTGGATGATTTGTTACGATTTTAGCAAAGGCCTAACTCGACAACAATGCCTCGAATCGCTTCATTCAACTTTTGGTAATAAATCATCATCAGAAAAGACTGTTTACAATTAGTTTGCAGAATTTCGTCATGGTTGTGCTTCCGTCAGCGATGAATTTCGTGAAGGTTGACCAAAATCGGTTGTTGTCCCAAAAAACATTGATGCTGTGAGCAATATGAATGAAATGGATCGGCATGTGACTTACCTTGAGACAGAGTCATCCTTAGGCATTTTGCATGAACATTTGGCTGTGAAAAAGATCTGTTCCCGATGGATTCCGCATAATTTGACCAAAACTCAAAAACAGGCTCGTATCAATTGGTGTAACGAAATGCTCAAGAAATTCGACTGAGGACATGCAAAATCCGTATACAACATCGTAATAGGAGACGAAACTTGGATATATTCGTACTAGCCGGAAACTAAGCAACAATCAATTGTTTGGGTTTTCCAAAATGAATTGAATCCAACAAAAGTGGTTCATTCGCGAAGCACTTCCAAGAAAGTGATCGCTTATTTCTTTGGTTACAGTGGACATGTTGCAACCGTTGCTTTAGAGGATCGAAGAACAGTTAATGTTGTACAATAATTGGTACGTCGCATCATTCTTCGTCATGACAATGCCACCTCTCACACAGCACGACAAACAATTGATTATTTGATGGAGAAAAAGAGAAAAACATCATATTAATGCCTCATTGCCCGTATTCACCTGATTTATCGCCTAACGACTTCTTTTTGTTCCCGAATGTCAAAAAAAAAAATGTAGTCAGCGATTTTCATCATCTCAAAAAGCTGTTGAATCCTTCCAAAAGCATGTTTTTGAGGTACCAACTTCAGAGTGGAAAAAATGTTTGGCGAATTGGGTAGAATGCATGCAAACGCATCTTAAATGCGAATATTTTGAGAAGCAATAAAACGATTTGTACCAAAAATGTTTTTTTCTCTTCATTGTTTTTATAAAACCCTAAAAGGTAGCCCTCGTACCAATGCAGAACGGTCATTTTAATTTTGACGAAACGGAAACATCAAAAACCAAAATAGCGTTATCATTTAATTAGTCTAATTTATATAATAAAATCTTTGAACTTGAACCATAAATAATCGTAAAAAATCATTACTAAAATCTATTTTTGAGAAAAAGAATTTGTATTTAGGAGGCAAAACATAAATAAGAGTGAATATTTGAAAATAACAAATACATACCTATAATATTTCTACCCTGTGAACAGTAGTATCTTATTGGCCTGGCACCGTATCCTGCTCTGGGTTGTATGTCTCCACTTTGTCGTCCTAGATCGGCTGGATTTCTTGGAAGATTTTTGAAGCCTTCTAGAGCCTTGGAACTCGTAAGTTTACTGAGTAGATTTTGTCTTGATTCCAGAATGGAAGCTTGACCTCGTATCCAATCTGTAAAAAAATTGAAAAATATTCATTTGTCGTGGTAATTTTACATTTTCTTACTATTACCGTTCTCCATTTAATAGTAGCGGCAATATTGTAACCCTTATCAGTACGCTTCGTTTTTAGACTAAAAAATGTCCCGGGTAAAACTTCCGGACAAAATATTTTTTTCGTTAAAATCGATGTAAAATTATTAGTTATTAAATTAAATTAAATTAAATAATTTTTTCTAATCATTGGAACGTTTAAGGTCTAATATTTTGTCACATATTAATTTTAGCATCCTCGGGTGTATTTGCTACTTTGCCTGTAAGTTTCTATATTCGTTATCTTAAATTATAAGGCAAAAAAAAACGCCGAATAGTTTCATGAAATTATTGACGGTTATTTATAATTAGAGTTTATCATATCTCTCTGAAATTCCGTTCATATCGGCGTTGGAAACTTCTGCATTAGAATCTTTTTTGTTACTTTTGTCATCTTCCAGCTGCAGTGTTTCAGCCGGTAAATTAATTTCCAAAGAGAGAAGGGCATTCTATTTATCTTAAATGCTCTATGTTATCATGAGTGTAGTAGGTCTAAGGTGATCTATCTATTTATTACATATATGTTGAACGAGGTCTAGTAGATCTTCTAACATTGTTTTAGCGCGTGTGTCTCTTACATTAGACAATTCCGGTTTTGGATAATATCATTCTTTGCTTTCTGCAGTAACGGGTAACTAGGATAAGGTTTTTTGCATGTACTTTGTCCTATTGTCTATGAGTCCATTGGGGTTACTTGTCTGAAATCATTTTGTTTTCTTCTTCTTAAAGTGCCTATTCGGTTCGAATGTTGGTAATCATTCTGGTTATTGTTACTTTATCTACTGCAGCTCTGAAAAGACCGGTAGTATTTGTTGAGAATCAATTTCGCGGATTGTTTAGCCAGGAAATACGTTTGCGTCATGGTCCTCTTTTTCCAACTATCTTTCCTTGGAGTATTTGCTGTAGTATTCCATATCTGTAGGAATTTCCCATTATGTGTCCTAAATACTCCAATTTTCCTATTTTAACAGTTTCAATAATTTCCAGTTTCTTGCTCATGCGACGTAAAACATCCTCGTTAGTAATATGGTCACTATAAGAAATTTTCAAAATTCTGCGATATAGCCATAATTCAAATGCCTCAAGTTTCTTACAAGTGGCGTTCCACAAATAAAGAAGGACACTAAAGACATAACATCTCAAGAATCTCATTTTCGTGCTCAATTTTATTGCTGAGCTTTTGAAAAGTGATGTCATTTTGAAGAATACTGCTCAAGCTTTTTCGATACGGCAACGAATTTCCTGCAAATGATCCCATTGTTCGTTTATCATGGTACCTAGATATGAATATTGTGGAGTTTTTTGTATTTGTTGATTTTCAACCATTAACAAGGTATCAGGAATCGGAGACTTGCTGATTACCATTTCTTTATTTTGGTGATATTAAATTCGAGGCCGTATCGATTACTGACTTCGTTTATTTTTGTCATAAGATGTTGTAGACCCTTTATCAGCCATAACCGCCGTAACGTCAGCATAACGAATGTTATTTATTCGCTCCCCATTAAGCCGTATTCCTTCATCAGCCTCTTCCAGTGCCTCTCTGAAGATTTACTCAGAATTGCTGCTTTACTCCACGCTCAATCGATATTGCTTCTGAGTGCTCCCCTTCTGCTTTAATAAATACCATCTGGTTCCAGTTCCATTTGACTTCGTTTCCGTTCACCAGATAAGTCTTTGATTTTTCGATAGATATTAAAGCTCTCATACTTTCCCTGCAACTCCTCTATCTCTTTACATCTTTCACCATTCCATCTATCTTTAGCTGTTCGAATTTCTTTCTGTTTGTGTGTGTAGTCTGCTATATTCTCTTTTCTTAGCTCTGTTTTTGTATAACCGTCTTTCCTCCATTAGTCTTAAAATGTCATCTGTTATCCATTCCTTCCTTTTATATGTTTGTCCCATAGTTAGATACTTATTCTTTAGCCCCCTTGTTATTTTATTTAACTTTTCTATTTTAGATTCTATGTCTTCGTTTAGATCTGTGTCTCGGAGTTCTTTATTAAGATCTTTTTTTAATTACGTTTGTTACATTTTCTTCTTTAAGTTGTCGCATATCGTATATGTTTTTCTGTTTCCTTTTTAACTTTTTCAAGTTAATTCTTAGAACCGAGTTTATATCAGCACTGGGAGTTTTGACAGATACAACACTATTTCTAAAAAGTTTATTCACTAAAATATAGTCTATTTGATTTCTGGTGATATGGTTTGGTGAGTATAATGGGGACTTCCATGTGTATAATCTTCGTGGTGGTAGGTTGAAGAGGATGTTAGTGATAACATAACCTATTTCTTCACTGAAAATGTTTAGTCGTTCGTCTCTTTTGCTTCTTTCAGCTAGACCATATGGTCCTACGAAAGTTCCTGACCTATCTCTTCCAATCTTGGCGTTGAAGTCTCCCATTGTGACTGTCAAGTATTGTTTTGGTATTGTTTTTAAGACTTCTGTTATTTGCTGGTAAAATTACTCAACCTCTTCATCCCGTTTATCTGCAATGGGGTCTTATATTTATATGACGTTAAGAGGAACAGGTTTCGTTCTTATTTGGAGGAGCATTATTCTGTCTGAAATAGGCGTAAAATTTGTGATGCATTTGCCAGTGGCTTTGTCAACTATAACTCCCACTCCACACTCGTGTTTATTTTCGGCCGACCCTGAATATCATATTTTGTAATTTTCCATGCCACAGTGACCTGAACCTGGCCACCTTAATTCGCTTATTCCCATAATGGATATGCCAAGTCTTTTCATTTCCAGGGTCGCACTATGAGCTTTTCCTGCCTGGTAAATAGTTTTTACGGTCGAGGTGCATATTTTGAGGTTTTTCAATGTTTTCTTTACATTGTTATTTTCATTAATTAAATATAACGTTATATGTTATGTTTTTACCTGGAAGCATTTTCATTTTACCCTAAGTCAGCGTTTCTCAACCTTTCAGTATTTGCGACCTAATTTTCAAACATTATTTTCATCGCGCCTCCCCCTCCCTTTCATACAATAACAATGCATGCAAAAATAATGTATTTTCAGTATTTTGATGATAAAGCTACAGATGACCTTAATTACAAACCTTACAAACTACCAAGAATAAGTAAATTTATTCATATTTGGCAACACATATCTGCTTCGTTGACACAGCTAGAATCGATGCCTCTCTATTGCTCTCTGTCACGTCCACCATATCGGTAGCGGCTTCACGAGAAGTTCCGAGTTGTCTCGAATATTCGGAAAGTCTGCCCAAAAGTGTATAAATGCTGCACCTCGTTCAATGACAGCCCGTCTCAGTCCAATTGATCCTTCTACTGTTATTGGATTTATCGTGAATATGTATCTTGTAATTTACGTGTTAATTGAAATTCAAGGTATTAAGTATTCTCGGCAGTAAATTTGTACAGAGTAATGGAAAAATTTTTAAGTGGGCGTAAGCGAGCATTAGACGATAGTGAAGCATCAACAACTGCACAGACGAATATTCTCAAGATTACTTAAATTTGGGCTTTACCAGTACTGAAGAAGAAAGGCCCCTGTGAGTTATTTGCTCGAAAATCTTGGAAGCAGACAGCATGAAACCAAATAAACTTAAACGACATTTGGAAACCTATCATAGTAAGTACCTTAACAAACACAGAGAATTCTTCGAATTAAAATTAAAATGATATGTAAAGCAGAAATCATTTTTTAAAAAAACTTTGTCTGTGAATGAAAAAGCTTTACTTGCCTCTTACAAAGTTTCATATAAAATAGCCAGATGTAAAAAGCATCACACCATTGGCGAAGAGCTTGTTTTGCTAGCAACAACTGAGATTGTAGAAACTATGTTTGGAGATAATTTAGCCAAACAAGTGCTATCCATACCTATATCAAATGATACTGTTGCCCGTCGAATTGGTGATATAGCTGAAGATGTACAGCATCAGCTTTTCGGGAAGTTGCGTGACAAATTGTTTTCAATTCGGCTTGATAAGGTAACAGACAGCAATAAAGATGCTCATTTCATTGCCTATGTTCGATTTTGTGATGGTATGTCAGCAGTAAAAGAACTATTTTTCTGCAAACCAATAGAACTTAAAGCAACATCGCTCGCATTATCTGCTATCTTAAACGATTTTATAAATGAGGCAAATATGGAGTGGAAAAATTGCGTTGGAATATGTACCGATGGTGCTCATTCAATGTCTGGAAGATTTCAAAGTGTACAAGCACTTGTGAAACAAAAATCTCCACTGTGTATATGAACACATTGTATGATATACAGAGAAGCTCTGGCTTCCAAAGAAATGAGTCCTGCTCTGAATATTGTGCTCATTATAGTCGTAATCGTAGTAAATTATATTAAAATGAAACCCCTAAAATCTAGAATTTTTCTGCACTTTGTAAAGACATGGGTGCCGACCATTCAGCGTTACTATTTTATTGCGAGGCAAGATGGTTATCACGTGGGAAATGTTTGCAACGGGTTTATGAATTAAGAAATGAAATCGCCATTTTTCTAGAAGAGGAAAACCGACCGGAAGCCGAGAAGTTTCGAGATAGTTTATTTGCGATGAAATTGAGCTACTTGATCGATATATTCGAGAAATTAATACCTTAAATCTTCAACTCCAAGGAACAAATACACATATATTCGATGCAAGTGATAAAATTAATGTTTTTTGTAGAAAATTGGAATTGTGGAGCAGAAATGTAAAGCAAAAAAAAACCTAGAAAAGTTTATAAATGTGGGTGAATGTGTTAAAACATACAAGGCTGAAGAACAACATGTGAAAGTTGTTTTAGTAACCACTGAAAATCATCTAGCCATGTTGACAAATAATTTTAAAAAGTATTTTCTTACTGACGACAACTTGGTAGCAAGTTACGAGTGGGTTAGGGATCCATTTCAAAATACACCCGAAAGGCTCTCGACTTCCCAAGAAGAAATCTTCATAGACTTCACGGCAAGTGGCGAAATCAAAAGACAATTTAGTAATAAATTGAATTTTGGACAGGGGTGAATGATGAGTTTTCTGCACTGAAAACAAGAGCATTTTGTATACTATTACCATTTTCAACATCCTACCTTTGCGGAACCGGATTTTCTGCGATGGCTGCTTTGAAAACAAAATATAGATCTCAACTAAATATAGAAAAAGAACTCAGAGTGTCTATTTCTAATATTAAACCATTCTTCGAAAATCTTTGCTCTGCAAAACAGGCCCAAGGGAGTCACTAATAATTTTTAAACTTGTTTTTAATTTAGTATTGATATGTTAATTATTAGGTAAATACATTGTGCACTAATAATACAATCCTATTTATAGGTGTATTATATCAGTGAAAATGTGTATTTTATTTTTTATTATGTCAGAATGTATTTTGTTTTGCTTTCCTTTCAATAAATTATATTAAATGTTTTCAATGAATGTTGAATGCGCCCCCCCAATAGTGTAATCACGACCCCCTAGTGAGGTGCGCCCTACAGGTTGAGAAACGCTGCCCTAAGTTTAAGGAAATAAATGAAAGAAGGTTTTTTACATATAGAAATAAATTAAATTATATTCCAGCCGCGCGCTGTGTTAACTCAAAAGGCTTTTCAGCATTGGATTAAAATGAATGTTTCTGAATCCACTTCTGAGACCAAAAATAAAGCTTCTACGAGTTCTGTTACTCCAAAAAAGAAAATACGACGTATGTGCTATTTTCTGGATGTTTAGACAAAGAATTATTCATTTATCGAATCTGTCCCTAATAATAAATACAAAGCACGGTGCACCTTGTATCGAGAGGATTTCAGTATATCTCATGGCAGCAAAAATGACATAGAAAAGCACCAAAATTGCAATGATCATACGAAAAAAGAAAGAAATGCCAATATGTCGACATCTTTAAAAACGATTCTGAATACTAATCAAATAAGCACCCAAGAAGAAAAAATTATAGATGCCGAAGTAACTAAAATATACCATTTCGTCAAGCATACTTCATATGGTGATTCAAAAACTGTAGAAAAACTTAAACTTGGAAGAAAAAAAGGCCAGTGCAATTGCACATAATGTTTTGGGTCCAGCGTCTACTCAAGAGGCGACTGAAGTTCTTTAAAACGGCACGTTTTTTTGTGTCGCTACAGATGCTTCTAATCAGGGTGAAACAAAAATGTATCTAATGGAAAACTATAACAAATAGATGCTTCTGCACTCTGCCGACGACTTACTAAGTCTATTCAAGCAGAGCGGCACAGCACGGCTGGCACTTATTGCAGAAACGCACCTTTCTCGAGCTTACTGCTCGAAGCCATAGATGTCAGCATTGGTATAACAACTAAAGACGAAACGAAAAGAAGAACACTTTTGGTAACTTCTAAAAATGCGATTATTTTCGTTTCGTCTTTAGTTGTTATACCAATGCTGCCAAAAATGTTTCCATTGCAGGTAAGATTTTATATCCAAAAGACAAATTTAAAAACGTGCGTGCTTGATTTTTACGAAGACGCAAATGAAACTGCATCTATAGAAATTTAGTAACACGACTCAAGGAACGCGATACTAGTATTAAATTTCTTACTAGTTTTTGTGCAGACAACGCAAATGTTAATTTCGGATGTCACAATTCAGTTTTTCAGTTGCTGCACAATGAAAATAAAAATATTTTTCCAGTGGGATATCCAGGACATATTTTGCACAATAATGTAAAATTTGCTTTAGGTTTAAGTAAATTTGATTTAGAGAATTTTATTCTGAAGCTGCATGGTCATTTCTCATACTATGCGAAAAGAGAAAAAGCTTTTAGAGATGTTTATGAAATGCATGAATCTAAATTTGCTTCAGTGCTGCGGCTTGTAAAAACACGATGGCTGTCTCGCTTCCCGCTGTAGACCGTGCCATGAAGTCTTTCGATGTATTAAAGAATTACTTTATCGCTATGGGCGAAGACGAGTGTCCCTCTGCACTTTAGAACTTTTAATAGTAACCAAACAGAACCTTAAGTTGCTCTCTTCCAAAATATCTTGAAACTCCTAAAATATGCTGTATTGAGCCTTGAAAATGAAACAGTGCTGTGTTTTGAAGGTTACAATATAATAGTCAGACTCACTAACAAATTAAGCAAAGAACTAACGATGAATTTTTGGGCTTCAAGTACAGTAATTTAATCAAAAAATTTCCTGTTGACTCCGCCTCAATAATAAAAGCAGCTTGTTCTACTTGGTACAAAAATTTTCTGAAGTATGTAGAAACATGGTGTGAATTTAATTAAAGCAAATCACTATTATTCAAGCCATTTTCTCTACAAGGTGATACTTTGGCTTACGCATCAATCGTTAATATAATTGAAAAACTTAATATTGGCATATTTTTTCAAATGAGCGATCTTTCTGAGGAAGTTTCTAACGTCAAAGAAATACTGAAAGCGGCAGTATATTTGAACAGAAACATTTTCCCCATTTGCAAAAGTTATTTTCAAAAAGTTGCCTATTGGAACCGTCTTAATAATAAAAACAGCGTGTTGTACTTGATATTAAAATGTTCTGTATTAGAAACACGATATGATTTTAATGAAAGGAAATTACAATTGTTCAAGTCACACAAGTCACAAGTTTGAAAGAACATTGCTGTGTTAGACTTGCTCGTTTTTTAATAAAAAATATTAAAGTATTTAGTAAAAATATTTTAAATTAGTTATAGCAGTTAAACGTTTACATTTTGATGCATTTTAAAAAAGTTTATAAAAACCTTTTTCTATAGCTATCCCGATTTGAGAAGCAAAATCTAGATTTTTTTAACCTTTCGCCCTGAAATCTGGCATACTGAACCTGGCAACAGTAACGCCAATCTACATAATTGAGTAGAAATTGACAAGGATTGAAATTTTTAAAGAATCTTTGACATTTTATAGAACAACGAGAATTATTTGTAGCGAGTTATCACAGGCGACGAGACTGGACTATTCTATTAGAATCCTCTCACGAAGTAGGAGTCGATGCAATTGTTTCATACGGGCTCTCGACCTTCAAAAGAAAAAACTTGATAGCGAGAGAGATGAGAAGTTGAGAGCTATCATTTTTTGCGAAAAAAAAATTACTTATTGAATATATGGAAAAAGGATGGAGAAGTTTACGAAAAAAAACCTGAAGCGAGTTATTAAGGAAAAACGCTCTAATTCCGAGAACCAAAACTTGGCTTTTGCTCGACCATTGCATAAAACACAAGGCTAGCACGGTTCAAGCCTTTATCGAAATCCGTGGAGTTTCAACATCCACCTTACAGCTCCTGTTTAGCGCTGTGCGTGCTTTTATTTAAACATCTGAGGGAAGACCCCAGGGCCCGAAGATTTTTCCTAGACGGGGCACAAGGTGATATCTTTTTCTTGGATTAGACGAAATAATTGTTGTATTAGTGTAGGCGATAGTTGTGTAGAAAAATATATGTGTTTTTAAGCTCTGCCAGTTTTCCTTCATATATATGTAGTTAACTTGAAAAAAAAAAACACCCTCTTATGAACTAGAAACAAGTTCTTAAAAAAAAATTGATCTTACCATGTGCTAACGTGCTACAGCATAACGCTAAAAAGAAGCATCCGACTAGTTGAGTTTTCATTTTTAAAAGGTGGTAGTTGTTCTGCTTGATTGAGAACGAAAACTGATAGCTAAACCCCACCAACTGGCGGTTTATATACTAAAAAGGCATCTTTTTAAAAAGTTATAGACCTTTTATTTTTGTGTGTTGTATTTGGCTAGTTTTATTTTCGTTTTATTTATTGAGAATAAGGAAGTTTTTGTTTTGCTGTTCATAAAAAGGTAAAAAATACATCTTAAATATTTATTTAAGTCTTTTGTTTAAAAAGTAAAGTCTGATCGTTGTAAGGGAGATTTAACTTAAACTATTTTTATTATATTTTTAAAAATATATTTTTTTATAGGTCGGCATTGTTAATTGTTACATCTTAAAAATAGAGTGCGGTTTAATGTTAAAAAATGTCGTGCATTGACTGAAATCACGCTACAATGACTTAAGGAAGCTCCATCTCGGTAGTTTTGTATCTAAGAATACAAGATTTTTTTAATTTTTACTTTTCTTGCTAAAGAAAAGTATTGTATTGTGAAAAAAATCGGGCTTGGAGATTTTTGCTTCTCTTCACATTTTTTGGTTCCTAGATCACGAACAACATAGTCCCTCATTTTCGTCGGTGTGTCTGTCCGTCTGTCAGTCTGTTGGTAGATATCAATTTCAAACTTAGTATATAGATAATATCTAACGAGAGGATGAATCCTATAGTTTTCGAACTAGATCATTTCAGGCTAAGAGGGTAAAAGGGGTGGAGTCAATAAATTTCATGTGGTTTTAACAGTAAGATGGTAGTTTTTCCTGTTTTTTTTTTTTGTTATATAGTAAACAAATTTTTATATGTAAATGTATATCCTTAAACATATAAGGGGTGAGGGAGGAGATTAGAGGGGTTGCCTTGTATATATTGTGTTATATATGGGTTCAGGGTTTTTGAAATCAACGGATCTAAAAATTAGGTTGTTTTTAACTTTTTTCAATTTTAATCCAGAAAGGAGCTGGAAGGGGCGGAGTATTATTGTATAATTTTAATAGGATTTTGAGGGATTTAAGGGTTTTTAATTGATATACTGAACAAATTTTACACATAATATTTATAGTAAAATATGTAAGGGATTAAACTGGTAGAGTAGAGAGTTGAAGGGGTTGCTTTCTATATATGTTGTTATAGGGCCTTTTCGAGGTTTATGGAGTCGAGGAATCTGAAAATTAAGATTTTTTTTATTACTTTCAATTCTTATGGGGGAAGCGGTGAAAGAGTGGTCAAATATTGTAGGGTTTCGTTAGTATTATGGAAATTTTTCCAAGGTTTTGGTTGCGACAATGAACACATTTTGAATACAAAAATTTATTATGCAGCGTACTGGGCAAGGCAGTTAAAAGGGTGATTTCATATTTATTCTGTTAGAGGTGTTTTCGAGGTTCTTAAGTCAAGAGATCGAAAACTTATATTATTTTTTTGTTATTTTAAATATTAACGGGTGAAGAGAATGAAACGAATATAAATCATTAACTATTGTATAGTTTCAATATTATTATGAGATTTTCCTGATTCTTGGTTGGAAAATTTTATTTAATTTTACCTAATCATTTTAGTGAAAGACATATGAGGTTCAACGATTTGGGTAGGGGGTTAGCAGAGTAATATGCATATGTCATAATATACTTGTGTTTCAAAGTTCTTACTAGTAACCTAGAAAATGTTAAGTTACTTATAGAAAAAGTTTTAGAAATACAAACAATTAACTTTTCCGAAATTAAATTTCCTCGGGCACAGAGGGTATATTATGGTTTTGACCTCCCTTATTAAAGAGAAAAATTTCTCCTTTGCGTATTTGCTTTTCTTTACTTCTTAATGTTCTTAGATCAGGAATTCTTCTCATTTCCGTTATTCTGTCTATCCGACTATCGGCCTGTCGTTCTTGAACAAAATAATATAATACTTGAAATAGGGATGAATATATATATATATATATATATATATATATATATATATATATATATATATATATATATATATATATATATATATATACACCAGGTGTACAAATATGAAATGCGGATTTCAGAGAACAGATGGTGCACCAATGCAGTTTGTGCTATAAAGATTTGACACTGCGCCATTTTGTTGTGTCATCAACAAGTGTCAGACGCGCACGAGTGATAAATTGGAAAAGTGTGTGCATAGTGTTGTGTTGTTGTGTTCAATATGTCAAAATTTATACCGAACAAAGAGCATTCGCGGACAGCATTAATTTTTTGTTTCCATTTGAAGAAAACTGCTGTTGAATCATACCGATTACTTCGAGAAGCTTATGGTGAACATGCTCCATCGCAAGATACGTGCGAACGATGGTTTCGGCGTTTCAAAAGTGGTGACTTCGATGTTGTAGACAAGGAACGTGGAAAACCGCCAAAAAAATTCAAAGATGTGGAATTGTAAGCATTGTTGGGCGAAGATGATTTGCAAACACAAAAATAACTCGCCGAGCAATTGGGCGTTAGTCAACAAGCTGTTTCCAATCGGCTACGAGAAATGGGAAAGATTCAGAAGACCGGTAGATGGATACCACATGAGTTGAACGACAGGCAAATGGAAAAGCGCAAAAACACGTGTGAAATTTTGCTCGCTCGGTACAAAAGGAAGTCGTTTTTCCATCGTATAGTTACAGGGGATGAAAATTATTTTGATAATCCCAAGCGCAAAAAATTATGGGTAGACCCAGGCGCACCATCTACATCGACCGCAAGACCGAATCGCTTTGGCAGAAAGACGATGCTCTGTATTTGGTGGGACCAGAGGGGCGTGGTCTATTATGAGCTGTTAAAACCTGGGGAAACGGTTAATACTAAACGTTACCAACAACAATTGATTGATTTGAACCGATCGCTGCTTAAAAAAAGGCCAGAATGCCGAAAGAGGCAACACAACGTCATTTTTCTTCATGACAGTGCTCCATCACACACGGCAAAACCAGTTCGCGACACGTTGGAAGCACTCACCTGCTTATTCACCAGACTTGGCTCCTTCCGATTATCACTTGTTTGCATCGATGGGTCACGCACTTGTTGAGCAGCGCTTTGGTTCGTACGAAGATGTGAAAAAATGGCTCGATGAATGGTTCGCAGCAACAGGGGAAGATTTTTACTGGCGTGGTATTCACAAATTGCTCGAACGATGGGAAAAATGTATAACAAGCGATGGAGCATACCTTGAATAAAGTACTTTTTATCATTCTTCCGAATTTAACATGTTTTTTTTAGAAAAAAAATCCGCATTTCATACTTGTACACCTGGTAATTTTTGACCGACGTCGTTTCAAAGGAGGGAGGTGAAAGGGGTAATGATATGTTATATTTTTTATTTGCTTTATGGAAATTTACTGCTTTTACTTAAGAAAGTCAAATTCAGTATCTATTTTAGAATTACGTGCTTCCAAGGAAAGAATTTGGTAAATCCCTATACCGATTTTTTAAAATTAATTAAAGCATACCCGTTTTAGTTTTTCCGCATAATAAATAACTATATGCCGTTTAATCACATTTTTTTAAAAACCGGTCAAACGCAAGTTGTACTTGAGCATTTAGTGTTCCGTACCCTGATTACCTCTAAAATAAAAACTAGCTACCTAATAGCCAATAAATGAATCTAGCTCAATCTAGAACCTACTAGTAAAAGTTTAAAACAAATATTTAGTACCTAAATACTTCTTTAATTATGAACAAATAAAATATAATTATTTCGTCTTCGGTAGCTATCATTGGTCACCAGTCATCATGATACTACTGATTACACCGAATACGTAATGATATTTCGGAGGTTTCCAAACCTTCACCATTCTCTCATACCAGAAAAATTATCAAATATAATGCGCTCGTGATAATTTTCGTTCATCGTTCATCTACACCTTGTGGAGAATTTTTTGATCAGTACTTTTCGAGATAGGGTGGGGGGCAGAGATTATTGGTCATTTTTTAAAAATAATACAAACAAAAGTGTGCGCATGTATTAAATTCATATATATTTTCAGTTGACAGCTCTTTCGATGACCTGGTAAAAAAAAATGTTTTCACTTCCAATTTCACCCCACCAAAACTAATCCCTTAACTCAAATTTTAACTTTCAAAACTATACCTCTCTGATTAGGTCGTCAATTTATGCCATATTTCAACTTTTTATGTCAAATAGCTTCGGAGAAAATCGGGTGTGTCAGACGGCTACCGAAATGATCTCATAAGTATTCCGTACGGAACATTAAAAAGAATATATTTTTTCATTTTAATATTAGTTTAATGACTTTGGTTAATTACTCATATTTTAATGTTCCGTACGGAACACTTATAAGATTACTTCGGTGTCTATCTGACTGTCTGTCACACCCGATTTTCTCAGAAACTATTCGACGTAGAAAGTTGGAATTTGGCACTAATATTGATAGCTCTATCAGAGTCGTGCAGTTTGGAAAGTTAAATTTTGACTTAAAGGGTGAGTTTTGGGGGGTGAAATCGGAAGTGAAAATTTTTTTTTTTCACCAGGTCTTCGAGTGGGGTGTGAAATGAACGCTTGTGTAAACACGAGTTCAAAAATATATATAATGTAATACTTGCGCATAGTTTTCTTTGTATTGTTTTTAAAAAATGTCCAAAAATCGCATTCACCCCCTTATCTCGAAAAGTACCGATCAAACAGTTTTGAAAAAATTCTTGAATATTTTCCACAGGGTGTAGATTGAACGAACATTACACAAGTGCATTAACTTAAAAAATTTATCTGGCATATAAAAAAAAATTCAAGGTCATCAGTTTTCAACAAAGAACGGAAATAAACTTTGTTGAAAACTCATTTGGGGTGTTTTGTGAGGTCATTGATCAACAACAACTTCGTAACAAAAATTTTATTTTAAAAGCAATCAGCGTACGGAACACTAATTGCACAAGTCCGACTTGCACTTGGCTGGTTTATTAAATAATTTCTGGTACTTATAATACACTATATAAGTATGTTTGAAATAAATGTTTCTCATATTTTGTTACTTCAGATGGTTTCATTCCTACACTAGGTGGACTTGAAGTTGCCGTCCGCAGCGTCGTCAAGATGAAATTTAATATAATAGTATCATTATAGTAAACCTCCATATTAGATAGCAAAAGATTGGCAGTTCCACGGAAAACGTGACATATATTTTTTATCTAAAATCAAATACTCTATATTTCTTTAATTTTTTTAATTCTATAGAAAATATTAGACAACTGTCGTGTACTAAAATGGCAAAAATTAATAGTTTTGTCAATAGTTTTTGAGATAATAGCCTTTGAAAATCATCAACAAAACCTTTGATATCTCAGAGCAGCGGTTGTCGATAGCCCTAAAAAAATAATATTTCTTCTTATAGTTCTAACATAATAAAAATAATTCTAACATGATTTTCTAATTTTACGACTTTAAGTTGCTCGATTTTCAAACTCTGATTATTATTATTTGATTTAGAAAATTGACCACGTTATTATTCGCAGACAAATTTTATCAACTAACCAATTTTAATTTTTTTGATCAATTCTAAGGGTATAGTTATTTAAAGTTAAATAGCTGTTAAAATTGTCTTAATTACTATATATAGTACATATAGGGTGTTTCATCTTAAATAAATAAATATGTCATATTTTCCGTGAAATTGGAAGTGAACGAATTATTAATGTCCCGTACGGAACACTTATAAGATCACTTCGGTGTCTGTTTGTCCATCTGTCCGTCTGTCACACCCGATTTTCTCCGAAACTATTTTACATAGAAAGCTGAAATTTGGCTATAATATAGGAATTGATGGCCCTATTAGAGCTGTGTAGTTTTGAAAGTTGACCTAAAGAGTTAGTTTTGGGGGTGAAATCGAAAATAAAAAAAAAATTTACCAGATCAAACGAGTTCAAAAATATATATAATGTAATACTTGCGCACACTTTTCTCTGTATTATTTTTAAAAAATTGCCAAAAATCGTTGTTCTCCCCCTATCTCGAAAAGTACTGATCAAAAAATTTTGAAAAAATTCTGAAATATTCTTCACCGAGTGTAGACTGAACGAAAATTATTACGAGTACATTGTGTCGGGTCTTGTTTCAGATGTGTCAGTCATTACTGGTCGTA
This sequence comes from Pachyrhynchus sulphureomaculatus, assembly GCA_019049505.1. NCBI lineage: Eukaryota > Metazoa > Arthropoda > Insecta > Coleoptera > Curculionidae > Pachyrhynchus > Pachyrhynchus sulphureomaculatus. The sequence continues at coordinate 40,980,896 of CM032449.1, forward strand.
TTACGCTTTTGTATATTCTTGTTTTGGTCTCCACAGACAGGAATTTATTCTAAATATGGTATCATTGAGGCATCCCCTACCCTATTAGCCTTGTTAACTTGATATTTTACTTCTTCCTCGATTTTTCCGATACTAGATATTTTGATGCTCAGGTAATATACCTCCATCCCCTGTCCTATTGGTTTATCTTCCCCCACTAGCTTGCACCTAATTGGCTCTTTTGTTATAACTATTGTGTTCGTTTTTCAGTTGAGATTGACATATTATATTGTTTTGCTGCTATCTAGAATTCATATAGCAGGCTTTGCAGATCGTTCTAGGTCTCAGCCATTATTATCGCGTCATCAGCATAACGTATAATTTTAAGTTCTCTGTTACCCATTCTATATCCCTTCTTTCTTTTGACATTCTCTATAATTTCGTCCATGCCAATTTTAAATAAAAGAGGACTCCTGATTCCAGATTCGTAGTTGACTGGTTCTATCAGTCCTTCTACTAATTCTGCGACTACTTTTTTTTATATATATTCTCGATAGTTTTAATTAGGTCTAATAGGATGTAGGATGATGAATAACGTCTTCTATTTGCAAATTGTCGAAAGCTTTCTTTAAGTCTATCAGGCACAAGTATGCTAGAATGTTGTATTCTATGGATTTTTCTTTTACCTCTCTCAGAATGAATACGGCATCGGTGCATGAGGGCCCATTTCTGAATCCTGGTTATTCTTCTTCCAGTTGTATGCTCGTGTTTATTTTTGTTGTAATAATCTTTGTTGTTAATTTCAGCATAAAGTTCAGTAGATTTATGCCTCTATAGTTATTTCGATCTTCTTTTTCTCCCTTCTTGTGCGTTAATATAACTGTCGCTGTTCTCCATTCATCTGGGATTCTATTTGATCTTATAATCCTCTGTATAAGTGTCTGGAGTTGCTTAATCAGAGTGTTCCCCATATTTTAATAGTTCATTAGCTATTTGGCCTTTGATGGAAGATTTACGGTTTTTCAATCTTTTTAGTGCTTCTATTACGTCTGCTTCCGTTATATATGTTTCTTTGTTTTTCGTTATCTTTGGTGTTTGTGGCAGTGTGATACTCTCTTCTCTTTTATATACTTGTGGAAGATATGTTACCCACGTTCCTTTCTTCACGTGTGTGTACTTTATTAGTTCTTTCACCTCAGTTCTCTGTTGTCTTATGAATCTCCAAATTTGTTTTTGTTGACCATAGAAGTCTAATTCTCATTTTCTTGTGTATCTCTCCCAGTATTCTGTTTTTGTTCTTCTTACTAATTCGTGTTCTGTTCGTATTCTTTTATATCTTTGGTTAGCGTCATCTGTTCTGATTGACCTGTACTTTAGATAGCTTTCTTTCTTTTCACGGCATTTTTCTTTGATTTCTGCACTGAACCAGGGTGTTTCTGTTCTCCATTTTTCATTTTTATCGACAGTTTTAGTCCCTAATGCCTCATATGCGGCTTTTAATATATTTGTTTTTATTTTAACCAACCATCATTTATGTTATCATGGTCATTTATTTGATTTATTCTGATTTTTTCTTTCAGTCTTCTCTGGTACAGGTCTCTCGTTGATTCTTCTTATAGATTTTTGGTGGTGTTGCTTTTTGTTTTTATGTTCCATCTTAATTTACACATAATTCAATTATGATCACTTCCTACGTTTGGTGACGTCAAGCCCCTTACGACTAATATATGGCGTGGATGTATTTCTCTGTTTGTGAGGATATAATCTATCATTGATCTATTACCTTTAGTGTTCTCGAATGTATGTATGTTTCGCTATATTATAGCTTCTTCTGATCATTTTGTATCAGAAGAAGCTATAGTATAGCGAAACGCGTCATACAGTTTCAGCGAAACTAAATAAAGTGGAAATTTGACAAAATCAATCTTTCATTACATGTTTAAATGTTAACATTATTTTTTATCAGGTTGATGGAAACTATGATGCCTCCTTGTCTGCAGGATAACTTCACATAAAATAATCCAATCTGCAAAAATAAAAATTAATATTTTAAATAATTGTCAAAGGTCTTTTTTTTTCAAAAATAAAAAATTTATGGTGTTTCAAACTATAGTATGCAATGTTCCACAAAAAAAATTATGTTTAATTACACAGGTATACAAAAGAAAACAATTATATGTCTTTAAAGTGAGACACATGTTTCCTTAAGTATTTTTTTATGCTGAATACAAAAAAGTCATCTCGAATAGCATGATGAGGCACCTAGATACAAAAAATAGCCCCCCGATAGTATCTTCGGGTGGGGGCTGGTTGAGGGGCGTCGACATGTAGAGATCATAATTTTAAAATAGATTCTTGAAACATACGAGGTTTAAAATCGAACATAAAGTCAGTGTACCAACACCTGCAATCAAATAAATTTCATGTACTCGCTCTCTGTGAAACCAAGGTCAGTTTATCAACCAGCACAGTCAACTACCTTTATCCTGGGTACGACTTCTATTCCCGATTAAGGTGCAACTTTGGAACATGTCTTTCTGTCAGAAGCGACCTCTCTTGCCAACGAGAGGAGGCTCTGGAGCCCCGAAACTTTGATGTTATGTGGTTAAAAATAACAACTTAACAAACCACAAGGTTCATCTCTATCCTCTATCAACCACCAAGTGATACTAACTTTAGAACACTTTTCGCTTCTCTTGCGGACACCATCGGTCATTTACAAATTAACTATCCAAATGCCGAAATTGCCATCCTGGGCGACTTTAATGTCCACAACACCAACTGGCTTAAGTATTCAAATACTACCGATGAACCATCTGACTGCGCCAAGGAGGTTTCCGATGTTATTTTGGCTAGTATGGAAGCTTACATCTCTTTTTCGAAGAAATGCCCTTTCAACGGCAAGACTTGGTTCGACCGAAAATGTAAAGAAGCTGTTGTAAAAATCCTAACACCATAAACCGTAACACCTTTGTTCATGCCCGGAACAGATGCAAAGAAATTATCGATGAAACCAAGGAGGCACACAATCAACGAATTAGAAACAAACTTCGTGCTTGTCCCAACAATTCCAGGTCCTTTGGGTCAGTCGCTAAGGCAGTTAGTCAAAATTTCACCAAATCCACCATACCACCACTCACACGGCCAGATAATTCTATTGCAACGACACCTGTTGAGAAAGCGAACTTGTTGGCTGAACTCTTTGCTTCACATTCTACTGTCGATTTCCAAGGAAAAACACCACCTACTATTCCCATAGTGCAGTCAAGGATGCCCGATATTGTCTTCAGACAGCGTATCATAAAACGTATTTTAATGAAGCTAGACACCAAAAAAGCTTCTTTCGCTGACGGAATATCTGCAAAAACTGTGCGAGGCAACTAACACCAGTTTTCTGTAGACTTTTCAACCTATCCTACAGAAAGGGAATATTTCCTTCCTGCTGGAAATATGCCACAGTTCAGCAGATACCTAAAAAAGGCAAGAAGATCTTGCCAAATAACTACTAATCAGTCGCACTGCTTTCAATAATATCGAAAGTCATGGAAAAGGGTATTAATCATCATCTTCTAAAATATCTTGAAAGATTTGACATTATTAGCGACCACCAGTATGGGTTTCGTAAACATAGATCAACAGAATATCCTCTGACTTATGTAACACATGTTTGGAACGACACAATTGAACAATTTGGAGAATCTCGAGCGGTTGCTCTTGATGTATCCAAGGCATTCGACCGTGTTTGGCACGATGGTTTGTTGGTCAGGCTACGCTCTTCTGGGATGTCTGCAAAGTTTTGTTTATGGCTCTCATGTTTCCTTAAAGAGCGTTCTTTATAGCAGTCGACTGATTTTATATATATATATATATATATATATATATATATATATATATATATGTATATATATATATAAAAATATATATATATATATATATATATATATATATATATATATATATATATACATATATATATATATATATATATATATATATATATATATATATATATATATATATATATATATATATATATATATATATATATATATATATATATATATATATATACATATATATATATATATATATATATATATATATATATATATATATATATATATATATATATATATATATATATATATATATATATATATATATATATATATATATATATATATATATATATATGTATATATATATATATATAAATCTCTATATATATATATATATATATATATATATATAAGATATATATATATATATATATGTATATATATATTATATATATATATATATATATATATATATATATATATATATATATATATATATATATATATATATATATATATATATATATATATATATATATATATATATATATATATATATATAAAAATATATATATATATATATATATATATATATATATATATATATATATATATATATATATATATATATATATATATATATATATATACAGTAATACCCCGCTTTACGCGAGGGATACGTTCCGAAAAAAATCGCGTTAACTGAAATTCGCGTATATCGAGGTTTATGATTAAACATAGTCAAAATTTAATACAAAAAAATACAAATCATTTTAATCAATCACTTTAATTCTAAGAACACTTTATGCAATACATACTCTTATTTTTTACGGAAAAATACATCTATTGTCTTTTGGGTAACGTTTTGTTTACGTTCTTGTAAAATACGTTCATAACACCCAACACTGTTTTTAATTGTTTGACACACGGTCAAGACACGGTCATCATTATTGTCTATACTCTGCAATATGTCCAAACCTGAATAAATTTTTGAAAGTGCATTTTGTATTTCCCCTGGAGATAAAACTTTCTCTTCTACTTGTTCTTCCTCATCGTAGATAGGATTATTCTGTAACTCGATCAGATCTTCATTGCTAATAGGATCGTCGTGCGTTGCTACAAGTTCTACGAGATCTTCTACCGTGACATCTTCAAGTTCAGACCCCTCAATCATTGCAGCAATGTCTTCAAGCACTTGTCTCTGCATCTGGACAATTCTTCTAGGTGCTTCCACTACATCTGGCCAAAGATTACGCCACACCCCATTCATACAACTCATTTTAACTTCCTTCCAAGCCTCTTCTATGTTGTGAATAGACTTCATAATGTTGTATGACTTCCACCACTCTCGCATAGACTGTCTTCCTTCCCCGTCAGTTTCATGAATTAGTTGGCTAAAAGTGCGGCGATGGTAATAAGCTTTGAAGTTTGCTATTGCTCCCTGGTCCATAGGTTGTAATATTGACGTAGTGTTTGGTGGAAGGAACTTTACGTACACTTTTAAGTCTCTGGGCGTATCAAGTGAGGTTGGATGTCCTGGGGCATTGTCTAAGAGTAATATAACTTTAGGTTCAAGCCCATTTCTGTCACAGTATGATTTGACTGATGGGCAAAAACTATTAGAATACCATTCTTGAAAAATTTCCCGTGTAACCCACGCCTTTCTGTTTGATCGCCACACAACTGGTAGACTTGTCTTGTCTGTGCCTCGCATTGCACGGGGTGTTTCTGAATGGTACACTAGTAAAGGTTTCAGTTTGAAATCACCAGTGGCATTACCACCCAGCAGAAGTGTTAGTAGATCTTTCGCAGCTTTGAAACCACTGGCTTGACGTTCTTCCTTAGAAATGAATGTTCGAGATGGCATTTTTTTTCCAGTAAAGTGCGGTCTCATCAACATTGAAGATGAGACAAGCAGGAATTTTCTCTCGTTTAACGAAGTCTTGAAACTTGTCTGGAAACTCAGCTGCAGCTTGAATGTCCGCGCTGGCCGCCTCGCCTGTTATGTGGATATTGTGAAGATTAGAACGCTGCTTGAACCGATGGAACCAGCCTCTGCTGGCAGCAAAAGTCGGAGTGGCACTCCCTTCTCCTTCTTTTGTTTTCAGCATCTCATACAAAGATTTTTCTTTTGTGCATATGAGATCTTGACTTAGTGGTGTGTTTCTTCTTATTCAAATCTTCGATCCAGACTGACAGTAATTTCTCCATTCTTTCTAAGATAGATGATCTCGAACGAGAAAGTTTTGTTGCACTTATAGGTGTTGAACCTTCGCTGGAGATTTTAATTTTTTCCCGATTTTTATAAATCGTTCTCACAGTCGATTCTGAGAGTCCAAAATCTCTCCCAACAATTGTTGCTTTGCCTCCATTTTCCATTCTTCTTAACACTTTCATCTTCAATTCCAAAGTGACGCTTTTACGCTCTTTTTTCTTTACAGGCGGCATTTTTAACGTAGGGTTAAATTATGTATGTATGTATCTCCAATAAATATTAAAACAAAACTGCCAGCCGACCGAACTAACATTACGGAACAAATGAACACACGAAACGAACGAGGAAATCCCCATAGAACAAAGTCGAAGGACAGGGAATTCCCAATTGTTCAAAGAGAATATTCAGAGAAAGCGGGGATCCCCCCGCGACCATAGAGAAGTTAATGACTACATGAGCGCGAAATTTGAAATTCGCGTTATAGTGAAACCGCGCGTAACGGGGTCGCGCTAAGCGGGGTATTACTGTATATATATATTATATATATATATATATATATATATATATATAGCATATATATATATATATATATATATATATATATATATATATATATATATATATATATATATATATATATATTATACTTGAATACTGAAGTACGAAGTAGGAAAACACGACCCCTTTAAGCAAAACTTACGTTTTCAAATGATAATAATGACCCATTGATTCATACATACGTGAAAATCATTTAAAAATGGAGTGAAATCTTGTCACTCTTAAACCTTTGTACTATGTACTATGTACTAGCTAGATAAAAGTACTACGATAGAAAAGGTACAACGTTCAGCAACACACAGAAAAAAAATGAAGCTTATAGCGTTGGCATTCCTTTTCAGCGTCGATACGAAGTCACACCGGCTAGCACCATTACCACGACCACTCTTCAACAACCGGAATTACTTTTGTTCGGGGGAGGTAATCCGCTCAGTAGTGTTGAAAAGAGTTACTGTCAATTTAGCAGCAGTATTGGTATTTAGGAACTAAAATACCGTCCAACCTGTACATTTCATGAATGACTAATAGTTATGGGTATTCGTTATTTTAATTATTTTGATCAAAAAGCCTACTCATATAAAGCTATCCTGGTACTAAAGCAATAACAGTTGTGTTTTGGTTCCAGTTAGAGCCAATACTGAGTGCTGCTTAAATTTTATCCCGCCAAAATCAGATAATAGCTGAGCAATGCGATTGGACATCAGTCTAATTTCAACCAAGAGATGTTTTTCATTATACGAATAATACTTCTTCACTAGGTTGTAGGAATAAAGACTAGGAAATTATTTTGTAACGTTCTTCCTCTGTCACCGACAGACTATAAATTTATTCCGTCAACTAAAAAAATTTAACACTCCATATTTTTAGTTTTTTTCATGTTACTTATTGTCCCCAGTGGTCTCTAACGTTAAAATGCGAAATCGGTAGAGTTGCCACTAATATCGTTATATTTGTACCCAAAATCGGTAGATGAAAAAAATACAGTATTCAATCAAATTTGTTTATTTTTAACTTCCTTATCTTCATAAAATAATAGGATATTACAGAATATACTAAGTATACAATTAAAACTAATAAGAGTATTTATTTTTTTAAAATATTTTATATATGAGCGAATAAACATTAGACAATACTAGTAAAACATAATCAAATCGAAATAACAAAAACATAATATACTAAGTAATTTGTAATTCGTTTATTACTAAAGATATCTAACATCAAATAGGTACACAAACTTAAATCTAATTAATTTTTACGTTTTTTAGGATCATACCAATATTCTTTGGCCATAGCCGTAGTCATCTTTGAACTAATTTCGAAGTCATAATAATTAGCGTCATTAAATAGTCGTTTTGTATGTAATAGACCAGTGATTGACTCAGTAGACAGCTTATTTCTCTGTTTTGTTTTCATAACATTAATATGCGAGAATATGTGCTCAACATTAGCGGATGAGTGGGGCAGCGATAAAATAATAAAGATGAAAGTAGACAACAAAGAAAACATTTGCGTGCCATTGTCATACTTTGGTAAACTGATATTATCCCAAAATAGTTTTATGTCATCAGAAAATGTTCTGATTTGTTCACAATTTCTTAAAATACGCCACTCTGTATCAATTTGTTGGAAATCAATGTTCTGAACAATATTGGGAAAGAGTCTACTAACAGGAATTACCGAAGCAGTTTTGCCACTTTTGACATCTAGGGATCTGCTTACTAAGTAGTGTGGCCTCAGCGCCATAGTATAGGGCATCGATATCCATAAAATGTCTAGGATTTTTAAAATCAACATTTTCGATTGGTGTACTTGTTAAATATTCTCTTTTTAAAAAGCAATCAAAAAAAGTTCCAATGTTTGACTTATTTTTTCGTATAAAATATGAATTTTCGGGGTGCTGCCTGCATTTCTTTGTTTAAATCGTTAAATAATGGTAACACGAAATCTAAAAATAGCAATGTAGTGGGATCTTAAGGCTTCGGTAATATATTTTCTACAGCTGAAAGATGACCATTATTAGATACTTGGTCTATGAAAAATAGTTTTAGAGTAGAAAATTGTTCCAATATTCTTTTTACTGTTGCATGTACTGATAACCAGCATGTCTGAGAGGGGTGAAGTATTTTATATAATTTCAAGTCACAAAAAATTTGAAATTCTGCAACTCTTTTTGGACTAGAAGAAAAGTAATTGTAAATGTCCCTTATAAGATCCTCTATAAAGCGGGGCAGTTTGGTACAAGTATATGACACGCAAAGATGAAACGAATGGCGTGCACTTAAGTATAAAAATATTGGGAATTTCGTTTTGCAGCAATGTCACAATAGAATTATTACGCTCCATCATTACGTTTGCCCCATCAGATGCAAAAAAAAAGATTATTTTTATATGGAAGATCAGCGCATGTAAAAAGTTTACAATATATTCAAATAATGATACTGCATTAGCAGCTTCTAATGGAATAAGAGCTAAAAAACAATCACGTATTCGATGCTCTTTCGCAGATCGCAATAGTAAGCACAAGTGTTTGGTTGTGCTAAGATCAGTGGACTCGTTGATAATAAATGAAAACTTAGTTTGCCGCAGATCTTCATATAAATTATCAAAAGTTTTCGTCGTCGAATATTTTAGTTTTTCTGCAACTTTTGAATCGGAACAAACGAACTGTAACGGTTTCGGTAGGTGCTCCATAATGGTGAATGGTAGATTATATTCGGCAACAAACGAGGCTAATCTTACTGCATTTGAAAATATAAAAAGGAATTAAAAAAGACGTAGCTACTATGCACTGGTAGAGTACGAAGTAATATAACAATGTACTGGTATTTAGTAAAAAATAATGAAGCATTTTTACCTTGTTTAACTTGTATATCAGGTTTTTGACTTTTTGTCAAAGTAAATGATGATATCTTTGGTTGTGATTTTATATTCTTTGATGATACCGAGTGTGCTTGTGAAGAATTGTGTTTCTTCGCTCGCGCTTGTACTCGGTTCTTCTTCTGACGACATTTTAACTTGGTATTATAATAATATTTTTAGTAGATATATAGTAGAGGAGAAAGTTTCTCTTCTAAATAATGCCAATTAATGAAACAATAAAATCAGAATCCTTGTTTATATAGACAAGCGAATTAGCTCGGGGGCTCCCCTAAAAACGTCGAGTTACGAGTTGGACACAAGGGTATTCCCCAAAAGATATCGGGAACACTCTGCAATAACTACTTATCATACAATCGAGGGATTTCCCATAAAAACATAAACGAAAAGGGTTGCCAACTTGGAAATGTAAGATCGGTAAAAAAATAGGGAGAATTTTCTTGTATTCTCAGAAATCGTGGAAAAATCGTTAAATTTCGGTATTTCGATAGGACAGACTCCATATCGGTAGAAATACCGAACAATCGGTAGGTTCGAGACCACTGATTGTCCCTTATTTTCTGAAAAAGCCAATTATTGTTTTTATTACGAGCAATAAGGAGTCAATAAGCCGGCGCGAGTTTTGGCCATTGCAGAGTCGTATTAAAATATATATTATAAATTTAAATAAATGGGAAGTAGATATAATTATAATATTTTTATAGGGTGATTGTCACAGAAATTTATCCATCTTACATGTTCTATGTTATTTGAACTTATAAGTACAATTTTAATATGGGTGTTTTTCAAAATAGTTCCACTGAAATTATGTTTTAAGTTAACCGCACATTACTGCCAAACCAAAAATAACATATTCTTGTCACCCCTTGACCAAATTTTTACAAAAAATAAAACTATTTTTCTTCGAATGTGCACTATTTTACAAAAAGAAAATATATTTGTAAATTTTCAATATCCTGACAGAAATTTTTAGTTTTGTAAATTTTCATTTACAGGCAGTTTTGTTACACTATAAATTTTGTTCAAAATAGAGTCAACGGAGGAGTTTCAATCAAATTAAAGGGATTATAACAAGGTAAGATTCTTGAAACAGATCGCATATTGATTTATCTGTAAAAGAAAATGGAAAGAAGGGTTTCTATCAAATTGTGTTTCGCCCTGATAGTTAACCTGTGCTAATCTCATGTTAATGTTATAATTAATAAAAGAGAATAACTAATGAATTGAAGGTTTTCTTAACAAAATATTTTGTGTCCAAATGGGAAGCTACAGGTTTTTTGAATTTTTTAATTGTAATGGGACATTTAACATATCCTTCTTGTTCGCGTTTATATACTTTCGTTAATTTGGCTCTGAAAGTTATTAGTAGAGACCGGATTATATGCAATATAAAAATCTTGAAATATGCACGAAAAATGCTTAAAATATGCATGAAAAGGGTCAAAATATGCAATATTAAATAATAATAAAAGTAGTAATTTTTAGATTTTTATTTCAAAATCAGCATAAAATTAACAAGTTATCGACTATGTTTAAATTTAATTAACAATTATTTAACATTTTTTTAAATTGTTTAACATTTGTATTCTTGTACACGTAAACAATAAGGTATTGTTCCGAATGTTGGGTAGTGAGATTGTGTCTTCGATCACTTAAAATATTTTTATAAGTGGAAAAAGACCGTTCCACATCCACTGAGGTAACTGGGCAGTATTTTAATTTGGGTGCTATGTTAGCACTTATTGTTTATGGCAAAAGTTCACCCGTCCCATTAATAAAACTATCAATTTGGCACAAAGGTTCAAAGCCTGGGTTATTGTACAAAATGTTTTCAAACTTTTCTTTAACTCGACGCGGGAATACATCTGGCAATGTGGAGTTTATTTGACGGATTTTATTTCATTAACTGAATTGATTCGGTCAACGCCAAACCTCGAGTTTCAAGCTTTTTAATACCCGCAGTTATGTGGGAAAAGTGAGTGCTAATCAAAGCTATGTTTTTTTTTTTTTTTTTAATATCAGAATCGTTAAATGCTTTCTTGGATTGTCGAACTGCCATAGCCTCTGTACTATCGAAGTCATTTACTACACCTTTGATGGCCTCGAAATGTTCATTGTAAAATAGTACAGCTTCAATGCATGTTCCCCATGAAGTTGCCATTGGTTCGGGAGGTAAAGGCACATTTGGCAGTTTTTGCCAGCAGGTGCCTTAAGAAACACTTTCTTTGCTGATGAAATCAGTTTATTTACATTTCCAAACGTGGATTGTACTTCTTCAGCGAGTCGATGGACTCCGTGAGCAAAGCACGTCACATGAATTAAATTTGGATAAAATACTTGGAGGACTTTGGCTGCCTTGATCATATAGGGAGCAGCATCTGAGGGAAATATAAATACTCTTTTATCTGCAGAAGATTCAGGAAATATTTTTTTAATACCCTCATTCACAAATCTGGCGATCGTAGAATGATTTGTCCTGTCAAGTTCTTTGAAAGCCACCAAATAGAAAGAAGAAGGCTCTAATCTTAATGCACCCACAATTAAATTCGCAATATAGCGACCACAACTGTCGGTAGTTTCATCAGCTGAAATCCAAATAATGTCATCCTTAAGTTCATTACATATTTCTTCCAGAACATGTTGGTAAATGTTGGTATGTAATTTTTACGCAGTGTTGATTCGTCTGGTATTTTTTGATTCAAGCAATATTTTCGCAGAAAATCTTTGAATGTAGGATTTGTAAGTTTGTGGAGAGGAATATTACTTGCAAGCAATGCTTCACATAAATCCATGCTAAAGTGGTTTTTTTTGTTTGCCTATAGAAGTGGAATCACTGCTACTTACTGCTGCTATAAATTGTTCTCGTGGGAATTTTGTTTGTAATCCTGCGATATGAAGACTTGTCTTAAGATGCTGGTCAATTTGAAACTTTTTTGTGCACGAAACATTTTTTTCGCAAACTCGACAATATAAAACATTTCCGTCGTATGTAAATGTTCCAGGATAATCAGAGACACTTTTTTTTGCGGGTAGCATGGTACACGTTAAACCTTAACACAACACGTTAAAAATTGCATAAAGACTGCACTGATGCAAGCGCGTCAACAATAATGTTAAAACTGATATCTTGTTTTAAAATAAAAATTCGTCTTCCAGAAAATTGTTCATTTGATCCACGCTCAAACAAATATTCTTAGAAACTAACTATTTATCACTTAATATCCCGACCAAGAAACAAAGGAATAAAATACCGTCATAATTTTGGGTATTCCCTTGGCACTATAACCTAATCGATGTTTAGATTATTGCAGGTAATGTTCCAGCGATAAGATCGGTTCCATACGGCGACATTAACAATACCCTGAGCAATTCAATTGCCTAGTAATACCGAGAAATATTGTAAATATAGGGAAAATATGCATCATTACGAGATTTTGGGTAAAACATGCAATAATCGGTGAGAATGGTCTAAATATGCAAATGCATATGAAAATATGCAAATGCATATATTCGGTCTCTAGTTATTAGACACATATTTTTATCAGTAACATAATTTGGACAGCGTGCTTCTAAATCGACCTTGCGCGGGCGCGGAGCAAGTCAGGTGGGTTTCATTGAAATATAGGTATTCGGCATGTTTTCGTTACCGAATCGGTATCGAGCACACCGAGAAAAACGATACCGCACCGACAAATCAGTGTTTTATATCTGCAGCGGATGTTTTAAAAGATAACGCGTTGCCAACACATCTAATTTTTTAGTTCTATTTATTATTATATATTTTTTTAAAAAGAATTTTAGACTAAAATTAGTCAACATTTTTAAATACTTATTTTTTATAAACACATAAAAAAGTAGTGCAGAACGCCAAAAGTCTATAATTTGTCAAATAGTGAAATAACTTTTTCATGTATTTTTTGTACGCTTATTATTTGTTTATTTATCTTTTTTGAACTTAGACCTTCAATAATGAAAACACTAAGTAATGACGGTGAAAATATTTTTTATAGGTATTACCGATCTTTTTCAATTAAATAAATCATTACGATTCCTTATAAGCCCTAAGGATGTTATTACTATGTTGCTTGGCCCAAGTAAAGAAGTTTTAAAGAAATGCAAGACAATACTAGATGAATACTAGAACGGAGAAGTAGCTATAAGGAATACAAGGTTCCCTTTAAATTTGTCAAAGAAGTTATTTTATCCCGATTATCTTTAGCATTAGAGGAGTAGCTTAGTACTTAATTTTCTTCATTTCGTCTTGTATTTAATAAATATTTTCGATTTACTGAAGTTGATACTAAAAATAATCGATTCCTTGATTGTTTACGATGGCATCAAAACCTGAACTAACGTAGTTAATCAAAGATGAAGAAAGACGGAGTAATTTCAGGTAGTCAGGTATTGGTTTTATATATAATATTTGAATCAAGATATTTTTTAGTTAATATAAGATTTTTAACAATTCTAATATTGAATAACCGGTCAAGTGCAAGTTTAACTTGCGTAATTAGTGTTCCGTACGTTGATTGCTTTTAAAATAAAAAAATTTTGTTACAGATGTATAAAATGATCAGTGACTTCACAAAACACACCCCAAATGAGTTTTCAACAAAGTTTGTTTCCAATCTTTACTGAAATCTGATGACCTTGAAATTTTTGTTTTTTTTAAATACCAGAAAAATTATTAAAGGTAATGCACTCGTGATAATTTTCTTCAATCTACACCCCGTGGAGAATATTCCGGAATTTTTTCAAAATTTTTTGATAAGTACTTTTCGAGATAAGGCGCGGGACAGCGATTTTTTAAAAATAATACAAATAAAAGTGCGCCGCAAGTATTACATTATATATATATATTTTTACTCGTGTTTTCACAAGCTTTCATTTGACACCACACTCGATGACCTAGTAAAAAAATTTTTCTTTCACTTCCGATTTCACCCCCCCAAAACTAACCCCTTAAGTCAAAATTTAACTCTTAAAACTGCATAGCTCTGATGAGGCCATCAATTCCTATATTATTACCAAATTTTAACTTTCTACGTCAAATAGTTTCGGAGAAAATCGGGTGTGACAGACAGACAGACACCGAAGTGATCTTATAAGTGTTCCGTACGGAACACTAAAAATACCTATGAAAATAAAATTTCAGCCCTAAATGAATTTACCAACTTATTAAAAACCGTATTATATCAAGAAGTGTCAATATTTTTCAGTAAGTCTTGGCTGCATACCTTATACATTATGTTTACTTTACGAGTATTTCATAGATAATATTTGCGTTTAATCTAATTTTAGAATATTACAATAGATTTTTTCCTTTCAAAAATAACAATTAGGCTAACTGTATACTGTTTATTTAACTATTTAATATTTTTCCTAAATAAATTTGTATTTAAATATGGAAGTATTTTCATATCATATGTTTATTTTATTTAAACAATAGAGCGAAAACCATTTTTACAATATGAAAACAGAAATATATATATATATATATATATATATATATATATATATATATATATATATATATATATATATATATATATATATATATATATATGTATATGTATATATATATATATATATATATATATATATATATATATATATATATATATATATATATATATATATATATATATATATATATATATATATATATATATATATATATATATATATATATATATATATATATATATACATATATATATATATATATATATATATATATATATATATATATATATATATATATATATATATATATATATATATATATATATATATATATATATATATTTATATATATATATATTCTCCATTTGTATAAAACTTTTTGGGACACACTGTAATATATATATACATATATATATATATATATATATATATATATATATATATATATATATATATATATATATATATATATGTATGTATATATATATTACAGTGTGTCCCAAAAAGTTTTATACAAATGGAGAAAAAGTTTATCTTACATATTATAAAAAAAAATTATTCTGCATCACATGGAAGTTCAGGATCAAGCATCAAAAGTTTAAAATATTGGATGGTATATAGGGAAAATAAAAAATAATGATTTATAATGAAGAATAAAGTGTGTTTAAATACAGAGCAAAATATTAATTGATAATGTTAATAGGAAGTAAAAAATTATGCTTACATTTAGATTTGTGGCCTTCCTAGTAAAAAATTGAAAAAAAGTCCAGCAAACACGGCAGTAATTGTTGGATTATTTATTGAATAAAAGAAAAAGAAATCACTACAAATTTGAATTTTTAAATAGGGAGGCCACAAATCTAAACGTGAACATAATTTTTTACTTCCAATTAACATTTTCAATTAATAATTTGCTCTGTATTTAAACACACTTTATTCTTCATTTAAATCATTATTTTTTATTTTCCCTGTATACTATAAAATATTTTAAACTTTTGATGCTTGATTATGGATTTCCATGTGATGCAAAACTTTTTATCAAGAATAATTTTTTTTGTAATATGTAAGATAAACTATATATATATATATATATATATATATATATATATATATATATATATATATATATATATATATATATATATATATATATATATATTGTAACATTCATTTTTTCCTAGATTTTAAGACCATATAATGTTACTGATTTTTCGCTTTATCATGTACTTCTTTTCATTTTTGTATCGAGCGGTATATTAATCAGAAATTCCTAGCCGCTCGTTATATAGTGTGCTGTGCGGGTTTTCGACCGAATCTATCGATACGCGGGGATTGGTCAAATGTTTGTATCCGGAGTTTTGGTTCCGGCGTCGCCATATTACAGAGGGAGTGCCCACGGCTTATTTAAGGGTCCGGAGGACACGAATCGAGGCTGAGTACCATCAAGCCGCAGCCAGGCTGACTTCCACCGAGCCGCATAGAGGCTTACGACAATATCTAAGAGAGCCAAGTTAAGCACGAGTTTTTTTATCATAAAGCCGTAGTGGGCTCTGTGTGTTTTATAAATGGAGTAGCCAAAGTAGGCTCTTCTCAAAAGTGTGAAATCGGTTTTGTGTTCCATTGAAGGCCTAGAAGCCTGTAGGAAAACCGTAAGTTACCAGAACATACATCAATAGATCTATTCCCGCAAATAAGTGTTTTAACAGCAATTTGAACTGATAAATCGCGAAGTGAATATCACGACTCTTCGATTTCGGGTTTAGTCAAGTTTTAGAAGTAAAACCTCTGATTTAGGGACTCTAATTTATAAAAACTACTTTTAGGCTAGAATTTTTTTGTATTTCTTAAAACTGCAAAGGTTGGAACTTTTATTTTAAATCAGGAATAAATTTTCTTTTTTGTTGATTAAAGCTAGTGTCTCACTGAATACCTATTTTTCTTTTCAGGATAAGAAAAGTTGTACTAGACTAATTCTTTGTAGTAACAACCGTACAACACTTCAGTATTTTTTCATTTTTTTAACTGAAGTTAGATCCTTTCTATTTTAAAATGAATGGTGCCCAAAATTTGTACAAATGAAGCTTTTTAAAAATAGAAAATAATTCCAAAAAGACGTATAACAATTATCTCTTACCCATATTTCTCTACCAAGGAAAACTGAGCTAGTGTTTGTTTAATTTCTTTAGTTCTTTTAAAATCATTATTCACTCAATTCATTCTCAGAAATTAAAAAGAGGGCAAGTTCCCAGGTTACAAAATGACGCTGTCAACGCGGGGCTTTTGGAATTTTATTTTTTAAAGGGTTCAGTGTACTAGCTATCGAACAAAGTAAAAGCTCTAACTTTTCAGATATTTTTATTTCATAATATTTATTAAACGAAACTACACTATAGCAATAAGACAAAAGCAGGAAATTTGTAGAATTATTTATTTCAATTTATCTGATGGTGGTATAGATATTTGAATTTTGTTAATCGACTCTAAGATAAGAGATTCCTACTTTTTTCTTAAAAGCTACTTTTATAGTTCAGATTAGCGGATGTGTTGGTAGACTTTAATTTTGCATTGTTAGATTTATTTTGCGGTTAACCGAAGAAAAAAACTGTACCTTTTTTCTCACCGATGTTTTGCATGAATATTAAAAATACTTTGCTGATACGAAACGGTATTTGGAGATTTTTTGTTTGAAATTCTTAACATATTTGGTAAAAGAGTTTTAATACAAGGCAATACTTAGAATTTTTTTTTGAAATTGTTGAAGATTTTTTAAATGTTTGGTAAAGAAGTTTACATATTTTAGTTGCCTTTACATGATTTTATTTTGACTATTGGGAGCACAGGAAAAATATTTTTACGACTTTTCAAACAATTCTTTTAAATCTAAATACATTTATCATGGAAGCCTTCAATTTTAAAGTCAATCACCTACTGGAATATGAATTAGACTATAAAATGAAAATCCGTCGTATTTTCTCAGAACGTCCGGTCGCGGATAAAAGAAAGATTCTAACGAGGATCTTAAGTAAAGAAATATTCCAATAGATCAGATTGGACTAAATGGTTACAAAAAGTTTCTGATTTTTTTAAGTCTAATAAAAATTCTCCTTCTCAAGTTAAAACTCCTGCTTCTCCAAATGGTCACATGTCTCCTTTATTCGTGCATAAATATTTAGATAACAGACCGCATATAAAGATAAATCTATTAGGTGTCCATTTCTCGGCTTTATTTGACTCTCGTGTAAATACCTCCGTTGTAGGTCAGAATGGTATTAAAATTTTAAGTCGTTTAAGTATAAAAATATGCCATGTCAAAAATAGAAGTGTTACCACTGCAGATGGCAGCCATCTAAAAGTTTTAGGTACGGTTGAGTTGCCGCTAGTCTGCAATGGTCATTGTTTAGTAATCTCTGCTCTAGTAGTACCTTCTCTATCACATACTTTGGTTTTAGGATGTGATTTTGCACAAAAATTTGGAATTTTAGTAAATTTTAAAGATAATTCGTGGTATCCACAGTCCCTAGAAGTCAATTCTCATACAAGTCTTAAAGATTGTTATTCAGAAAGTTCTTTAGAAAACCTTTTCTCGCGTCTATGTACCCTAGATGATCTCTCGCGGACGGAACGCTTAAACGCAGAAAACGTAATAAGCTCTTTCAATGAAATAAGTAGTAAAGATAGGTTAGGCCGAACGAATAAAATCACCATGTCTATAGATACGGCGGATGCCAGTCCTGTAAAAACAAGGCCCTTCGCCATGTCTCCGTATATGTCAAAAGTATTAAATAAAAAGTTAGACGAAATGTTGAAACTCGGAGTGATTGAAGAATCAAACAGTCCTTGGTGTTCTCCAATCTTATTGGTGAAAAAGGCCGATGGACAGTATCGTCTATGCTTTGACGGAAGAAAGCTCAACGAGGTCAGCAAATCTGATAACTATCCATTACCGAACATCGATAGAATTTTGACATCACTCAGGAATGCTAAGTATGTATCCTCGATAGATCTTAGAAAGGCTTTCTGGCAAATTCCTTTGGACAAATCCTCTAAGGAAAAGACCGCTTTTGCAGTAGTAGGCCGAGGTCTATTTCAGTTCGTCACTATGCCGTTTGGTCTAAAGAACGCTGCTCAAACTCAGCAACGTTTAGTGGACGCTATATTTGGTCCGAAATATGAGCCACATATTTTTACCTATCTCGATGATATTTTAGTAACATCGGAAGACTTCGAATCGCATATTCGCTTACTTAAAGAAGTAAAAAATAAATTGAAAGAGGCCAGACTGACGATAAATTTGAGCAAATGTGATTTTTTTAAAACTTCTCTAAAGTTTTTAGGCTATATTGTAGGCTCAAATTCCTTGCGTACCGATCCGGATAAAGTAGCAAGCATGGTTAATTATGCGAGACCTACTAATACTACGGAAGTTAAGCGCTTCGTAGGAATGTGTTCATGGTATAGACGTTTTATTGAGAATTTTTCTACCCTGTTGTCGCCTATTAATGATCTTTTGAAAGGACGGAAAAAAGGACAATCGATAGATTGGACAAAGGCAGCCGAGGAATCTTTTATAAAGATTAAAGAGCTATTGGTTTCAGCTCCAATTTTATCCCAACCAGATTTTTCCCAACCGTTTTATATTTCTAGTGATGCTTCTAATACCGGTTTAGGGGGCGTCCTAACACAGAAAATCAATGGTGAGGAAAGAGTGATAGCGTATGCCAGTAGAACTTTATCAAGGGCTGAACGTAACTATTCGGTTGTTGAAAAAGAATGTTTAGCAGTACTCTTTAACATCGAAAAGTTTCGACCTTACATAGAAGGTGTTCCTTTCACGGTCATAACAGATCATTATAGTTTATTGTGGCTTAATTCTATTAAAAACCCTAGTGGCAAACTAGCGCGTTGGGCGATTAGGCTGAGACAACATACGTTCAATTTAATTCATAGAAAAGGAGTCCACAATGTTATTCCTGACGCTTTGTCAAGAATCCCAGATCATACAGTGGACGAAAACAGTCTTAATGCACAGATTGGCGTAAGAATTGATACAGTAGACATAGATCGCATAGATCCATGGTACGATAATTTACGGCAGCAAATTAAAGAATTTCCTCAAAATTTTCCGGAGTGGAAGGTGGAAAATGATTTCGTGTACAAGTTTATCCCAAACCAGTTGCCCTTAAAAGTTAATGTACCCGAGTGGAAAATACTAGTTCCTAAACCACAGAGAGAGGAAGTTATAGACATGTGTCACACTCCTCCTACTTCTGGTCATTTTGGTTTTTATAAAACTCTTCACAGGGTTCAGGAACAGTATTATTGGCCAAAAATGCGTTTTGATATCTTAAAGTTTGTGAGGACTTGTGAAGTATGTGGAGCGCAGAAATCTCCAAATACACTACCTATGGGACTGATGGGAAAAGAGAAAACGGTTAATTACCCTTTTCAAGTCATAGCAGCTGATCTAGTAGGCCCATTCCCACGTTCAAAAAGGGGAAATAAATGGCTTCTCGTGGTTTCTTGCTGGTTTACAAAGTATACCATGCTATTTCCTTTGAAAAGCTCTAAAGCTGGATATATAGAGAGAATTTTGGGAAATAATGTCTTTCTAATCCACGGTGTTCCATCGCTCTTAATATGCGATAACGGTACTCAGTTTACCTCTAAGAGTTTTAAGAGCTTAAGTGAAACTTATGGTTTTAACATCCGTTTTAATCCCGTGTACTCTCCACAATGTAATTTTGTTGAACGTAATAACCGAACAGTCGGGACCGCTTTAAGAAGTTATGTTGATTCACATGACACTTGGGATGGCAATATTTCCAAAATTCAACAAGCAATAAATACCGCAAGACACGAAGTAACAGGGTTCACACCGTCTTTCTTAGTTTACGGCAGACATATACCTCTATCCGGATCGTATTATAAAAATTTAGATTTGGATGTCAATGTTGACAGCGAAATAATTCCGGGTAACAGGGGTACGTACGCCGAAAATTTAAAGGGTTTAAAAGATATTTTCACCGACGTGCGTAGTAGGATACATAAGGCTTATGAACGGAACAGTAAGTCTTACAACCTTAGAAAAAGGGATCTTGCCTTTAATATAGGTGATCACGTTTGGCGAAAAAATAAAATTCTTTCCAGTGCAGCAGATAAATTCACATCTAAGTTGGTACCTAAGTATGTGCATTGCGTGATAAGAGAAAAGATTTCAGATTTAGTTTATGGTTTGGTTAATTTAGATGGGACTAAAATAGGACGATGGCATATTAAAGACTTAAAACCATTCAATGAACCTAACCCTAATGAAAATTTGTCAGAAGAAGAATAATTTATATTTACATTATGTTAATTGCTTTACTTTATTTTTTTTGATGTTGCTCTGTGGAGGTGACGACCTCGTTTTTTTTGACTGCTATAAAAGTTGAGCAGAGAATAGCTTACTTTTATTGTTTAATGCTAAGGTTTTGGGTATTGGCCATATCCCAAACTTAGGTTGATTGTGGTTGATGTTTAGCATCGACTCAGTTTTAGCGAGCTTGCGAAGGAGTCACACTCAGGATATATCATAAGACTGGTATGTCGGTGGTCGCGGGATTTGATTTGCTTAAGACCCCAAATAATATCCAGTTCTTGACACTTGGAAGCGAAATTTTGATTAGAGGCAATCCAAGGTGATCTTGAGTTAGGACAAGCGCAAGATGTAGCTCGTGTAGTGTGATGTAGAGTCAAAATTTTTATGAGCAATTTCAAAGTTTGTTACCCGAGTGGGTGTATTTCTATTACCTTAGTGGTATATTTTGGGAGCAATTAAGAGTAAATTGATTTTGGTTTATCCAGTAAGTCTAAGACTTGGATTATTATGATTTGGATCTTTCTTCTGAATTGACAAACTGAGGGTATACTCTATTCTTTTCAGGGCCGTTTAAACGTTACCTTTGAGTCACTAATTTTTTTTTAAAATTTTTTGCACGGACTCATAGGCGTATGATGAGTTTTTTCGGTATACTATCAGATTGATAGGAAATTGAAGTCCTGCAGGAGAACTAAAGGCTGATCATTTACAGGAGACGAGAGCAAAGTAAGACAGTCGTTTCACAAAGAAATGATCAAAATCTGATACCGAGATGAGAACCTTGCTAAGAGAGGCTAAGCGCAGTGAAGGAAGATTCCTAACCGAATTTTTAGATTTCCAAGAGGTAATCTAGAAGTTTGGGCTGACAGAAAACGGTTATGCCTGATACCTGTAGCAGTTTCTTCTAGAGGCTATTGTCTAGGGAGACGATTAACACCATGATCGAATATTTTAGCTGTCAACGATGTTTTCTTCTTGTTTCTGATTAAGCTGGAAAAGCTCTTGTCGTCTTCAAAAGTTTTGTTGCGTGGCCACCGAAAAATTGAGAAATTTTGTTTCATGTAGCTTTTTAAGCTCATTTTCGTAGTTTGGAAATTTCCGTTAGAAGCTTGGTTAAGTCAACCTTGTAAACCTTTTAGGTTGTATCCCATGAGTTATCTGTTTTTTTTACAGGCTGTGATGCACCGGGTGCTAACAGATGCCGTTACGACGTTTGGCAGGGAGTTAGTCTTCCTGAGGAACAGACTGATTGGAAGGGAAGTCTATGGGGGGTGAACGTTTGACCTTTGGGACCTTTAGAGGTTTTGTTACCCAATGGTTATTTCTATATGAGCCAAAGGAGAGCCTAGCTACTGTAGTCGACCTCAGCTCCAATTAGCCTATTAGTGATGACAGGCTGTTGGCAGTAGTGTGTCTCGGAACACCCTATCGATTAAATTTTTTTTTGACTTATGGTGGTGTGGTAGACACCGTTTCAGTTTAGTGGATGCTATAATCTACTCCCTTTTGTTGGTGGACACCAGGGTCACCATTTCCGTATTTTATTGTCTCCACCTTTCAGTATATCGTAGTGAGGTGTTTGTCTCCTGTTATGTGGGACGGATTGAATGTTTTTCGTTGTTTGTTCTAGGGCGAGACCAGTACACGAGGGTTCTTCATGCAACTTGGAGAAGCGCAATGCTGGTTAAGTCTTATATCTCTGTGTAGCCACCCTGAAGAATGATGGAGGGCGTTTTTTTCTGGCTCATGTTTCTAGGCAGATTTGCCACTTTGGTGCGATGTGCCGAAGATTTGATTAGCTTTTGCTAAGAGCTTTCACCAAGTTCGATATGGAGTTATCATAACCAAGAGTTTGGGGTTTGAACTCCTGTATATATTTCTGTATATATTTCTGTATATATTTCTGTATATATTTCTGTATATATTTCTGTATATATGTCTGTGTATTGGTTGCCTGAGGGCATGTGCTCAAAATGAGTGATTTTGAGTCGTTTTGTTTATGGACTCCTATATATAGGATTATGACTTTAGGGAGGTCCTATTTCGAGACTTGCTGTCTCACCTAGTTATGTTTGGAATGTTTCCTTGAATGTTAGTTGCGCGTAGACTAATCATTCTGTTCTTTGTGAACATTGCTTTTTGAAGCAGGATCATTCAGTTTAGTGAATTTTAGCTTTTATAGCTATTCACTGGTGTTTAGGGTGAATTTTAGCTTTTAGAGCTATTCACTGTGCCAATAGTGATATTGTTAGCTTTTATAGCTGCTCACTATGTTAATGGCAGGATTGTTCTTTTAGAACGCAGACTTTGTGTAGTCGAGGACTAGTTACAGAGTGTTTTCTTGGCGAGGAGCCGAGGCTTTTTTCTGGCGATGTACCAGAATGTTTTCTTGGCGAGGAGCCGAGGTTTTTTCTGGCGATATACCAGAGTGTTTTCTTGGCGAGGAGCCGAGGTTTTCTTTCTGGCGATATACCAGAGTGTTTTGTTGGCGATGAGCTGACGTGTTTTCTGGCGATCAACCAGAGCGTTTTCCCTGGCGATTTTTGCATGTCTGGATGTCTCAGGACGTCGACATTGCGCGATGTAGCGTTTTCCCTAGCGATTTTAGCATGTCTGGATGTCTTAGGACGTCGACATTGCGATGTAGAGTGCGATTATTTTCTGAGTGCGACTAGTAGTGATACTAGATTTGGAATGTTCTCTTAGCAATGAGCTAGAGCATTGATAGCGATTTTTCCCGAGCGTTTGTCTGGATATTTATCCAGATATTTTTTTTTGGCCTTGTGCTAAATGGTCTAACAAGACTTTTTCCCTTTAGTGTTAGTGATTGCACTAGAATCATTTTTTTATTTTTCTTTATTCAAGAATTTTTCTAAATTTCTTTTGCTGAAATAGAAAATTTTCTGACAATCCTTAAACTATTTTAAGGGGGGTGTTCATATTTTGTTTCAGTTCACTTTTTTGATTTAGACAAGAGTCTAGACAAAGTTATATTTTTTTTTGTTTTGGTAACAATAACAGAGCTGATTCTTTTATATAAGAAGACCGCGATTGTTACTTTGAACAGGTATTTCTTATGTTCATGCAAGGATTTTTATTTACTTTTTGATGTACTTAACCTTAGTGCTTAATTAAGTTAAGTCTAGTTATAAGATTCTTGTGTACATGCAACGATTTTCATTTGGTTTTCATTGTACTTAATATTAGTGCTTAATTGAATTAAGTCTAGTAGTAAGGTCCGAAGTTTGTAATTTTGTTTTAAGTTCTGACCTTAGTATTAAGTGATAGTGTACCACTTTGTACCTTTTCATAAGTAGCCTTAGTTTAATAGACTAGTGTAGTCTATTTCTTTTTGGAAGGGGGTAATGTAACATTCATTTTTTTCCTAGATTTTAAGACCATATAATGTTACTGATTTTTCGCTTTATCATGTACTTCTTTTCATTTTTGTATCGAGCGGTATATTAATCAGAAATTCCTAGCCGCTCGTTATATAGTGTGCTGTGCGGGTTTTCGACCGAATCTATCGATACGCCGGGATTGGTCAAATGTTTGTATCCGGAGTTTTGGTTCCGGCGTCGCCATATTACAGAGGGAGTGCCCACGGCTTATTTAAGGGTCCGGAGGACACGAATCGAGGCTGAGTACCATCAAGCCGCAGCCAGGCTGACTTCCACCGAGCCGCATAGAGGCTTACGACAATATCTAAGAGAGCCAAGTTAAGCACGAGTTTTTTATCATAAAGCCGTAGTGGGCTCTGTGTGTTTTATAAATGGAGTAGCCAAAGTAGGCTCTTCTCAAAAGTGTGAAATCGGTTTTGTGTTCCATTGAAGGCCTAGAAGCCTGTAGGAAAACCGTAAGTTACCAGAACATACATTAATAGATCTATTCCCGCAAATAAGTGTTTTAACAGCAATTTGAACTGATAAATCGCGAAGTGAATATCACGACTCTTCGATTTCGGGTGTAGTCAAGTTTTAGAAGTAAAACCTCTGATTTAGGGACTCTAATTTATAAAAACTACTTTTAGCTAGAATTTTTTTGTATTTCTTAAAACTGCAAAGGTTGGAACTTTTATTTTAAATCAGGAATAAATTTTCTTTTTTGTTGATTAAAGCTAGTGTCTCACTGAATACCTATTTTTCTTTTCAGGATAAGAAAAGTTGTACTAGACTAATTCTTTGTAGTAACAACCGTACAACACTTCAGTATTTTTTCATTTTTTTAACTGAAGTTAGATCCTTTCTATTTTAAAATGAATGGTGCCCAAAATTTGTACAACTGAAGCTTTTTAAAAATAGAAAATAATTCCAAAAAGACGTATAACAATTATCTCTTACCCATATTTCTCTACCAAGGAAAACTGAGCTAGTGTTTGTTTAATTTCTTTAGTTCTTTTAAAATCATTATTCACTCAATTCATTCTCAGAAATTAAAAAGAGGGCAAGTTCCCAGGTTACAATATATATATATATATATATATATATATATATATATATATATATATATATATATATATATATATATATATATATATATATATATATATATATATATATATATATATATATATATATATATATATATATATACTACCGTCAGAAAGTATTTGCCCACCTAGTTATTTCAGTCCCAAAACAACAAAAACCCAGCTAATATATTTTTTTAAATTTTAATGAATTATTATTTATTTTCACATTATTGGCAGCCTAGAAAATCAGAAAAATATTCATGATTTTCCAGGATTTTTCTCATCTATGTGACCTCCCTTGTTTTTAATTACCGTTTTACAGAGTTTCGGTATTCTGTCCAGTAGTTTCTTCAGAATATCCGGTTATTTTAAACCCCATTCTGCTTGTAAACGTTCCCACAAGTGATTTTCTGATGTTGGATTGAGTTTTCGAACACATCTATCTAAATGGTCCCACAGCAATTCGATGGGGTTGAAGTCGGGTGATTGTGGAGGCCAAGTCATCACTTCCAGGACGTTATCGGATTTCCATTGGTCCAAAAGTTCTCTAATTTGTTTAGCAGATTGTTTAGGGTCGTTGTCATGCTGAAAAATAAATTTGCCCTGAGAAATATCTCTTCCAGAAGGAAGCATTTGAGTTAGCAAAATTTCTTGATATTGTCCTCTTTGCATGATTCCTTCTATCGTAAAGATTTTTCCAACTTTATCGTTGCCAAAACCACCCCAAACCATTACTGAACCACCACCATCTTTTACTGTAAGCAGTATACAGCCTCTCTCCAACTGACCGCCGCACGTAAACTTGTCGATTTGAACCGAAAATTTCGAATTTAGATTCGTCGCTCCAAAGGATGGAATTCCATTGTTCTGATGTCCAATATTCATGTTTTCGGGCCCATTCTAATCGTTTACGTTTATTTACTTGCCTAAGAAGTGGTTTCCTCACTGCAACTCTCCCGTGTACCGCACCTTCTGCTAACCTGTTCTTCACGGTTGTCACGCTTATGGGGATGGGCCGCTCCAGGTTTACTTGAGCCGTGATTTCTGGTGCGATTAGGCGGCGATTACATCTACTGGACATTGTCATAGCTCTGTCTTCAGCGGGAGTCGTTTTTCGAGGCCTTCCTGAACGTCTTTGGTTGGAATTCCATGTCCCGGAGAAAATTTTTTTACGATGTAGTCCACCGTTCTCTTTTGGCATCCTCATATCACTCGCGATTTGTCGACTCGAGTGACCATTTTGATGCCTTACAATTATCAGAGCCCGATTTTCAACGGAAACTTCTTTCGTTTTTGGCCTTTTCACAAAACAGTTAAGCCTGTATCAATGACAAAGTACTGTTTGCGAATGGTTAATTTCCAAAAAGGCAATGGTATTTATAGCATAGTTTTTATCACTAGGAATTTCCATAATCCCTAGAAACTTGAAATGCGTTCTTACTTCAACTGGAATTCTCAGAAATCGCCTCAAAACGATTATCATGCAAAACTTGGAAATTTGTTCTAATTGGTTTTTAATTTGTGATTTCACTTTACCTATATATATATATATATATATATATATATATATATATATATATATATATATATATATATATATATATATATAAAAGGGTTTAATTAGGTATTAAATTTTGGCAGTTACTTTGAAATTTCTGGGTGGGCAAATACTTTCTGACGGTAGTATATATATATATATATATATATATATATATATATATATATATATATATATATATATATATATATATGTTACTATAGAGGTTTTCACGGATGGTAGAATGTAATATATTAAAATTCCTGATTTCAACCCGTTCGTCCAACAATGAATTTGAACGACGTTTCGCCAAACTCTCATTTGGCATTTTCAAGTGGTCCCGCTGTTGCTACTCGATACTGTGATTTTGCTGCTGCTGCCGCTCAAAGCTAACTGAGAAATCGACGTGCAGTTTCCACCTTTTATAGGTCGCAGATTGTAGGTGTGGGGGTCGGAAGTGTTTGTCCGAGCATCGGTGTTTGCCGGCTGGGTGGTAATTACTAGTTCCGGCGCTATGCTGACTGTTGCCTTCTCGATGTTTTGGTTATTCCTTGGTTTAGCTAGTAGATCCTTCCATGTAATGGAGATATTCAGCGCATCGTCTCGCTTATTTAGCTGTCCATTCTTTTTGATTTCCAAGGCTTCTCTGATTGTGCGTGTTTTATAGTGTGAAATCAAGGCTATTTGTTTAGATCCCTCAAAAGTGATGTTGTGACCAGTATCATGATGGTGCTGAAAAAGAGCTGATGTTGTTTGTTTGTTTTTGATACTTATTTTGTGTTTTTGGATCCGGGTGAAGATTTTTCTGTTTGTTTGTCCTGCGTACAGTTTGTGGAAGTCTCTGCATGGAATGCTGTAAACTCCATGGTTTTCCAGTTTTTGTCTTGTCCTTGGGGTTACCCAGGATGTCTGCCCTAGTGTTTTGTGGTTAGTATGCTGTGCCTATCATATCTGCGACTCCTTTCACATACGGTAACAGGACTCTACTCTGGTTGAGGTCTCGTTCTTCTGTCCTTGACTGTGAATGGCGCTGCCTTTCTACTGCTCTCCGTATGGACTGTTCATTACATTCATTTTGCTTAAGGGCCCTAGCAATTTGTGTAATTTCTTGCTGTCTGGTCTGGTGAGTTGGTATGATCTCGATACGAGGGTGTTGGCTACCGACTGGATTTGGGATGGATGGTGGTGTGAGCCAGCATTTAAATATCTATTGGTGTGTGTGGGTGGGTTTCCGGTAGACTGAGTATTGAAGTTGACCGTTTTTTTTTTCGCGTTACGAGCACATCAAGAAAAGGGAGGCTTTTTTCTTCTTCTACTTCCAAAGTGAACTGTATCTGGTGGTAGATTCTATTTAAATAGGTCAGGAAGTCGTCTAATTCTTTTCGTCCATGGGGCCAAATTATAAAGATGTCATCGTTATATCGTTTCCAGAGTTTGGATTTGAGTGGTGAGTTTTTAAATGCCTCTGTTTCAAAATACATCATATAGAGATTGGCTATTACTGGTGAATGGGAAGATCCCATGGGCGCTCCATCTGTTTGTTTGCATATCTGACTGTTGAAGACAAAATAGGTATTTTTTAGACATGAGCTGGGAAATGCTCGTTCATTGCTATTTTATCTAGTACTTCATCCAGTGAAATACTGGGGTAAAGAGAAACAACATCTAGACTTACCAGAATGTCATTTTCCTCTAGTTGAAAGTCTCTGATTATGTTCGTGAGGTGTTCGGAGTTTTTGATGTATGACTCGGCACTTTCAACGGTTGGTTGCATGATCTTTGACAGATGCTTTTCTAAGTTTTGTGTAGGTGAGGCCACCGCGCTAACAAGGTCTAAGGGGGCTATTGAGCTTGTGTATCTTTGTTAGGCCATACAACTTTGGGCCTCGGCTTAATTTCTCTCTTGGAATTATGAGTCGTTCAACCTCTGGTCCCAAGTTTGCAGCTTTTATTTTGGCCTTTGTAGTTTTCCCCAGATATGTTGTAGGGTCCCTGGTAACTGGCTTGTAGGGATTGTCTTGTAGAATGGTTTCCATTTTTGTCATGTAGTCTTCGGTATTTAGGACCACTGTGGCATTGCCCTTGTCTGCTGGTAATATGGTGATGTTTTTGTTATTCTTGAGCGCTTGAAGAGCTTTTCATTCTTCAAATTTTAGGTTTGGCTTGGGAGGTCTGCTTGTTCTCAAGATTTGAGTGATATCTTGTCTTATTCTTTCAGCAATTTCTTCGGGCATGGTATCTAAGGCAACCTCTACATTTGAGATTATGTCTTCAATTGGGATTGATTTTGGTGTTACGGCGTAATTGAAACCTTTGCTTATTACTGATTCTTCGTGGTCTGTAAGATGGTGTGTTGAGAGGTTATGCACGACTTTTTTTGTTTCTAGTTGTGGATTAGTATGTCGCGTATGTTTTCCTCTGATATTGTCTAGCTTCTTTTTTAGTTTTTCGGTTTTAAAGTTGGTATCGGATTCTGCCCGCCAGAATGAGAGTTTGTCAATATCAGAATATAGTATATAGTGAATATGGATGCTTAGTTGTAGATGTAGGTAGAAGGTTTCTTTCTCTGTGATGGCAATCTGTCTTCGTTTTTTCCGACTTTGTTCTCGTAGAAGCGCTTGGCTAGCTCTTTTTAAGATGGATGTTGCATTTTTTGTTTTAAGGTAGTATGATAATCTGGTACATGTTGGAAGGAGGTTGTCGTTCCGGCACTTTATCAAGAAGGTTAGGTCGCTACAAAGTGTCGATACTCTAGAACGAAGTTTCTGAGAGCGTTTTACTGTTTTTAAAGTCTTCTCCCCGTAGAGGTAAGAAATGTTACTCTAGAGGTTTTCACGGATCGTGGAATGTAATACATTAAAATTCCGGGTTTCAATCCCTTCGTCTGACAATGAATTTGCACGACGTTTCGCCAAGCTCTCATTTAGCATTTTCAAGTGAGACGCGGTTTTAAAATATGGCCTCTGCAGCGTTGAGGTCGCCGTCCCGCGTAGGCGAGCTGACTATCTGTACTATTGGCTAGCCACAGGCGCCAATATGGAAGCATTCGTCCGAGTTTAGGTTTGAGACGAATATTTAAAAAATAACCGGTGAAGTGTAAGTTGGATTTGCGTAATTAGTGTTCCGTACGTTAATCGCTTTTAAAATAAAAATTTTTGTTACAGAGATATAAAATGATCGATGACTTCACAAAACACACTCCAAATGATTTTTCAATAAAGTTTTTTTCCGATCTTTACTGAAAACAGATGACCTTGAATTTTTTGTCTTTTTTTATATACCACATAAATTACACAGGGCAACAAAAAAATATTTTTGTTTTGGTGCCTGGGATTTTAGAGCTGATTTTAACTATATTTGGCACGCTAAATCTATACATGCAATCCGTTTTTCTCTATCAGCTCTACTTTTTTAGATACATCAACTTATCTACCAATGTGGTTTTTATTCAGTATATTCATTTATGAGAGTTCTAAAATTATTATATATTTATTAATGTAGGTACAATGGTTTTATTGTCAGTCTGTAATTGAGTAAATTCCAGGTAAATCTATAAATAGTGGAACCATTGCCTATCAGGTACCTGAACTGACCCTTTTAATCACCTAACTCGGGTAAGTCTCGTCAGTTTGTGCGTTCTTACTAATGAGAGTAGATCGAAATCGGCGTGTTATCCCAATTTAGACTCGGCAATACGCCCTATCCCGCACTCAGATGAAATACTGATTCCATCATTTCATCAGCTACCACATATCTCTGATGACGAATATTTTCCCTCTGATCGCTCTTCTGATGCTAATAAAAGTTCTGATGCTAATGAAACTAACAGTGACTATGAGGGGACGTCATCAGTTCCTCAACGCTTCAATCAAAATGAATTAAATGATCTCACCAGGGATCTCAATTTATCGAAAAAAGCTTCTGAAGTACTGGCTTCTAGGTTGAACGACAAAAATTTACTGGAACAAGGAACCAAAATTACCTTTTACCGTACAAGAGAAAAAGATCTGCTACCATTCTTTTCTCAAGAAGACAATCTTGTATTTTGTCACGAAATTAGGGGACTCATGAAAGAAATGGGACTTTCTGAATATATTCCAGATGATTGGCGCCTATTTATTGACAGTTCAAAGCGAAGTTTAAAATGTGTCCTTCTACATAATGGGAATAAATATGGTTCAATACCACTAGCTCACTCAACGAAACTGAAAGAAGAATATAATACCATAGCTTTGGTCTTGCAGAAGATAAAGTATTACGAACATCAATGGATGATTTGTGTAGACTTAAAAATGGTAAACTTTCTTCTTGGGCAACAAAGTAGTTACACGAAATATCCGTGTTTCTTGTGCCTCTGGGATAGTAGGGACAAAACACACCACTGGGTTAGAAAAGATTGGCCTCGGAGAGAAAACATGGACGTTGGGGAAAAGAATGTCATTAACGACGCTTTGGTTGAAAGAGAAAAAATTATACTTCCTCCGTTACATATAAAGTTGGGCTTAATAAAGCAATTTGTAAAGGCTCTTGATAAGAATGGGTCTTGTTTTGCATATATAGGGGTAAAAATGCATCAGTTGAGCACAGAAAAACTCAAAGCAGGGATATTTGACGGCCCACAAATAAGACAATTAATTAAGGATCCTGCCTTCATAAATTCAATGAATCAAGTTGAACGAGAAGCTTGGACATCATTTGTTGCAGTTGTAGAAAATTTTCTAGGCAAACATAAAGCTCAAAACTATGTTGAAATGGTTAACAAGATGCTTAATAGTTTCAAATCCTTAGGGTGCAATATAAGTATTAAAATACACTATTTACACAGCCACTTAGACCGTTTTCCAGAAAATTTAGGAGACATGAGTGAGGAACAAGGTGAAAGATTTCACCAAGATATTAAAGTTATGGAGGACCGCTACCAAGGAAAATGGGACATGCACATGATTGCAGATTACTGCTGGAGTTTAAATAGTGACTGTTTAAAAAAACATTCAAGAATGTCGCGGAAAAGAAGCTTTCCAAGTGTTGAGTGACTATTTCATTTCTTCAATGTTTTTTTTTTTTGTTTGTAAGTACGACATAATATTGTATTTTGTATAACTAAAATAAAAATTTCGTATCTACTTTTGTTTACTACACTTACGGATTTGAGTTGCAATAATGTAACTTATATTTCTCTAAAATTGTATATCTTAAAAATTTGAGCTCCTAGGTACAAATGAATACGTTATTTGAATTCAGGACATCAAATTGATATAGAATCAGCTCAAAAAACCTCGACACCAAAACAGCTGTTCCCCTGTGTTATCTATACACTAAGTTTGAAATTGATATCTCATTTTGTTCGAGAGTTATCGTACCAACAGACTGACAGACGGACAGACACACCGACGAAAATGAGTGACTATGTTTTTCGTGATCTAGGAACCCTAAAACGTGAAGAGGAGCAAAAATCTCCAAGCGCGATTTTTTCACAATACAATACTTTTCTTTAGCGAGAAAAGTAAAAATTAAAAAAGAAACATTTTGTATTCTTAAATACAAAACTTCTCAGATGGAGCTTCCTCAAGTCATTGTACCGTGATTTCAGTCAATGTACGACATTTTTTTTAACATTAAACCGCACTCTATTTTTAAGATGTATCAATTAACAACGCCGACCTATAAAAAAATATATTTTTAAAAATATAATAAAAATAGTTTGAGTTAAATCTACCTTACAAGGATTAGACTTTACTTTTTAAACAAAAGAATTAAATAAATATTTAAGATGTATTGTATACTTTTTACCTTTTTATGAACAGCAAAACAAAAACTTCCTTATTCTCAATAAACAAAAGGAAAATAAAACTAGCCAAATAAAACAAATACAAATAAAAGGTCTATATATTTTTAAAAAGATACCTTTTTAGTATATAAGCCACCAGTTGGTGGGGTTTAGCTAACAGTTTTCGTTCTCAATCAAGCAGAACAATTACCAGCTATTTAAAATAAAAACTCAACTACTCGGATGCTTCTTTTTGGCGTTATGCTGTAGCACGTTAGCACATGGCAAGATCAATTTTTTTCAAGAACTTGTTTTTAGTTCATAAGAGGGTGTTTTTTCCAAGTTATCTAAATAGATATGAAGGAAAACTCGCAGAGCTTAAAAACACATATATTTTTCTACACAACTATCGCCTACACTAATACAACAATTATTTCATTTAATCGAAGAAAAAGGTATCACCTTGTACCCTAAAAAACGACTTTCAACTCATCGTCTAGGAAAAACCTTCGGGCCCTGGGGTCTTCGCACAGATGTTTAAATAAAAAGAAGTCGCTAAAGAGAAGCTGTAAGGTGAATGTTGAAACTCCACAGATTTCCGTAAAGGGTTGAACCGTGCTAGCCTTGTGTTTTAGGCAGTGGTCGAACAAAAGCGAAGTTTTGGTTCTCGATGAATTAGAACGTTTTTTTCTTAATAACTCGCTTCAGGTTTTTTCCTTAAACTCCTCCATCCTTTTTCCGTGTATTCATTAAGCAATTTTTTTTCGCAAAAAAACGGTAGCTCTCAACTTCTCAACAAAAGCTCGCTATCAAGTTTTTTCTTTCGGAGGTCGAGAGCCCTTATGAAACAATTGCATCGACTCCTACTTCGTGAGAGGATCCTAATAGAATAGTCCAGTCTCATCGCGTGTGATATTTCGCTACAAATAATTCTCGTTGTTCTATAATATGTCAAAGGTTCTTTAAAAATTTCATCCCTTGTCAATTTGTACTCAATTATGTGGATTGGCATTACTGTTGCCAGGTCCAGTATGCCAAATTTCGGGGCGAAAGATTAAAAAAATCGAAATTTTGCTTTTCAAATCGGGATAGCTATAGAAAAAGGTTTTTATAAACGTTTTTTAAATACAGCAAAATTTAAACGTTAAATTGCTATAACTAATTTAAAATATTTTTACTAAATACTTTAATACTTTTTATTAAAAAACGAGCAAGTCTAACATAGCGATGTCATCATATTCTTCCAAACTTACGTGCAAGCACAAACAGTGTTTTGCAAGATATCACATCAAATCACAAAATTTAAAATAGCTTATCTGCAAATAGTAATGTGTTATTATATTATATAGTAGCTGATTTCACTGGTTTAGGAAGCACTTTATTTTTTATTGTGTAATTATAAAATTCACTACACCACAAAATAAAGTTGGTCTTTTACCTGTTTGAAAGATAATCCGTTCGTCTCTCGGACCAAACTATATTTGATTGCGAAAAAGTTTTTTCCGTTACAGCATTTGAAACCGGTATGGATGCCATGAAAGAAAATAACTTTTGCGAATTGGAAAGATTTTTCTTTTCTAATAATTTATGCCATTTTTGTACTGCTGTTAAATTTTCGTTCTGCACTGCTGCCTTCAGTACTTCTTTGATCTAAAAATCATCAATTTGAAAAAATATGTCAATATTAAATTTTCAGTTATATTAACAATCTTCATGTAGAGAATGTGACTTGAATAATCGTAATTTGCTTTCATTAAATTCATACTGTGTTTCTAATAGAAAACATTTTGATATCAAGTACAATACGTTGTTTTTATTATTAAGGCGGTTCCAATGGGTAACTTTTTGAAAATAACTTTTACAGATTGGGAAAATTTTTCTTTTCAAAAAACTGTACTGCCGCTTTCAGTATTTCTTTGACGTTAGAAAGATCGTTCATTTGAAAAAACATGTCAATATTAAGTTTTTCAATTATATTAACGATTGATGCGTAAGTCAAAGTATCATCTTGTAGAGAAAATGGCTGGAACAATTGTAATTTGCTTTCATTAAATTTATACCGTGTTTCTACATACTTCAGACAATTTTTGTACCAAGTAGAACAAGCTGTTTTTATTATTGGGGCGGATTCACTAGGCAAATTTTTGATTAAATGACCGTACTTGAAGCCGAAAAATTCATCGTTAGTCCTTTGCTTTAATTTGTTAGTGAGTCTGACCATTATATCGTAACCTTCAAACACAGCAATGTTTCATTTTCGAGGGTCAATACAGCATTTTGTAGGAGTTTCAATGCATTTTGGAAGAGAGCAACTTAAGGTTCTATTTGCTCACTATTAAAGAAGTTCCAAAGTACAGAGGGACACTCGTCTTCGCCCATAGCGATAAAGTAATTCTTTAATATATCGAAAGATTTCATGGCAAGTTCTGCAGCGGGAAGAAGTGATAGCCATCGTGTTTTTACGTGTCGCAGTACTGAAGTAAATTCAGATTCGTGCATTTCATAAACATCTTTTAAAGCTTTTTCTTTTTTTGCATAGTATGAGAAATGACCATGCAGCTTCAGAATAAAATTCTCCAAATCAAATTTACTTAAACGTAAAGCAAATTTTACATTATTGTGCTGCACATCCCACTGTAATAATATTGTTATTTTCATTGCGTAGCCTCTGAAAAACTGAATTGTGGCATCCGAAATTAATATTTGCGTTGTCTGCACAAAAACTGGTAAGAAATTTAGTATTAGTATCGCGTTCCTTGAGTCGTGTTACTAAATTTCTATGGCTAATGCAATTTCATCTGCGTCTGTGTAAAAATCAAGCACGTACGCTTTTAAATTTGTCTGCAAGTATTATTTCAATTGTTGAGCAGAACGACACAACAGAAGGTGTACTCAACGTTGCAACAACTACTCAAGCGATGATTCCACGCACTTCTACTAGTATGCCTTTGCCAGAAGAACACATACAAAATACTGCAGTGACAGAAAAAGTGACGAGTTTTCACAGTCTATCTAGCACACCTTTGGGAGAAAAACATACATACTGATGAACAAACTTGCTCATTTATGGACATTGCTCCACTCCCAAAAGCATCTTTTGCCCGAAAAGCATCAAACCGTAGTAAAAGATCTGAAATAATTACAGAGTCTCCCTATAAAAGAAAACTAGAAGAAGAAATAGAAGCTAGTAAGAAAAAAATACCCAGAATAAACATAGCAGAAACCGCCATCAAAACCAAAAAAACCACCAAAGAATAAGAAAAAAATGTGGAGATACCCTGGTTTCCAAGAGAATTATAAGGAGCCTATTGTTGAAGACTGGATTCAGTGCAGCTCGTGCACTGAATGGTGGCACGATAAATGAACATTTTACATCGGCATTGGAATCTACAAGTGCGATTTATGCGTGTGAATTAGCTTGCGCACTGTTAAGGTAGCATGCGCACTTATTGGGACTATCATGCGTACTCTTGTGGAATTGTAATATCAAGTGTGCGCAATTACCCACGATCTCAATTAGATTGTTATTTAACAGAGTATAAGACTAAGTTGATTTTTCATATAGTATATTAAAGTTGATTTGTTGGTCATTATAATAAACATTTTGTGATTTCATTGTAACCGTTTTTATTTAATTTATCTCATTTTATTCCTAATGGATTTCCACATTTCTTCAGTAGGTTTTGGCATCATTTTGTTAAATAGGACATCACCAATTATTTCACAAGTCTCCATTACTATTTGGTACACTGTGCTATGCCCCGAGCGGTAATCGAATGAAATAGTTTTCAGTGAATCTCCTGTTGCTAGGTACCTGAAACAGTACTAAACAAAATAGTAGGTACCTAATATATATTACTATATATATATTCTATATATATATATATATATATATATATATATATATATATATATATATATATATATATATATATATATATATATATATATATATATATATATATATATATATATATATATATATATATATATATATATATATATATATATATATATATATATATATATATATATATATATATATATATATATATATATATATATATATATCTATCCCGCCCCCCCCATGGGGGGGGGGATAGAATATCTCCCCCGGTATGTTCTGCCTGTCGTAGGAGGCGACTTAAAGAACAACCTAGATGGTAGATGCCCAGATCCCACCAGCATCGCCCGGTGTGATACTATCGCATCGGCTTAGGCTGCGTGAAGTTGTTTAACGTTTCGTGGCTGTGCCGATGACCCGGACTGTGGGACCAAATAGCATGATGAGGCACCTGGATACAAAAAATTCCGGAGGTAAAATAGCCCCCCGTTCAGATCTCCGGGTGGGGGCTGGTTCAGGGGCGTCGACATGCAGAGAACAGAATTTCAAAATGGATTTTTGCAACATACGAGGTTTAAATTCGCACATAAATTCAGTGCACCAACACCTGCAATCAAATAAACCTCATGTACTCGCTCTCTGTGAAACTAAGGTCAGTTCATCGACCAGCACAGTAAACTATCTTTATCCTGGGTACGATTTCTATTCCCGATTTAGGCGTAACTTTGGAATCTGTCTTTATGTCAGAAGCGACCTCTCTTGCCAACGAGAAGAGGCTCTGAAGCCCCGCAACTTTGATGTTATGTGGTTAAAAATAACGACTCAACCAACCACAAGGTTCATCTGTATCCTCTATCGACCACCAAGTGATACTAACTTTAGAACACTTTTCGCTTCTCTTGCAGACACCATCGATCATTTACAAACTAACTATCCAAATGCCGAAATTGCCATCCTGGGCGACTTTAATGTGCACAACATCAACTGGCTTAAATATTCAAATACTACCGATGAACAAGGTCGTGAAGCCGAATCATTTTCAATCAGTTGTGGCTTGACTCAGTTTCTGATGAACCAACACGGATCCCTGATCGAGACGGAGAGTTCGCCAGTCTTCTTGATCTGTTTTTAACCACCAATCCGGAGATTTACACGGTCAGCGTAAATCCGCCGTTAGGTTCTTCCGACCATAGACTACTTTCGACATCCAGTATTCTACCAATCAGTGATAGAGAGGCGTCCAAACCGAGCAAGATTTGGCACTACAAATCTGCTAAATGGGAAGATCTCATGGAATATTTTCGAACTTTCCTTTGGTTGGACGTTTGTTTTCGATCCGACGACCCATCTGACTGCGCCAGGGAGGTTTCCGATGTTATTTTGGCCGGTATGGAGGCTTACATCCCTTTTTCGACGAAATGCCCTTTCAACGGCAAGCCTTGGTTTGACCTAAAATGCAAAGAAGCTGTTGCTTCTAAACATCTTGCATACCGACAGTGGCGTGAAGATCCTAACACCATAAATCGTAACATCTTTGTTTGTGCCAGGAATAGGTGCAAAGAAATTATCGACGAAACCAAGGAGGTACACAATCAACGGATTAGAAACAAACTTCTCGCTTGTCCCGGCAATTCCAGGTCCTTTTGGTCAGTCGCTAAGGCAGTTAGTCAAAATTTCACCAAATCCACCATACCACCACTCACACGGCCAGATAATTCTATTGCAACGACACCTGTTGAGAAAGCGAACTTGTTGGCTGAACTCTTTGCTTCACATTCTACTGTCGATTTCCAAGGAAAAACACCACCTACTATTCCCATAGTGCAGTCAAGGATGCCCGATATTGTCTTCAGACAGCGTATCATAAAACGTATTTTGATGAAGCTAGACACCAAAAAGGCTTCTGGCGCTGACGGAATACCTGCCATAGTTCTCAAGAACTGTGCAAGGGAACTAACACCAGTTTTCTGTAGACTTTTCAACCTATCCTACAGAAAGGGAATATTTCCTTCCTGCTGGAAATGTGCCACAGTTCAGCCGATACCTAAAAAAGGCAAGAAGACCTTGCCAAATAACTACCGACCAATCGCACTACTCTCAGTAATATCGAAAGTCATGGAAAAGGCTATCAATCAGCATCTTCGAAAATATCTTGAAGGATTCAACATTATTAGTGATCACCAATATGGCTTTCGTAAAAATAGATCAACAGGAGATCTTCTCACTTATGTAACATATGTTTGGAATAACGCAATTGAACACTTTGGAGAATCTCGAGCGGTTGCTCTTGACATATCCAAGGCATTTGACCGTGTTTGGCACGATGGGCTGTTGGCTAAGTTACGTTCTTATGGTATGTCTGAAAAGTTTTGTTTGTGGCTCTCATGTTTCCTCAGAGAGCGTTCTTTACGAGTGGCAGTCGACGGATTTCTTTCTAACACCTTCACTATCAACGGCGGTGTGCCCCAAGGTTCCATACTATCTCCTACTCTCTTCCTTATTTATATTAACGATCTGCTGGAAAAGACCGAGAATCCAATCTACAGCTTTGCAGATGACAGTACACTTATCTCTTCATTCAGTTTGAATGCTTGGACATCGACTACTCAGACGAATATCCGCAGACAGCAGGAAGTCATTCAACTTAACAAAGACCTGGAAGAAATTCTATCTTGGGGTGACAGTAACCAAGTGGAATTTAACGCTACAAAAACCCAGGCAGCAGTTTTTTTCTAAAAAGGTCAACGTTGCAGAACCCGACATAGTTATGTCGGGGCACTCCATCACTCTAACATCGTCACTCAATCTGTTGGGCGTTAATTTGGGAGCAAATATGTCCTGGCACGAACATGTTGCAGGCATAGCAAGGAGAGCTTCTCAAAAGTTGGGAATATTGTTTCGAACCAGAAAGCTTTACACTCCACAACAACTGTTAATTCTTTACAAAGCTCAAATTCGACCAACTATGGAATACTGCTCCCATGTTTGGAGCCCGCTCCCAAACATACACTGCATTTGTTGGATTCTATCCAGAGAAGAGCTGTTCGTCTGATTGGACACCCGGAACTGACCGACGGCCTTGATTCGCTGGAACATCGAAGAACGGTTGGCGACTTGAGCCTATTCTACAAGTACTTTCATGGAAAGTGTTCGAAGGATGTGGCCTGCTTAATTCCTTCCAGAGCGGTGCATGTTAGGAGTACACGTCGTGCTAATACTTCACATTCGTATGAGGTTCAGCTTGTTACTCCTCGTACAACGCTTTTCAAGCAGTCTTTTATATGGAGAACATCATACCTTTGGAATAGTTTGCCCAGGACTGTGTTTCCCATCGAGTACAATCTACAGCGATTCAAGAACAACGTGAATCGCTTTCTCCGCACACGTGTCGCTCCTGTAGCACTTTAGGGATTTCCCTGTAGCACGTGTGCTAGACCCATAAAAAAAAAATTACCGTACTAACTATTTATTATTTTATAGGAGCGGCATGTAAATCGAGGTGGAATAACATCAGGGACACTTATAGGAAGTCCCTTAAAAAAATACTACCAAGAGTGGTCAGGGTGCAAAAAAAAAATAATAAAAATGTACAAATACTCAGAACAGTTAAGTTTTCTGAAAAAATGTTTCTTTGAGGAAAGGGGGATGATCAGCAACATTGAACGTGATGGTGATGTAGAAAGTGATCTTCCACAAAATACACCAGATCAGAGCGAGGAACGTCTAAAGTTGCGTTCACCAAATCATACTCTAAGAAGAAAAGTTACAAAAACAGAAAATCAACCAACAGCTGCAAGCAAATTGATGGAATATATAGTTTCAAAAATTGAAAAAGAACAACCTCAACACCCAGTAGATACTTTTTTAGCTAGCATTGCTGCAACTTTAAAAACAGCATAAATATTTAACCCTGTTCAGAAATACGAATATGAAACAATTATGGGACATCGACACAATAATACGACAATAAATTCTCAACTTCTTTCACCTTCCTCGTCAACAATGTCTATTCAACATTCACCAGTCGAAATAACACAGAACAAGACAACACAGTACAACATTACTTTCATCAATAACAAAACTGCTATACGTTTTTTTGGATGTTATGGATTTTCTCCAGTGAGTGTCTTGTTTTTTTAAATGCATATCTAGTTTACTGTGCAGTATGTTAAAACAGTTTTCAGTCATTTTGAAATACTGAAAAAACTTTGTTTCATTGTCGATCAATTCTTTAAATAACGTGATAAACTCTCCTTCTTTTTCTCTTTTTTTCCATGCCTCGTGCACTCATTTTCTTTTCTTCTTCTGTTGTTTCTCCTCTTCTTCATCCAAAATTAATGCTATAACAGCCAAGTCGTTCTACGAAAACGCTATCATAAAAATATGTAAGG
Organism: Pachyrhynchus sulphureomaculatus; assembly: GCA_019049505.1. NCBI lineage: Eukaryota > Metazoa > Arthropoda > Insecta > Coleoptera > Curculionidae > Pachyrhynchus > Pachyrhynchus sulphureomaculatus. Next base: position 41,022,198 of record CM032449.1, read on the forward strand.
TGCCCTAAGGAACATGACTGAATCAGTCAAAAAAATCTATAAGTAGGTGTGAATACAGCCGCTATTTTGACTGTCACTTGATGGCGACGGTTCGGATTCGGAACGGTGACTGAACTGTGACGTGACTGATGTGTGTGAAGTCGCCATTAGTGTCCAATACCATGATTACTGAAGTATTCTATGAAATTCGGTCACATATCCATCTTTAATATAAGAATTACCAACAGTATATAAAAAGACATCTGTGTAGTAAAAGTTTAAAACAAATATTTACTGCCTAAATTTTTGTTTAATTATAAGCAAATAAAATAAAATTATTTTGTCTCAGTACCTATCCGTTGGTCACCAATCATCATATTATTGATTGTACTGAATATGTATTGATATTTCGTAGCTTCGTCTCGGTTGAATTCACAACTTTTCACGAAAAACAACTCCACCGTTTTGTGAAGGTAATTTTTTATACCAGATAAATTACACAGGGCAACAAAAAAATATTTTTGTTTTGGTGCCTGGGATTTTAGAGCTGATTTTAACTATATTTGGGACGCTAAATCTATACATGCAATCCGTTTTTCTCTATCAGCTCTACTTTTTTAGATACATCAACTTATCTACCAATGTGGTTTTTATTCAGTATATTCATTTATGAGAGTTCTAAAATTATTATATATTCATTAATGTAGGTACAATGGTTTTATTGTCAGTCTGTAATTGAGTAAATTCCAGGTAAATCTATAAATAGTGGAACCATTGCCTATCAGGTACCTGAACTGACCCTTTTAATCACCTAACTCGGGTAAGTCTCGTCAGTTTGTGCGTTCTTACTAATGAGAGTAGATCGAATTCGGCGTGTTATTTTATGTTAAGAAAAAGAGTGTTTTTGTGTTATTGAACAGAATTAAAATGAGTTCAGGTTCCAGTTCAAGAAGAAGTTGTGTAAATCAACCTGATGTGTTTTGCTATATATGCGGAGAATACATGTTTCAACAAAACAGACAAACTATTACTGACTTTGTAAAGCGAGCGTATCTTGGATACTTTGGAGTTAAGCTTGGTGATCAGGACAAAACGTGGGCCCCGCATCTCGTATGTAAAACTTGTACAGAGCATTTACGGCAGTGGACTACCGGGAAAAGAAAATGTCTAAAATTCGGCGTACCAATGGTTTGGAGAGAACCAAAAAAACCACTTCAATGATTGTTATTTCTGTTTAGTAAATACTAATGGAATCAATCGAAATAACCGCAGTAAGTGGACTTATCAAAATGAATTAAATGATCTCACCAGGGATCTCAATTTATCGAAAAAAGCTTCTGAAGTACTGGCTTCTAGGTTGAACGACAAAAATTTACTGGAACAAGGAACCAAAATTACCTTTTACCGTACAAGAGAAAAAGATCTGCTACCATTCTTTTCTCAAGAAGACAATCTTGTATTTTGTCACGAAATTAGGGGACTCATGAAAGAAATGGGACTTTCTGAATATATTCCAGATGATTGGCGCCTATTTATTGACAGTTCAAAGCGAAATTTAAAATGTGTCCTTCTACATAATGGGAATAAATATGGTTCAATACCACTAGCTCACTCAACGAAACTGAAAGAAGAATATAATACCATAGCTTTGGTCTTGCAGAAGATAAAGTATTACGAACATCAATGGATGATTTGTGTAGACTTAAAAATGGTAAACTTTCTTCTTGGGCAGCAAAGTGGTTACACGAAATATCCGTGTTTCTTGTGCCTCTGGGATAGTAGGGACAAAACACACCACTGGGTTAGAAAAGATTGGCCTCAGAGAGAAAACATGGACGTTAGGGAGAAAGAATGTCATTAACGACGCTTTGGTTGAAAGAGAAAAAATCATACTTCCTCCGTTACATATAAAGTTGGGCTTAATGAAGCAATTCGTAAAGGCTCTTGATAAGAATGGGTCTTGTTTTGCATATATAGGGGTAAAAATGCATCAGTTGAGCATAGAAAAACTCAAAGCAGGGATATTTGACGGCCCACAAATAAGACAATTAATTAAGGATCCTGCCTTCATAAATTCAATGAATCAAGTTGAACGAGAAGCTTAGACATCATTTGTTGCAGTTGTAGAAAATTTTCTAGGCAAACATAAAGCTCAAAACTATGTTGAAATGGTTAACAAGATGCTTAATAGTTTCAAATCCTTAGGGTGCAATATGAGTATTAAAATACATTATTTACACAGCCACTTAGACCGTTTTCCAGAAAATTTAGGAGACATGAGTGAGGAACAAGGTGAAAGATTTCACCAAGATATTAAAGTTATGGAGGACCGCTACCAAGGAAGATGGGACATGCACATGATGGCAGATTACTGCTGGAGTTTAAAAAGGGACTGTTTAAAAAAACATTCAAGAATGTCGCGGAAAAGAAGCTTTCCAAGTGTTGAGTGACTATTTCATTTCTTCAATGTTTTTTTTTTTGTTTGTAAGTACGACATAATATTGTATTTTGTATAACTAAAATAAAAATTTCGTATCTACTTTTGTTTACTACACTTACGGATTTGAGTTACAATAATGTAACTTATATTTCTCTAAAATTGAATATTTTAAAAATTTGAGCTCCTAGGTACAAATGAATACGTTATTTGAATTCAGGACATCAAATTGATATAGAATCAGCTCAAAAAACCTCGACACCAAAACAGCTGTTCCCCTGTGTTATCAAATGTAAGGTCCTCGTGATAATCTTCGCTCAATCTACACTTCAAAATTTTTTAATTAGTCTTTTTTGAGATAGGGCTTTTTGGGCATTTTTTAAAAATAAAATGAAGAAAAGTTTGCGAGAGTATTACATCATTTGAACCCGATTCGATGACCTTAGAAACTTTTTTTTCACTTCCGATTTCACCTCCCAAAATTAACCTCTTAAGTCAAAACTTAACTTTAAAAACTACATGGGTCTAATTGGGCAATCAATTTTTACTTTTGAGAATAAATTGAGTGGATATTAATACTGAGTTTGTTTAGAGGACAAAGATAAAAAGTTACTTCAGCTAGCTCGTTATTTGTCTGGCAGAGAACATAGGTTAGAGGTAATTTTGCCTTTTGAAAGTGATCTTCATGGTTGTTTAAAGTTTAATTGAACTGTTTTGGGTACCATTCATTTTATAATAAAAGAGAATCTAAGTTCAGCTCAAAAAATGAAAAAATACTGAAGAGTTATTTAGTTGTAGGTAGATCAATAAATAAAGTACAACTTATACGTCCTCTAAAATAGAACGGGAGTTCAGTGAAACACTACGCTAAAACAAAGTAAAGTATATTAACAAACATAGAGAGACATTCTTATATTTATTCCAACCTTAAGATTAATTACTCTAAATAAATAACCTTTTATGTGAAGAAAATGCACACGTTCACAGATGGTCTCTGAATTAAAAGTTTGAAGGTAGTATAGTTTCTTGTTTACCGCTTATTTTAGGTTTAGAGAACGGCTTAGAAATGGTACTGTATTAAAAGTTGGTCACAGGTTCTCTTCTGGTAAAACTAGCTTCAAGAACACACGTGTAAAATAGTTTTTAGGAACACACGTGTATATAAATTTTCAGGAGCACACATGGAAAACAAATTCAGAATCACACGTGTAAACTAGTCGTCAGGAACACTCATTGTGGGAAGGAACTAAGTTATTTATACTTGTATACTTGCCGACTTATTGCTTGACTTTTTCCCGTGGGTTTCTTATCACAATATTACTCTACATAGTACCCCCTGGCTTCCATTTGGGTGATCGATCAACACTTGACCCTTAATGTCTAAAGATGGGTAAGATATTTCTGGAAGACGGAAAAAGCTTCTAAAAATCTGAAATGGCTGGTTTTATAGTAAAACCCTTCCCTTCCGCCGAAGTGAAATCTTTAAAATCAGCTCATTCAATTCGGGAGTATTAAATGAAATAGGAGTGTTGAACTTGTAACATGATAGACAAGGACGGAGGATGCTCGTTCTAATCATAATTTATACGTATTCAGTACAAACGAACTAAATTAAATCGCACACATAGTTGTACATGTTGAGTTACACTGTTCAACTAAATATGAAAAATGCATAAAATTCAACAGAGTTACACTGCTTAAACTTAAGTTAACAATTATTGCATGTATTATAGACAGAAAAATGGTTTAGTAAAATGATCTTAAAACTGAAAAAATGAATGTTACAACAGACAGACGTACACCGAAGTGATCCTATAAGTGTTCTATATTAAAGAACCGGCCAAGTGTAAGTTGGACTTGCGCAATTAGTGTTCCGTACGTTGATTGCTTTTAAAATAAAAATTGTTGGTTACGGAAGTATAAAATGATCAATGACTCCTCAAAACATACCCCAAATGAGTTTTCAACAAGGTTTTTTTTCCCGATCTTTAGAGAAAACTGATGACGTTGAATTTTTTTTTATATATACAAGAT
>CM032449.1:41026747-41124247 GCA_019049505.1 Pachyrhynchus sulphureomaculatus
ATATATTGTTTCAAAATAATTATTCAGTACTAATTAGATAGTTAATTATTCGCTGCATTAGCTTAAAAAGACAATGAACAGTTAATGTGTGAGAGGTGTCAGGCTTGACCAGTTTTGTTTAAAATTTAATATAATTTTTAACATGTAAAAGTTACAACATTTACTTATAATCAAAAAACAGGCTCTCCGAAGGGCATGAGCTAACGTGTATCTTCGTAATTAAGTACAGGGAGAGTCAATGATAGAGTAAAGTTCATTATCTCATTTGTTTCGGGAATGACAAAAAAACATTAAATACAATAATTTTAGGGAATGTTAAGTTGCGCAGTTTAAAATTATTTTTATATATACAGGGTACTTCAAAAAAGTGTGGTCGATATAACATATGTTTTTTAAAATAGAACGTCCTGTTTTCTAATTTATTTTTAAATTGTGCGTAAAATGTTATTAATAATGTTATATATCTAAACCTAGTAGTTTTTCTAATATTTCAATTTTTTAAAAAAATACTAGTTTTCAATTTTTTAAAAAATTGCCAGTAGCGCCATTGTTTCTGAAGGTGGAATACCCATAATTGGTACGAGCATTCTATAGAGATGAAAAAAAGATATATGTAAAGAAATTTTGAGTTAGATGCTACAGAGGGTTCAAAATAAATTTATACATTTCGACTATTTTAAATTGAAAAATCTCAAATTTTTTAAATAGCATACCCTGTATATTATTATTTTTTCTGATAGATTTTACAAAAACCCTCCAACTTTTATTAAGAATGTCATATACCTATTTCTAATAGCTTTCGATTTATTTTGAATTTTTACTCTTGTTTTTAATACACTTACGCTATAACATCATAGTTGCCAAGACAAAACAAAAATGCAGGCATTGTCAAATTTTGACATGTCTATTAAGTAAGTAAAAATAGTTTAATTTGTTGTAGTAAGTGACGAATAAAGGTAATAGTTATGGATTTTCCTAAAAATGAATTAATTGATATGGTTTATATACTGGGCGAGGCGGGGAAAAAATTGTCTTTTGGCAGTAAGGCTTTACGGAGCGAAGTACTCTAATAGACGTATACCATCTAGAAAATCTTTTCAGTGCTTAATGGAACGGTTTGATGGTAGTGGTAGCGATGAGTATACGAAACGGAAAGTAGTAAACCAGAATGCTACCAATGAGGAAAAAGAAATGGAGATTTTACTTCATGTTGGAGATAATTCCCAGGTCAGCAGCTGTCAACTAGCTGACTTATCTGACACATCCCAATCTACGGCTAATCGCACTACGAGAAAATACAAGTATCATCCCTTTCATATAGAATTACACCAAGAACTTCAAGACCGTGATTTTGAACGACGAGTAAACTTTTATACCACCATGAATGGAGCAATAAAGGCCGATCCAAATTTTTTATCCAAAGTAATGTTTTCTTATGAAGCTACTTTTCGCACTAATGGAGCAATTAACAGCCATAATATGCATTATTATTCAACAATTAATCCATTTTGGGTCCGGGAAGTTCAAAACCCAAACCATTGGTCGCTTAATGTATGGTGTGGAATATTAAATTTTCGATTTATTGGTCCATATTTTTTCCGTGAACCGTTTAACGGGCCTAGATATCTAAATTTTGCGCAAAACGAATAACCCCAGCTTCTTGAAGAAGTTAATAACTTTGAAAGGGAACAAACATGGATTCAACAAGACGGAGCTCCTGCTCATTACCACTGGGAAGTTCGGGAATTTTTAAACTATCGTTAACTACAAAAATGGAGCGGTAGAGATGGATTCATTCAGTGGCCCCCTCGATCATGTGACTTAACATCTTTAGACTTCTTTTTGTGAGGCTACATTAAAGATCGTGTGTATTTGAATCCTCCTACAACAATATGGAAAATAGGATACGGGATGCGTGCAGGACAATAACGCCCTTTTTGCTAAGGAAAGTGAACGAAAATATAGTAAAATCACTAAACATGTGTATTCAAGTAGACGGGCATATTTTTGAAATTTATTACGTCATAATAATTAATCATTAGATAAGTTAAACCATATTAAAATCATTATTAACTATTTGTTTATGTTTTCACAATAGCGTAAGTGTATTAAAAACAATGGTAAAAATTGAAAAATTCAAAATAAATCGAAAACTATTAGAAATAGGTATATGACATACCTAATAAAACGTGGAGGGTTTTGTAAAATCTATCAGAAAAAATAATAATATAAAGGTGGGCCATTTAAAAAATTTGAGATTTTTCAATTTAAAATAGTCGAAATGTATAAATTTATTTTGCACACTCAAATTTCTTTACATATATCTTTTTTTTTTTTTTTCATCTCTATAGAACGCTCGTACCAATTATGAGTATTCCACCTTCAGAAATAATGGCGCTACTGGTAATTTTTTAAAAAAACTGAAAACTAGTGGTTTATTATTTTTTTTTTAAAAATTGAAATTTTAGAAAAACTACTAGGTTTAGGTATGTAACATTATTAATAAAAAAGTTATAAAATTTTTACGTAGAATTTAAAAATGAATTAGAAAATTGGATGTTCCATTTAAAAAAACATATGTTATAGCGGCCACACTTTTTGAAGTACTCTGTATATCCAAAAATGATTTTAACCTGTGCACCTTAACATTCCCTAAAATATTTTTTCGTCATTCCCGAAACAATGAGGTAATGAACTTTACTCTATCGTTGACTCTCCCTGTACTGAATTACGAAGATACACATTAGCTCATGCCCTTCAGAGAGCCTGTTTTTTGATTATAAATAAATGTAACTTTTACATGTTAAAAATTATACTAAATTTTAAACAAAACTGGTCAAGCCTGACACTTCTCACACATTAACTGTTCATTGCCTCTCCAACTCCATCGTTAACTCACCCTGTACATTCAATAGGGTTTTATAATCTAACCCTTTGGACAAAGATTAAACCTTGTATTTTTAAATGCAATGGTCATCTTTAGTTTTTTTTGTCGGCATAGTACACGTGTGGGAAATCCTTAAAGCGCTACAGGAGTGACGTGTGTGCGGAAAAAGCGATTTAAGTTGGTCTCGAATCGCTGTAAATTGTACTCCAAAGAATGCTTGGAAAAGGTTGTACGAGGAGTAACAAGCTAAACCTCGTACAGATGAGAAGTATTATCGCGACGTGTATTCCTAGCATGCACCGCTCTGAGAGGAATTAAGGGGGATACATCCATCGAACACTTTCCATGAAAATACTTGTAGAATAGACTCAAGTTGCCAACCATTCTTCGATGTTTTAAGGAATTAAGGTTGCTGGTGAGGTCTGGGTTTCCAATCAGGCGAATAGCTCTCTTCTGAATAAAACCTAAAAAATGCCGTGTATGTTTGGAAGCAGAGCCCCAAACATGGGAGCAGTATTTCATCGTTGGTCGACTTTGAGCTTTGTATAGAATTGTTGTTGAGGAGTGTAAAACTTTCTAGTTCGAAATAATATTTCCACCTTTTGAGAAGCTATCTTTGCTATGATGGCAACATGTTCATGTAAAGACATATTTGCTTCCAAATTAACGTCCAAAAAATTGAGTGGGCATGCTAGAGGAATGGGGTGTCCCGACATAATTATGTTGGGTTCAGCAACGTTAACTTTTTTAAATAAAATTGCCGCTTGAGTGTTTGGAGCGTTAAGTTCTACTTGGTTACTGCTACCACAAGATAGAATTTCTTTCAGGTATTTGTTAAGTTGAACTATTTCCTTCTCTCTGCGGATATTTGCATGAGTAGCCCATGTTCGAGCGTCATAAATGAATGAAGAAATAAGCGTACTGTCATCTGCAAAGCTGTACATTAGATTCTTGGTCCTTTCCAGCAGATCGTTAATGTAAATGAGAAAGAGAGTAGGAGACAGTATGGAGCCTTGGGGCATACCGGCGTTGATAGTAAATGTATTGGAAAGAAATCCGTCAACACGAGAGTCATAAACAAAATTTTTCAGACATACCATAAGACATAAGAGTGTAGCTTAATCAACAATCCGTCATGCCAAACACGGTCAAATGCCTTGGATATATCAAGTGCAACCGCGCGGGATTCTCCAAAATGTTCAATTCTGTTGTTCCAAACATGTTTTACATAATCTTCTGTTGATCCTTGCTTATGAGAGCAGTATCGATGGTCGTTAATAATATTGAATCCTTTAAGATTTTTAGAAGATTGATAGCCTTTTCTATAACTTTCGATATTATTGAAAGCAGTGCAACTGGTCGGTAGTTGTTTGGCAAGGTCTTCTTGCCTATTTTGGGTATCGGCTGAACTGTAGTGAATTTTTAGCGGCAAGGAAATATTTCCTTTCTGTAGGGTAGGTTAAAAAGTCTACAGAAAACTGGCGTTAGTGCGCTCGTGGATTTTTTAGTACTATGGCAGGTATTCCATCAGCGCCAGGAACTTTTTTGTTGCCTAGCTTCATTAAAATACGTTTTATGGTGCGTCGTCTGAAGATAATATCTGGCAATCTTGACTGAACTATAGGAATAGTTGGTGTTTTTTTCCTTGGAAATCGACAGTAGAATCTGAAGCAAAGAGTTCAGTTGCAATAGTGTTTTCTGGTCGTGTGAGCGGTGCTATAGTAGATTTAGTAAAATTTTGGCTAAAGGCCTTGCGACTGACCAAAAGGACTTTAAATTGTTCGACAGACAAATCTGTTTTTAATTCTTTGATTGCGTACCTCCTTGGTTTCGTCGAGAATTTCTTTATATCTGTTCTGGGTACAAACAAAGATGTTACGATTTATAACGTTAAGATTTTCACTCCATTTTCGGTAGGCAAGATGTTTAGAAGCAACAGCTTCTTTGCATTTTCGCTCACACCAAGGCTTACCGTTGGACGGTTATTTCTTTGAAAAAGGGATATAAGCTTCTACACCAGCCGAAATGACCACCTTAGTGCGGCCAGATTAGTCGTCGGATCTAAAAGAAACGTCTAACCAAGTTCGAAAATATTCCATGAGTTCTTCTTATTTAGCATATTTGTAGTACCAAATCTTGCACGGTTTAAGTACCTCTCTGTCACTAATTAGTAGGATACTCGATGTCGAAAGCAGTTTATGGTCTGAAGAACCCAACGGTGGATTTACGGTGACCGTGTAAATCTCTATATTGGTGATGAAAAACAGGTCAAGGTGACTGGCGCACTCTCCGTCTCGATCAGAGATCCGTGTTGTTTCATCGATAAGCTGAATAAAGCCACAACTGATTGAGAATGATTCAGCTTCACAACCTTGTTCGTCGGTCGTATTTGAATACTCAAGCCGTTGATATTATGGCCATTAAATTCGGCCAGGATGCAATTTGGGCACCTGGATAATTAATCTATAAATGATCGATGGTATCTGCAAAAGAAGCGAAAAGTGTTCTAGAGTTAGTATCACGTGGTCGATAAAGGCAGCAGATATATCTTGTAATGTGATGAGTCGTTATTTTTAACCACATAACATCGAAGTTTCGGAGCTCTAGATCGTTCTTTCGTTCTCAAGAGAGGTCGCTTCTAACAAAAAGACACAGATTTCTCAGTGACGCCTAAACCGGAAATACAAGGTGTACCCAGGATAGAGAAAGTTGACTGTGCTGGTCGACGAACTGACCTTAGTTTCGCAGAGAGCGAGTACATAAGGCTTCTTTGATTCCAGGTGTTCTTGCATTAAATTTATGTTTGCGTTTAAACCTCGTATGTTACAAAAATAAATTTTAAAATTGCGATATCTACATGTTGACGCATCTGAATTTTTTACTCCTGGGCACCTCATCATGCTTCTCTTTTTTCAGGGTCAGATGAGATTGATCCCGTCGCGAAATGTTAAGCAACTTCACGCAGCCTAAGGCGATGCGATGGTATCACACTGGGCGATGCTTGGTGGGATCTGGGGGACTAAAAAAACAAGTTAGATGGTCGGTAACTCAAGTCACTACTTTCTTGGCTAATATATTCCGTTCGATTCCTGTCAGAAAGGTGGTTGGTAGACATTTACGTCGCCCTAATACGACATGTCCTTCTAAGGGTTCGCTTGTAACTCCTTGTACCACCTGTTTAGGAAGTGTTTTATCTAGTGATCTATTATAACTCTGTTTTTCAGTTAATTTACTCTAAAATAATATTTAACATTATTTCTATGGTACGTAGGTTCTGGAATGTAATTAGGGTTTTTTTTTCACTTGCTCTGTTTGTATTTTGTAGGAGATATTAGAGAAACAAAAGAAACATCTCCTAATTTCCGTAGACATATGTAGATCTCCGTCTGAAACTAGTCTGAATTATTTTGACCCCGAAAAACGGCATACCCACATGGTAAAAAATTTAGAATTTGAGGAACAAACAATGAGAGCAAGAGAAGATACATTTAAAGAGATGCATGCTGTAATACTTGATATTAGTGAAATTATGAATCATATGAAAGAAATGGTTGACGAACAGGGCATAGCAATAGGTAAGTTTGTATTTTGTAACTAGAAAATGGTGAAAAGAAGCATAACGCGGAGGATCGTGTACATTTGGACGGACAGTAGAAGCTTCATATTCTCCTTGAAAGAGACGAGCTCACAACTGGTAAGAGTATGTCAAAACTTGATAGCTAACTAGGCGGACAGACCTGCTTCTAATTTGAGTATTTGGCCACTCGTATGTCCAAGGAAATGAGATGGCGGACACACACTGACTTGAACTCGTTTTGGGAATCCCCTGAGTACTATGGGGGTTCAGCGATCGTAGATCTCTAGAACGATCTATAGAGAACACAGCCACCTGAATAAGAATAACTCGCACGAAGATCAAAGATAATCCAGATCGTTGATGGAGTTTAAAAAAGCGCTGCATCTGATTATATTTTGCTTGGCGATCACAGGAATACAATAAACTCATGTGGGATCTCCAATAATGTTGGATCAGAAGTGTATTACGGAAATTCAACGTAGAAGGTTGCTATCCTTTTTAAAGGCTATTGACCTCCCATAACCTTAAAATGAGGCAAATGCACAACGGGCTTTTAAGAAGGCTAAGGGCTACTATTCAGCCTTTTATCTATTTAGCCATCCAAGTTGATAATTAATTATATTTAGAATAAAAACGATGCTCGACAAGTCTGAGCTGAATTGGTGCTCTGAGTAAAGTTTAGTTACTAATTACATTGTTTAAAAGTTCAAAAAGTTGTATTCAAGCTGTTGCGACTCTAAAGTTTCAAGATTAGCACAAATTGCTTCCCATGTGATTATAATTCATTGAAAATTGGACACTTGCAGACTAATCCGAAACTTTAATAACTGGCCAATTAATGTTCCGTAAGCTGATTGCTTTTAAAATAAAAATTTTTGTTACGGAGGTATAAAATAATCAATGACTTCACAAAATACACCCCAACTGAGTTTTCAACAAAGTTTTTTCCGATCTTCACTGAAAACTGATGACTGAATTTAAATTTTTTTATACCAGGTGTACAAGTATGAAATGCGGATTTTTTTCTAAAAAAACATGTTAAATTCAGAAAAATGATAAAAAGTGCTTTATTCAAAGTATGCTCCATCGCCTGTTATACATTTTTCCCATCTTTCGGGCAATTTGTGAATACCACGCCAGTAAAAATCTTCCCCTTTTGCTGCGAACCAGTCATCGAGCCATTTTTTCACATCTTCGTACGAACCAAAGCGCTGTTCAGCAAGTGCGTGACCCATCGATGCAAACAAGTGGTAATTGGAAGGAGCCAAGCCTGGTGAGTAAGCCGCATGGGGTATAACTTCCCAGCTGAGTGCTTCCAACGTGTCGCGAACTGGTTTTGCAGTATGCGATGGAGCACTGTCATGAAGAAAAATGACTTTGTGATGCCTCTTTTGGTATTCTGGCCTTTTTTCAAGCAGCGAACGGTTCAAATCGGTCAATTGTTGTTGGTAACGTTTAGTATTAACCGTTTCCCTAGGTTTTAACAGCTCATAATAGACCACGCCCCTCTGGTCCCACCAAACACAGAGCATCGTCTTTCTGCCAAAGCGATTCGGTCTTGCGGTCGATGTGGATGGTGCGCCTTCGTCTATCCATGATTTTTTGCGCTTGGGATTCTCAAAATAAATCCACTTTTCATCCCCTATAACTATACGATGCAAAAACGACTTCCTTTTGTACCGAGCGAGCAAATGTCACACGTGTTTTTGCGCTTTTCCATTTGCCTGTCGTTCAACTCATGTGGTACCCATCTACGGTCTTCTGAATCTTTCCCATCTCTCGTAGCCGATTGGAAACAGCTTGTTGACTAACGCTCAATTGCTCGGCGAGTTGTTTTTGTGTTTGCGAATCATCTTCGTCCAACAATGCTTGCAATTCCACATCTTCGTTTTTTTTGGCGGTTTTCCACGTTCCTTGTCTGCAACATCGAAGTCACCACTTTTGAAAGGCCGAAACCATCGTTCACACGTATCTTGCAATGGAGCATGTTCACCATAAGCTTCTCGAAGTAATCGGTATGATTCAACAGCAGTTTTCTTCAAATGAAACAAAAAATTAATGCTGTCAGCGAATGCTCTTTGTTCGGTTATAAATTTCGACATATTGAACACAACAACAAAACACTATGCACACACTTTTCTAATTTATCACTCGTGCGCGTCTGACACTTGTTGATGACACAACAAAATGACGCAGTGTCAAATATTTATAGCACAAACTGCATTGATGCACCATCTGTTGTCTGAAATCCGCATTTCATACTTGTACACCTGGTATATACCAGATAAATTATTAAAGGTAATGTCCTCATGATAATTTTCGTTCAAACTACACCCTGTAATCTTTGCGAGCAATGAAGATGACATCCAATACATGTACAGGAAACTAGAGGATGAATTAAAGAACTGGGGTCTAAACATCAATGTAGACAAAACTGAATATCTGAACGTTGGAGGTGAGGTCAACGATCTTCAACTTCCACAAGGAAAAATAAAAGGTTGTCAACAATTTAAATACTTAGGAAGCATAATATCAGAAAAAATAAACGTAGACAGAGATATCCAGAACAGATTGACACAAGGGAGAAGATGTATACAAATGCTTAACTCGCTGCTATGGTCACCGAAGATTAGATTAAAAACAAAAACAATGATGTAGAAAATCCCCCCCGTTGAGCCCATGCTGACATACGGTTCAGAATGCTGGCAAATGAGTACTTGAGATAGAGACAAGCAAAGCAGTTGAAATGGACTATTTACGACGATCTTGTGGAGCCTCAAGATTAGGTGACATACGCAATGAAGAAATTAGACAAAGAGCAAAGATGATAGAGACAGTGATAGACTGAATAGAAACACGTCAGTTAATATGGTTCGGGCAGGTAATGCGCATGGGAGAGGAACGTTGGCCGAAGAAGGCTTTACAATATGTACCGTGGAGTAAAAGAAAAAGGGCGAGACCAAGGACGACATGGAGAAAAAATATTGAAAGAGCAATGAGTTCCAGAGATTTGGACGAAAACGACTGGTGGGAAAGAAAAAGATGGCGTATGAAGTGCGGGAAGCGGCCAAGGCTGTAGGACCTCCGCCTATTATTGTTATCTACATCCTGTGGAGAATATACAAGAATTTTCTCAAAATTTTTTGATCAGTACTTTTCGAGATAAGGAGCGGACAGCGATTTTTCACAATTTCTTAAAAATAATACAAAGAAAAGTGTGCACAAGTATTCATCATCACCATCAGCTTATACTGTTCACTGCTGGACGAAAGCCTCCCTCTAGTCTTGCCACCTTTTTCTGTTCTGTTTAGTCCACCGACTTGGTGGTCTACCTCTACTCCGATAGATTTCGGATCTTGGTCGCCACTCTATAATTCTCTTTTTCCATCGTCCATCCTTAAACCCAGCAACATGCCCAGCACAGTTTCATTTAAGATGTAGAATGAATTTCACTGCGTCTTGTACTCCCCATTCTCTTCCTGATAATGTGATTTGGGATGTGATCTCTAAGAGTAACGCCTAACATTGATCTCTCCATCTTTCTTTGCATGACACATATTTTATTGATGTTTTCTTCGTCGAGTATCGGCTTCGTACGTAAGAATGGGAAGAATGCATCTGTCAAATACTTTTCTTTTTAAACACATAGGAAAATTAGATTTGAATACATAGGCCAGTTTGCCATATGTAGCCCAGGAGAGACCTATTTTCCGCTGAATTTTATGTGTTTGGTTATCTCGTCCTATGCTGATTTCATGACTCAGGTATTTATATTGGTGTACTTGCTCTCTCTACGTTATTGAGTTTTATAGTGTCGCTTAATACAAGATTTGTGACAAACTGGGTCTTCAATAGATTGATTTTTAGACCAACCTTTCCTGAAGCTTCCTGAAACATGTGTAGCATAGTTTGTGCTTCTTATATTTTCTCTGTTATTAAAACAACGTAGAGGTGATTTAACTTTTCACCGTGAATGTTAAGTCTTTCTAGAAGTGCTACGAAAGCTTGGGAGAGAGCTTATCACCCTGTTGTACTCCTCTCTCGATTGGAGATTTGCGGGTGGAGTGGTTAGTTTGTGTTTTGACATGATCAATACGACACTCAGCAAGCGCTTCCGAAAGTCTCTGCTAATTTACAGATTCAAAAGCCTTTTCGAAGTCCACAAATATGAACACAAGAGGCTTATTATATTCTATACATTTTTCAATGAGGATTTTAACTGTAAGTAGATGGTCGTTTGTTCTATACGCCGAGCGGAAACCTGCCTGTTCTTTTGAAAGGAAAAACTCGAATTTATGTGCTAGACGTTTGGTAAGTATTTTCGTGAATAACTTGTATATATGGCTCAGGAGGCTAATGGGTCGATAGGTCCAAAGAATCTCCTTTTTTATGCATGATAACGATAGTTGCGTTATTTCATTGCGATGGAATTATTGCTTTCAGGAGACATTTATTGAATAACATTTTAAGAGATTTGATAACACAGGCCAACGATGAAAAAACTTTTTTAACAATTGTACATGATTCCTATGTTTTTTGATGTGCTGAGTCCGAAAATAATAATAAAAAAGTATCACCCACCAATTTTTTACATTTTAATATTCACAATGTGAAAAGTTTATTTTTTATCGTTCGAATGTTATTAGGTTGGTAGTTCCGATAAATGTCACAGCTGTTTGTTTTCTTCCAGTTAATATAACCTCGCATTGCAGTGTTTAACCCATGTGCTTTAATTCATACTCAAAGTATGGCTAATCGTGGTTGTAAAAACTCTCCCAACACTTTTAGTTATATACGTGGTGAGTTTGTAGTTAAAAAAACATCAAAGAAACATTACTGACTCTGTAAAAAAAGTATACTTTGCATATTTTGGTGTAGAAATCGGTAATCAAGAAAAATGTTGGGCTCCTCACAAAGTATGTTATGTTTGTGTCGAGGATCTTAGGAAATGGTATAAGAAAGAAAAGAAAGCTTTTAGATTTACAATACCCATGGTATGGAGAGAGCAAGAAAATCATTTGAATGATTGTTATTTTTGCAGCGTTGATGTTTCTGGATATAACTCCAAAAATAAGGAAGTAATTGTCTATCCTAACTTTACTTCAGCTAATCGGCCGGTAGGACATGGACCGGGACTTCCTGTCCCTGAGCCACCTCAGTCTATCGATGACATTTTACAGTCCAGTCATGAATTTAATGAAAGTCGACCGGATGATGATGAGTTTCAATGTTCTCCAAAAAATTTAAAACCACAGTTGTTTACACAAGCTGAGTTAAATAATTTAGTGAGAGATTTGAGTTTGACTAAGGAAAAAAGCAGAATTGCTTGGGTTTAGGCTGAAAAAAAAAACATTTATTGGAATCTGGAACATCTATTTACCATTATAGAACAAGAGATCAACAGTTTTCTCAGTTTTTCAAGCAGGAAGAGGATTTGGTTTACTGCCGTGATATTGGTAGTCTAATGAACGAATTTGGCATTGAGTACAAGAAGGGAGATCGGAGGCTTTTTATAGACTTATCAAAAACTAATTTAAAAGGTGTTCTGTTACACAAGGGAAATACTTATGCTTCACTGCCTGTTGCTTATTCAGTCCATATGAAGGAAACTTACGAAAATCTTAACATGATTTTACAGAAAATTAACTATCCAGCTCACGATTGGATGATACGTGGAGATTTAAAAGTTGATGATGATCCTTGGTCAACAAAAGGGATTTACAAAGTTTCCATATTTTATATGTGAGTGGGACAGCAGAGCAAGGGATCAACATTGGTCCAAAAAACAATGGCCCGTAAGAAAAACTTTAACACCTGGCGAGAAGAACATTTTGCATAAAACTTTAGTAGACCCAAAAAAGATTCTTCTACCACCACTACACATCAAGTTAGGCATAATGAAACAATTTGTGAAAGCCTTGCCTAAAGATGGTGAATGTTTTAAATATTTGTGTAAAAGATTTCCTCATTTATCAGAAGCCAAACTGAAAGAAGGGGTTTTTGTTGGGCCTGATATTCGTAAAATGATGTTCGATTCCAACTTTGAAGCAAGGATGATTACAAAGGAAAAGGAGGCTTGGATATTATTTAAATAAGTTGTGACTAAGTTTTTGGGCAATGTATGGATGTAACTCCTACCCTAACTATGAACTTATCGTAGCTAATATGATAGACAAGTTCAAAAATCTGAGTTGTCTGATGAGCCTTAAAGTTCACTTCTTGCACCACCATCTTCACTTTTTTCCTAAAAACTTAGGCGATGTGAGTGACGAGCAAGGGGAACGGCTCCATCAGGACATAAAGAAGATGGAGAAACAGTACCAGAGACGGTGGAATATCAACATGATGGGTGATTACTGTTGGTCACTTCATAGAGAACAACAAAATGCATCACATCGGAGACAAAGCTATACAAGAAACTTCACAGAGAAAAGGGAAAGGAAATACACAAAAATAAGCACATAAAATATTCGCATTGAAGTGAAATATGTTATCGTGAGTAAAAAATTGTAGCCTAATCAAATAAAAGTACGGTTTAAGTTTTTTTTTTATGTATCAAATTTTCCCTATTTTGAAATTAAATCGATGTTGTGAGAGAACTGTGGGTGATACAAAAAAACCGATACCAGATACGATTTCAGCACCTAAAAATACATAACACTTAGATATATTGGTTTAAAAAGTTTTTACAAATATTTTTTTTGTTGGCCTGTGTAATTTGTTGTCTTCCTTGTTTAGTTACCTCTACTATAATATTGTCTTCACCCGGAGCTTTGTTATTTTTCATGTCCTTCAAGGTTGACGTGATTTCTTGTGTTGTGATATCTGGGAATTTTGGTATCTTGATTTCTGTTCTTTTATCTTGTAAGGTATATAATTGTTGATAAAATAATTCGATGATGTGTAAAATATCCCTTTTGTTTGTTATTACATTACCATGCATGTTCGTAATCTTGCATATGTCTTTCCTTACCACTGTGTTCTTCTTTCTCAAAACTTTTAAGCTTTTATTCTGTTCTACAACGTTTTTTAGTTTCTTCTGCATTTTTTTGTTTTTTCTAATTTCTCTCGATATCTCTCTATTTATTGTTTTATATTCATCTGTAGTATTATCTACCATTTCTCTCCTTTGCTGCATTAGCTGTTTACTCTTTGATTTATTTTCTGTTCTTTTTGTTGTTTTGGGTAAATTTTGTCAATTGCATTTTCTATACTGTTTTTGTTGTTTACAAATATGTCATCAACTGCTGTATCTTCATTGTGTTCCAAGGAGCTTGCGATACCTCTTCTGTAAGAAACCACACCCTCCGGGGTTGCCCATTTCTTATTTTTTTTTTTTAAGAATCATGTTAAGTATTACATTATATATATTTTTTGAACTAGTATTTTTACAAGCTTTCATTTGACACCCCACTTGATGACCTGGTAATTTTTTTTTTTTCACTTTCGATTTATATAAATATATCAAGGATTTTCTACAGCTGACGCTGTCTTCCTTCTCTCAGCCTTTGATTCCATCCGTTTCTATCTTCCCAGTCTCCATCTGTTAAACCCCTGCCCTCCATAGCCTCGTCCACATCGTCTCTCTACGATCGTCTGGGTCTTCCTCTTTTTCTTCTCCCTATAAGGCTCCACTCCGTTATTTTCTTTATCCATCTATTATCTTCGCTCCGTCTTATGTGTCCATACCATTTTAATCGTTTTTCTTCAATGGTGTTTATTGCGTTCTCTTTGATGTTCATTCTGCTTCTTATTTCTTCATTTGTTATTCTCTCCATACGTGTCACTCTACAACATCTTCTCTAGTACTCCATCTCTACCGCGTTAATTTTAGATTTATTTCTTTTGTTGATCGTCCATGCTTGTGACCCGTATGTCATTATGCTTTGTATTATTGCTTTGTATATGCGTGTTTTGTTTCTCTTTGTAATGTGCTTGTCCCACAGGATCGAGTTTAATTGTCTTATGCATGTCCGCGTTTGTCCTAATCTAGCTCTTCTTCTGATGTTGCGTTTTTTGAAATGATGGTTCCGAAATATTTAAATCTATCGGTTCCTTTGATTATTGTTTCGTTATCGACTTCTAGATTCTCCACGTTTTCCTCCTTTGTTGTTAGATATTCCGTTTTATCAAAGTTTATTGCTAATCCTGCTTTAGTGTATTCTTTCAGTTTTCTTACCATATAACTGAGGTCTTCCTCATCTTGCGCTATGATTACTTGGTCGTCTGCGAAACTTAGAGTATTTAAGTAATCTTCTCGTATTGGGACTCCCATTCCACTACATTTTTGCTTCCATTTTTTTAATGTTTGTTCGAGGTATATTTTGAATTGTGTTGGGGATGTAGAGCATCCTTGTAATAAGCCTTTTGATGTTTGGAGTCTCTTCCCTATTTTATGTCCTATTTTTATGTACACTGTGTTGTTTTCGTGGAGAGCTTTTACTGCGTATATTAGTTCCTTGCCAATGCCTATTTCTTTCATTGCGTTCCATAATCTTTGTCTTGGTACTGAGTCATAGGCCTTCCTTATGTCTATGAAGGCTAGATGAACTTCTCTATTCTTTTCTAGTTTTTTTTTTTCCATTGGTTGTTTTATAGTGTATATGTGGTCTATACATGATTTTCCGGCCGTAAAGCCTGCTTGGTCTTCTCCAATTTTTCCTTTTATATTTTCCTCCGTGATATTTTTAATGATTTTTCCATACAAACGTCCCATACTCGATATTATGCTTAGGCCTCTATAGTTTGTGCATTTTCTGCGGTCTCTCCTTTTTAAATATAGATACTATATAAGCTTTTGACCATTCTCCTGGTATTTTTTCCCATTTATCGCTCTGTGGGAACATGTTTCTCAGCATTCGATGTAATTTATTAGACCCGTACTTAATAATTTCATTTACCACACCCCCAGGCCCTGCAGATTTATTATTTTTGAGTGTTTTTATTGTCTTGTTTACTTCTTCATAGCTTAGTTCTATCTCTTTTATTTCCTTATTCTGTTCTTCTTCAGGGTCCTCTTCTTGGAATTCTTGTCTGTCTTCTGTTAGCGGCTTCTTATAATATTCTTCCCACTCGCTTTCTGGGATGTACTCTATATACGTCTTCTCTCTATTGTTGGTCCTTAATGCTTTAATTATTCTCCATGACTCTGTGCTTCTAGTTCCTCCTATATACTGTCTACATGTTCGCATGATTTTTCCCATCTCTCCTTTTCTTTGTTTATCATCCTCCTCGTTTCTGCATTTTTCTCTTTATATTTCTGTAGATCTTCTTCTGATTTTGTATTCAGCCATTTTTCGTATAGGCTTTTTTTCTCCTTTATAGATTCTTTGGTTTTTTCACAGATTCTAATTTTATGTTTCTTATTCTCGTTGTCTTCTTTACCTAATGCTTCTAGGGCCGCCTGTTTGATGCATTCTTTTATGTGGTCATACATCTGTTGGAGGTCGTCGTCATTCATTTAATTTTTGATCTAATCGTCTTCTATATAGGTCTCTTATCGCTTCGTCTTGCAGTAAGTGTATTTTGTATTTTATTTCTTTGTCTGCTTTTTCACTTCCGATTTCACCCCCCAAAATATCCCCTTAAGTTAAGATTTAGCTTTCAAAACTACCCGGCTCTGATGAGGCCATCAATTCCTATATTAGTGCGAAATTTCAACTTTCTATGCCAAATAATTTCGAAGAAAATCTAGTGTGACAGACAGACAGACACCGAAGTGATCTTCTAAGTGTTCCGTACGGAACACTAAAATGAGCACATAGAAGCCACCCTTATTAATGTGGCAGAAGAGGCAGGAAGCTATTGTCCTATAGTGTTTATGACCTTTATATACTTCAGAATTATTTTAGGATTTTTCTGTTGTGTTAAAAGAGAGATTGGTTTCGGTCTATATATTTGAAAATACCTTCTAAAATGTAGAACTAAAATTTGTTGGGAAAATATATTTTACGATTTTCAATTTAAGCCCTTAACAATGATAGGCAGCTTACCGGTAATAACTGGCTCTTTTTATGGTAGCCCGTTAATGCTCTTTTTTCCTAAAAACAAATGCCTTTGTATTCACCTACCCTCCCTACCCCCAATGCCTATAATCTGGCTACGCCACACTCACACACTTTCTGTGTCACTACATTTGCATAAAATTGGTTCAGTAACTTCAAATATAACATCTTAAAATAATGTATTATATTTATTACTAACCGTGCCCGCGGCTCCGCTCGCGTGAACTTGATTCACTACTATTGTCACTGCTTATTCCTTATGTTACCTAACGTAATAAAATATCTACCATTATTTCCCCTTTTCTTCCATTATTTCTTCTTATCTCCCATTATCTCTACATAATTTCCATTATCTAGGCTTATCTCTGCTCATCTCCCATTATTTCTCCTTATCTCCCATTATTTCTCCTTATCTCCCATCATCTCACCATAACTCCCATTTTCTAGACTTATCTCTGCTTATCTCCCATTATTTCTCTTTATCTCCCATTATTTCTCTTTATCTCCCATTATTTATACTTATCTCCCATTATCTCACCTTATCTCCCATTATCTAGGCTTATATCGAATTATATAGAACATATGTATAAATTTATAAAAACATGTAAATCGGATAAGCGGTTCTTAAGTGATAAGCGCACTAACGGACAGACAGGCAGACAGAGAGATGTTGCATTTTATATATATTATATTCTTTGCAACATGATATAATTTCATATTTAATGGTTTAGGCAGTGTATTGCAAGAGAACGCGCTAACTGTAACCTTTTTTCCGACTTGAGTCACTATTATCGTCACTGCTTATTCTTTATGTTACCTAACGCAATAAAATATATCCTATAATCTGGCCAGAGAACTTGTATGTTTTAAAAAAAAGCACGTAAATCGGATAAGTGGTTCTCCAGTGATAAGCTCACTAACGGACAGACAGACAGACAGGCAGAGAGACAGGCAGACAGACAGATAGACGTTGCATTTTATATATTATAGATATAGATTATTATTATTTTTATATAACCTGACCAAAGAATATATGTATGAATTTAAAAAAAGTCACGTAAATCGGATAAGTGGTTCTCGCCTGATAAACGCACTAATGGACAGACAGACAGACAGACAGAGAGACATTGCATTTTATATATATTAGAGATTATAGATATTCTTTGCTACATAATATTGTTCCATATTTAATGGTTTAAAACTGTATATTGCAAGGGAACGCGCTAGCGGCAAACTTTTTTTCCGACTTCATTCACTATTATCGTCACTGCTCATTCCTTATGCTACCTATCGTAATAAAATATAGCCTATAACCTGACCAGAGAATATATGTATGTTAAAAAAAAGTAAGAAAATCGGATAAGTGGTTCTCCAGTGATAAGCGCACTAACGGACAGACAGACAGACAGAAAGACGTTACATTTTATATATATTATAGATGTGAATATACAATGAATACCAATTTATGGAATGTTTTTTACAGATACAGTGCAAGTTAACGTGGAGACGGTTCAAGAAAACGTAAAGGATGCTACTGAAAAATTGGCAGTAGTACATCAAGATACAGTTAGACATAGAAAGAAAATTATTATTATCGTCCTTATTAGTGTTAGTGTTGCTGTTATTATTATATTAGTTTCTGTTTTATATTCTAAGTTACACTAGTAAACCATAAAATTTAGTTGTTTGTAGATAATTATTTAGACTAGAATTTTAGTAGAAAATCAAAATATTAAATCATTGAAAAATAAGTTTATTTTCCAATAAATATTTTAATATTGTTGCATTCGGTTCGTAAAATTAATGTCCTCTATGTATCATATTTTTTACAGTTGAGCCCTGAAAGTTTTTTTGACTCAAAACTTCAGTCACCCCGACAAGGGCGAACTGTAATGTTAAATTATAAAAAATCATTTGCAGTCATTTACAATTTTTTGGTAAGTTCCAAAAGTTTAGTAAATAGGTTCCACACGAATTAAGATAGCCCAACCATGAACAGAAATTTTGCTACAACCAGTTAAAATTAAGAGGGACCACGATTTTACAACACTGTGTAAACAAAAGAGCGCAGAGAAGATGTTTATCAACCAGAATTTGGGGGAATTCTCTCTTGATTGGTATTGTTGATACTGTCAAATTCTTGTTGCCATAAATATCTTTCGTGGGCTCTTTTGTGTTGCAAAATGATGTTTTTCTTATTTACAAACTTTTATTTCTTATCATGTCAAAACTGTTCAACATTTTTGGAGCAAATAGGTTTAAATTTAGGTGGTTAGGAGTCGCGTGCTTATTTAAATTTTGGAAGAAAGTAATCCGTCACTATTTTTGAGACAAAATTACACTATGGAACCTTAAAAAAGGGCCGACATCTCGAATAGTGATTCGTATTAGGAACATCTAGTGTACAAAAAAAAGGTTTAATGTCGACATCGCATCTCATAACCTAGAAAACTAGTAATTTGTTTTATTTACTCCTCGTATCACTTGTTTGAGGTTAGTGATAAAAATATTTCTTTTTCGTGTATAAATGTGATCAAAACATTTGAGCAAGATCACGTCAAGTGGACCCCCCATTTTCCACTTGATTATCAAATTCGGGTATGAGTATTTTTTCATGAAGTATTCACTATAAACAATTAATCCCCAAAACAGTTTTTAAAAATTTTCATTTTAACAAGTTTTTTTTTAATGAAAATTTTTATGACTTAGTTAAAAAATCGATAATTAAAAAGCTATTAGAGATATTCTAATGAAACTTTCAGGATTCATAGTTCAATACTTGTACTTTAATAAAATATATAGAAGTTCAAATTATTTATTTATTTTCATATTGTTAATTAAGTTAACAAATGAAAACTTCAATGACTTCTCCCTCAAAAAACGAAATTTTTTTTTATTTATGACGGGCGGTGAGCGCTGTCGGTACGGCGTGCTGCCGCGCGTCATTGACTTACCTTTCGATCCACTCAGTAATTATAAATAAGGAACAATACTTTATTTTTTAAATAAAAATAATGTTATCTAATGAATAATTTTATTTAAACACATTACATAAAATCAATTAATAAAATATTTTTTAATTGTTAAAAAAGAAGAAGATATCAAAAATTTAGCAATATTCTATTATTTTATTTTTCTTATCGTTTTTTTACAAACTGTACTAATTATATTTATTTTTAGAGCTTAAACAATATTGTCAATTTTCAATTAATAAATGTAAACTTTACTAGTTACCCAGCGTTACTCCATATTTAGATTAAAAAAAAAATTGCGTTCGGTTATTTTCTTCATTTGTTATTTTTATACATATACGTGAATAACAAATGAATATCATAAGCCATTTTAGTTCATTTGTTAAATCCGTTTATCGTTTATAAACACATCAGTGAATAAATTTTAAAGTCAAGAATTTTCGTTTAATAAATTTGTGTTTAACAGTTTTTATTGATCTAAATTTAATTAGTTTGTTTCAAATTTGTGTTAAATTGTATTGGTGTTCATAATTTTGTTTTTGATTTATCATGGGTCGCGTGATCCGTTCAATAAAAAAAAATCATAAAAAAATTATTAAGAATCTAGTTTTAATTACAAAAAACCGTGTTCATGATTTTAAAGATTTTATTGGGAATTATATGTGTAATTCGTGTGAACGGGCTATTTATTTGGGTCGAAAACCTGAAATTCCTGGTGAGTTATCTGTTAATAAATGTTCTGATGTCAATGAGCCTGAATCATCAAATTATGTTATTGAAGATAATGAAGAAAAAGACCCTTCTTTCCAATGCGACCCTGTCGACAACAAACTAGAAATTGATAAAGTTAATAAAGTGTTATTGGAGATTGGTGAACCTCCAATCAAAGTGAAGCGACTATCAAATGCAACGGAATGTCAAACAGTTTTAAAGAGTGTTATGAATAAAGTGATCAATAATAATAACAATATAAATAATGAAATTAATCCTAATGATCTCTTGCTTAATAATTTTAAATCTGCTTTTAATAGTAAAAATTGTACAGCTGACAAAATTCAAGTTTTGACCACGCTTCCACCAGATTGGTCGATAAAAATGATAAGGAGAGAATTTAAAGTTTCCAAACGAATGGTTAAAACGGCAAAAAAAAATCAGGGAAGAAAGGGGATTCGAATCACAGCCCACAATTAAAAAGGGAAAAACTCTAAAAAATGAAACAATCGAGCGCATTAAAGCTTTTTATTTATCTGATGATGTCAGTCACGTAATGCCTGGGATTAAAGTATCGGTGATGGAAAACGGAAATAAAGTTCATAAACAAAAACGATTATTATTATATAATATTCATGAGTTATATAAAAAATTCACTGAAGCTTTTCCCGACGAGAAGATTGGACTAACAAAATTTCAAAATCTTCGTACACGCGAATGTATATCTGTTGGCAAGAGTGGTACTCATAATGTGTGTGTGTGTAAAATTCATCAAAATGTCAAATTACAGTTGAACGGATTAAAAAATGAACTAAAAAAAAGGGAACAATTTTATCGGAAAGTTCGAATGATTTAATCAAAAGCTCTGTTTGCCAAGAATCAACATCATTGTGCTATTTTTCAAACTGTACTAAATGCCCAGAAACTGATAATGTTATAAACAAATTAAAACTATTGCTTGATAATAATGAAGTTAATGAAATTACATGCAGCCAGTACCGACAGGTAGGGAAAAGTTCAGTTTTTTGTTATTCGTTTTTTTTATAAATATTGTAATTTAATTACTCTGCTTGAAATTTACAGGACTGAAATAGTTGAAGAAAAGAAAAACAAAGAAGATTTTTTTAATGATTTAAAACAAAAATGGCCTGAATTATTGAGACATGATTTCCTTGCAAGATCTCAAGCATCATATTTTACTGAAAAGAAGGAATCTGTTGAGGATGGAGAATTTTATCGTCTGTCTTGATTTTTCTGAAAATTATACTTTTTTTGTACAAGACGCAATCCAATCTCATCATTGGACTAACACCCAGGCTACAATTCACCCTTACATAGTGTATTATAGAGAGAATGAAGAAATGAAACATGAAAACTATGTTATAATTTCAGAAAAAGTTAGTCACGACGCGAGTTCAGTTCACCTTTTTAATTCTAAATTGATTGAATTCTTAAAAATAAGTTCGGGGCAGATAAGATTAAAAAAATTTCCTATTTTTCGGACGGAGCTGCTTCTCAGTACAAAAATAAGTATAATTTTGCAAATTTAACTAACCACAAAAACGATTTTAATGTTGACGCGGAATGGAACTTCTATGCTACATCTCACGGGAAAGGAGCATGTGATGGTTTGGCAGGAAGTGTGAAAAGACAAGCTTATCACGCAAGTCTTCAACGGGATAATGATAAGCACATTACAAATGGGCTTTCATTGTTTGAATGGGCTGAAAATTCATTTAAAAAAGTTAATTTTGGTTTTTGCTCTCAACAAGACCATGACTCTCATGAAAAAAAAAATATAAATCACGGTATGAGCAATCTGTGACAATTTAAAAATACACGCCAGTATCATTATTACAAAGTTTTAAATAATACATCACTCGAGTGCATGCTTTTTTCCAAAGACGTTAAAGTTACTACAAATAAAGTTTTTTAAAAAAAAATAACGCGATACGGATAGATTTATAATTAAATTATAACTTATTCAATTTCTTCGTTTTTTTAACAATAAAAAAATATTTTATTAATTGATTTTATGTAATGTGTTTAAATAAAATTATTCATTAAATAACATTATTTTTATTTAAAAAATAAAGTATTATTCCTTATTTACAATTACTGAGTAGATCGAAAGGTAAGTCAATGACGCGCGGCAGCGCTCACCGCCCGTCATAAATAATTTTTTTTTGTTTAATCTAATCACGAGCAGTCAAATTTTTTTTGCGGATTCTGTTACTTTGATGTTTAATGCATAATACCAAGAAAAAAAAATTTCGTTTTTTGAGGGAGAAGTCATTGAAGTTTTCATTTGTTAACTTAAAACTTAATTAACAATATGAAAATAAATAAATAATTTGAACTTCTATATATTTTATTAAAGTACAAGTATTGAACTATGAATCCTGAAAGTTTCATTAGAATATCTCTAATAGCTTTTTAATTATCGATTTTTTTAACTAAAAGTCATAAAAATTTTCATTAAAAAAAAGATTGTTGTTAAAATGAAAATTTTTAAAAAACTGTTTTGGGGATTAATTGTTTATAGTGAATACTTCATGAAAAAATACTCATACCTGAATTTGATAATCAAGTGGAAAATGGGGGGTCCACTTGACGTGATCTTGCTCATTTAGATTTGTGCTAAATATACAGGGTGAGTCAACAATAGAGTAAAGTTCATTATCTCGGTTGTTTCGGGAATGACGAAAAAATGTTAAATACAATAGTTTTAGGGAATGTTAAGGTGCACAGTTTAAAATTATTTTTGACTATACAGGGTACTTCAAAAAAGCGTCGCCGATATAAGATATGTTTTTTTTTTTAAACGGAACATCCTATTTTTTAATTTATTTTTAAATTCTACGTAAAATTTTATAATTTTTTTATTAACAATATTATATAACTAAACCTAGTAGTTTTTCTAATATTTCAATTTTTTTAAAAAAATACTAGTTTTCAGTTTTGTAAAAAATTGCCAGTAGCGCCATTGTTTCCGAAGGTGGAATAGTCATAAATGGTACAAGGGTTCTATAGAGATGAAAAAAGCTATATGTAAAGAAATTTGAGTTAGATGCTACAGGGTGTTCAAAATAAATTTATGCATTTCGACTATTTTAAATTGAAAAATCTCAAATTTTTTAAATGGCACACCCTGTATATTATTATTTTCTTTGATAGATTTTACAAAACCCTACAACTTTTACTAAGCATATCATATATCTATTTCTAATAGTTTTCGATTTATTTTGAATTTTTCAATTTTTACTATTGTTTTTAATACACTTACGCTATTGTGAAAACATAAACAAACAGTTAATAATAATTTTAATATAG
Organism: Pachyrhynchus sulphureomaculatus; assembly: GCA_019049505.1. NCBI lineage: Eukaryota > Metazoa > Arthropoda > Insecta > Coleoptera > Curculionidae > Pachyrhynchus > Pachyrhynchus sulphureomaculatus. The sequence continues at coordinate 41,050,232 of CM032449.1, forward strand.
TTTAACTTATCTAATGATTAATTATTATGACGTAATAAATGTTCAAAAATATGCCTGTCTACTTGAATACATATATTTAGTCCTTTTACTATATTTTCCCTCACTTTCCTTAGCATAAAGGGCGTTATTGTCCTGCACGCATCACGTATCCAATTTTCCATATCCACTGGTGTTGTAGGGGAATTCACATAAACACGATCTTTAATGTAGCCTCACAAAAAGAAGTCTAAAGGTGTTAAGTCATATGATTGAGGGGGCCACTGAATAATAATAATAATAATAATTATTTAAATTTTGAATCCATTCTTACCGATCCATTTTTATGGGTAACGATCGTTTAAAAATGCCCGAACTTTCCGGTGGTAATGAGCAGGAGCTCCGTCTTGTTGAATCCACATTTGTTCCTTTTCAAAGTTGTCAACTTCTTCAAGAAGCTGGGGTAATTCGTTTTGCAAAAATTTAGATATCTAGGCCCATTAAGCGGTTCGCGGAAAAAATATGGGCCTATAATTCGAAAATTTAATATTCCACACCATACATTAAGCGATCAATGGTTTTGGTTTTGAATTTCCCGGACCTAAAATAGATTAACTGTTGAATAATAATGCATGACTGTTAACTGCTCTATTATTGCTAAAAGTAACTTCATCAGAAAATATTATTTTGGATAAAAAAGTTGGATCCGCCTCTATTGCTCCATTTATGGTGATACAAAAGTTTGTGTTGTGGCTTGAAGTTTTTGGTGTAATTCCATATGAAAGGGATGATACTTGTATTTTCTCGTGGTGTGATTAGCCGTAGATGGGGATGTGTCAGATAAGTCAGCTAGTTGACGGCTGCTGACCTGGGGTTTATTTTCAACATGAAGTAAAATCTCCATCACTTTTTCCTCATTGGTAGCATTCTGGTTTACTACTTTCCGTTTCGTATACTCAACGCTACCACTACCATCAAATCCTTCCATTAAGCACTGAAAAGATTTTCTAGATGGTGTACGTCTATTAGGGTACTTCGCTCCATAAAGCCTTATTGCCAAAAGACAATTTTTTCCCGCCTCGCCCAGTATATAAACCATATCAATTAATTAATTTTTAGGAAAATTCATAACTATTACCTTTATACGTTCCTTATGACAACAAATTAAACTATTTTTACTTGCTTAATAGACAGGTCAAAACTTGACAAAGCCTACTTTTTTGTTTTGTCATGGCAACTATGATGTTATAGCGTAAGTGTAAAACAAAGGTAAAATTGAAAAATTCAAAATAAATCGAAAACTATTAGAAATAGGTATATGATATACTTAGTAAAAGTTGGAGAGTTTTGTAAAACCTATCAGAAAAAATAATAATATACAGGATGTGCCATTTAAAAAATTTGAGATTTTTCAATTCAAAATAGTCGAAATGTATTAATTTACTTTGAACGCCCTGTAGACTCTAACTCAAATTTCTTTACAAATATCTTTTTTTTCATCTCTATAGAACGCTCGTACCAATCATGAGTATTCCACCTTCAGAAACAATGGCACTATTGGCAGTTTTTTACAAAACTGAATACTAGTATTTTTTTAAAAAAAGAACTACTAGGCTTAGGTATATAACATTATTAATAAAAAAGTTATAAAATTTTACGCAGAATTTAAAAATAAATTAGAAAATAGGATGTTTCATTTAAAAAAACATATGTTATATCGGCCACACTTTTTTGAAGTACCCTGTATACTCAAAAATAATTTTAAACTGTGCAACTTAACATTCCCTAAAACTATTGTATTTAACATTTTTTCGTCATTCCCGAAACAAATGGGATAATGAACCTTACTCTATCGTTGACTCACCCTGTACAAAATGCCACGCGTTTGTGTTAATTCGCCTAGTTTGTTTTGTGACGCTTGTGGTAAATCTATCCCTAAAAGTGAAAAAGCCAATTTCCCCGCTGCTAGAAAAGTGTTATGAAGCTTTTTTTAAGATCGCAATCGAAAATCAAGATAAATCGTGGGTGCCAAGAGTGTGTTGTTTGAAATGTTATCAGTATTTGACGGGTTGGTTCAATTGTACTATAAAAGAAATGCCTTTTGGCGTACCAATGCAGTGGCGTGAACCCAAGCACTACGCAGACGATTGTTATTTCTGTTTGACAAGTGTGAAGGGTTTTTCTAAAAACATCAAAAAGTTCCGTGAAATATGTTAGTGTACCATCTGTGTCAATGCTGCTACCTTATTCTCTTGAAATTCCTGGATCGAAACGACATTCGAGTCCATCAAGTTCATCGAGTTCCATAGAAGAAAAAAGCGAACCCATTCCTTCTAGCGGGGAGTTATTTCAAGATCCAACTATTGCATCAGAACCACATTTGATTAGTCAATCGGAACTAGAGATCAAAGGAAAATCTGAAATATTAGTATCGAGATTAAAACAGTGGAATCGTTTATAGACTGACATTAAAATTACAGCTTATTGAAATCGTCACAGCTCTTTAACTACCATTTATTCAAAAGATGATTTTGTAATGATATTGATGGTTTAATGTCGGCACTAGGCCACCATCATTCACCAGAAGAGTGGAGACTATTTATTGACGGAACAAAACGAAGTCTAAAGGCAGTTTTACTCCATAACTACAACATATTTCCATCTTTGTCTGTAGCGTACGGTGCTCATTTAACAGAAATCTATGACATTTTAAAACTTATTTTAGAAAAAAATCAACGTTCAAATGGCAAATATGTGCATATTTAAAAGTAGTGGTTTTGATTTTAGGATTGCAAAACGGCTATACGAAACAATGTTGATAGCAGAGCGCGTTCAGAACATGACGTAAAACAAAACAGGCCTTTAAGAAGTGAGTACGTTCTTGGTCAGAAAAATATTAAACCTGAATCATTAGATTAGAATCATTTTACCACCACTGATATCAAACTTGGTTTAATCAAGAATTTTGTCAAAGCCTACCGTAAGGATGGTCCTGGATTTCAGTTTCTCAAAAATAAATTTCCAGGCTCAGTGATGCTAAAATAAAAGAAGGAATTTCTGTAGGGCCTAATATAAGAAAACTAATTGATGCTCCCTCTTTTCTATCCAGTCTTAGTTCCATAGAAAAAAGGCATGGTTGGCTTTTGTTGATGTCACGAAAAATTTCCTCGGCAACCACAAATCACCAGATTTCCATGAACAAATAAAATTAATGCTGGATGCGAATTATGAACTAGGATGCAATATGTCATTAAAAATCTCTTTTCTATACTCCAAGTTGAGTTTCTTTCTGGAAAACATGGGGAGTTTGAGAAGCGTTATTAAGGTAAATGGGAACCAGCCATGCTTGCAGATTTGTATTGGTGTCCTCAGAGGGATACTGCGAGGACTGACTACAAGAGGAAAGCCAATCGATTAAAAATTGATAAGTTTTTGATGAAAAATAAAATTTTTTGTCACTAATTTAGCGTATTATGAATAAACAAATAAAATATTTTCTTTATGAAACCTGACGTGATGTGGCTATTTTGTTAATTATTTTTAATTGAGTTGGAGATGAGGAATCATCATTTCATACTGTAAACCCAGTGAAAAAAAGAAGTAGTTTTTTTGTTACATAGTGTTATTAATACAAATTATAATATATTAGACAAGATTAGTTTGGGTGTAATAAATTGTAATAAATTTTTGTACTGAATTTAAAACTAATATCACCTTCACATGTTAACGTATGTACTATGGGCCTATTCAGGGAAGGGAAAGGGGGTAAATACCCCTCCCCCTCCCTAGAATTTAAATAATAATAAATCAGTCAAAGTAATTAGGAGATACGACTTTTTCGATAAGAGATAGGTTTTTCGGCTTGATGTGATCACCATTTATGCTCTTAGATTTTCTAGGTGATCGTCAAGCTCATCTAAAACTGCTACTGGACAAGTCTCAAATTCTTCATGAAGTAACTGTCACCGGAGTCCAGTCTCCATATATATTTGAACAAGTTTGTGCCGCTGTAATCAATCAATGAAATTGAAGAGAACCATGGCTACCTCGAAAATTACCTGGGCCGTTATGTAGGAAGAACTTTTCAACTAACGGTGGAGAAGAAGAAAGTTTTGCTAAAAAATTTCTGGGCTCTGGCTAAGAATTACAATTTTGTAGATGATGCGAGCCATTTGTGAAGAAAATTTAATCATGCCTGGTCGGATCAATACGCACTATGTTTACTGTACTCCAAACGATTGAAGGGTGTTCTTTGTAAACACTCTGTTTTATTTCCTCTTTTCACTGGTACTATTAGAGGGGTTTTAGGATTGTTCATAAACAGACCATTAGGGAGTTCCAGGGTATGCACGAGGACTGCCAAAATAGCCTAGCCAAATCGGTTTAAGTCTGATATTGAAAAAGGGGTAATAGGACTATACTCCAACCAAGAGCAAGACAATGCAATATACTGCCAAAATCAGATATGCCTGTGGATGTTTAAGTGCAAAGTTTTCACCAAAATACAATAAAAAAAAACAGGCAAATACTGTCATCGATTATTTCCTGTGTAATATTCTGTAGCACACATGATATTATGCCTCTTAGAGGAAAAAAAGCAGATGAAGGGGTTTTCTTTGATCTGCTGAATTACAAATTGAAGGATCACTTAGAAAAATGTTGCCGAAATGCGGCTTACACATACGAAACGAATTAATAAGTTTAGATGGTCAAGAATGTTATAAATGAGGCATATCTAAGAAAAATAATAGTCTATTGGCTTGTGGGTTAACAATAAAAGCCAAGAGAAAGTCCGAGAAGAAATCATAGGTTCTGTGCAGCTGAAAGCATAAAATTCGTCATCAATCACTGAAGGAATTGGTAGTTTCTTGGTTAGTTATAATTTTCCATCAGAGAAGAATGTATGATTTGATTTTGACAATTGTTCTATAATGGCAGAAAAAGAGAGTGGCCTACAAGCAATTTGTGAGAAAAATACACTCTAACAGGATTTTTCTGTTGCTAGAACCCCAAAATAAATCTAAACCAGTGGTTAATGCTTTCCAAGCAAATAGCATGGACTTGGTTAACGTGGGAGAGCATACTAAAAGAATTATTAACACAAACCGAGTCGCCGACAAATTACTTCAAATAGCACAAAACATGGCAATGGAATGGGATATAAAGATTCCTGTTGCGCCCCTTTGTTCACAAGCAAAGACATCGGAGCAATCCGCCATCAGACTTTAATAATGGCTACTTGAGGCGTTTACTAATTACAGCTGTTCTTGATTCGCTTATATCATCATTAAGTATTCGATTCTGGCAAGACCATACTCCACATTTTGTCTTGACAAAACTACACCCTGTATTTATGCTAAAATTAGTATTTGACTTAAAAAAAGCTATATCTTTTATAAAGTCTTATGAATTGGAAGATATCGCCGCGGAACTGAAGTTATGGTATAACTTGTACAAGAAAAATTAAATCGATGTTTTTTTTTTTATTTTGAGTACAATCTCAGCCAGCACGGCGATCGTTAGACCTTCCTTCAGTACCCTTCGAAGAGTGAAAGCGGGCTTAGGAGCACTCAGGAAGAAGTAGGGTGGACTGGATTATGTCTGATGAACTTACATCGAAAAAAGGTTTTAGAAAAAATTGCAGTAAATTCGCGATTTCGCCTAACAGTGAAAACATAATAATAACACGATCATAATAAATTTAAAATAAGTCAATAGTTTTTGACTCATTATAGTGAGTAATAAAACGATTTTTTCCAAAGTTTTTTTTAGGAAGTACGCGTCGTCCTGATACACTTTACTGTAACCACTGCTGCCCCAACTAAAAGATTATTTGAAGGCATTGAATTAATTCCGTTTATGTACAGTAATAATGTGTTGATTATGAGTAACTTTAATATTCCTAACCCACGTGAAAATCCATTTGAAGATCCAAAAATTGATATATTAAACAGTTTTATTCATTTGTTTGATTTGGACCAATTTAATAAAATTTCCAACACACTAGAAGAGTAGGACAACTACCATCCTTCTTTAAACATTCCCTTGTCTTTTCACTCAGCAAAAAATCTGTCTAACCGGCAAAAATAATTCAATCTCAGTGTACCTTTAGAAGAGCAGATTTTCCGCTCCTTTAAGACAGGATCTTGATCATGAATTGGTCTGATTTATATATACGAGGGTTGTATGATAAGTACCGGACCTTGACAAAAAAGCCGAGCCCTTTTTTCATTATCGGAAATAGGAAATAATCGCTGGAGGCTAAATCTGGTGAATACGGTGGATGCGGAAGTAATTCGTATCCTAACTCATGGAATTTTGTCATGGCGATGACACAAGTATGCAGGCGTGTATTTTTTTGATGAAAGAGAACTTTTTTTTGCCAAATGCGCACGTTTTTCTTTCACCACATGGTTGAAACGTTCCAATAAATTAACATAATACCCTCCATTAATTGTTTTGCCCTTTTCAAGGTAACTGACGTGGATTATGCCGCGTGCATCCCAAAACATTGTGGCCATGACTTTGTTGGCCGATAAAGTCGCCTTGATCTTTTTTGGCGCCGATTTGCCACGGAAAACCCACTATTTTTTGGTCTATGGTGTGCTGTGATGAACCCATGTTTCATCAGCAATCATGAATCAACGCCAAATATCATTCTAATTGCGCTTTAACATCGCCCAACATCCTTTTGAAGTTGACACACCTCCACGTTTATTGTTAACTGTGATCAATCGCGGCACCCATGTTGCGGAAAGCTTTCTTATATCCAAATGAGTTGTTATAATATTCTGCGCCCCTTCATTCAGATGCCCATACACAGCAATTTTACTCACTTTCATACTCCGATCATTTATCACTATATCGTGGTAGATATAAAATGGAAGATTGTCATTGCCTATCAAAATTACTGATTTAAGGCTGAAAATTTTATTTCAAGTTATCTAGAAGCCTTTTGTTCTTTTGTTAATTCTAAAAAAGCAACAAATTCTCTACCTGAAAAATGGACAATAATGCTCAGTACTCTGATCCTGAAAGTATTGTAAATGTATTTGCTACTTTTTTTGATACTGTGTACGTCGCTCTAACGAATCTGATCTGTCCTCATCAATCTGTCAATGAGAGTTCTTCTGTAATGCTTGAATGCATACCAGAGGAACTGATTATGAGGGCGTTAATAAGGTCGAAAAACAAATTGACTTGTAGACCTGATCAAGTGCCTTGCTTCGTTGTCAAGGACTGTGCCGCTGCATTGCTTAAACCATTATTCTTTCTTTTTAATTTAGCTATTAAAAATAACTATGGAAAAAAGCAAGGATTACCACAGTCTTCAAAAAAGGAGATCCAAATGAAATTTCGTATTATAGGAGCGTGTCTATATTGTCATATATACGAGGGACTTCGCGAAAGTAAGGTCTGCAAAGTGCTAAAACCGGAGGGAAATTTGTCGGCTGGTTCTCCCACTCTCAAACAAGCGGTCGCGCAGTTCGGTGGCTCGCTACGCTGTTCAGTCAGTTCGAGAAGTGATACGTTTTTTAAACTCGAAAGGAGTGACGCCTACAAAAATCCATAGGCAATTGACCGAAGTGTATGGAGGAGGGGTTAGGGACGTCAAAAACGTCCGGAAGTGCTATAGGGATTTCACAACCTTCCATACGGAAATCCATGATGAAGAAAGAAGCGGAAGGCCGTCGATTTCAGACGAGACGGTCGCCAACATTGAAGCAATCATGCTTCAAGATTGAAGGCTGACTATCCGTGAGCTGTGTTGGTTGGTCCCTGAAGTTTCCGAATCCACCATTCACAGGGTATTGCTACCTTAGGGACGTGGCGGCGAGCTTCTATGATGTCGGCATACAAAAAACATCGAACGAAATGGTGATTATGTAGAAAAATAGAAGAATGTTTCATGTAAAAATTTTTCAAATAAAATTTTTCTTTCTAGATTTAAACATTATAGAGACCTTACGTCTAGGATAACCCTCGTATTTGTGGAAGTTTTTGAAAATATTGATATACGATTATTTATTTAATCAAATTAAATGGCTAATCTGCCCTAAACAACACAGTTTTTTTAGTAATCGTAGTATAGTAAGTAACCTAACCTGTATTATCAAATACATTGGAGAGGCCTTGGATAATTGTAAACAAGTAGGTGTTGTATGTACAGCCTTTTCAAGGGCCTTCGATAAAGTAAATCATTCTGTTTTGTTACAAGGAATGTCTCAGATAGGATTTATTGAGAAACTAATAACATTTTTTGAATCTGAAGCATCGCTTACAATATGTTGAAATCCGTGGTCATAAATCTGTTAAATTTAAAGCAGCTGGCGATGTTCCCCCGGGTACTGACTATACTCCTCTATTACTTTCAATTTTTATCAACGATATAAGTAATAATATTTCTAGTAATGTTTTGCTGATGATTTAAAAATATTGAAAGAAATTCAGGACATAAATGATTCTTACTCTGTTTAGAGTGAATTTAATGTTCTGGACAACTGGTGCAGTACCAACAAGTTAACTCTAAATGCTAACAAATCCTTTACTTTAACATTTATAAATAAATTGGATCCGATTCACGTTAGTTGTCATCTAGGGGAATTGAAAGTTTTAACACTTTTAGAGATCTAGGGCCCCTAAGGTTTCTTTTTCATTATATATTAATAGCCTCTGCGGCAATGCAACGAGAATGCTCGGGTTTATACTAAGAAAATCGGGTGATTTTATAAATATTTAAACACTAAAAACACATTTCAGCTTCGCGAGATCTAAGCTGGAGTTTGGTGTGCTTGTATGGAATCCCATTTTTCATAAATATATTACTCAATTGGAAAACAGCCAAAGATGGCTTGTTAAAGGACCCCGCACGGATCTTATGCAACAGTGGTTTCCGTCAAATTGGCTAATTTTAGTAAAATATTACAGTTTTAGTCATCCTGAAAAAAAGTCTCCATGGGCACGTAGTTCCATGATCAACATTATGGGAGCTACGGAGCTCCAAAGCTGCTGTAGTTCCATCATTATTTACAACTTTCTGAACATTTTTTAATACTTTTTAAAAGATAATTTTTTTAAAATCTATATATAGTTTTGTTTCTGGACTCGTTTCTGGAGTTGCTGAATTTAAATCTTATGTCTAATTGACATAATTGACAATTGACAGCTGTCAATTAACTGTCAAGAAGGTTTAAAAAATGAAAATATCCATCAAGCTTGTACACCTTTAAGTTTTTGGGGTTGCAGAATTCAAATCTAATGTCCAATTGACATAATTGACAATTGACAGCTGTCAACTAGCTGTAAAAAAGCTTTAAAAATGAAAAAAAATCTATCAAGTTTGTTTTCTTTCATATTTTTGGCGTTGTTGCATTCAAATCTCATATTTGATTAACATAATTGGCAATTAACAGCTGTTAACTAGCTGTCGAATAGCGTTAAAGAATAAAAAGCTCTAGCAAGCTTGTATACTTTTATGGCTTTGGTGTTGCTGATTTCTAATTTGATGCTTTTTCAGTATTGTATACCTTTTTTTAATTAATTTACGCGCTGATAACTTGAAAATCTTCTTTTCAGATTTTCATTCTTATTTTAATTGCAGATTGTTTATATAATATAATATAATTCGTAGATTTTATAATTTTTCGTGGAGATTATAGAATTATTTAGCTCCGAATTATTTTTTAGAAGACGACCTCCTTTTCTCATTATACCGATGTAGGTAAGAAACAGATTTTCTCGTTCATTTAAAACTAATTATATTTATATTAAAATGCATTTTGCCGCTAGCATTAGCTTTACCCAGAGCTTACCGCGTGGAGGTTGCATAGTCGGACTTAAGCCCCTTGGTCTGTCTGTCTGTCAGTCAGTCTGTCTGTCAGTTTATTTCTGTTAGTTTTGAAGTCCGAGTACGTAGGTCAATGTAATGCCATACTTTCCATAGTTAAATGTGTCCATTTTATTTTAATCTTCAATATTTACTTGAAATTGATCATCGTCATCTTGGGGATTTCTATTAGCAACATCTTGTATATAATTGAGTAAAGCTCTACTAGGATATTGAATATGCTGTTGGTGTCGTGCCCACCCTAAAAACCATAAGATACTGGCTATGTGAGCACAGCATCCTATTGTTCTTGCACCAGACTTGCATGTACAGTAATGTCTTATTTGAAGAGCTTCTCCAATATCCATTGCTTCATTATTTTCTCTAATATCATTATTATTTGCTTGAAAAGATATCCAAATCATATGGCGAGTCGCATTTCTAAATCGTGAATATATTCTGAACCGCAGAAGTCCTGGTTCAATAATATTCCTGTCAAATTCAAAAATATCTGTACTATCATGATCAAGTTTATCTTGAATATAACTCGGAGCTAATTCAATTTGATATGGTCCATGCGTCAAACGTTTTAAAAACTCAAGGTCATAGCGCGGAAATTCAGGTACATGGCCCTGATTTAGTTGCTCCCAATTAGCATTTCTTCTATTATTTAATCCTTCTACTATAACCCTTTCCTGCAATTCATTAACTTCATTAATTTTTTCTTTAATACTGCGTGCTAATTCAGCAGTCTTATCTGCCATTAACAAAAGTCCTCTATACTTGTTAATGAGCGCTCCTGCTATTAAATAAAAGTCTCTAAGATGTAAGACATGATTTCTTATTATTATACCATCAAGAAATCTATAAATTGACTTAATGTGTCCATTTCGAGCCTCCACAGTCCAACGATTTATTGTTACTGTACGTGCGATGTTAGCATTACGAGTTGAAAGCTGGCGCTCATTTCCTTCTAAAAATGGAGGCATTTTTATTACATACCGTTCATTTTCCAAAAACTGAATTGAATCTCGATATCCTCTATCAACAATGAATACATCGCCATCTTGGAACCATTCATTGATATTATTTACATCTCTTTGAAAATTATTAACTAAAATAGAAGCATCATTATTTCGTGAATCAGCAAAATAAGAGCCACGGATATCTAAGATATAGCCATTGGGCGCCACGCTCATTTCAAGTTTAACTAGGTGACGACCTTTATGTACAGAATAAGATTGCCTCAAACTTCGATAGTTACCTGACTTTTCAATATAACTATAAGTTCCATCCACTATAACTATAGCCTTCTTTTGCTCTGGATTCTCATTGTACAATTCATTTGCAAACGGGTGTAACATGTCTTTCAATGTATGTTTGTCGATTTATGGCTCCAAGCCCAATGTTTTCTGGTACAAATTGCTGCATCAATGATAGTCTTACGACTTTTATGATCATGCTAACACGTTGCCTGTTCGAGTATTTAAATAAAATCTTTAAAAAAATCATCAGAAAACTCCGTGTTTCATTTTTACTAAAAAGGTAAGTAAGGATTGTTTTGTAACATGACGCATAAAATTATCTTCAGGTACGGGAACGCAATAGTTAAATAGGTCATCAAATTGAGGTCTAGTTAAAGATGTTAAATATAAAAACTCTGCATCTGTTAATAATTCGGTATCTAAAGGAGTTTGCTGATAATGTACTGCAAAGTCACGTAAACCTGCGAAAAAGTTACCAATTTCAGATCCAGTTAAAACAATAGGCCTTGTCAACGATTGAAAACCAACATAAAATATTTTTGAAAGAAAACTTTCATTATCAAGATGGTGCTGACAAACTCGAGATGCTGTAGGAATGTAAATACTAGTATCTATATAGATTTTTACCCTTGCTTTAACAGAAAGTCTGTGCATATTGTCTCTTAAATTATTACAAACCATACACGTGGTTGATGACTTTTGCTTTAATAACTTTTAATCGCAAGCTATCTGGATCCTGTAATGCTTCTAAATCACGATTGATAAGTGTATCACATGTTATGCAGATGCGAGAATTATTATCTACTTGCATAGGTGGATAATTAAGCTCTTGGCGATAGCCAATTGCTAAGTTTGTTTTCTCCTCGTTATCAAAATTGCGCATAAGGCGCATTGTACGCGGAAGAAAAAGATCATTGCAAACATAGCAACGCACTTGTTGAGCCATTTTAGTAATTATAAAATAACGTACAATTTATGAAAAATTGACTAAATAATTTTTATAATGATTAATTAAAATCTGTCTAAAATATTTTGAAAATTAAAAATAAAGAAAATGAATATTCTATTGTAAATAGAAATCGAAAGGATTAATAACAATTAGCGTTAACTAAGCTAGAAGTTTACTTTGCTGTTTCTTTTTAACAATGTAATAATAATTGATATTTGTTTATAATTAAACTGTTTAAGTTTACAAAACAAATGGCAAAAAACCAAACTATTCCCGGAAATAAAAAAAATGCAGTTATTTTAAAATATGGATTTAAAACACAAGTGCGTTTAGTGTTTTTAAATATAATGTTTTAGTTTATTTTTCTACACGAAAGTTAAGTAATGTCAAGCTGTCAATAATTCATAAGTTTTTAAATGTTTTTTAACATCTAAAAAATGTAAATAGAATTGCATTTAATATTAGCTATTGGTAACTACCGAAAATAGACTATGAAATTAAATTATGTTACAAAGATTATGAATTTATTATGCTTCTTTGGTCATCGGTAAGTAGGTCAATATCATTAATGTTTTAAACAGATTTAAGCTAGATTCAAATGAACTTTTGTGACTTAGAACTTAAGTTTGATTTAAGGAGTTAATAAGTAATAATATTTTGTAGTATTACATAATAAGCACTAATACTTTAGGTAGTAATACTTCCACTAGCTAAACTTAATATGTACTAATATTTTAAGTAGTAACAGTTTAAGTAGTAACCTTTGGTATGCTAGATATTATAGTATTTTAGAAATCAGACGCAGTTAATTCCTGCGACTGCAACCTATCCATACAAACATTCTTATTTTCTCTAAAGACATATAATATTGAGAAGGTTTTAATTTTTTTATTCAACATATTTGAATTAAGCAGTGATAAATAACATAAGTATACAAGCTTGCTAGAGCTTTTTTATTCTTTAACGCTATTCGACAGCTAGTTAACAGCTGTTAATTGCCAATTATGTTAATCAAAATATGAGATTTGAATGCAACAACGCCAAAAATATGAAAGAAAACAAACTTGATAGATTTTTCATTTTTAAAGCTTTTTTACAGCTAGTTGACAGCTGTCAATTGTCAATTATGTCAATTGGACATTAGATTTGAATTCTGCAACCCCAAAAACTTAAAGGTGTACAAGCTTGATGGATATTTTCATTTTTTAAACCTTCTTGACAGTTAATTGACAGCTGTCAATTGTCAATTATGTCAATTAGACATAAGATTTAAATTCAGCAACTCCAGAAACGAGTCCAGAAACAAAACTATATATAGATTTTAAAAAAATTATCTTTTAAAAAGTATTAAAAATGTTCAGAAAGTTGTAAATAATGATGGAACTACAGCAGCTTTGGAGCTCCGTAGCTCCCATAATGTTGATCATGGAACTACGTGCCCATGGAGACTTTTTTTCAGGATGACTAAAACTGTAATATTTTACTAAAATTAGCCAATTTGACGGAAACCACTGTTGCATAAGATCCGTGCGGGGTCCTTTCTTGCATTTAAGAGGGATGGGGTATAGCCTACTATCGGTCTGGAACAAAGCATTTTTCATTCAAACACCGTCATTACTTAATAGAAAAAGTATATATGGTTCAATTTTTATTTAAGGTATGTAGATCTTGTATAGATTTCTCTGAGATATAATCACAAATAAAGTTTCATGTTCCTTGCTCTTATGGTCTACTTACCTACGTTTTCTACAAATTTCTTAATTAAAACACCACTGCATCAGTTGATGATATCTTCAATATTATCTGTAATGACATCTCACTTTATCAACTCCTTAACAGGCAGATTGTTGCAAAATCTGTAACTAAGTGTGCTCTTATTTTACTAAATGATTTATTTAATTTTGTCATTTTGCCTTAATTCTCGATATTGTGTTATATTGTCTCATAAATGGATGTATTCTGTTAGATAATAAAGATTATTATTTATTTATTACTTATATTCATTTATTTATACAATATTAGTTTGTTGTAGATTGCCCGTTCGCTAGTTAGAATTGTCAATTTAAATGGAGTCCTTATGAATATTCTTGTGTATATCAGTGAGTCACCTTCAGCAAAATAGCCTGCAAATAGACAAGACAATGGTTTGTTTCTTTAAGTCAAACAAAGAGCGGTATACCGTTTCAACCCTGCCGGTCCTGTGTCGAAGCTAAATACTCTTAAGCCTAAAGTAAAAACGATGGAAACCAACACTCCAACTTAGCACAAGGATATGTCCTGCGATGTTAAAATGGCAAATACAGTTGTGTCCGCGATAATTCATTTTGGATAGATGCGTTTCTAGCGATTCAACAAAAAATCGGTAGAGGGAACCTTTATCTACATCGCATTTTAGTAAAAGGATCTGTCAATTCTGAACTTTCGTCGAAATTACGTAAAATCCAAAATGAGTGATTTTTGTTTACGCGTAATTCGAGGCAGCCTTCCTTTGTTCCCATCTAAAGGGGCCTAGAATGACACATTCCGCCCCCGCTAAAGATATTAAAAAGCCGGTATTGTTTGTGAAGACGTAGTTAAATCATTATATATATATATATATATATATATATATATATATATATATATATATATATATATATATATATATATATATATATATATATATATATATATATATATATATATATATATATATATATATATATATATATATATATATATATATATATATATATATATATACATTATACATATATATATATATATATATATATATATATATATATATATATATTGTAGCTTAAGACAATTTGTTCTTAGTTTGCGGCATCTTTTTCCGTACCCTGTGAGAAGTTGTTTGTCCCACGCTTGAGCGCAATTTTGTAAGGTGTGCTAATTTTGCTTTATTTTTCGCCCCATGTAGACTGCGTCATTTTGTAACATTTTTAAATACTGGACGCCCCAAGCTTGAGCACAATTTTCTTGCAGCCCCGCTTTAATTTCTGATAATGAATTGAGTGAGACCTGATTTTAAAGGAACTAAAGAAATTAAAGAAATACTAGCTCAGTTTTCCTTGGTAGAGAGATATGGGTAAGAGATAATTTTTGTACGTCTTTTTGGAATTTAATTCTATTTTTAAAGAAACCTCAGTTGTACGACTTTTTTTTGGGCACCACTCATTTTAAAATAGAAACGGTTTTAACTTCAGCTAAGAAAAATGAGAAAAAACTGAAGTGTTTTATGGATATTACTAAAAAGAAATTAGTCTAGCACAACTGATCCTGAAAAGAAAAATAAATATTCAGTGAGACACTAGCTTTAATCAACAAAAAAAAGAATTTATTCATGTTTTTTAAAATGAAAATAAAAAGTTCTAACCTTTACAGTTATACCAAAAAATTCTAGCCTAAATAGTAGTTGTTACATTTAAACTTTAAACTTTTACAACCCCCGAAGGCGAGACATCGTGTTTTACACTTCACTTTTTTGTCTGTTATACGTTGCTGTTAATGCACTACTCTCAAATAAGTCTATTGGAGGGAGTTTTGTTGACTTACTGTTTTTCAGTCCTGCTGTGATGGACTTCGCCCGATTTCACACTTTTTCTTAACACTTAGAAAGCTCACTACAGCTTTTATTGTCGAAACTGGTACTTTTACTTAGCGGCTTCTGAAAAAAAATTAGCCTACTTCGGCTAGATGGAAAATAGCCTCTCGGCTAGACGGTACTGCCTGGTCTGCGGCTCGATCGAAAAAAAGCCATGCTGGTAGTTTCTCAGGCCCTTAAATAATCGTGCGATTTTTGCCGGTAATATCCGGACGCTCCAATCAAAACTCCGGGTCAAACATTTCGCCAATCGCGGCCTGGCGGTAGGTTCGATCAGCAACCCGCACCACACAGTATATACTGAATGTCCTGAAACTTTTGTTTAATATACCGGTCGATGTTTTAAAATAAAAATAAATACAATTCGAAGTGAAAAATCAGTAACATTGCATGGTCTTAAAATCCAGGAAAAAATGAATGTTACATTTACCCCCTTCCAAAAAGAAATAGACTACACTAGTCTATTAAACTAAGGCTACTGATGAAAAGGTACAAAGTGGTACACTATCACTTAATACTAAGGTCAGAACTTAAAACAAAATTACAAACTTCGGTCCTTACTACTAGACTTAATTCTATTAAGCACTAATATTAAGTACAATGAAAACCAAATGAAAATTTTTGCATGTACACAAGAATCTTATAACTAGACTTAACTTAATTAAGCACTAAGGTTAAGTACTTCAAAAAGCAAATAAAAATCCTTGCATGAACATAAGAAATACCTGTTCAAAGTAACAATCGCGGTCTTCTTATATAAAAGAATCAGCTCTGTTATTGTTACCAAAACAAAAAAATAACTGTCTAGACTCTTGTCTAAATCAAAAAAAGTGAACTGAAATAAAATATGAACACCTGCCTTAAGATATTTTAAGGATTGTCTTAAACATTTTCTATGTCAGCAAAAGAAATTTAGAAAAATTCTTAAATAAAGAAAAATAAAAAACTGATTCTAGTGCAAACACTTACACTAAAAAGAAAAAGTCTTGTCAGACCAATTAGCACTAGGCCAAAAAAATAATATCTGGATAAATATCCAGACAAACGCTCGGGAAAAATCGCTATCCATGCTCTAGCTCATCGCTAAGAGGACATTCTAAATCTAGTATCACTACTAGTCGCACTCAGAAAATAATCGCACTCTATATCGCAATGTCGACGTCCTAAGACATCTAGACATGCTAAAGTCGCTAGGGAAAACGCTCTGGTTGATCGCCAGAAAACACGTCAGCTCATCGCCAACAAAACACTCTGGTATCGCCAGAAAAAACTCGGCTCCTCGCCAAGAAAACACTCTGTAAATAGTCCTCGACTACACAAAGTCTGCGTTCTAAAAGAACAAACTCGCCATGAACATAGTGAGCAGCTATAAAAGCTAACTAAATCACTATAAGCGCAGTGAATAGCTACAAAAGCTAAAATTCACTCTTAACACAGTGAATAGCTATAAAAGCTAAAATTCACTCTAAACACCGTGAATAGCTATAAAAGCTAAAATTCACTAAACTGAATGATCCTGCTTCAAAAAGCAATGTTCACTAAGAACAGAATGATTAGTCCGCGCGCAACTAACATTCTAGGAAACATTCCCAACATAACTATATGAGACAGCAAGTCTCGAAATAGGACCTCCCTAAAGTCATAATCCTATATAGGAGTCCATAAGCAAAACGACTCAAAATCTCGCATTTTGAGCACATGCCCTCAGGCAACCAACATACACCGAAATATATACAGAAATATGTACAGTAATATATACAGAAATATATACAGGAGTTCAAATCCCAAACTCTTGGTTATGATAACTCCATACTGAGCTTGGTGAAAGCTCTTAGCAAAGCTAATCCAATCTTCGGCACATCGCACCAAAGTGACAAATCTGCCTAGAAACATGAGCCAGAAAAAAAAAACGCTCTCCGTCATTCTTCAGGGTGGCTACACAGAGAAATAAAACTTAACCAGCATTGCGCCTCTTCAAGTTGCATGAAGAACCCTCGTGTACTGGTCTCGCCCTAGAACAACAACGAAAAACATTCAATCCATCCCACATAACAGGAGACAAACACTTCACCACGATATACTGAATGGTGGAGACAAAAAAAATACAGAATTGGTGACCCTGGAGTCCACCAACAAAAGGGAGTAGATTATAGCATCCACTAAACTAAAACGGTGTCTACCACACCACCATAAGTCAAAAAAAAAATTAATCAATAGGGTGTTCCGAAATACACTACTGCCAACAGCCTGTCACCACTAATAGGCTAATTGGAGCTGAGGTCGACTACAGTAGTTAGGCTCTCCTTTGGTTCAAATAGAAATAACCATTGGGTAACAAAACCCCTAAAGGTCCCAAAGGTCAAACGTTCACCCCCCATAGACTACCCTTCCAATCAGTCTGTTCCTCAGGAAGACTAACTCCCTGCCAAACGTCGTAACGGCATCTGTTAGCACCCGGTGCATCACAGCCTGTAAAAACAGATAACTCATGGGATACAACCTAAAAGGTTTACAAGGTTGACTTAACCAAGCTTCTAACGAAATTTTAAAAAACGAAAATGAGCTTAAAAAGGCTACATGAAACAAAAATTGCTCAATTTTCCGGTGGCAACGCAACAAAACTTTTGAAGACGACAAGAGCTTTCCCAGCTTAATCAGAAACAAGAAGAAAACATCGTTGACAGCTAAAATATTCGATCATGGTGTTAATCGTCTCCCTAAACAATAGCCTCTAGAAGAAACTGCTACAGGTATCAGGCATAACCGTTTTCTGTCAGCCCAAACTTCTAGATTACCTCTTGGAAATCTAAAAATTCGGTTAGGAATCTTCCTTCACTGCGCTTAGCCTCTCTTGACAAGGTTCTCATCTCGGTATCAGATTTTGATCATTTCTTTGTGAAACGACTGTCTTACTCTGCTCTCATCTCCTGTAAATGATCAGCCTTTAGTTCTCCTGCAGAACTTCAATTTTCTATCAATCTGATAGTAAACCGAAAAAAAAAAACTCAACATACGCCTATGAGTCCATGCAAAAAAATTTTTAAAAAATTTGTGACTCAAAGGTAACGTTTAAACGGCTCTGAAAAAAATAGAAAATACCCTCAGTTTGTCAATTCAGAAGAAGATCTAAATCAAAATAATCCAAGTCTTAGACTTACTGGATAAACCAAAATCAATTTACTCTTAATTGCACCCAACATATACCATTAAGGTAATAAAAATACACCCACTCGGGTAACAAACTTTGAAATTGCTCATAAAAAAATTTTTTGACTCAACATCATACTACACGAGCTACATCTTGCGCTTGTCCTAACTCAAGATCACCTTGGATTGCCTCTAATCAAAATTTCGCTTCCAAGTGCCAAGAACTGGATATTATTTGGGGTCATAAGCAAATCAAATCCCGCGACCACCGACATACCAGTCTTATGATATATCCTGAGTGTGACTCCTTCGCAAGCTCGCAACAGCTGAGTCGATGCTAAACATCAACCACAATCAACCTAAGTTTGGGATATGGCCAATACCCAAAACCTTAGCACAAAACTATAAAAGTAAGCTATCCTCAGCTCAACTTTTATAACAGGCAAAAAAACGAGGTCGTCACCTCTACAGAGCAACATCAAAAAAAATTTAAGCAATTAAGATAATGTAAATATAAATTATTCTTCTTCTGACAAACTTTCATTAGGGTTAGGTTCATTGAATGGTTTTAAGTCTTTAATATGCCATCGTCCTACTTTAGTCCCATCTAAATTAACTAAACCATAAACTAAATCCGAAATCTTTTCTCTAATCACGCAATGCACATACTTAGGTACCAACTTAGATGTGAATTTATCTGCTGCACTGGAAAGAATTTTATTTTTTCGCCAAACGTGATCACCTATATTAAAGGCAAAATCCCTTTTCCTAAGGTTGTAAGACTTACTGTTCCGTTCATAAGCCTTATGTATCCTACTACGCACGTCGGTGAAAATATCTTTTAAACCCTTTAAATTTTCGGCGTACTCACCCCTGTTACCCGGAATTATTTCGCTGTCAATATTGACATCCAAATCTAAATTTTTATAATACGATCCAGATAGAGGTATATGTCTGCCGTAAACTAAGAAAGACGGTGTGAACCCTGTTACTTCGTGTCTTGCCGTATTTATCGCTTGTTGGATTTTGGAAATATTGTCATCCCAAGTGTCATGTGAATCCACGTAACTTCTTAAAGCGGTCCCGACTGTTCGGTTATTACGTTCCACAAAATTACATTGGGGAGAGTACACGGGATTAAAACGGATGTTAAAACCATAAGTTTCACTTAAGCTCTTAAAACTTTTAGAGGTAAACTGAGTACCGTTATCGCATATTAAGAGCGATGGAACACCGTGGATTAGAAAGACATTATTTTCCAAAATTCTCTCTATATATCCAGCTTTAGAGCTTTTCAAAGGAAATAGCATGGTATACTTTGTAAACCAGCAAGAAACCACGAGAAGCCATTTATTTCCCTTTTTTGAACGTGGGAATGGGCCTACTAGATCAGCTGCTATGACTTGAAAAGGGTAATTAACCGTTTTCTCTTTTCCCATCAGTCCCATAGGTAGTGTATTTGGAGATTTCTGCGCTCCACATACTTCACAAGTCCTCACAAACTTTACGATATCAAAACGCATTTTTGGCCAATAATACTTTTCCTGAACCCTGTGAAGAGTTTTATAAAAGCCAAAATGACCAGAAGTAGGAGGAGTGTGACACATGTCTATAACTTCCTCTCTCTGTGGTTTAGGAACTAGTATTTTCCACTCGGGTACATTAATTTTTAAAGGCAACTGGTTTGGGATAAATTTGTACACGAAATCATTTTCCACCTTCCACTGTGGAAAATTTTGAGGAGATTCTTTAATTTGCTGCCGTAAATTGTCGTACCATGGGTCAATGCGATCTACATCTACTGTATCAATTCTTACGCCAAACTGTGCATTAAGACTGTTTTCGTCCGCTGTATGATCTGGGATTCTTGACAAAGCGTCAGGAATAACATTGTGGACTCCTTTTCTATGAATTAAAGTAAACGTGTGTTGTCTCAGCCTAATCGCCCAACGCGCTAGTTTGCCACTAGGGTTTTTAATAGAATTAAGCCACAATAAGCTATAATGATCTGTTATGACCGTGAAAGGAACACCTTCTATGTAAGGTCGAAAACTTTTCGATGTTAAAGAGTACTGCTAAACATTCTTTTTCAACAACCGAATAGTTACGTTCAGCCTTTGATAAAGTTCTACTGGCATACGCTATCACCCTTTCCTCACCATTGATTTTCTGTGTTAGGACGCCCCCTAAACCAGTATTAGAAGCATCACTAGAAATATAAAACTGTTGGGAAAAGTCTGGTTGGGATAAAATGGGAGCTGAAACCAATAGTTCTTTAATCTTTATAAAAGATTCTTCGGCTGCCTTTGTCCAATCTATTGATTGTCCTTTTTTTCGTCCTTTCAAAAGATCATTAATAGGCGACAACAGGGTAGAAAAATTCTCAATGAAACGTCTATACCATGAACACATTCCTACGAAGCGCTTAACTTCCGTAGTATTAGTAGGTCTCGCATAATTAACCATGCTTGCTACTTTATCCGGATCGGTACGCAAGGAATTTGAGCCTACAATATAGCCTAAAAACTTTAGAGAAGTTTTGAAAAAATCACATTTGCTCAAATTTATCGTCAGTCCGGCCTCTTTCAATTTATCTTTTACTTCCTTAAGTAAGCGAATATGCGATTCGAAGTCTTCCGATGTTACTAAAATATCATCAAGATAGGTAAAAATATGTGGCTCATATTTCGGACCAAATATGGCGTCCACTAAACGTTGCTGAGTTTGAGCAGCGTTCTTAAGACCAAACGGCATAGTGACGAACTGAAATAGACCTCGGCCTACTACTGCAAAAGCGGTCTTTTCTTTAGAGGATTTGTCTAAAGGAATTTGCCAGAAAGCCTTTCTAAGGTCTATCGAAGATACATACTTAGCATTCCTGAGTGATGTCAAAATTCTGTCGATGTTCGGTAATGGGTAGTTATCAAATTTGCTGACCTCGTTGAGCTTTCTTCCGTCAAAGCACAGACGATACTGTCCATCGGCCTTTTTCACCAATAAGATTGGAGAACACCAAGGACTGTTTGATTCTTCAATCACTCCGAGTTTCAACATTTCGTCTAACTCTTTATTTAATACTTTTGACATATAAGGAGACATGGCGAAGGGCCTTGTCTTTACAGGACTGGCATCAGCCGTATCTATAGACATCTTGATTTTATTCGTTCGGCCTAACCTATCTTTACTGCTTATTTCATTGAAAGAGCTTATTACTTTTTTCTGCTTTTAAGCGTTCCGTCCGCGAGAGATCATCTAGGGTACATAGACGCGAGAAAAGGTTTTCAAAAGAACTTTCTGAATAACAATCTTTAAAACTTGTTTGAGAATTGACTTCTAGGGACTGTGGATACCACGAATTATTTTAAAATTTACTAAAATTCCGAATTTTTGTGCAAAATCACATCCTAGAACCAAAGTATGTGATAGAGAAGGTACTACTAGAGCAGAGATTACTAAACAATGACCATTGCAGACTAGCGGCAACTCAACCGTACCTAAAACTTTTAGACGGCTGCCATCTGCAGTGGTAACACTTCTATTTTTGACGTGGCATATTTTTATACTTAAACGACTTAAAATCTTAATACCATTCTGACCTACAACGGAGGCATTTGCACCAGAGTCAAATAAAGCCGAGAAATGGGCACCTAATAGATTTATCTTGATATGCGGTCTGTTGTCTAAATATTTATGCACGAATAAAGGAGACATGTGACCATTTGGAGAAGCAGGAGTTTTAACTTGAGAAGGATAATTTTTATTAGACTTAAAAAAATCAGAAACTTTTTGTAACCATTTAGTCCAATCCGATCTACTGGAATATTTTTGTTCGTCCGTGTTTCTAGAACGTTTTGGATTAGGGGCTTTACTGCGAACATGAGCTTGTGACTTCGCCGAAAGATTAGAGGCTTTTTTGTTGGACTTAGGATATCCGCCTCGGTAATATACCGTCCTTACTCGTTTTTTGTACATTTGGGGCATGATGTTAGTCTCACACCTGTTGTTCCACATTTGAAACAAAATACCCTCTTTGGTGCTGTACAATTTTGGTAAGTGTGATTCGGGCCTGTGCAATTCCAACACGTGAAAATTGCCTTAGGTGAAACCGGCTTGTCGTTCACTTTAGCTGCAGTGTCGCTAATTTTAGAGTCATTATCTTTTCCTTTACCCGTTTTCTGGTTACTCCTAGGGTTCCGATTTACATTCCCAACTTTATTTGTCGAGACTCCACTTTGGCCATTTGGATTATACCTTACCTGGTGTATATTAGTTTCGCTTTTTGGTCTGCTCTTTTCTAACAAATAATCGGACTCTTCAAGTTTCCTACATAACCCGGCGAGTTCGGCTACCGAATTTATATCTAGTAGAGCTAACCGATTGACGAAACTAGGCAGAATATTCCTACGTATAAATTTAACTTTGGTACATTCCAAAGGCTTGATGGACAACCTACAAAATAAAGATTCCATGTGGGCAATAAAAATCACAGTGGACTCATCCTTCTTTTGTCGCCTCCTCTTTATTTCTGACCACAATTCTTCATCATCATCACAGTGCAAGAAGTCCTTCTTTAGCCTATCTACCAAGGAATGCCAGTCGTTGACACTTGATTTTATGCTTCTATACCAAATGAAGGCATCGCCAGTGAAAAATTCAACAGCAGAGCTGAAAAGTTCATCTTCCGATACTTTCCTAGCTTGAGCTATTTCAGTCAGCCTCTCCAAAAAAGGATAGAGTCTCTTTGAGTCTCCATTAAATTTCAATTGCCATTCGCTGACAGGAATATTTCTGGCTGCGCAATTCACGATTGGAGCTGGTACGTTTATGACTGGGGTTGTAATAGGCAGCTGTGGTAACTCATGGCCAGGAGCTATCTTTTCGGCAAGATTTGCTTCCATGAGTACACACGTAGCTATTGTTTCTTGAACATATTTGGAAAACTTCGACGCTTCCTCTTCGTCATCCGGCATGGGAATTCTTTGTACGCGACCCGCTACATGCGATAAACGTGATTTAACCCGGTGTACAAGTGAATCATTTGGATCACCGTCATAACTATCGATTAAGTTTTGGATTGAATTTAAACTCTTTTCGATACCAGCCGTTTCTTCTTTAAAAGACAGGGTGTCATCCCCTATTTTTATCGTTTTTCCCGGCTCATTAATTTCTTTACTTAAGATCCTCGTTAGAATCTTTCTTTTATCTGCGACCGGACGTTCTGAGAAAGTACGACGGATTTTTAGTTCATAGTCTAATTCATATTCCAATAGGTGATTGACTTTAAAATTGAAGGCTTCCATGATAAATGAATACTATAAAATTTAAAAGAATTGTTTAAAAAGCCGTGAAAAATATTTCTCCTGTGCTCCCAATAGTCAAAAAAAATAACAAAATCTGTAAAGGCACTTAAAATATGTAAACTTCTTTACCAAACTTTAAAAAAAATCTTCAACAATTTCAAAAAAATTTCTAAGTATTGCCTCGTATTAAAATCCTTTTATTAAGATATCTTAAGAATTTCCTATAAAAAAATCTCTAGATATCGTTTCGTATATCAGCAAAGTATTTTTAATATTCATGCAAAATATAGGTGAGAAAAAAGAACAGTTTTTTGTTCGGTTATCCGCAAAATAAATCAACAATGCAAAATTAAAGTCGACCAACACATCTGCCAATCTGAACTATAAAGCCAGCTTTTAAGAAAAAAGTAGGAATCTCTTATCTTAGAGTCAACAACAAAATTCAAATATCTATATCAGATAAATTGAAATAAAAAAATTCTACAAATTTCCTGCTTTTGTCTTACTGCTATAGTGTAGTTTCGTTTAATAAATATTATGAAATAAAATATCTGCAAAGTTAGAGCTTTTATTTTGTTCGAAAGCTAGTACACTGAACCCTTTTTTTAAAAAATAAAATTCCAAAAGCCCCGCGTTGACAGCGCTATTTTGTAGCTTTTGAAAAATTGTTCTTTGTTTGCGGCATCTTTTTCCGTACCCTGTGAGAAGTTGTTTGTCCCACGCTTGAGCGCAATTTTGTAAGGTGTGCTAATTTTGCTTTATTTTTCGCCCCATGTAGACTGCGTCATTTTGTAACATTTTTAAATACTGGACGCCCCAAGCTTGAGCACAATTTTCTTGCAGCCCCGCTTTAATTTCTGATAATGAATTGAGTGAGACCTGATTTTAAAGGAACTAAAGAAATTAAAGAAATACTAGCTCAGTTTTCCTTGGTAGAGAGATATGGGTAAGAGATAATTTTTGTACGTCTTTTTGGAATTTAATTCTATTTTTAAAGAAACCTCAGTTGTACGACTTTTTTTTGGGCACCACTCATTTTAAAATAGAAACGGTTTAACTTCAGCTAAGAAAAATGAGAAAAAACTGAAGTGTTTTATGGATATTACTAAAAAGAAATTAGTCTAGCACAACTGATCCTGAAAAGAAAAATAAATATTCAGTGAGACACTAGCTTTAATCAACAAAAAAAAGAATTTATTCATGTTTTTTAAAATGAAAATAAAAAAGTTCTAACCTTTACAGTTATACCAAAAAATTCTAGCCTAAATAGTAGTTGTTACATTTAAACTTTAAACTTTTACAACCCCCGAAGGCGAGACATCGTGTTTTACACTTCACTTTTTTGTCTGTTATACGTTGCTGTTAATGCACTACTCTCAAATAAGTCTATTGGAGGGAGTTTTGTTGACTTACTGTTTTTCAGTCCTGCTGTGATGGACTTCGCCCGATTTCACACTTTTTCTTAACACTTAGAAAGCTCACTACAGCTTTTATTGTCGAAACTGGTACTTTTACTTAGCGGCTTCTGAAGAAAATTAGCCTACTTCGGCTAGATGGAAAATAGCCTCTCGGCTAGACGGTACTGCCTGGTCTGCGGCTCGATCGAAAAAAAGCCATGCTGGTAGTTTCTCAGGCCCTTAAATAATCGTGCGATTTTTGCCGGTAATATCCGGACGCTCCAATCAAAACTCCGGGTCAAACATTTCGCCAATCGCGGCCTGGCGGTAGGTTCGATCAGCAACCCGCACCACACAGTATATACTGAATGTCCTGAAACTTTTGTTTAATATACCGGTCGATGTTTTAAAATAAAAATAAATACAATTCGAAGTGAAAAATCAGTAACATTGCATGGTCTTAAAATCCAGGAAAAAATGAATGTTACAAATATATATATATATATATATATATATATATATATATACATATATATATATATATATATATATATATATATATATATATATATATATATATATATATATATATATATATATATATATATATATCAAGGATTTTCTACAGCTAACGCTGTCTTCTTTCTGCCTTTGATTCCATCCGTTTCTATCTTCCCAGTCTCCATCTGTTAGACCCCTGTCCTCCATAGCCTCGTCCACATCGTCTCTCCACGATCGTCTGGGTCTTCCTCTTTTTCTTCTCCCTATAGGGCTCCACTTCGTTATTTTCTTTATCCACCTATTACCTTCGCTCCGTCTTATGTGTCCATACCATTTTAATCGTTTTTCTTCAATGGTGTTTATTGCGTTCTCCTTGATGTTCATTCTGCTTCTTATTTCTTCATTTGTTATTCTCTCCGTACGTGTCACTCTACAATATCTTCTCCAATACTCCATCTCTACCGCGTTAATTTTAGATTTATTTCTTTTATTGATTGTCCATGTTTCTGACTCGTATGTCATTATGCTTTGTATTATTGATTTGTATATGCGTGTTTTGTTACTCTTTGTAATGTGTTTGTCCCAATCGAATTTAATTGTCTTAACGCATGTCCGCGTTTGTCCTAATCTAGCTTTGATTTCTTCCTCTGATGTTGCGTTTTTTGAAATGATGGTTCCTAAATATTTAAATCTATCGGTTCCTTTGATTATTGTTTCTTTATCGACCTCTCGATTCTCTGCATTTCCGTCCTTTGTTTTTAGATATTCCGTTTTATCAAAGTTTATTGCTAATCCTGCTTTAGTGTATTCTTCTTTCAGTTTTCTTACCATATAACTGAGGTCTTCCTCATCTTGCGCTTTAATTACTTGGTCGTCTGCGAAACTTAGAGTATATAAGTAATCTGCTCGTATTGGGATTCCTTTTCCACTACATTTTTGCTTCCATTTTTTTAATGTTTGTTCGA
Source organism: Pachyrhynchus sulphureomaculatus (assembly GCA_019049505.1). Taxonomy (NCBI): domain Eukaryota; kingdom Metazoa; phylum Arthropoda; class Insecta; order Coleoptera; family Curculionidae; genus Pachyrhynchus; species Pachyrhynchus sulphureomaculatus. The sequence goes on from CM032449.1 coordinate 41,077,165, forward strand.
GGTATATTTTGAATAGTGTTGGGGATGTAGAGCATCCTTGTAATAGGCATTTTGATGTTTGGAGTCTCTTCCCTATTTTTTGTCCTATTTTTATGTTCACTGTGTTGTTTTCGTAGAGAGCTTTTACTGCGTATATTAGTTCTTTGTCAATGCCTATTTCTTTCATTGCGTTCCATAATCTTTGTCTTGGTACTGCGTCATAGGCCTTTCTTATGTCTATGAAGGCTAGATGAACTTCTTTATTCTTTGCCAGTTTTTTTCCATTGTTTGTTTTATAGTGTATATGTGGTCTATGCATTATTTTTCAGCCGTAAAGCCTGCTTGATCTTTTCCAATTTTTCCTTTTATATTTTCCTCTATGATATTTTTAATAATTTTTCCTTACAAACGTCTCATACTCGATATTAGGTTTAGGCCTCTATAGTTTGTGCATTTTCTGCGGTCTCTCTTTTTAAATATAGATACTATATAGGCATTCCTCTGGTATTTTTTCTCCATTTATCGCTCTGTGGAACATGTTTCTCAGCATTCGATATAATTTATTAGACCCGAACTTAATCATTTCATTTACCACACCTCCAGGCTCTGCAGATTTATTATTTTTGAGTATTTTTATTGTCTTCTTTACTTCTTCATAGCTTAGTTCTATCACTTTTTTTCCTTATTCTGTTCTTCTTCAGGGTTCTCTTAGCAGTTTTTTATAATATTCTTCCCACTCGCTTTCTGACTCTGTGCTTCTAGTTCCTCCTATATACTGTTCTACATGTTCGCACGATATTTCCCATCTCTGGTTCTTTTCTTTGTTTATCATCCTTCTCGTTTCTGCATTTTTCTCTTTATATCTCTGTAGATCTTCTTCTGATTTTGTATTCACCCATTTTTCGTATAGTCTTTTTTTCTCTTTTATAGATTCTTTGGTTTTTTTTCACAGATTCTAATTTTATGTTTCTTATTCTCGTTGTCTTCTTTACCTAATGCTTCTAGGGCCGCTTGTTTGATGCATTCTTTTATGTGGTCATACATCTGTTGGAGATTGTCGTAGTTAAATTCATTTAATTTTTGATCTAATCGTCGTCTATATAGGTCTCTTATCGTTTCGTCTTGCAGTAAGTGTATTTTATATTTTATTTCTTTGTCTGCTTTTCCTGTTATCTCATTAATATTTCTGTTTTCTTTATCTATTGTTCCTGTTTGTCTTATTGTCTTGTACCACGGTACTTTTATGTTTGCTACTAATAGTCAAATAAGTAAATCATTTAACGAGACGAAAAATGTCGACGACTTGCCAAAACATGGCTCGGTAGACAAAGTCACTCCGAAAGTAGAAAAACAAATCGTATTTTTGTTTTGACGGGACCTGAAATTTACGCTGCATCAAGGAGCGGCAAAATTGAATCGGGTTTGAATGTATCCCATGAGACCATTCGACAACATCTTCGTGGTCATGATGACAAATTTCGAAGCACGTTGAAGAAACCTTTGCTGGCCGAAAATCACGTCGCGAAACTGCTCGCTTGGGCCCACGATAATATACTAGAGTATAGAACTATTGAAAACGTTTGGTCTCTTGTAAAGAAAAAGCTCAGAGGATAGATAAGGATTTTGACTCAGTTGTCTCGCGAGATTCAAAAAATTTGCGGAGTATGCAGAAAATCTCGTCAACAGCATGCCCCGAAGAAGAAAGGCGATTATTGATGCAGGAGGTGATTGGACAACTTACTAAGGCAATTGTGCCGTTGTTACCACAACAAAGAATACCTTGATGGGAAGAAATATTCTCGAAATACATTTTTTCAAGAATACCAGCGGTCACTTTCTTACTTTACAGACTGTATAAAAATTGTTATTTTTTGTGTAAATATTTCGGAAAACTATGTTTGCAGGGTTATTTGAGGCAACTATAAGCTTCAGGCGTCCCATAAAAAGGTTACTTTTGACTCATTTGTAATATAAAACGTAAATTAATAAACGAAAACAACCTTTATTATTTAAAAACTTGAGCCTTTGGAAATAATTTTTTGAAAGCGTCGAATCTAAATGTAAACTGTTACGTTTCCGGGACTCTTCTCTGCATGTCGTTTCCATGATCGCTGTCATGTTGTGCTGGATATTTCCATTTAAATGTTTCAGAGAGTGAGAATTGTTCCTGTAATTTCAATTTCCAAAATCTCATAGAGAAAAAAAATCCATCGGCATCAAATCAGAGTTTTGGAGTAGTACTTAACAAGTAGGCTGAAAAGTTTTTGGTCTAGCTATTTAAAACACATTTTTTTTTGCAAAATTCGACTTTATTCATCAATATAGTCTCCTTTAAGAGCAATACAATCAGTTCAACGCTTTTCTAACATTTCTATACCTTTCTTGAGAAGGATTTGTCTTTGCCTTCAAAATAGGCCTCAGTTTCGGCGAGTTCATTGGAGCCTTTCCCGCGAGCATTTTTTTGAGGTCTGCGAATAGATAATAGTCGCTGGGGGCCAAATCTGGAGAACACGGTGGATGAGGAGGCAATTCGAATTTCGGTTCATTCCATTTTGCCATCGTAACCATTGACTTGTGACACGAAGCATTTTGATGAAAGAGCACCTTTCTCTTGTTCATTTGGGGCCGTTTCTTTGCGATTTCTGCCTTCAAAAACACCAATAACTTTATATAATAATCGCTATTGATGGTTTTTCCCTTTTCAGCATAGTCGATGAAAATTATTCCATGCACATCCCAAAATCTAGAGGCCAAAATCTTCCCAGCTGACTGTTGTGTCTTTGGTCGCTTCGGGCGACTTTCACCGGCTGCTGTTCACTCAGCTGACTGCCGATTTGATTCCGGTGTGTAGTGGTGGATCCATGTTTCATCCAATGTCACATATCGCATGAAAAAATCCTTTTTATTGCCCTTAAACAGGTCCAAACAGCGCTCAGAATCATTATTACCCATTTCGAAAAGAGCTCTCTTAAGCCCAAAAGTTCATGGAAAATATGATCAACACGTTTTTTTGATATCTTTAGGGTGTCAGCTATTTCATGCATTTCACTTTACGGTCATCCAAAACAATTTTGTGTAACACTTATCAAGCCATTGCTTTGATTGGTATTTTTCCCATCAAAAAACAGTGTTTAATTAACACACGAAATTCGATTTTTTCCATTGTTTTGAAAATACCAAACGTAGCGTCACTAAAATCACTGTAACTTGTAACTAATCGTCAAAATATGAAATTTTCACATATATCGTTTGAAGGTTGGCACTTCCTTTTTTGAAAAGGGCGACTCTATTGTCAATATGTCAATTTCTTAGTGAAAATTTGTTGAATGGGCAAAGATGTGCTTGAATTTTGTGATGTTACTCCATACTTCTGAAATTAGATGCCTTGGTTACAACTATCAAAATTTGGTAAAGCTTCCAATCATCTAGATATATCGCTCTGAATTAACAGTTATGCGGCCTCTACTAAATCTACTTAAAAAGTACGGGCCGAATATTCTACGTGCCGACATTATGGCCCAGTGTCACTCTAGGGAATATTAAGGCTTTTGATGGTGTTGTTTCGATATTTTAGATGCCAACATGGGCGTAGCCAGGGGGAGCAGGGAAGGGTAGCTGCCCCCGCCCAAGATCCTTGAGGGCCTAAAAAATTATAATAATAATAAACCAAAAACATTAGTGGAATTTTGAGTTTTGAGAAGCTGTCCCCTCCCCAGCTCAGAAGCTGGCTATATCCATGGATACCAATAATACTGATTTTCATTAGACGAGGCCCCTATGGTAGAAATATGCTTCATCCGAGAATAAGATGGCAAATGTTGAAAACCGTTGAAAAATTTGATTATCAAAGTTGCGCCTCTGAGCTGTATTGGCCTTAATTATTGCAGCAGTTGTATCTTATAGGGATGCATACATAAACCTTGACCAAAAACGCATTGAATTAGTAGCGTATTCAGTGCTTCTTCAAGGAGGAAAATATAATTATAAAGGCAGAACTACTTTTAGAGGGTGCGGAGGGGTAGGAAAATCAGAACCGCTACCTACAATGGAACTTTGGTAGAAATTTTCACCCAATTTAAAAATCGAATCCTTAATGACCGCGGGCGTGAACATTTTTCATAAAAGATTATCCTTAATAAAACAAAAGTCCCGATCCTTAAGGGATTATTTTCTACATTAAAAAAATATCGAGGGCACATCCCCCGGATGTAACGATGCCTGGACATATTTACAGTACTATCTTCGAATCTTAGTCTGCTGCTACTAAGTCTACATATTTTTCCTTAACTGAAATCCCTTGATGAAAAAAAGGCCCTCCTGCACTAGAACTTTGAAAGTTTTGACCCTCTTCAATACAGTAAATTAAAAATTAGTGACTGAAATTGTTCACAAAAAGAACCATAATAACTTGAAACGCATTTTAACATTTGATGACGGGAAAGGGGAGATTTTTCAGAATAAAAGAACCTCAATCTACAGCGGATGGATGGATGGATGGATGGATATTAGGAAGAGGCGCGTCGACGTCTGTGGTCATTTAGCGCCGTATTTCTAGGTGGTGCTCTGAACATATTATATGTTTTGTATTATATTAATATCTTTTAGGTATTTAAATAAGGATTTTATGCATTCTTGATCCTAAGCTTGAATGTATTGCAGTGGTTTGTCTATACCATATTTTTGTCTTATCGGCGGATAGTGTCTTGCTGTGGGTATATGTTTCACTGTTAAAGGTAGATTGCAGGCATGACACGTTGGTGGTGACTCGTTCTTGAGTAGGTGAGAGTGGGTTAAGTGTGTATGTCCTATCGCGATTCTTCTCAATACGACATTCTCTCTTCTGGTGACGGTATCAGATTCCAGTGGGGGAAAGACAGTTTGTTTGACCTCGCTCAATTTGTTTGTTCCTTCCAGTAGGTCCCATTCTAGTTGAAAAATGTTCTGAATAGTGTTTTTTATGTGTGTTATGAAATCTTGGGGGTACTGGAGGTGGGAATTAAAGTTCCTAGGTTGATGGCTTCTTTGGCGGCCAGATCTGCGCTTTCATTTACTTGGATGCTGGAGTGACTAGGGACCCACATGATTGTTATACTTATTTTCCTTTGGAAACTAATTTGTATTAAGTCAAAGATGTCAAGGACGTACCTGTTTTTAAAGTTTCTTGTTTTTATTGAATCAGTGAGTATTAAATATTTAGTGGATAGCTGGGTTGTTATGGCAATCTTAAGGGTTTCTCTAATCGCCAATAGTTCTGCTGAGTATACTGAGGTGTGCATTGGCAGTTTAAATCTTTTTGTGAATGAGTTCGTTACTACTGCTGCTCCTACCCCCGATTGAGTTTTCGAGCCATCTGTGTACATTTGATAGTGAGCACTATATTTTTGAGATATTAGATTTCCAAAAGTTAGTTTTTTTAGTTCGTTTGGAGTGTTTTTGTTATCTCTCCAATAGGGATAAATCAAGATTGGGAGTCCATGCCATCCATGGTGGAAATATAGGGAAGCTTGATGAGTCTATGGTTTTTAATAAGATATTGTGTAGGTTTAGGAATGATTTTATTCTGTATTGAATAGTATTTTTTTTTTGGTTGGATGTTACTTAGACGGTTTAGGTATAAGGGTTGCTTAATGTGCTGCTTGAACATTCCTGTTGCATAGAAGAGCATTAACGATTTTTGTCTTGTTAGATATAATGGGGGAGTCGAGGCAATACATTGCAGGCTTGCGATAGGTGATACCCTGTAGGCACTCGTGGCTAGTCTCAGGGCCTGGTTTTGTATTCAGTTTAAGGGTCTTTTGTATGATTCAGGCGAGGAGTCGTAGATGAAATCACCGTACTTTATTTTAGGAAGGATGAGACTATTGTAGATTTTTTTAGCGGAAAATGAACTTCCCCACTGATTACTGGCCAACATGCTCATCATGTTTAGGTCATTTGCCGTCCTTTTTTTCATATTTTTAATGTGTTCTACCCAGTTTAGTGTAGAGTCGAAGATCATTCCCAAAATGTTGACGTGTTGTTTTAGTTGAATGTCTTTGTTTGATATTTGGAGAGCATTAATCCTCGGGCAATTCCTTTTTTTGCAAAAATGGATGACAGCAGATTTACTTGTGGAGAATGAGTATCCAGCTTGATCGGCCCAATTTAGGACACGGTTCAATGTGGATTGCAGTGATGCCGTTAGTTCGTTGTTGCTTGGAAGCGATTTGTATATCAATATGTCGTCCGCAAAAAATTTTATCTTGGTGTTTAAGGGAATGTGGTCCTCAAGCTCTTGGATGGCCATTGCAAATAATATAGGGCTCAAAACGGATCCCTGTGGAATTCCGTTGCACGGTTTGGAAAGAATTCCATTTGCCTTAACTTTTGTTGTGTGTGGTTGCAGCAGGTTGATAAGATACTTAGGGTAATCTATAGCGGAACTCTAATAACTTGGTAGTCTATGACAGGGGTGTGAACATTTTTTACAAGAGAGAACTTCCAATAAAAAAAAGAGTTTCGCTTCTACAGGGTGTATTTTCTATGCTTCGCCTGTCTCATTTGGATATGTCACAGATCGATCTATCTATCTAATGACATAACTCGCGAACAAAATGGGATATCTATTTCAAATTTGGTACACATATGACGTACGAATGGAACCTATAGGTTTAGGGATATGTTGCTATAAGAAAAGACGGTGATATGTGGTCGTTAAATTTTGTATATTTTCAATATCATTGTACTAATTTTGGATTGAAATAATCAACAAATTCTATGTATAATTATCTATAATTGATATATGAGAGGGGATAGAGGTGGTGATAGGTGTTATGTGTCCTTTTCGGAGTTCTTGGAGTCGGAGAATCTATTTTTAGTGTTCCGTACGAAACACTTATAAGATGACTTCGGTATCTGTCTGTCACACCTGATTTTCTCCGAAATTTGGTAGTAATATAGGAATTGATGGCCTTATCAGAGCCATATAGTTTTGAAAGTTAAATTTTGACTTAAGGCGTTAGTTTTGGGGGGTGAAATTGGAAGTGAAAAGAAAAACTTACTAGGTCATCGAGTGTGATGTCAAATGAAAGCTTGTGAAAACACGACTAAAAAAAATATATATAATGTATTACTTGCGCACACTTTTCTTTGTATTATTTTTAAAAAATTGCGAAAAATCGCTGTCCCCCTTCCTTATCTCGAAAAGTACTGATCGAAAAATTTTGAAAAAATGCTAGAATATGATCCACGAGGTGTAGATTGAACGAAAATTATCATGAGTGCATTACCTTTAATAATGTTTCTGGTTAACAAAAATTTCAAGGTCATCAGTTTTTAGTAAGGATTGGAAACAAGCTTTGTTGAAAACTCATTTGGGGGGTGTTTTGTGAAGTCACTGATCATTTTATACCTCTATAACAAAATATTTTATTTTAAAAGCAACCAACGTACGGAACACTAATTGCGTAAGTTCATCTTTCACTTGACCAGTTATTTTTTTTATTTTCAACAACAACAATATGATGTGGAACGAATTGTTAGGTTTTAGTCTTAAACATTTCTGAAACCTAACCCCTGTTAAATTTTTATTATGATTAATATCTTACCATAAAATATCGACTTGTAGTGTCTAGATTCATTTATTTTTTAGTGCGAAAATGTCAAATTTATTACTTATTTTAGAATTACGTGTTGGCGAGTGAAGAGCTATTAGATATTTGGGTGGATTACCATGGGGCAGAAAATATTACCATACATATTCCTATTAGAGAGACATCCCGTTTAATTTAATTTTGAAAGTTTCGAAATAAAATTAATTTGATAACATTGCATAACACGCACCAAATATGTAAAATTACTTGTCTATTCCAAGGTCTAATCCAATTAAAAACTGTATGTTGTTTAACTAGGTGCAAGATGTTCTTGCGTATAAGAGTAAGAAAATATTTATTCATCTTCCATAACGTATTAGAATAAACTGCGGTATTAGTAGATTCCCAAAGGATCAAAATTCTATTGGTGGATTCCTATCATAAATATCGCTATTAAAAGTAATATATTTTCAGTTTCTTCAAAATGGGTTTTTTTCCAATTGAAACTGGTTTCAATTTTTGCAGTTATTTTTCCTCCGTTACATATGGCAATAAATTTAAATTGGAGAATTACAAACTCATCAGCCTGTTATCGGTACTATACAAAATCCTTACTAGAATCATAACATACAGATTAACGAACAAATGAGACAGTTATCACCCATGGGATACAGCACTTTGGACCATTTCCAAACATTTAGAGTATTAGTGGAAAAGGCAAATGAGTGTAAGGTCATCTGGTGGATAGCGATCGTTGACTACGAAAAAGCGTTTGATTCGATAGGGATATGGGTTGTCCTTAACGCTCTAAGTAATAGCAGAGTCGACGAAAGGTACACAATTCTTCTTGAACCCATGTATAAAAAATAATGCTTGAAGAAAAAACAAATAAAATCAAAATTAAAAGAGGAATTAGACAAGGTGAATCAATGTCTTCAAAGCTATTTACTCTAGAAAACATACTAAAATCGCTACGGTGGGAAAGTAAAGGTGGATAGTGAACGATTGAATCATTTAAGGTTCGCAGATGATGTCGCTATGATCGCCAACATAATAGAACACGTCTTGAGAAATAGGTCTAAAAATAAATTTCACCAAACCAAAATATTTGAACAACGAAATTAAAGATAACAGCAAGAAACTGTTAATAGAAGGTGAAAGAATAGGAAAAGTACAAACATTCATATCCTTAGGTCAAAAAATCGAAATATCAAAAAATAATTTGAAAGCTGACTTGGATAGAAGAGTTTCGTTAGCTTGGTCTGCGTTTAGAAGGGTATAATCCACATTTAAATTGGATATCCCAAATACAATAAAAGCCAGAGTTTTCGATCAATATGCATATGGCACGGAAACATGGACAATCAACAAATAAAAGCATAATATGTAAACTCTAGGTAACCCTAAGAGCAATGGAGAGGAGAATGCTAAATATTAGACTCCAAGATCGCATTCCTAACATCGAAATATGAAGATCAAAAGTGACAGATGGAATATAATGAATCTAATTAAGGTGGAATTGGACGAGGTATATCGTAAGGATGATAACAAACGGCTACGCCGTATGGTTGAATGGAGGCCTAGAAAACATAAAAGAAGCAGAGGTAGACCACAGACAAGATGGACGGACAACATAAAAACACTAACAGGGCACGAATGAATGTAAAAAGCAAACAACAGAGCTCATTGGGGAGGCTTATATCCGGATGGAATAAGCTAATGATGATGATGATGATGATGATGACATATGGATTGCTCAGCAGTAAAAGAATTTTGAATTTAGTGAATTTGCGACAACAACGTTATGACCGACTATTGTGCACCTCCTGTATAAGGCGTGGTAGCATTACACTACTTTTCTTCTTCTTCTTCCTACGTTAGGACCATGTCCTGTGTTTACTTCAAAGGTTTCCCAGAAACAATTGCGATGATGAAGACCAGCTCTTATACCATCTTATTGGTGGTCTTCCAAGCGGTCGAGTTGTGTTTGGTCGCTTCTCTTTTGCAACCTTAGCCAACCGGTCATTTGGCATTCTGTCCCATGGTCTCTCCATTCTCTTCTTCTAGTCCTTGCCCATCTCACCACATCCTGTATTTCTCACATTTCCCTTATTTCTTCACATCTCTTCCGGTCAAATAAGGTACGTCCTGTTATCGATCTAAGTGTTCGCATTTCTGTTGTTCTTAGGAGTCGTTTTGTTATTGTGTCCTCCGCTCTGGTTTCTATCGCGTACGTCATGATCGGTCTTACGCATGTTTTGTATATTCTTACTTTGTTCCTGGTCCTCATATATTTGTTTCTCCAAATTATATCTCTTAAGTATCCTGATATTAATGATGCCTTTGTTGTTTGAGTTTTTACTTCCTTCTTAAGGTTCCTGGTACTTGTTATGTTTGCCCCTAGATATTTGAAGGACATCACTTGTTCTACACTCTGATCATAAATTGCGAGTTTGCGTCTTTTCGGTTCTTTAGATATTGTAAGGGATTTTGTTTTTTTTTACAGATATTTGCATATTAAACACTTTTGCTGTTTCTTGGAACTTGTGTAGGAGCCTCTGATATGATTACTGCATCATCGGCGTAGCATATTATTTTTATTTCTTTGTCTCCCAATCGATATCCTCTTCCAGTTTTCTTTACTTCGTTTATAATTTCATCCATTATGATGTTAAATAAGATTGGGCTTAGGCTATCTCCTTGTCTGATTCCGGTTGTCATAGATATTTTATTGCTTAATTTATTTGCCACTCTTACATATGTGTGGTTGCTGATATTCAACTCTTCGATAGTTTTTATTATATTCGGGTGAATTCCCCTTTTTTGTAGTAGGGTTATGACATCAGTTAACTGTACCCTATCGAATGCCTGGGTAAGATCAATAAAAACACATAAAGGCTATCTTATTAAACTCTATGGCTTTTTCGGTAATTTGGCGGATTATAAATATGGCGTCTATAGTAGACCTGTTCTTTCTGAACCCTTGCGGTTAACATTATTTCTTCTGCTAAAATTTTAGTGAACAATTTTAGTACCGCACTCATTAAGCTGATACCTCGATAGTTTTTTGGATCTGTCCTTTCTCCTTTTTTAAAAATTGGTATCAAGATGCTTACTTTCCATTCGGATGGTATAATTTTGACTGTGAGTATTTTGTTAAAGAAAATCTGTAATTCTTCTAGTAATTTATCACCTCCATACTTGATTATTTCGTTCTTAATTTCGTCCATGCCCGGGGCTTTTCTGTTTTTTAGTTTCGCTGCCATGTGCTGTATTTGATTGGTTCTATTTGGTTGAGCAACATTTTCATCTTCATGCTGTATTTCTTGTGTTAATGAATTGGTTTCTGATGGACTATAGAGTTTTTCGAAATATCTTCCCCATTCTTCCACCTTAATTTTTGTATTTTATATATACTCATTTATTGGTTTTTTTCTATTTCTCAGTAGATTCCATATTTCTTTTGCCCTCCGTACAGATCATGTTCCATATCGTTCGAAAATTTCTCCCAATGCTCTCTTCTGATTCTCTGAATATTCTCGTTGACCCTGTTTCTTACATTTTTATAATCATTGTATGTTATAGCATTGGATCTGCATTGTAGGTACGATTTTCTTTTTTTCTTCAGCTAATGTCTTCACTTCTTGTTTGAACCAAGGCTTTGTGTTTGGTTTTCCCCCTTTCTTTATAGTCCTTCTTCCAAATGCTTCTTCTGCTGCTTCTAGCATATTAGTTTTTAGTTTTGTCCATGCCGTTTCTATGTCATCGGACTCTCGAATATCATTTGTGGCTATTTTTTCTGTTAGCCTTTGTTAATATAGATATTTGGTTGAGTCATCGGATAGAGATTCTATATTGATTTTGCTTATTTGTTCGACGGGTTCTCTACGAAGTCGTTGCATGGTTGTTCGTATTTTTGCTATTACAAGATGGTGACTCGTTCCAGCATTGGTGGAAGCTAAAGTTCTCACGTCCTGTATTTTTGTTGGATGAATATTTCTATTTGTGATTACGTAATCAATTGTTGATCTTTGTCCACGTGTATTTTCGAAGGTGTATTTGTGTTGCGGTTTATGTGGATAAAAGGTGTTGTTAATTTTTAAGTTCATTTTGTATGCATAGTTGTATCATTTGTTCACCACTATCGTTTATAGTTTCTTCGTTGAATCGATTTTTGATGCCAGGTATAACTTCATCACCAATTCTCGCATTAAAATCCCCCAGAACTATTATCTCATCATCACTAGGTATGTCGTCTAAAACTGTTTGTAGGTTCTGGTAAAACAGGTCTATCTCCGTTTGAGGTTTGCTGGTATCGGGTGCATATATACTTATTATGTGTGTTGATCTTGATTTTTGTAATTCGATCGTCACTTGTTGTAGTCTGTCGTTAATATATTTCGTTTTGCTGACTTGGTTTTAAAATTTTTCATGTAGCAGTATGCCAACCCCTGATGCAGCTCTTTCATTTTTTTCTTTGCCACTGTATATCAGTATGTAGTTTTCATATTTGTTGTTTCCTTTGCCTTTTTTTTGGTCTCTGAGAGTGCACATATGTCTAATTTATGTCTTTTTATTTCAAGTATGATTTCTTGGTCTTTGTTGTTAAATGATGTTATGTTCCAACATCCAATTCTTAGTGAAGTCGGTTTCCGTATGCGTTTAGTCCTTATTCTCGCCAGGTTGTTATTATTTAATCCAGTCCGTTCCGAGGCTATACCTTTGGTTCTAGGAGCACTTTGTTTTTTTTTACCCAAGCAGGTCGCTGGCCTCACTTGGAACCCTCCTCTTTTATCCGGGCTTGGGACCGGCTAAGAAACAAAAAAAAAAAATGGATGCTAAGCTTCTTGATCCACCCAGCACCCATAGGCAGAGTTTATACTACTCTATATACAAATATATACTCTATATACAAGTTTAAATATTTGGGAGTGACGCTGTATTGGGATGGGAACAAGGAAATGGAAGTAAAGGAAAGATTAATAATAGCAAACAAGTTGCTCCATAGCAATAAGAAATTGTTAAGTAGTAAGATAATAGGAAGACACAGTACGGTGAGGATATACAAGACAATAATACTCCCAAAACTATGCTACCGAAGTTATAAGCATGACAAAGAAACGAGAGGAAGACATGAGAAGAATTGAACGAAAGGTATTAAGAGCGATCCTAGGGCCAATAAGAATATGTAAAGAAGTCTACAGAAGGAGGACTAATCAAGAAATTTTGGAAGAAGTGGAGAAGGACATAGTCAAAAAAATAAAACAGAAGAGATTTAATTGGCTAGAGCACACATGGAGAGCAGGCCCAGGAGCACCAATATATGAAATACTTCAATGGGAACCGCAACGTAGAAGGAGAGGTAGACCGAGAATAGAATGGCTGCAGCAAGTCAAGGAATATATGGAGGCGGCAGGGATTACGAACTGGAAGGAGAAGATGTCTAACAGAAAACTTTAGAAACATCTAAGCAGAGAAATATAACAACAAGGAAAACGGGTCTGATCAACCCATAAACTAGATCTAGAGAACCCAAAGGGTGGCCCTACCCCAAGAGGGGTGTTTCCAGGTCATTAATTTATTATTTATATACAAATGCAGCATCGGTTACGATTATATTCTATGTGTAGATATAAAAGCTAAGTCAATCACTTGGATACTTTTTCTGTTTCTCTTCGCGTATATTTACATAGAAATGAACCTTCGTCAATTTTAATTATTCCAGTAATACCAGATATTGCGGTTGAAAAAATATAACAACATTATCGGCCATCTATGTTAACAAATAAAGTTTTATAATAAATAAATGTTTAATTATTTAACTGCTGTTATCGACACATTGCACTCATTAGGGTCATTGACAATATATTTTAAACAATGTAGCAATATTGTTGTATATTAAGTATAATCAGATCAGTTAACATTATCATTATTATTTATCGTTCGTATAGCTAAAAATAGTACAGTAACAACAAACCTAATGAAATAATGTTTTGCTAAAAAACTTGGTAAATATATTTAACCAGCACTTTCCTTGGCAGTATATATATGTTGAAAATAAATATTAAATAATTGAAAAAAGTAAAAAAACTTTTTTTGTTTTCCTCTGTTACTCATATTCAGTTCTTTATAGGCACTAAGTTAAGATTAAAATAAAGAAAAGTAACATGATTTTTGAATGCACCAATACAAAGAATTCTAAAACGGGCAAATAACACACAGTCTGTCAAGTAAGTGGCGGTAATTCATTTTTAGTAGATGCGATTCTAGCGATTCAACAAAAATTCAGCAGGGGGAACCTTTGTCGACGACGCATTTTAGTAAAAGTATCAGCCAATTCCGAATTTTCGTCGAAATCAAGTAAAATTGAAAATGAGTCACTTGTTTGCGCGTCGGTTCGAGGCAGTCTTTCTTTGTTCCCATTCAAAGGGGCCGAAAATGACACATTTTGCGGCGGCTAATCATAGTATCGTTTGTGAAAAAGTAGGTAAATAATTCTAACCAGACGAAAATGTCGACGACTTACCGAAACGTGATTCGGTAAACAAAGTCAGCCCGAAAGTCGAAAAATGAATAGTGTCTTTATTCTTACGGGACCAGAAATTGACCCTACGTCAAGGAGAGGCAAAATTAAGAAAATCAAGCTGGGGGAAAATCACTTCACGAAGCGGCTCGCTTGGGCCCACAATAAGATACTCGAGTGGCTCTCACAATCGTCGGACGATTAAAAACCTTTAGTTCCTTGTAAAGAAAAAGCTCAGAGGAAAGACTCTGAAGACTTTGACTCAGTTGTCTCGCAAAATTTGAAAAATATGGAGATCATTGCAGAAAATCTCGGCATGCCTCGAAGATGCCAGGTGATTATTGATGCAGGAGGCGATTGGACAAATTACTAAGGCAATTGCATCATTGTTAGCACACCAAAGAATACATTTTAAGAGTACGAACGATCACGTTCTTACTGTATATGTTTGAAGCTGTCCCCTTTAACCCTCTTAGCGTAACCTTCCATAATTTATATGTTTAATTACAAATAATTATCGAATGGTTGTAGCTTCTACTTGATGGAAATTCATTATAAATATGTAATAAAAGACTGTTTTTAGTCAATTTCAGTTTATTTATGATTTTGATGACGCTTTTCGCTGTCGATGCATCTTCGCCGAATCTACATTTAACACTAACAAGTCTAGTTTATTTGAACAACATTGAGTATTTTTAAAGTTTACAATTTTATATTATTTATTTATTATACTATTATTTTCATTGTTACTGTCCTTCTTTCTCGCATTTGGTCAGTGTGGTTCCATGTTTGGCTGACGGGCCTAAGCCAAGTCAGCACAAACCCTATTACCATTGTGTGTTGAGGAATGTCCTGACAATGTTACATGTTTTCAAAATCACTGACTTTTGAATGTTTTTTGTGTATGTTCGTGTTGAGTCCTAATTGTACTAAGTGTGGTGTGAATGTTGTTGGTGTAAGGCCTGTGGCTGATATGACAAGGGGGACAATGATGACTTTTTCTTGTTTCCATAGCCTTTTTATTTCTGTTGCAAGGTCTGTGTATTTGGAGATTTTTTCTGTGTATTTCGTTTGGATGTTTTTATGTCGTTGGGGACAGCTATGTCAATCAGATAGGTGACTTTTCCTTGTTTGTATTGAAAAGAAATATCGGGTCTTTTGGCGGGGACTGTTTTATCTATATGGATACTGATGTCCCAGTAGAGCTTGTAAACTTTATTTTCAAGTATGGATGTTGCTGTGTATTTGTAGTAGGGATCTGTGTTTTCTATAAATTTGTATATTGTGGTTAGTGCTTGGTGAACTACTTTTGCCGCTGAGTCATGACTGACTAATATTTTACATCTGCTTGTCATATGTTCTATATCTTTTTACTGGTGGCATTTCCTGCATCGGTCTTCTGTAACAGGTGGTTGATATGCTTTTGATAGTTTCTGCTTAATATGACTTTATCCTGGATGGCAAGTAAAAAACCTTCTGTTTCAGGCAATAGCTGCCCATCCTGTAACCAGGTGTATGATTGTTTTTTATTTACGTGGTATTGTTCTACGCGGTATCTGTGTTTTCCGTGGAGTGTTTTTTTCTGACCACATTTTCATCTTTTCCTGTTGTAATTCGTTTGACTGTGTGTGTCTGCTGGGTGGTCTGCCCAGTATAAATCGAGAGGTGTGTAGTTGTGTAAGTTTGTCTGTTGCTGTGTGGAGGCTGGTTTGCTTGGTGTGAAAGAATTTCCTAACTGACCTTTGAATGTTTTTGTGTATGTTCGTGTTGAGTCCTAATTGTACTAAGTGTGGTGTGAGTGTTGTTGATGTAAGGCCTGTGGCTGATATGACAAGGGGGACAATGATGACTTTTTCTTGTTTCCATAGCCTTTTTATTTCTGTTGCAAAGTCTGTGTATTTGGAGATTTTTTCTGTGTATTTCGTTTGGATGTTTGTGTCGTTGGGGACAGCTATGTCAATCAGATAGGTGACTTTTCCTTTTTTGTATTGAAAAGTAATATCGGGTCTTTTGGCGGGGACTCTTTTATCTGTATGGATACTGATGTCCCAGTAGAGCATGTATTTGTAGCAGAGATCTGTGTTTTCTATGAATTTGTATGTTGTGGCTAGTGCTTGGTGAACTACTTTTGCGGCTGAGTTATGTCTGGCTAATATCTTACATCGGCTTGTTATATGTTCGGTTGTTTCTTTATACTGGCGGCATTTCCTGCTTCCGTCTTCTGTAACAAGTGAGTTTTTGATGATATGCTTTTGGTAGTTTCTACTTAATATGACTTTATCCTGGATGGCAAGTAAGAAGCCTTCTGTTTCAGGGAATAGCTGCCCATCCTGTAACCAGGTGTATGATTGTTTTATATTTACTTGGTCTTGTTCTATGTGGTATCTGTGTTTTTCGTATAGTGTTTTTTCTAACCACGTTTTCATCTTTTTCTGTTGTAATTGGGTGTGACTGTGTGTGTCTGCTGGGTGGTCTGCCCGGGATAAGTCGAGAGGTGTGTAGTTGTGTAAGTTTGTCTACTTTCACTGTTGCTGTGTGGAGGCTGGTTTGCTTGATGTGAAAGAATTTCCTGTGTGCTTGTATTTGTTTTCTGTGAAGTGAACTTATATCTATGATTCCTCTTCCTCTCGATGGTAAGTCTTTTTTTGCATGCGTTGGGGTATTATTATTATTATAAATAAATAATATAAAATTGTTAACGTTAAAAATACTCAGTGTTGTTCAAATAAATTAAACTTGACAGTGTTAAATTTACATCCGACGAAGCTGCATCAACAGCGAAACGCGTCATCAAAATCGTAAATAAACCAGTGGAACTTGACTAAAAACAGTCTTTTATTATATATTTATAAATAATTACGTTTTAAAATTTGCTTTATTGTCAGCCCATTATTCAGAAATATTTAAATAATCCTGTCTAATAATATTTTTTCACTTTGTCACTATTATATAAGGGGTCACCCCCTTTAGAGGTTTGCCTGTAAATAATTATTTTTTAAAACTTGCTCCCTATGATAACAAAATTCAGGAAAATATTGTTATAATACTATGGAAAATCTACTAATTTTATATATCGTTTAAAAATATTCTTTTTAATTTAAAGTAATGGTGGAAGGGATTAGGGAGATTTCTATCAAGGTTTGAAATCCGTGCTGGCTAATCAATAAGCTGAGCAAGGCCACGACTAATTCAGAAATATTCATTCTTGTTCGTCAGTAGTATTTAAATGTTTAATACGGTTGATGTTGTAGACATTAAAGTCGCCTTGGATGGCAATTCCTACACTGTCCTGCAAAAAGGGCTCTAGAGTTAATACACTTGATGGCCGATAAGGGTAGCAGATGAGCTATGTGATTGCCTGAGTTATTATATTTAACCACATAACCTCAATATCCCTTGATTTTAGAGCCTCCTTTGCTGTCAAGAGACTTCGCTTCTGACAAAAAGAGAGATTCCAAAGATACATCTAAGCCGGGAATAAAAGTCGTATCCAGGATAGAGAAAGATAACTGGTCGATTAAGTGATATGAGACAAGAAAAAGAACTAGTATTTGATTGCAGGTGCTAATGAACTGAATTACGGTTCAAGTTTAAATCTAGTATGTTACAAAAATCTACTCTAATGCTAAACTTGGCAAATTGTCACTGGGCTTCAGCAATTGTGACAGAAATTAACGACTTCTTTAATTCTCTAGACCTGTTAAGAAATAGACGTACTTTAGTAGCGAACATCCTTTCGGCTTCTTCAGAGCTTGAGAACTGACTTCTTCGGAATCTATCACGAAACTGATTTATTTCCGTTTGCCCATTCCTTTTGTAATAGAGTTGGTAGGGGCGGGGCTTCATTGATGATCTGTTCCCAGATTGGCGAGAGGTAAAGACCAGTGTCACGATTTACAATATTGGAATATTGGTATGTTTAGATATTTCAATAGACATCCTAATATTTTGAGGATTAGAAAAGAAAATTGTTGCCAGTATCTTAGAGTGCTTAAAGATAATCGGATCTCTTCTTCCATGTTGGTGTTCGGCAAATGCTAAAGTTACAAACGTGCACTGCCCTTTGATGTTCTTTAATTCTAGTATATGTTTTCCTGTCTGTTTGGCCGATATAGGTTCTACCACAGCTACATGGGATACTGTAAGCTTTTGAAAGGAAATCTTAATTTTGACAGTTCTGTAGTTGAGGGCACGTAGAGAATCGTATTATTATTTTATGTTTTCATAGAATTTTCTGTGACATTCTAACTGTATGGGAGGATTACGATCCCAGAGACTAATTTACGTGACATCGAGTATCCTAGACAGCTAGAAATTATTTGATTGAAGAACAGAAATAAGATATTTTAGTTCTGATTGAATTGTGGCTGAGAAGTGATACAGCTCTATTAAGCAAGGAAGTTGATGAATAAGTATTTTTGGAACATCACTATCCTGATGCGAGGAAGCATTTAAATATCTATCTGTAAGTAGGTTTTCTGTGTACTCGGTGGCCCAAAGTTATATCTGACTTTCGATTGATAATAATAATAATAATAATAATAATAAATCTATAAAATCAACCAACACCTCAGGCAGTTTCTCGCGCAAATTATGAAAACATGGAAAACCAAAATACGCCTAGAAACACAAACCGAACGGATCCAAACAGAAGAACTGTACATCAGACGGGGTATATTTCAGGGAGACTCGCTCAGTGCTCTATGGTTTTGCCTCTGTCTCAATCCACTCTCAAATATACTAAACAGAACAGAGCATGGCTTCAATATCAGACACCAAAAAGAGAATCAACATAAAATAAACCACCTCCTATATATGGACGACATAAAACTCTACGCTGCCACACAAACACAGCTGAAAGAACTCCTCAAAATCACAGAAATATTCACCTTAGATGTCAATATGGAATTTGGTATAAGTAAATGCAAAGTGCTCCACATCAACAAAGGCCAATGGAAGCACCACCATGAGACAGAAACCATCAACAATGAAACGCTCGATAACATGTTCGATAAAGAAACATACAAATATCTAGGCTTCCAACAAAGCACCAAACTCAACCACACTCACATCAAAACAGAGCTCAGAACCGAATTCAAAAACAGACTGACGAAACTTTTGCAAACAAAACTCAACTCTAAGAATCTCACTAAAGCCATCAACACGTTCGCTATACCTATACTCACATATTCATTTGGTATCATCAAATGGTCACAAACAGACATAGAAAATATTCACATCCTTATACGATCTCAATTCACCAAATACAGGAAATTGCACCCCAACGCATGCAAGGAAAGACTTACCATCGAGAGGAAGGCAGGAGGAAGAGGAATTATAGACATCAGATCATTACACACAAAACAAATACAAACACTTAGGAAATTCTTTCACAGCAAGCAAACCAGCCTCCACACAGCGACAGTGAAAGCAGACAAAAACTACACATCTCTCGACTTAGCCCGGGCAGACCACTCAGCAGACACACACAGTCACACCCAATTACAACAGGAAAAGATGAAAACTTGGTCAGAGAAAACACTCCACGGAAAACACAGATACCACATAGAACAAGACCACGTAAATAAAAAACAATCATACACCTGGTTACGGGATGGGCAGCTATTCCCTGAGACTGAAGGCTTCTTACTTGCCATCCAGGATAAAGTCATATTAACCAGAAACTACCAAAAGCATATCATCAAAGACCCGACTATTGCAGAGGACAGATGTAGGAAATGCCACCAGCAGAAAGAAACGATCGAACACATAACGAGCGGATGTAAAATATTGGCCGGAACGGAGTACACAGCCAGGCATGATTCAGCTGCCAAAGTGGTTCACCAAGCACTAGCCACAACATACAGACTCATAGAAAACACAGATCCCTACTACAAATACACGCCAACATCCATACTTGAAAATGAAGATTACAAGCTCTACTGGGATATCGGTATCCATACAGATAAAACAGTCTCCGCCAATAGACCCGATATTACTTTTCAGAGCAAAAAAGGAAAAGTCACCTATCTGATTGACATAGCTGTCCCCAACGACACAAACATCCAAGCGAAATACACAGAAAAAATTTCCAAATACACAGACCTTGCAACGGAAATAAAAAGGCTATGGAGACAGGAAAAAGTCATCATTGTCCCCCTCATTATATCAGCCACAGGCCTTACACCAATAACATTCACACCACATTTAGTGCAATTGGGACTCAACACGGACATACACAGAAACATTCAGAAGTCAGTGATTTTGAAAACATGTAACATTGTCAGGTCATTCCTTAATACGGAATGGTAATAGCGTTTGTGCTGACTTGGTTTTGGCCCGTCAGCCAAACATGGAACCACATTGATCAAATGTGAGAAAGAAGAACTTTTTGTAATAAATAATAATAATAATAATCACCAAGCACTAGCCACAACATACAGACTCATAGAAAACACAGATCCCTACTACAAATACACCCCAACATCCATACTTGAAAATGAAGATTACAAGCTCTACTGGGATATCGGTATCCATACAGATAAAACAGTCTCCGCCAATAGACCCGATATTACTTTTCAGTGCAAAAAAGGAAAAGTCACCTATCTGATTGACATAGCTGTCCCCAACGACACAAACATCCAAGCGAAATACACAGAAAAAATTTCCAAATACACAGACCTTGCAACGGAAATAAAAAGGCTATGGAGACAGGAAAAAGTCATCATTGTCCCCCTCATTGTATCAGCCACAGGCCTTACACCAATAACATTCACACCACATTTAGTGCAATTGGGACTCAACACGGACATACACAGAAACATTCAGAAGTCAGTGATTTTGAAAACATGTAACATTGTCAGGTCATTCCTTAATACGGAATGGTAATAGCGTTTGTGCTGACTTGGTTTTGGCCCGTCAGCCAAACATGGAACCACATTGATCAAATGTGAGAAAGAAGAACTTTTTGTAATAAATAATAATAATAATAATAACCCGATATTACTTTTCAGTGCAAAAAAGAAAAAGTCACCTATCTAATTGACATAGCTGTCCCCAACGACACAAACATCCAAACGAAATACACAGAAAAAATTTCCAAATACACAGACCTTGCAACGGAAATAAAGCGGCTATGGAAACAAGAAAAAGTCATCATTGTCCCCCTCATTATATCAGCCACAGGCCTTACACCAACAACATTCACACCACACTTAGTACAATTAGGACTCAACACAAACATACACAAAAACATTCAGAAGTCAGTGATTTTGAAAACATGTAACATTGTCAGATCATTCCTTAATACACAATGGTAATGCGTTTGTGCTGACTTGGTTTGCGCCCGTCAGCCAAACGTGGAACCACATTGACCAAATGTGAGAAAGAAGAACTTTTTTGTAAGAATAATAATCTTTATTGTCTAACAGATATACCATTTACAAGACAATTAAGCAAAAATAACATAATACAAAGGAGATAGAGATAAAAAGAAAAGTAAAGTACTAGTATAGAACAGAAGAGACAAATAACATAAACATCATATAGAAATTAAATAAAACTGGAAAATTAAAATTAAAATGATACACTTGGAATAAATACCTATACATGCAACAATTTATTTTTTAAGCATTTGGCAAATTGCGCAAACGACAGGTTGTTCACGTCAATGTCGTTACAAGTACTGTTGAAAACGCCCATAGCTTAAAACAATGGTGTTTTGATAAGAAAATTAGTTGATGCAGTAGGTAAATAGAAAACAGGAGAGGTTCTGACCAATCTATTAGGAATGTGAAAGTTTACTTGAAATAGTAAATCAGGAGAGTCAATAAGAGATTTATATAATTTTATAAGAAAACAGACCAGATGGTAATTCCTTCGATTCGTCAATAAAGGTAGCTGAAAACGTTCAGTTATAATGACCTCATCGACACCCCTATCATATTTTAATATAAGAAATTTGGCAAA
Organism: Pachyrhynchus sulphureomaculatus; assembly: GCA_019049505.1. Classification (NCBI taxonomy): domain Eukaryota; kingdom Metazoa; phylum Arthropoda; class Insecta; order Coleoptera; family Curculionidae; genus Pachyrhynchus; species Pachyrhynchus sulphureomaculatus. The sequence goes on from CM032449.1 coordinate 41,099,206, forward strand.
CTTTCTTTCAACATTCTCTACCTGTTTAATATACTTAGCGTGTATCGGATTCCAAACAATTGCACCATATTCAAGCCGTGAGAGCACATAGCTGGAATATAAAGTTTTTAATGTTTTACTGTTATGAAAACCACTCGAATTACGTATTATGAAACCCAACGTCCTCATCGCAATAGTGCAGATCCAATTAATATGATGGGCAAATGAAAGTTTAGGATCAAAAATTATTCCAAGATCCTTGAAGGTGTTACAACGTGTAATATCTTCATTATCTAACTTATACTAGAAGTCAATGGTGCTAAATTTATTCGAGTAAGTCAAAAAGAAGCACTTACCGGCATTTAATGGTAGCCTATTCAACTCACACCATTGCTGTAACGACTCCATATCATGTTGCAATGAAAGACAATCACTAGAGTCTCTTATGGTGCGGAAAAGCTTTAGGTCGTCAGCAAACAAAAGAAAATTACTAGTTATGTTATCACCAATGTCGTTAATGAAGAGTGAAAAAATTAAAGGTGCAAGGTTGCTACCCTGTGGTGCACCACTTGTGGCACTAAACGTTGAGGATTTATGTCCACGAATTTCGACGTACTGTAAGCGGTTACACAAATAGGACTCGAAAAACGTAATTAGGTTATTGCTGAAACCCAGTCTATCCAGCTTATTTAGAAATATGGAATGGTCAATCCTATCAAAGGCCTTCGAGAAATCATTGTACACGGCATCAACTTGCATTTGTTTGTCCAAAGCATTGCCTATAAATTGAGCACAACAAGCCAAATTACTTATTGTACTACGTTTGTTAAAAAAACCATGTTGATTTACAGAAATCAGGCTTTTAACCTGTGCAAAAATACACTGATATACTGACATCTCAAAGACTTTGGCGAATATCGGTAATAAAGATACCAGTCTATAATTAGATATATCATTTGTGTCACCCTTTTTAAATACGGGAATGATTTTGGCCGTCTTCCATACGTCAGGAAATCTGTTCGTTTTTAGAGACAAATTGAATATATAAGATAAAGGTAACAACAAAGCATGAGCACAATCCTTCACAATAAAGCTGGGAATACAAGTAAGTTTATCTCTCAATCTTTTCAATGCCGTTAGTACAGTTTGCTCTGACAAACAATCAAGAGCGATACATAAATTAGAGGTGAAGACATCTTTTTTGGGGACGCGATCTGACGGCGCACTATATACACTCCCAAAGAAGCCGGCAAATGCATCAGCAATTTTATCCGGCTCAGAGAATTGAAGATTGCCCAATTTAAGCACATCAGGCAAATAAGTTGCCGATTTTTTAGCTTTAATAAACGACCAAAACGTAGTTGGATCACCAGTGATGGAATCCTCTACTTTAGAGATATAGTTTTTATACGCCAAATCGATCAATAATTTAACATTACGTCGTAGTTCATTAAACTCTCTACGATGACAATGTGAATGAGAATATTTGAGCTTCCTAAAAATTCTATGTTTACGCTTTATGCCTTTAATGAAATCAGCTGTGAACCAGACAGGAAATGTTCTTTTACGAATGACCGATTTAGGTACACACACATCAAATATACCAAACAAATTCCGGTAGAGTAAACCGCACGCCTCATCAACATCCTTCAGAATATAAAGATCTAACCAGTCGATATTTCATATCATTTTATAAAGCTTCGGAAAGTTAGCCTTCCTGAAGTTGTACTTAGTTTGTGATAAGTTGACAGGAACATTATGGGATTTAACTTTGACAGATAATGAAATATCTAAGGGTGGATGATGGCTGTTCTCATCCACCAGTGGAAATTGGTCGCTATGTACCGTGCAATTGATGTTGGAAAAAACTAAGTCCAAAACTGAATCATTTCCATTCAGTATATTATTAAACTGTTCCAGAGCTAGCAAGTTCATAAAATTTCCCAACATCTCAGCTTTCTGATCCCCAACTGCACCCTTAGTGAAATTTGGATCGTTAAAATCACCTATAATCAACAGGTTATTACCATACATAAATGAGAGCGTCTCAATACACTCCAATAAGGACGAAAATTCCGCATTTGTTATATGCGGAGGTATGTACAATACTAAAACATATAATGTATTATAATTTAAAAATAGTTTGCTACACACCATGTCGACTTTCAGTACACTGTCGCGAACAACATGGAGATCAACCTGTATTGGTTTCCATTCTCTCTTAATAGCCAGTATTACACCACCACCCCGTGAAACGCCCATCCCATTATGGTTTCTATCACACCGAAATACAGAGTATCTATCGTCGAAAAGTTCACTTGAAGAAATGTTATCTTGAATCCAACTCTCGGTGATAGCGATTCCACATACCGAACGATAAAAAGAATCCGTCATTGTGTTAAGTCCTCTGACGTTCTGATACATACAACCCAGACCATGAGAAGTTGACGAGCCACTGTTAGATCGATTATTTAGTTTAAATTAACAATCTTTGGGATGCCACTGATATACTTAATTTTGAGGTTAGTTTCACCATTTCGCAGCCGAGAAGTGAGAGTTTCTTTCAAGATTCTGTACTCTTCAATTTGCTTGGGCGTTCTATCGAAACTTACGGAAATTCGCTTATACATTTCAATCTTCTTCAACTCTTTCACTTTATGAATTATGGATTTAACTTCGTTAGGTGATTCCAAAATGACCTTCATAGGCCTAATCCCTGTCTGATTCGCTCGACCAACTCGAAAAACCTTAATGGCCTGGGTTTTGGCATCAGGGTAAATCTTCAAAATAATATCAGTCGCCAAAGCGACATCCGAAACTCTCCTGGCTTGAATATCCACAGAAGTATCTTCACTGGCATCAAAAATCAAAAGATTTTTTTGACGCAATTGCCTCTCAGCAAGTTCACGTATAGACTCACTCACAATCGCACCAGGCATATGATTCTCATGTCCAGCATCCTTACTGTTCGATAATTGTGTCTTAATTTCGGCAATTTCCAATTTAAGTTCAGCATTAATATTGATTTGTTCTTCATACTTAGCCAATAAATTAAGATACTGTAACTCCATCCTATTATGAGAGTATTATTATTTTCAATATGAACGGTGAAGTGGATATTTGCAAGTAAAGAGTCGAGAAAATTGAGAAAACTTTGAAGAGATTCTTAACCGTGTAGCCAAATTACGAAAGTGTCATCAAAGTAACATTTTGGTTTTAGAAGAAAAGTGCTTGTTTTTCGAAGTGTTCAATAAATATCTTTGCAATAACTGTAGAAACAAGGGAAATCATTGCCGTGTCAAATATTTCATTATATATTTCACTATTGTATAGGAAATAAGTCCCGGACAGACATTTCTCAATTAGAGTTAGGAGGTCTGAGGGCATGTTTTGGGCAGGGAGGATGTCTCTTATAATACTTTTATAATAGTAAGAGTATCGAGAATGGGAACTTTGCTGAATTTGCTGATTCGACATCGAAACAGCAAATTCCCTATTGTAGGGGTTGAGTTGAGCAACTCAAAGGAGTTGCTCTACAAGCTGAGAGGCGTTTAAGACAATACTAGCTGTTTTGCCTGTGAAAAATTTTAAGATAGAAGCAAGAAAATACGTTGGAGGGCCAATATTACTGATAATTGGGCGAAGAGGGTTGTTTGGTTTGTTAACTTTCAGTAGCCCATAGAGGCGTGGAATTTTGGAGTCTTAGGGTATAACGCTTTTTTTGTATTTTTCTGCGAATGACACTATCTTAATTGCTGCTTTGATCGAACGTTTTATTCAAAACATTAATGATCGACGAAAAAAGTGTACGGCGTTGATTGCTGATTAAAACTCATGTTTTTGAGTGACATACAAGTTTGTTGGATGGAGGAAAACAACTTGAAGGCGACAAAACATACGGGAAGGGCAATATCAATTCTAACATCGAAATTGATTCAAAGAGTTCGGCAATTCGTGACAGATAACACAGGTCAACATGAATTTTGACTTTGATAAGAGGGTATGAAATTTCGATAGATTTATCGATAGTTAGACGAAAAAAATATATAGGGCCTGAAAAAGTTTGCTTTTGTATCCAGGAGAACGGTTGAACAGTATTTTAGAAAATCCAGAGTTTAAATTTTTATTTATTGATAAATCGAAACAAATATATTTATATATGATTTTTATCAATTTTTACTATCATATCAAACTACAAAATAGTGGAAAAAAGTTTAAAAGTGAACCCTATTACTTTTTCTTTCATGTTCATAAGTACTTTCTCTCACTAAACCCCAAATGCAGCCCCCCATCATATTTTCGTTGTATTGGCCCTGATAACGTTGTTCGAAGTACATAATATCTTGATGAAAACGTTCTCCTTGTTCTTCTCAGTACGCCCCCATGTTGTTTTCAAATTTATCTAAATGAGCATGCAGCATATGTACTTTTAGAGACATTCTGCAACCCATGGTTTTAAAGTTTTCTAAAATGTTTTCAACTAGCTCTTGGTAATTTTCAACTTTGTTATTCCCTAAAAAATCCAGAGACTACTGCTTTAAAAACTATTCCAACTTTTTTTTTGAGCACTAGTAAGTAATTTTGGAAATTCTTCACTGGCAAATTTTTTTTACCTTGTGGACCAACAAAAATTCCAGTTTTAACCTTTGCTTCTGACAACTTTGGAAAAAAGTTTTTTTAAAAATGTAAAAGCTTCAGATTTTTCATCTAGCTTTTTTACGAATTGTTTCATAAGCCCTAACTTGATGTGTAAAGGCGGCGTTAATATATTTTCATGTTCAGCAATAGGTTCACATTTAACGTTTTGTTTTCCAACACAAAATTCCGTTCTTAGTGGCCATGATCGTTGAACATAGTGTTGAGCATCCGCTCTACTATCCCATAAACAGAGATAACACGAATATTTTGTATATCCACCCTGTAGACCCATTAAAAATCCTACCATCTTAAAATCTCTAATGAACTGCCACTTATACTCTTGATATTTTAAAGCTTCTAGTAAAATTTTAACACTTTCATAGTTTTCTTTTAGATGTACAGAATGAGCGACTGGAAGAGATGGAAATTTATTTCCGTTGTGTAATAAAACGGCTTTCAAGCTTTTCGTCGAGCTGTCAATAAATAAACGCCACTCACTGTAAACACAGGGTATCCCAATTGCTTCAAACAAACCTCTTATATCGTTACAACAACAAAGTCTATCTTTTTTGGTGAAGAACGTAGCAAATGTCTCATGCCGACTTCGTTGATCTGTTATTTTGACATCAATAAGCAAATTCCATTGCTTCAAACGAGAACCCACAAGCCCTGCCTTACTCTTCGGCAAATTCAAATCTCTTATTCAGTCATTAAAGTCTTCTGAGGTAAGAATATGAGGTTTAGGTGGTTCCTGTGACAGTACAAATTCTTCATCTTTTATATTTTTATTTGAACTCTGAGATGAGCTTGATTGAGACAATTTATTAGGAGGTTCAGGTACTGGAAGTTGTGGGCTATGTGAGATTGGAGCAAAAGATGAAGCAAGGTCAGGATATTCGATGGGTTTTGCATTTTTGACTCTACGTCTTTTAGCTGGATTTACTACGCAAAAATAACAGGCATTAACGTGGTCTCTTGGCTCTCGCCAAATTCTCGGTACTGCGAATTTCATCCTCCGTTTCTCACCTCGATACCAACCTGAAATAAATAAAGATAAAAATAAACATATTTATATTTTTTTTTTTACTAAAACTTGTTTACCTTCTAAACATCTTTTGCAATTACTACAAGCAACATGTGGAGCCCAGGGCTTGTCTAGATTCCGAACAGGGCAGTTGAAATAGGCTTTGTAGGCTTCACAAAGCTTTTCACATGCGTTTAAATAAAATTTTATATCTCGTACTTTAATAAATATACCACATATATGACAAAATGCATCAGCATCATATTTACACTTTCTCGACGACATTTTAACCTCTTTAAGTCTTCTACAAAACAGTCAATTGTTGTTTATCACTTAAGTGACATCTGTAGACATTTTGTGAAAGTTGCGACCCGTTTATTTTTTCGCGGTATTTTCAAATATACCAGAACTATTTAATATTTCTACGATAACTCAAAAAAATGTATTATTATAGAATATGGGTCCTTTTCCTTTATTTTGGAGTATAATGAATAGAAAAATCATAAAATAAATTTTAGGACAAAAATAAACAATTTTTGTGTAGAGTTGTGTAATCGTAATGCATTATTACAAATGACGGAAACACCAAGACAGAAACAATTCGAAGGATTTTTTAAAATTTGTGCTACACACTTGAAATCTAGCTGAGAAGGTTTTTAATAAGGTTGTTATATTGGATAAGAAAGATTATTTTGAACGTGTAGATAATCTTATCGAATCTGGCCCTTATGAAAAGGTAATAAGAAATCCATTACCGAGAATGATATCAGAGTTTAAAAATTCTTTAAAAAAATGTAAGAACCTTGTCTCCGATTCGCTCAAATTTAAATTAAATGTGAGCAATCCGACCATACCAAAATTGTATTGCTTACCCAAAATTCACAAACCTGGAAAAGCAATGCGACCCATTGTTTCATCGGTCGGATCACCCACATATTTAATATCCAAATGGTTATCAAAAGAACTTGAGAAGTTACCGTTAAATACTTTCGCAGTGAAGAATTCCTTAGAATTCATTAATAAAACAAAAAATCTAGTTTTTAATGAAGGTGAAGTCTTAATTTCTTTTGATGTTAGTTTTTTGTTCCCAAGTGTGCCAATTCCACAAACTTTACAATACCTCGAAGAATTACTTAGAATGAATGACTTTGAAGACGAAATTATTCGTGAATACTTAACATTATCTAAACTTTGTATGGAACAAAATTATTTCCAATATAATAATCAATTTTATGTTCAGAAAGAAGGAACAGCTATGGGTAATTGCTTATCACCTTTCATAGCCAATTTATTCATGAGTAAATTTGGAATCGAAGCCAGTCAAGAATTCGAATATTTCCAAGGGTATGGTATAGGTATGTGGATGATATTTTCGCGATTTTTGATACAAAGAAAGCAAATATTGATCATTTTGTTTCTAAATTAAATAGCCGGTATGATTCCATTAAATTCACGAAGTTGAGAACAAAGGACAATTGCCTTTTCTAGATATTTTAATTATTAAAAATAATAATAGATTAGAATTTGATATCTATAGGAAGGACACAGTAACAGATAGATATATTCCTAATGATTCATTTCATTACAAACAACATAAATTAGCCTCATTACATTTTTTAGTTCATCGTTTGGTCACTTTCCCTCAGAATAGAGTAAACTTTAATAAAGAAAGGAATCGTATTAGAAATATAACTAGAGTTAATGGTTATGACGATGACTTAGTAAATAAGCTAATAAATAGACATAAGTTTAGGTTTAATATTCAGAATTCCACCTTTTTTACACGCGAAGAAAATAACACCAAGTATGTCTCCATACCATATAATCCGAAATATAGCAAGGGACTCAATAAGGTATTTAATAAGGTAGGCCTCACCTTAGTCTATAAGTCATCAGACAAGCTGAGGAATATCTTAGAAAATCCCAAAGATAAGATTCCTAATTGTGAGAAAAGTGGAATTTATGAAATTAGTTTTAATGATTGTGACAAAAAGTATGTTGGGCAAACTAAAAGGTCAATTAAAACAAGATTTAAAGAACACTTAGCACACTTAAAATACAATAGAACAGAAAAGTCTAGCATTGCCGAACATGCCCTTGAAGCTAATCATACTGTAACATTAGATAATCTAAGATTAATAAAGGATGTATCTGATAGGAGATTGTTGAACGCATACGAAAGTATGGAAATCATAAAATGTAAAAGTAGTTTAAATAAAGACAGAGGGCCTATTCCTTATAGTCCCCTCTACTGGTTACTTGACCGGAACTGATGGCCTCGCCTATGCCATTAGTTCCGCCTAAGTATAAATAGGTAGATTTGTAGTTTAGCTTTAGTCAATCATCGCTCCTGATAAAGCTAACATGGTTAGCGAAACGCGCGTCGAGTGCAAAAATAAAGTGTTTGGTGTAGTGGTGATATATACTGAGTAGTTTTGTACCAAGATTAGAAGAATTTGTCACGAAATATAAAAAAATAAGCTCTACTTGTACAGTCTGTCAAGTAAAACCGTGACCGCTCGTATTCTTCAAAAAATGTGTTTCGAGCCATCAATGTATTCCTTGGTATATTAACAACGACGCAATTACTTTAGTAAGTTGTCCAATCGCCTCCTGCATCTTTTCTCTGAACTTTTTCTTTACACGGGATCAAACGTTTTCAAAAGGGTTGGCGTCCGGCAATTGTGAGGGTCACTCTAGTATCTTATCGTGGGCCCGAGCAAGCCATTAACGACGTGATTTTCGCCCAGCAAAGGTTTCTTCAACGTGCTTCGGAATTTGACTTCATGAGCACGTAAATGTTGTCGAATGGTCTCATGGGACACATTCAAACCTGATTTTCTTAATTTTGCCGCTCCTCGCGTCAGTTTCAGATCCCGTGAAAAAAAAGACACGATTCGTTTTTTCGACTTTCGAAGTGACTTTGCCTACCGAGCCACATTTTGACAAGTCTTCGACATTTTTCGTCTTGTTAAAATGATTTACTCACTTATTCACAAACGATACCGACTTTTTAATATATTTAGCTGCTGTGGAATGTCATTTTATTTATTTATTTATTTATCATATCATTTATATTTATATTACAGGTTACAAGACCCAACTACAAGGCCGAAGATACAGATAAGAGTCACTATACATAGAAATGTAATACAATAATAGAGTATTAAGCAGATACAAATTCCAATTACAATAATAATAAAAACAAAATAATAATAATAAAAACAATTAGATATGAAAACAATAAGAAAAGAAAGATGCCACAGCCCCTCAGTGTTGCAATAGTTTACCTATCGTTAACATAGATGTGTTGAAAAAGTCGATGCTTATTTCTTGATTATACATACTACACATTGAAAAAGTGGGGAAAATTTAAATATATTTGTTCTTGGAATAGGTAGATAAAAAGTGTTATATTGTCTGCTAGTTATACGCGGCACACTAAAATTTATTCTTGACAGAATAGCGGGAGAATCTATATTATTATTTATAATTTTGAACAGAGTCGTCAGTAGCAAGTAACCACGACGAACCTTTAATAACGAACAGCGGTTATCTGCAAGTAGTACCTCATGCGGAAACCTCTGTTGTGGATAGGTACCATCTCGTGTAAAGCTAATATATTTTAAGAATTTGCGCTGGATCCTCTCCAGATTATCAGTATGAGTGTCATAGCCTAGAGACCAGACCGTAGCAGCGTATTCCAATTTAGAACAAACATAACAAATATATAAAGTTTTAATTACGTCAGGATTATAAAAGTTACCGGTGCAGCGTTCAATAAATCCATATGTTTTAAAAGCTTCAGAGATTATGGTGTTTATATGATCTGAAAAAGAAAGTCTTGGATCAAATGCTACGCCCAAGTCCCTGAAGACATTCACACGGGAGATATTACTGTTATCCAGCAAATAATTATGAATAATCGGTGAGATTTTATTTGGGAAAGACATGATGTTAGGCCCTTTTGGATGGGATTAAAGAAAAACTGCCTCGAACTGACTCGTAAACAAGTGACTAATTTTGGATTTTACGTGATTGCGACGAAAGTTCGAGATAGACTGATACTTTTATTAAAATGCGTCGTAGACAAAGATTCTCTCTACCGATCTTTTGTTGAATTGCGAGACTACTATCTACTAAAAATGAATTATCGCGGACACATTCTTACTTGACAGACTATACCTTTCGTTGAAGTAGCCGCTAGTAACGTTTTTCGCTTGCTCCTAATATTCCAACGCCTTTTATCGAGAACATATTTTTTTCAGCTCTATTGTTAATTCTTTTTTAATACATACAACCGCAAAATCTTTCTATTTCGTACTATAGACAGTACGAAGTCATAATGCTCCCAAGTCGTATAACAGTATGCCCAGACAATTGCCTTTATCTCTCGGATTATAAAACCAATCAAGTGCGAATTGGTCTCGTACATCATGCTTTTCATATCTACTAATTAATATAAATAAAAAGTTTTTAAGTAAAATATAAACGAAGTCCGAGGGTGATTTCACACACTTAATTAGTATAAAATAACTGGTTGACATTGGTGGGAAATATTGTGTGTTATAAGCTGTTTTGACATATTTTGAACATGTGTAATTTAAGAACCAATATAATTCGATAGACTAATAATCATAGTGATTGTCCATTCAACATATTCAAAAGTTCAAGGTGAAGTTTTGAGGTACACCACTACTAAAACATGATACTAATTAGTTCAAGATTGCCTAAGTTCTACAAAAAGATACGTTTCATGAAATCAGTTTGTTGTGTTGAAACATCAAGTGAATTATACAATGTACAGGGTGAGTCAACGATAGAGTAAAGTTCATTATCTCATTTATTTCGAGAATGACGAAAAAATGTTAAATACAATAGTTTAGGGAATGTTAAGGTGCACAGTTTAAGATTATTTTTGAGTATACAGGGTACTTTAAAAAAGCGTGGCCGATATAACATATGTTTTTTTAAATGGAACATCCTATTTTCTGATTTATTTTTAAATTCTACGTAAAATTTTATAACTTTTTTATTAATATTGTTATATACCTAAACCTAGTAGTTTTTCTAATATTTCAATTTTTTTTTTAAAATACTAGTTTTTAGTTTTGTAAAAAATTGCCAGTATGGTGAAATACTCATAATTGCTACGAGCGTTCTATAGAGATGAAAAAAAAAATATATGTAAAGAAATTTGAGGTAAATGCTACAGGGTGTTCAAAATAAATTTATGCATTGCGACTATTTTAAATTGAAAAATCTCGAATTTTTTAAATGGCACACCCTGTATATTATTATTTTTCTGATAGATTTTACAAAACCCTCTAACTTTTATTAAATATGTCATTGTCATGTGTACATTCTTGGTGTTGTGACAACAAACTACATCTAAATGCTCAAAAATGTTCTAACATATATTAGGAGGGTAGCGTCAATAGAGTTTCAATATAGAATTCAAGACCATAATTTAAGTAGGTGTAGCACAGCTAAGGATTTGGGAGTTGTTTTTGATGCAAAACTAACATTTGCTCAGCATATAGCATTGAAAGTTTCTGAAGCAATGAAATCTTACGGGTTCATCATTAGGAATTGTAGGGGTTTCACTTTGCATCACTGAAGGTTTTGCATTTCTGCTTTGTTCGCTCGAAACTAGAATATGTAAGTATCGTCTGGAGTCCAATGTACGAGGTGCATAGAGTTTCACTTGAAAAAGTGCAGAGGAGATTTCTGAAATTTTTGTTGTTTAAGATTAATGGAATGTATCCTGAACGGGGAGTCAGCAGCGATTATTTGTATGAACAGACAAATATTCTTAGCCTGGGAATTAGGAGAGTTTGTGCCTCAATATTATTCCTATATAGAGTATTGCACAATATGATTGATTGCAGGGATATACTATCTCGTATTAACATCAATGTGCCACGGATACACTCACGATCAAATATGTTTTTTAGATTAACAGACCTAATACTAATTTGTTATTGAATTCACCTATTCATGTAATGTGTACTAATTTTAATCATATTTGTAATGTTTGTGACCTATACTGTTGTACTAAGAAGCAATTACTACAGACTGTCATTGAATATGTAAATGTCTAAATATTTACCCTATTAATGGGAAACTGTTGGGTAATAAAGCTATTATTATTATTATATACCTATTTCTAATAGTTTTCGATTTATTTTGAATTTTTCAATTTTTATCCTGGTTTTTAATACACTTACGCTATCGTGAAACCATAAACAAATATTTAATAATAATTTTAATATAGTTTAACTTATCTAATGATTAATTATTATGACGTAATAAATGTTCAAAAATATGCCCGTCTACTTGAATACACATGTTTAGTCGTTTTACTACATTTTCCTTCACTTTCCTTAGCATAAAGTGCGTTATTGTCCTGCACACATTCTGTATCCTATTTTTCATATCTACTGGTGTTGTAGGGGGATTAACATAAACACGATTTTTAATGTAGCCACAGAAAAAGAAGTCTAAAGGTGTTAAGTCGATCGTTTAAAAATTCTCGAACTTCCCGGTGGTAATGAGCAGGAGCTTTGTTTTGTTGAATCCACATTTGTTCCCTTTCAAAGTTATCAACTTCTTCAAGAAGCTGAAGTAAATCGCTTTGCAAAAAATTTAGATGTCTAGGCCCGTTAAGCGGTTCGCGGAAAAAATATGGACCAACAATTCGAAAATTTAATATTTCACATCATACATTAAGCGATCAATGGTTTTGGTTTTGAACGTCTCGGATCCAAAATGGATTAACTGTTGAATAATAATGCATGTTATGGCTGTTAACTTACTGCGAAAAGTAGTTTCATCAGAAAACATTATTTTGGATAAAAAATTTCGATCGGCCTCTGTTGCTCCATTCATGGTGGTACAAAAGTTTCCCCGTCGTTCAAAATCACGGTCTTGAAGTTCTTGGTGTAGTCCCATATGAAAGGAGTGATACTTGTATTTTTTCGTGGTGCGATTAGCCGTAGATTGGGATGTGTAAGATAAGTCAGCTAGTGGGCGGCTGCTGACCTGGGGATTGATTATCTTCAACATGAAGTAAAATCACCATTTCTGTTTCCTCATTGGTAGCATTCTGGTTTACTACTTTCCATTTCGTATACTCACCGCTACCACTACCATCAAACCACTGAAAAGATTTTCTAGTTGGTATACGTCTATTAGGGTACTTCACTCCGTAAAGCCTTACTGACAAAAGACCCGCTCGCCCAGTATATAAACCATATTAATTAATTTGTTTTTAGGAAAATCCATAAACTATTACCTTTATACGTCACTTACTACAACAAATTTAACTATTTTTACTTGCTTAAGAGTTCAAAATTTGACAATGCCTACATTTTTGTTTTGTCTTGGCAACTATGATGTTGTAGCGTAAGTGTATTAAAAACGAGGGGAGAAAATGAAAAACTCAAAATAAATTGAAAACTATTAGAAATAGGTATATGACATACTTAATAAAAGTTGGAGGGTGTTGTAAAATCTATCAGAAAAAATAATAATATGGTGGTACAAAAGTTGTTTTGCACTAGTGTGCCATTTAAAAAAATTGAGATTTTTCAATTTAGAATATTCGAAATGCATAAATTTATTTTGGACACCCTGTAGCATCTAACTCAAATTTCTTTACATATTTTTTTTTATCTCTATAGAACGCTCGTGAGTATTCCACCTTCAGAAACAATGGCACTACTGGTAATTTTTTACAAAACTGAAAACTAGTATTTTTTTTAACAAAATTGAAATATTAGAAAAACTACTAGGTTTAGGTATATAACATCATTAATATAAAAGTTACAACATTTTACGCAGAATTTAAAAATAAACTAGAAATTAGGATGTTCCGTTTAAAAAAACATATGTTATTTCGGCCACACTTTTTTGACGTACCCTGTATACTCAAAAATAATTTTAAAACTGTGCACCTTAACATTCCCTAAAACTATTGTATTTAACATTTTTTCGTCATTCCCGAAACAAATGAGATAATGAACTTTACTCTATAGTTGACTCACCCTGTACAGTCTGTCAAATAAGAACGTGACCGCTCGTATTCTTGAAAAAATGTGTTTCGAGAACATTTCTTGCTATCAACTTATTCTTTGGTGTGCTAACAGCACAATTACCTTAGTAAGAGCCCTTCATCTGAGCTTTCTCTTTACAACGGACCAAACGTTTTCAATAGGGTTGGCGTTGGGTGATTGTGGTCTTAGCGTGGGCCCAAGCGAGTCGCTTCGCGATGTGATTTTCGCCCAGTAAAGATTTCTTCAACGTGCTTCGGAATTTGACATCATTAGCACGAAGATGTTGTCGAATAGTCTCATGGCACACTTTCAAACCCAATTTTCTTAAATTTAACGCTACTTGACGCAGCATCAATTTGGGGTCCCGTGAAAACAAAAACACGATTCATTTTTCGACTTTCGGGGTGACTTTGCCTATCGAGTCATGTTTTGTCGTCGACATTTTTCGTTCCCTTATAATGATTTATCGACTTCTTCACAAACGATACTGACGTTTTAATATATTTAGCGGCCATGGAATATGTCATTTTAAGCCGCTCATTTTCGATTTTACGTCATTTCGACGAAAATTCGGAATTGACTGATACTTTTACTAAAATGTCTCGTAGACAAAGGTTCCGTCTATCGATTTTTTGTTGAATCGCTAACATCGCATCTCCTAAAAATGAATTATCGCGGACACGTTCTTACATGACAGACTGTATATTTTAAGTAGAGGCATTATTTTTACCTTAGGATAGCTGCCAACAAATAAAGTCGAAAATAATAATTACTTAAATTCAATGAAGTCCGTATTTCAGCAACTATTTATTTCTCTCTGATTTGTTTAACTATTTTGGGACGCGCGTTTCTTCATATCACGACTCGTCGGCTGAGCTGGGATCAATAGAGGAATGAGTAAAAGTCCAAAAAAAAAAAAATATTTTTGCCTTTTTCTGTACGTATGAAAGCGAGAGTGCGAGTAAACGAAAACATGTTTATAGAGACAGATAAATTCCTTCTACATACCATCCAGCTGAATTAAAGTTTAATGTGCTATAAATTACTAGTAACATATACTACAGATATATTACAAGATCGTATTTAAAATTATTTTCTCCTCCTACCTTTTTCTGTTAAAAAACGCTTCAACTTTGATATTTTAGGACTAAATCTGTTCTAAGTTGACCTTAACCCATTTTTTCTCTTTTTAATCTTACGTACGGAACACTTATAGGATACTTCGGAGTCTGTCTGTTACACCCCTCTTTCTCCAAAACTATTAGACGTATAAAGTTGGAATTTGGCACAAATTTGGAATTAATGGCCCTCTCAGAGCAGTTTTAAAAGTTAAATTTTGACTTAAGGGGTTAGTTTTGAAGGACGAAATCGGAAGTGAAATAAAATTTTTTTACAAGGTCATCGAGTGGGATGTCAAATGAAAGCTTGTGAAGATGAGTTCAAAAATATATATGATGTAATACTTGCGTACACTTTTCTTCCCATTATTTTTAAAAAATGGCCAAAAGTCGTTGTCCTCCACTCTATCTCTAAGAGTACTGATTAAGGCGTAACTTTGGAATCTGTCTTTTTGTCAGAAGCGACCTCTCTTGCTAACGAGAAGAGGCTCTGGAGCCCCCAAACTTTGATGTTATGTGGTTAAAAATAGCGACTCAACAAACCACAAGGTTTGTCTGTATCCTGTATCGACCACCAAGTGATGTCAAGTTTCGAACACTTTTCGCTTCTCTTGCAGACACCATCGATCATTTACAAATTAACTATCCAAGTGCCGAAATTGCCATCCTGGGCGACTTTAATGTCCACAATATCAATTGCCTTAAATATTCAAGTACTACCGACGAACAAGGTCGTGAAGCTGAATCATTCGCAATCAGTTGTGGCTTAACTCAGCTTATTGACGAACCAACACGAATCCCTGATCGAGACGGGGAGTTCGCCAGTCTTCTTGATCTGTTTTTAACCACCAATCCGAAAATTTACACGGTCACCGTAAATCCGCCGTTAGGTTCTTCCGACCATAAACTACTTTCGACATCAAGTATCCTGCCAATCAGTGACAGAGAGGCGCCTAGGCCGCGCAAGATTTGGCACTACAAATCTGCTAAATGGGACTATCTCACGGAATATCTTCGAACTTTCCCTTGGATGGACGTTTGTTTTCGATCCGACAACCCATCTGACTGCGCCAGGGAGATCTCCGATGTTATTTTGGCTGGTATGGAAGCTTACATCCCTTTTTCAAAGAAATGCCCCTCCAACGGCAAGCTTTGGTTTGACCGAAAATGAAAGAAGCTGTTGCTTCTAAACATATTGCCTACCGACAATGGTGTAAAAATCCTAACACCATAAATCGTAACACCTTTGTTCGTGCCCGGACCAGATGCAAAGGAATTACCGACGAAACCAAGGAGGCACACAATCAACGCATTAGAAACAAATTTCTCGCTTATCCCAATAATTCCAGGTCCTTTTGGGCAGTCGCTAAGGCAGTTAGTCAAAATTTCACCAAATCCACCATACCACCACTCACACGGCCAGATAATTCCATTGCAACCACACCTGTTGAGAGAGCGAACTTGTTGGCTGAACTCTTTGCTTCACATTCTACTGTCGATTTCCAAGGAAAAACAACACCTACTATTCCCATATTGCAGTCAAAGATGCCCGATGTTGTCTTCAGACAGCGTATCATAAAGCGTATTTTAATGAAGCTAGACACCAAAAAGGGTTCTGGCGCTGACGGAATACCTGCCATAGTTCTCAAAAACTGTGCAAGGGAACTAACACCAGTTTTCTGTAGACTTTTCAACTTATCCTACAAAAAGGAAATATTTCCGTCCTGTTGGAAATGTGCCATGGTTCAGCCGATACCTAAAAAAAGCAAGAAGACTTTGCCAAATAACTACCGACCAGTCGCACTGCTTTCAATAATATCGAAAGTCATGGAAAAGGTTATCAATCAGCATCTACTAAAATATCTTGAACGATTCAATATTATTAGCGATCATCAATATGGCTTTCGTAAACATAGATCAACAGGAGATCTTCTGACTTATGCAACACATGTTTGGAACAACGCAGTTGAACACTTTGGAGAATCTCGAGCGGTTGCTGTTGATATATCCAAGGCATTCGACCGTGTTTGGCACAATGGACTGTTGGCTAAGCTACGCTCTTCTGGTGTATCTGAAAAGTTCTGTTTGTGGCTCTCATGTTTCCTCAGAGAGCGTTCTTTACGAGTGGCGGTCGACGGATTTCTTTCTAACACCTTCACTATCAACGCCGGTGTGCCCCAAGGCTCCATACTGTCTCCTACTCTCTTTCTCATTTACATTAACGATCTGCTGGAAGAGCCTAGGAATCCAATCTATAGCTTTATAGATGACAGTACGCTTGTCTCTTCATTCACCTTGAATGCTCGCACATCGGCTGCTCAGGCGAATATCCGCAGACAGCAGGAGGTCGTTCAACTTAACAAGGACCTGGAAGAAATTCTATCTTGGGGTGACAGTAACCAAGTGGAATTTAACGCTATAAAAATCCAGGCAGCAGTTTTTTCTAAAAAAGTTAACGTTGCTAACAAAATAAATTGCATTCTCAAGAATTTAATAGTTTCCATCCGAAAGTCCAATTCACCATCGAGATAGAAAATAACACCAAATTAACTTCTTAGATATAACTATCATAAGAAACACCGATAATGAAAAGCTAGAAACCAAATGGTACACAAAGAACACTTGGTCAGGACGCTACCTAAACTTTTATTCTAACCACCCTAACACCCATAAGAAAAGTGTCATCATTGAACTAACGGATAGAGCTCTTACCTTAACTTATGGTAAATTTCGAACCGAGGTAATAAATAAAGTCCGTAAAATCCTTTACAACAACAACTATCCAAAAAACCTCGTAGAGACAATCATTAAACAACGAACATATAAATTCTATAATACGACAATTCAAAAACAAACTAAAACGAAGAACACAGTAATACATATAGCAATGCCATACACACCACAACTGTCAGAAAAAATTAAGTACATAATGAAAAACACGATATCTGAGTCTGTCACAAAGCTCAACACGTCTTTCATCGCTATTCACACCCACTAAAAGCTAAAACACCATATAACAAAAGATCAAACGTAGTATATTCCATCCCATGTCTTAATTGTCCCAAAAAATATATAGGAATGACAACACAATACCTTGACAATAGACTAAACGGGCACAAATACACAAAAAACGCGTCTACTGCCCTACATAAACATGAAAGTACCGAAACACACGAATTTGAATTCCGAAACACCAAAATAGTCACCTAGGAAAGAAACTATCACGTACTTCTTATCAAAGAAATGATACACATTAAAAAAGAAAAACACGCATGTAATGACGAACAAGACGTAAATAACTTAAGTCGAATTTACCACCAATTCATTAATTAATTAATTATTACTGTCATTAAATTATTATCAATTGTGACCCAAAAACGAATTAAATATACTATATTTAAAAAATAAAAATATCGGGTACTGATAACAAAACAAAATAGTTTCTAATAGTGTGTCAAAGGTGCATATCGAGGTATGTAATTGTAATAATCATAATAATTTTATTTTATATATTATATACAGATGTGGTGTCCTATGTTGAAAAATAATTTTAAATGTATTGATATTGATTAGTTAAGAAACCTGGTTTACTTGTAGATGCACCTACAACCAAAATAAAACAAAAAGAAAAATCATTGAAAAAGCCAGCCATGCCTGAGCGAAACGTTTGAGAAATAAGTTGTTTAATTAAAATATAACCCTATAGTCCCAAGAAAAAAATGAAAAATAAATTATATATAAATAATATATATATATATATATATATATATATATATATATATATATATATATATATATATATATATATATATATATATATATATATACCGAAACGGGGTTTAACTTAGGGGTAGACCTTAGGATTGCAGAGTAAACAAAAAGGTCCTAAAGTTCTTAGTAACCGTAGTTTATGTTAATATCGAGCTTTCGATGCCAAATCATACATCGTCTTCAGGACCTAGAGGATACAGAAAATAACTCTCATAACTCAGAGCACCCTCTGAAAGAATATACTGTAATTTCAAAAAGAAATGTAAAATTTAAAATATTTTATTTTGAGTTTGCTACTATTTTTTATCATTTACTAAAATTTGACTGTTGTTAAAAGTAATGTAATGACCTCTCAAACAAAATCTTTTGTACATTTGTAGAACATCGCTTATCCTCCATATCGATGGTTTTCAAAATGGTAGGGTGTGCACAAGTTCATAAATATTTGCTTTCAAAACGGCATCGCTTGGTCTACAGAAACTGTTATCTTTAAAATATTTCCTATTTGCAGCTATTTTCCTGATGATGCGTGTCCACCGAAATACAAGCAAACTCATAAAATTCAGTACGAAGATGTTAGAAACCGGGAGAGAAAAATAAGCGGTTAAGAGAGTATCTCTTTTTCATTCATAGATTTGCTCAACGATTGAAGGCATTATAAGAGTAATTAATTTTCTTATCGTTTCTATAAATATTTAAGCAACAAATTCTTGCAACTACTCAGTATATATCACCACTACACCAAACACTTTATTTTTGCACTCGACGCGCGTTTCGCTAACCATGTTAGCTTCATCAGGAGCGATGATCGCTCCTGATGAAGCTAACATGGTTAGCGAAACGCGCGTCGAGTGCAAAAATAAAGTGTTTGGTGTAGTGGTTATATATACTGAGTAGTATCATTGTGCCAAAGATTCCACATTCCCAACTTAGTTAAATTCTTGCAAGGTTATCTGTAGCAACGCCGTTATTATTTTTTATCATTAGCTAAAATTTCAATATTGTTAACAGTAATGTAATGACCTCACAAACAAAATCGTTTGCACATTTGGGGAACATAGCTTACCCTCCTTGCTGAAGCTCAAAAGCTGGGAATATTATTTTGTACTAGAAAGCTTTACATTGCATAACGACTCCTAATCCTGTAAAAACCAACGATGGAATATTACTTCCATGTTCGGGGCTGCTCCAGAACGTAAGCTGTATTTATTGAGTTGTATTCAGGAGAGAACTGTATATATACCAACTATTAGTAAAATAGCCGCAAAAAAGTAATTCCAATATAAATTTTTGTATTTTGTGTATTTATAAATTAGTATACACAAAAAAATTATTTGGAAGATTATCAGAATTAAGGGTGTGCGTTGTGCCACTATATGAAATACATCGTATTTATGAAGTGATTATATTAAAGGTATCGGCCAGCAAAACTCACTATTATCCATATATATATATATATATATATATATATATATATATATATATATATATATATATATATATATATATATATATTTATATATATATGGTAAGATGTAACGCGTACCTCGTGCATATACTCTACTGAGTGAACTGGTCACTGCAATCCTTCTGTCGTTGTTGCAATCAGTCCTACATCCCTCTTTATGAGTTGTGGATAATACAGATACTCTCCACTCATCTGGTATTTCTCTTTTACTAAGACATTCTTGGAACAGCTTAGTTAACAGTATGTATAACTTCTCTGTTCCATTTTTCAGAAGCTCTTCCGGTATATTTCCTGCTCCGGGTGCTTTTTTAAGTGGTCGGCATACGTTTTTAACTACTGCAACCGTAATTCTGATCGGAGTAGCTGTTACATGTTTGTGTCTCATTTTCTTCTTCTCTGTCTTTCCTTATCTCTTTTCTTAAGGATTTTATGATTTTCCAGCTTTCGGCACTTTTGCTTCGACACACACACACACGTATATATATATATATATATATATATATATATATATATATATATATATATATATATATATATATATATATATATATATATATATATATATATATATATATATATATATATAGTGCCTCTAAAAAATCTTTACAAGGTCACACAGTCCCAACATTCAATTGTTTTAGTGTGGATATTTTATTACAATTAGTATTTTGTCATGGTACCCTTACATTTGGAGATTGGGTCCCGGAAGGCGACCTCACTCGTTGTGTATATATATATATATATATATATATATATATATATATATATATATATATATATATACAGATGCAATAATATACAATACGAAAAATTTGCCTTAACAAGCATTTTTGGCGATGCTGTTTTTATAAATTAGAATTTATTCTTTGATTTATTCTTAAAAGTCAGGTTTTATTTTTTACTGAATTTGATTATGTCTTTTTATATTGCGTGTTCTGTAGTACACAGAATGTCATTATGATAATCATCCGCATTGAGTGTGGTACCATTCCACAATGAGCAAACGAATGTATCTTTTAGGTTAAACTCACTATTAATGGTTTAGTGAATGGCCTATTAGTGGTGAGTTCAACTATATTAATCAATTTTTTATACTTTAATAACAGAAAAAAAATATGTTCAAATGATTATTATCAAGAAGGGTTACTGTCTTTCTGGTCATTTATATTTTTCTGTTCTTGTAGCTCGACATAAAGTTTATGAATTAGAGATTTTTTTATTCGTTTTATAGATTTTGAAAGGTCAATGGCTCCATTTTTTACGAAATCAGATGACATTTTTTTTTCTATTCGTGCGTATTTCGGTGGATACCTACCACCAACAAAACAGCCCGCAAATAGAGAAAACAATGGTGTGTTTCTGTAAGCCAAACAATAAGAAGTCCGTCGTTTTAAACTTGCCGCGTTGCTCCAGCCGACTCAACTTATACCTGTGTGCTTAACGCGGCCGCCAGTCCATAAGAATAAGACAAGTGGGGGCAGAGGGGCACAAAGGAATGCGGGAGGGGGCAGCACTCTCGCGGCTCCATCTCGTTTAGTCCATCTTAAGAACTCGAGGAACAGGTACCCGTCGCGCCGAACGGTTCGTTTACTTCTTGTGTTATTCCACCTACCTAACCCCAAATAACGAGTTTAACGTGACTTTATCTATTAACCGTCGCGAATTTAAGTGAAATTTGCTTGATATTATTGTGTGTGCATGCATTTAATGTTAATTAAGTGAAGTTTTTAAGTTCATCTTTAAATATTCGGATTATAAGTCTGAAACTGCTGAAAGCGGAATGGTAGCGCAAGAATCTCTCTCCCTGCAGGTACGATGAAGAGGCAGCAATGTCATATAAGTGATAATTTAAAATAGTTCTTCGAAAAGTTCGTAGAAATGCTGGTGTTATTTTGACACCCATGTGTTTAAACGGGCCACATTGCTGAGATGCCTGCCCGGAGGCAAGTGTTGCCAGCATTCAACTAATTAGATTTTGAAGCTTTTGCTTCGTAAGGAAACCTCTTTTTGTTTACTGATCGCTACAGATTCTTTTTCAACTAATCTTGGTTAGCTAAAAGTATATACGTACGTGTATAATATTATATTGAATTGGAAGCCCAATTACTAATAAAATTTAAGTAAATTATTACTTCGTATAAACACATCGCATTCAATTTTAAAAATATTTTGCGTTCTTCCGCAATAATAAGAACTAAGAAAAGTTGTTAATCAGGTGTCAATATAACCTGAAATTTTAGTATCATAAACTTTCTTGTTGGAAGCTGTGACCGAAGCCATTGAATCAAATTTGAATTTGGCTGTATTGTTAAGAGTTTTTAAGGGCTATAAGTCAAAGTGGCTACAGTTAATCTTGTCAGTCGTTTTATAAATTATTTGTTAGTCAACAACCAAGACCTTCGCTCGTTGAAATGATAAAAAAGGAATATAATTCACTACGAACTTTTCCACGATTAGGTTACAAATACTACAATTAATGTAAAATACTTTAAGATTAGGAATTTAAGTTTAAGGAACCTAGCAAAAAATTGAATTACTAATATCGTGAAGATACATTTTTCTGTAGTTCGTAATGCCAAATGTCTTGTTTATTGTAGTCATCAATTAGTCTTTTTTGCTCAATACTAATATTCCGACCAAATATTCGATATATCCGTATTCCTAAGGTTTTAAATTATTTCGTTTAGTAAAAACAATTTAATAAATAGGCAAAGTTTGTTTTTATTAAAGTTAAAAACATAACATAACGGTATGAAGTTACTTAATTTAATTTGAATTAAAAATAATGTTATAAATCATTATTAATCAGTTAAATATTATCACCAATGTATCTGTAACTACGCTAATTTTATCTAATCAAACTAAAATACCAATTTGGATTCGCAATAAGTGAACATAAACCAATAAACATTGATTTATATTTAAAAAAAATCAAACAAAGACGAGCGACTCTATAAATCAATATTAATAAAACAAAATTGATGATACCGCATTTTTTTCTGACAAATTGTCCCCAATTTATCCGTTCATCGGGTTGTCCACTCGCTAAATTGTTTAGATTCAAATAATGCTTCTAATTGCTGGGATAATAAAAGCTCTTGACAAAAATCCATGTCTAACTGTTTCTTCATCTTAAGAAATATTGTTACAAAGCAGACAAATTATGATCTGTCTAAATTTTAAACTTAATTAAATAACCATTTCACTAATTTTTGTATGATGGATTATCCATGTATCAAGAATCTTGATAAAAATGATGGACCCACTATAAGAAAATAATTATTTCTTGTATAATATGACAATTAAAGGTAATAAAAGTTTTTATTCGGATGCACCTGGATGTTATAAAGTTTTAATTTGGTTATAAAAAATTCTACAGCGATAAAATAATAATAAGAAAATTAGAGAGTTCTATTATCTATTTTGATTTTTTAAACTTAAAATACAAGATAAAAATAAAATTTATTAAGCCTATAGATAAGAAGAGTAGCAAATTACAAATTATACTTGGGGCTTCATTAAAAGAATTTTTTGCATTTTACAAAATAGCAATTTTATATACAATCTAATAAATTTGCGTTTCAAAATAAAGCACTGCGTTGGGCGCCATCTGATTAAAGTATTTCATATTCTTAACCAATACTTGTACATAAAAAGTTGGCATTGGCGAAATTTTGAACATAGGCTATCTACAGGATAATGTAATGTTAAGGGCTCTAAGTTAGTCGCTATTACTGTTATGGCAAGTGTTTTTTCAATAAATAATATGCATCCGACAAATATAATAATTTAATGAATATTAGTTTCTAAACACTATATTAACTAAATTGAAGTTACGGTTGCCGAGCCTAAAAACGTCTATCTTTTTATTAATTACATATTTGTTTCCTACATCCCACAAAAGCGGGATAATCTAGTCAATAATGTATATAAAAATATGCAATAATGTCATCTTATATATTTATTAAACTTGTATAGTGGGGATAATATGATTTCAAAATAATTTTATTCAAAAAATGAAACCACTATTGTGATGTTTTACGTTGAAAACTCCTTGGTTACAGTACCTGGAACTGGAAAATTGCTATATTTTTAGAGATATCAACAGGTGGTAAGAACAGAAACCCCGCTTAGAATTTAAATTTTTAATAATGACCATGATATGTCGTTATTATAGATTTTCTCTTTGGGCTTGCTACTCTTTAATTTGAACATTACAATTATTCATTGGTTAAAAATTGTCATATATATGATGTTCTAAAATATTTTATTATACAACAAATCAGTTCATGGAATATGTAGGAAACTGTTTCATTTAGGTTTTTTTTATTTCAGTTAAAGGAAATTGATGCTAACAGCGTTGCTATACTAACTTTGATGTCATTAAATTTTATATCATGAATAAAGAGTGTGATTTTTCAAATTTAAAAGCTTGAAATATAGTAAAAACAAAATTTCTATAGAGAATTGTAGTCGCACAAGTAAACCAAGCAACTTACAAAGCAAAATTGTGGTTTCAATGCTGGCATTTCTTGCGTTTTATTGTATCACTAAATAATTTTTAGTTAGATAGAAAACACAGAACTTTTTGTTGAGTGTCACTTAATGAAAGTATCTTATTACTTATTTGGAATTAGTGGTAAACCTTTTCTTTTTAATAGTTATCACTGTTTTGACTAACACTTTTTAACTGAATTGAAGATACGGTGGCCTAATCTACAAATTTGCATGTTTTCATTGATTATTTATTTATTTTCCTAAATCTTGAAAAAGCAAATTAACTGTATCAATACGCTAATAAAAATATAAATTGTTATAATGTTATCTACGTTTATGACAATTTTATTCTTGAAGACGTCTTAACTGTAAAAAAAATTACTTAAAAAATGCAAACACATTGAAAAAGTTCGATTTCTAGTACCTGAAACTGAAACATATGCAAGAGTATGTTTTTGATATATTTTCTAAGTTAAGGTCAAATTTTTTA
>CM032449.1:41126747-41493578 GCA_019049505.1 Pachyrhynchus sulphureomaculatus
AGTTTATACCAGATTCCTTGGATTCACTCTAACTAGAGCGATATATAGAGACTGAAATCTAAAAGCAATGAAATTCTTAACTAAGTCTTTGTTAAATATTATCAGACAATAGACATTTCAACGAACTTATTAGACTTTCACACACACAATCTAACAATACCAGTACTTATTTACTGCAAAAAGAATATCTACTTCGAGACTAGTATCTATAATTAATAATTGCAGTGATTACTGCAATCTTTCCGCACCTCTAAATAAAGTAACAGCACAAGCATAATCCAAAATCCAGCCAATTCTTATCAAACTATACATAAAACAAAGTCTTTAGGTCAAAACTTATGCTCACAGATCAAGGAGGTTTATTTTTATTATAATTATTACTAAACTGAACTCCTGAGTTTGGAACAGTTGGATAAGAAATTATTTAATTATTTTATCAATTTTTTTAATTTCTTTAATTGCAAGATTTAGAATATCAAACAATTAACAAATTATTTATGTAACAATAAAGAAAAGATCTCAAAGGAACTCTATTTTAAGAATTAGGTTCACGTTCTATAGTTAAGCATTAACTTGTTCTCCAAATCGTTCGCACCAAAATTTATGACATCATTTGTCAAACGAGGTTCAACGAACAATAATCGTGAATAACAAATAAGCTTAAGAATATTATTATATTGAACGAATACATTAGTTTTAAGATAATATAACTATGTAATTACTTATTTTTTTCTGTTAAGAGATATACCATTCTTTCACATACGCTGAAAGAAGATATAGAAATAATAATTAGCTGTAAATTAAGTCTTAGCAACTATGCTTATTCATACCATATTATTACTACTTCAGGTAATAAAATCTATCGTCGCTCTTGCTTGTACAATACTTTAAAAAAATATTTTGTAATTCTGCTAAATTTGGCTACAAATTATTATATAATTAAAGGGTTTGAAAGGTTTTTTTTAATATTTTGCCATAACTTTAAAAAATAGGTTTTAACATAATATGTATAAAAAAATAGATAGTATTTTAAATCAAATTCAAGGAAAATCTTACCGTTTCGCATATTTTTCAAAGATTTTTTTTAATAGCTGCAAATGATTTTTTTTTATACAACCATTGCGTTTTAATATTATACTTGTAATCATGACTTATACGTCTTAATGGGTGTTCATATTTTAAATATTACTGTGTCTTTCACCATTTATAAGAAAACAAAATTACTAATATATACAACCAAAAATAACTGTGTTCTGTGGCGTTTTGCTAATGCTGGTAAAAAAATTTCCATGTTTGTTTTCAGTTTTGGTAATATGTAGGTAAATATAACTTATAGAAATTGTTTAGTTAGTATCAACGATAAAAATAATTCTAAATAGATTCTTGCTTCACAAAACACTGTTTTATTTATATTCTGAAATAATATATACAATTGAATTTTTTTAACAATATCTTCAGTATTTTTGAAATTTAGGCTAAATATTTAAAAGTTGTTTTCTGCAACAAAAATAGTTTAAACATAATGACATTTACTGAATAACGACGTTAAATGTGTACAAGTATAACATTTTTAAGGATATTAGTACTCACTTAACTTGAGATTTTAAACAGCAGACTCTAATTTCAAGTGAAAAATAACAAAATTAACAAGCTTTACAAGAAAGGCTCTACTGTAGTTTGGGCCACACTGTATAATATAATGTGTCACCTAAAAAGTTTAATTTCAAAATATTTGTATTAAAAGACCAACTGATAAATGACAACTAAAATCCTTGTAAAACTATTTATTATAAATAATATCATCTAGATGTGAACGGTTACTATTCCGGTGTTCCTCTAAGCGCTCTATGATATATATTGACCACTGCTCGGCTATGTGATCGCTACCATTTCTTATAGGGATATTTTAATTGTGCCATAGAGCGGGGATTGTTAATGTAAGGTATCTCCGCAAAGAAAAGTCTTATCCGAAGTTTACTTAAAATCAAATAATTTCTTTAAGTTTCTGCGTCAATTTTTTTACGTAGTTGAATATCCGGGATTTCATGTCTTCTTCCTTTCTCTCTATCCAGCGTTCATTGTCGACAAGAGGGCATACTCCTCCTCTATTTCGCTACATCTATTTCTGTAATGTGCTACATTAATTCATCCCCCCCAGCTACTTTCCTAATATAATCATACTATCTTAGTATAGCCATTCCCGAATTTCTTTTTGCTCACCATGGCTTTTATTTCGTCGTTATCCTTATTCATCTTGTCCTCTCCATGTTTGCTATAGGTTCTCCCCATCTCTACTTTACCGTTAGTATTTTGTTCTTGATATCTTCCGATTCACGTTGTTTAATCTATTCTATAGATTTTTCATCCCTTAACGTTATATTTAGGATTGGCTATCGCCATGAGATGTTGGATAATTTGCATCTTATTCATTGTTTTACTTATGGTTGCTTATGTTCCCGTGCCATACCGCAGGATTGTGATAACTCATTAATTTAATATTCTTATTCTCACGTATGTTAAATATCTTTTGCTTTATAATGTTTTAATCTTTCAAAAGCTGCCAATATCAGCTTTATTGTTCTAGTAAAATCGGCCGTTTGCATTTTTCTGTCTAGTTGTATGTCTTTTTCTAGCTCTCTTTCTTCTACTCTCGTTGGTTTTAGCGATATGAGTTCGTTATTTGTTGGAAGGATCTCTTCAGTATTTTTGTTTTATTTATATTTATACTCAGCTCTATTTCCTCCGATCTTTCTTGTAGTTTTTTTTATCATTTCTTGCAGTTCTACGTGATCCTCTGTAATAAATACTACATCTTCTTCATATGTTATTATATTTAGTAGTTCTCTCAATTAAGTCCTTTCAATCTAACTTCCATTATTGACGACTGGTAACTTTCCTTATCTTATTATTCTCTCAATTTTGCATTTTTCTATTTCTGAATGTAATTTTATTGTACTGGTTGCTTCCTTATATATGTATATTTGTATGACTGTCCATATTTCGACCGAGTCAAAGGCCTTGTCATAAAGTACAAATGAAAAGTACAGGTCCTTGTTATATTCTCAAGCCTTCTCGACGGTGTTTTGAATAAATTGTATGGGATGCACAGTTATATATTCGTTTCTGAATCCTGCTTATTCACTGTTTTAATATAATTCGAATTCATTTGTTTGCCTTGATACGATTTTCATGCGTGACTTATATATTTAAGTATTTGTCTATAATTCCTCAGCTCTGCCATGTCTTCTTACTTATGCAATAACATGATTACAGCAATAGTCCAGTCCTGCGGTATTTTTCTTTCTTCTAAGCTTTTGTTTGGTAATACTACTAGCATTAAAAAGTAGTTTGCTTAGACCACTTCCAATTGTCAAAAATAAATTAGGTCATAAATAGTAATTTGGCATGTAGTACACATGTACACACACACACAAATTAAATTCATTTATAATAACGCAACAGCAAGTGTCAGACTCCATGAATCCACAAGTAAATGCCGAGTGGAACGTGGAATCAGACAAGGTGATACGATCTCTTCTAAATTTTTTACGACGGTGTTAGAATATACATTTAAGGAACTTAATTGGTATGGAAAAGGCATAAACATCGATGGCGAATACGTAAATCACCTGCGATTTGCTGAGAGAGATTGTCGTAATAGCTGACAATCTAGGTGATGTCAAAATAAATGCTTACCGAATTGCAAATAATATCAGCAAATATTGGTCTAAATATTGAATTTTAGAACACCAAGTTTATGACTAATCCAGTTACGAAGAGGAATATGAAATTTAACGATAACGAGGTGAAGCGCGTTCAAAATTACAAGTATTTGGGTTATGAATTACAAATTGGCAAAGATAACTAAACTCGTGAGATATACCGTCCTGTGGATTTGGGATGGACGGCTTTCTGGAAGCTGAGAGATATGCTGACAGGTAATTTGCCAATGTGCTAAAAAAAGAATGTTTATGGACAGTGCGTTCTCCCGGTAATCCCATTTGGCGCAGAGACACACACACTCATGAACATGTGGCAGACATAGCAAGGAGAGCTTCTCAAAAGTTGGGAATATTATTTCGAACCAGAAAGCTTTACACTTCACAACAACTGTTAATTCTTTATAAAGCTCAAATTCGACCAACTATGGAATACTGCTTCCATGTTTGGGGCTCCGCTACCAAACATACACTGCATTTGTTGGATTCTGTTTAAAGAAGAGCTGTTCGTCTGATTGGAAACCCGGAACTGACCGGCGGCCTTGATTCGCTGGAACATCGAAGAACGGTTGGCGACTTGAGTCTGTTCTACAAGTATTTTCATGGAAAGTGTTCGAAGGATGTAGCCCGCTTAATTCTTCTCAGAGCGGTGCATGTTAGAAATACATATCCCGCTAATACTTCACATCCGTAAGAGGTTCAGCTTGTTACTCCGCTTACAAGCAGTCTCTTATATGGAGAACATCATCCCTTTGGAATAATTTGCCCAGGGCTGTGTTTCCTACCGAGTACAATTTACAGCGATTCCAGAACAACGTGAATCGCTTTTTCCGTACACATGCCGCTTCTGGAGCGCTTTAGGTACTTCTCTGTAGCACGTGTGCTAGACCCATAAAAAAAACATTAATAAAATAATCAGCAAACAAATTGAGTGTATCGCAACAGGTAATTGAAAGAGCTATTCTGGGTATTACAAGGAATGATAGAATGATAAACATAGCTGTCGGACAACGAACAAAACCAATAGATATTATCCAAAAAATTACGCAATCTAAATGGAGAAGGGCTGGCCATATAGCTCGAAGGGATGATAACCGATCGTGTAGAAGATTAATAATATGGAGAGCCAGATAAAACAAAAGGAACAGAGGTAGACCACCAAAAAATATGGAGCGATGTCATCAAAAGAGTGGCAGGAAATTGGGTTGACACCGCTCAGGACAGCGATTATTGGAAGTTGTTAAAGGAGGCCTATATCCAGCGTGGATGAGGACGGTTGATGGATGATGATGACGATAATGATGACAAATATACACAACGTTTGGTGGTGCTATTTGTAGCAAATTTTTGAAGACGACGAAACTTGAGAATTTAGTAATTTTCTTGAAAGAACTGTCCGCTAAAGAAATTTACGAAAACATGCTTAATATGGTGATAAACCCCGTGCTGGAAGACCCGCTTCTGTGTCTACCCAAGAGTATATTGAGGTTGTGCACGAAATGATTTTGGAGAATCGACGAATCGAGCTGAAGTGTATAATAGAGACTATGAACATTTCATATGAACGTGTTTTTCACATTACCATATTCATTCAGATTTGAGTATGAGAAAATTATTAGCTAAATGTATTCTTAAATGTCTGAACATCGATCAAAAACGACTGGGAGTCACAACATCCAAGTCGTACTTCTCAGTATATATCACCACTACACCAAACACTTTATTTTTGCATTCGACGTGCCTTTCGTTAACCATGTTAGCTTCATCAGGAGCGATGTTTGTAGTCAATCATCGCTCCTGATGAAGCTAACATGGTTAGCGAAACCCGCGTCGAGCGCAAAAATAAAGTGTTTGGTGTAGTGGTGATAAATACTGAGTAGTGTCATTGTGCCAAAGATTCCACATTCCCAACTTAATCCAAGTTGTAGTAGGTATCCTAACTTTTTGGCTAAGTTGGGAATGTGGAATCTTGGCACAATGATACTACTCAGTATATATCACCACTACACCAAACACTTTATTTTTGCACTCGACGCGCGTTTCGCTAACCATGTTAGCTTCATCAGGAGCGATGATTGACTAAAGCTAAACTACAAATCTACCTATTTATACTTAGCCTAACCCTTGAATTACTCAAGCGGAACTAATGACACAGGCAAGGCCGTCAGTTCCGGTCAAGTAACCAGTAGAGGGGACTATAAGGAATAGGCCCTCTGTCTTTATTTAAACTACTTTTACATTTTATGAATTCCATACTTTCGTATGCGTTCAACAATCTCCTATCAGATACATCCTTTATTAATCTTAGATTATCTAATGTTACAGTATGATTAGCTTCAAGGGCATGTTCGGTAATGCTAGACTTTTCTGTTCTATTGTATTTTAACTGTGCTAAGTGTTCTTTAGATCTTGTTTTAATTAACCTTTTAGTTTGCCCAACATACTTTTTGTCACAATCATTACAACTAATTTCATAAATTCCACTTTTCTCACAATTAGGAATCTTATCTTTGGGATTTCCTAAGATATTCCTCAGATTGTCTGATGACTTATAGACTAAGGTGAGGCCTACCTTATTAAATACCTTATTGAGTTCCTTGCTATATTTCGGATTATATGGTATGGAGACATACTTGGTGTTATTTTCTTCGCGTGTAAAAAAGAAAGATGTTTTCTACTTAAAAGCGGACAAAGGAAATAAGGTTGTTATATTGGATAAGAAAGATTATTTTGAACGCGTAGATAATCTTATCGAATCTGGCCCTTATGAAAAGGTAATAAGAAATCCATTACCGAGAATGATATCAGAGGTTAAAAATTCTTTAAAACAGTGTAAGAACCTTGTCTCCGATTCGCTCAAATTTAAATTAAATGTGAGTAATCCGACCATACCAAAATTGTATTGCTTACCCAAAATTCACAAACCTGGAAAAGCAATGCGACCCATTGTTTCATCGGTCGGATCAGCCACATATTTAATATCCAAATGGTTATCAAAAGAACTTGAGAAGTTACCGTTAAATACTTTCGCAGTGAAGAATTCCTTAGAATTCATTAATAAAACAAAAAATCTAGTTCTTAATGAAGGTGAAGTCTTAATTTCTTTTGATGTTAGTTCTTTGTTTCCAAGTGTGCCAATTCCACAAACTTTACAATATCTCGAAGAATTACTTAGAATGAATGACTTTGAAGACGAAATTATTCGTGAATACTTAACATTATCTAAACTTTGTATGGAACAAAATTATTTCCAATATAACAATCAATTTTATGTTCAGAAAGAAGGAACAGCTATGGGTAATTGCTTATCACCTTTCATAGCCAATTTATTCATGAGTAAGTTTGAAATCGAAGCCAGTCAAGAATTCGAATATTTCCCAAGGGTATGGTATAGGTATGTGGATGATATTTTCGCCATTTTTGATACAAAGAAAGCAAATATTGATCATTTTGTTTCTAAATTAAATAGCCGGTATGATTCCATTAAATTCACTTACGAAGTTGAGAACAAAGGACAATTGCCTTTTCTAGATATTTTAATTATTAAAAATAATAATAGATTAGAATTTGATATCTATAGGAAGGACACAGTGACAGATAGATATATTCCTAATGATTCATTTCATTGCAAACAACATAAATTAGCTTCATTACATTCATCGTTTGGTCACTTTCCCTCTGAATAGAGTAAACTTTAATAAAGAAAGGAATCGTATTAGAAATATAACTAGAGTTAATGGTTATGACGATGACTTAGTAAATAAGCTAATAAATAGACATAAGTTTAGGTTTAATATTCAGAATTCCACCTTTTTTACACGCGAAGAAAATAACACCAAGTATGTCTCCATACCATATAATCCGAAATATAGCAAGGGACTCAATAAGGTATTTAATAAGGTAGGCCTCACCTTAGTCTATAAGTCATCAGACAATCTGAGGAATATCTTAGGAAATCCCAAAGATAAGATTCCTAATTGTGAGAAAAGTGGAATTTATGAAATTAGTTGTAATGATTGTGACAAAAAGTATGTTGGGCAAACTAAAAGGTCAATTAAAACAAGATTTAAAGAACACTTAGCACACTTAAAATACAATAGAATAGAAAAGTCTAGCATTGCCGAACATGCCCTTGAAGCTAATCATACTGTAACATTAGATAATCTAAGATTAATAAAGGATGTATCTGATAGGAGATTGTTGAACGCATACGAAAGTATGGAAATCATAAAATGTAAAAGTAGTTTAAATAAAGACAGAGGGCCTATTCCTTATAGTTCCCTCTACTGGTTACTTGACCGGAACTGACGGCCTTGCCTATGTCATTAGTTCCGCTTGAGTAATTCAAGGGTTAGGCTAAGTATAAATAGGTAGATTTGTAGTTTAGCTTTAGTCAATCATCGCTCCTGATGAAGCTAACATGGTTAGCGAAACGCGCGTCGAGTGCAAAAATAAAGTGTTTGGTGTAGTGGTGATATATACTGAGTACTAACTTTTTGGATTAAATGGTAACTATAGATGAAATGTGGGTTTATCATTATGACTCAGAGACACAAGGAACAGTGGATGGAGTGGAAACAAGCTGGCTCGCCTCGCTTCAAGCAGTTTAGCTCACAGAAATCAGTAGGAAAAATTTTTTGGTACAACGATGGGATATTTCTTACAGATTACTTGGAACACAGCAAAACAATGCTGAAGTTCTTGCAAAATAATGTGCCTGTTCACAAATCGGTGTTAGTTTTGCAACAAATAAACGCTTTAGATTGATTTATTGTCTCCTATATTCTCCTGTTTTGGCCCTCTCGGACCATTACCCATTACCTAAACTGAAAAAAAAACATTTAAACGGACACAAATTTCATTTAGATAAGTAATGAAGGTTGTCGAGACTGGTTTGTGAATCCCGACAAAGATTTTTTTGGAAAGCTAGCGTTATTTTATAATCCTCGCATTAAATGTATAAAGTTCAATGGGGATTGCGTTCGAATAAACAATTCTTGCTTTGAAATTTTCTTATCCTTCTATACGAAGCTAGAACCTTATCAATACGCTTTCATATCTAAACATTTTATTAAAGGCTTTCCTCCGTAAGTTCCGGAATTATTCGGTCTCCTACTAAAGCACGACTTAATTTTTCTAATTCTATAAAAAGAATCTTTCTTATTCTGTCTACTTCTACTCGTATTTGAAATATTTCATCACAACCGCTAATTATAAGGTGTTTCCTTTTTTCTGCCTTTGTAAGGTGAAAAACACTCTAGAACTGTACAGGTGTCGATGACAATTTTTTGTTATTCAAATGGTTGTTTCTATTAATTGGTACTGTTTCTTGTTCCCTTATCAGGCGACTAATAATATTAATTACTGCTCTGCGTTCACTCTATTTAAATGGATTGAAATGATTTTGAAAGGCAAATTTACAGTGTACAATAATTAGAGAATTATTCTTTTTGTAAAGTTCTACACTGTTGAAACGCTCCATGGTAACTAAATTTCCAAGGACCGGAGTTAGGACCTCACCTTCACGCAAACTAATTTGTGCCCTGTATTAAAATTTTTTATATATTGCTGATTATTGCATAATATCTAGTAGTCTAAATGCAGATAATAATAATACAATGGTCAATAAACATTTATTCACTTTAATATTTAAATAGATTAAGAAAAAAAATGACAATCAAAACATACCATGTTGTTTTGCCATAACACATTCTAAGTCTTTGGTTCTCCAACATAGTTACGAAACTGGTATTTAAGGAGGTGTCAAGTGGAAATGAATTTAAAACCGGGTATTATATTAATATTAATGATGGTAGACTATTTAGGCAATATGGCTTGTAAGAGTGTTCTTTGTCTAAATTTTCTGAATAAGTAAGATTAACTTGTTGAACATTAGATACGGGTGATAAATGCATTAAAAACGTATTGATTAATACTAATTATTGTATAACCACTTTCAAACATGGCGAATTTAATACCTTATTGTCCTTTACAGTATATTATTTTGCTTGCTGTGGCTTGGAATGTTTACAATGTTTACAATTTGAAAAGGAATTCAAGGATAATTGACCGAGAAACATTAGTGAGTTTATAACTTATTTTGCTATGTATATATATATATATATATATATATATATATATATATATATATATATATATATGTGTATATATATATATATATATATATATATATATATATATGTGTATATATATATATATATATATATATATATATATATATATATATATATATATATATATATATATATATATATATATATATATATATATACTAGCCGTGCCCGCGGCTCCACTCGCGTGGACTTGATTCACTATTCTCGTCACTGCTTATTCCTTATGTCACCTAACGTAATAAAATATATCCTATAACCTGGCCAGAGAACATATGTATGTTTTAAAGGAAAGAGCACGTAAATCAGAAAAGTGGTACTCGAATGATAAGCACATTAACGGACAGGCAGAGAGAGAAACATTGCGTTTTATATATTATAGATTTTTTTTGATAAATATTAAGTTAAGAATTTAAAAAAAAAACACGTAAATCGGATAAGTGGTTCTCGAGCGAGTGATAAGCGCACTAACGGACAAATAGACAGACAGATAGAGAGACGTTGCATTTATATATATATATATATATATATATATATATATATATATATATATATATATATATATATATATATATAGAGTGATAAGCGCATTAACGGACAGACAAGAGACGTTGTATTTTATATATATTATATTCTTTGCTACATGATATTGTTCCATGTTTAATACTTTAGGCAGTGTATTGCAAAAGAACGCGCTAGCGGCAAACTTTTTTCCGACTTGATTCATTATTATCGTCACTGCTTATTCCTTATGTTACCTAACGTAATAAAATATATCCTATAACCTGGCCAGAGAACATATGTATGTTTTTTAAAAAAGCACGTAAATCAGATAAGTAGTTTTTCAGTGATAAGCACACTAACGGACGGACCGATAGACAGACAGAAACGTTGCTTTTTATATATATATATTATAGATAACCTGGCCAGTGAACATATGTATGTTTAAAAAAAAAGCACGTAAGTCGGATAAGTGGTTCTTCAGTGATAAGCGCACTAACGGACAGACAGACAGACAGAGAGACGTTGCATTTTATATATATTAAAGAAGATTATAGATAACCTGGTCAGAGAACAAATGTATGATATTAAAAAAAAAAAAACACGTAAATCGGATAAGTGGTCCTCAAGTGATAAGCGCACTAACGGGCAGATAGACAGACAGAGAGACGTTGCATTTTATATATAATATTCTTTGCTACATGATATTGTTCCATATTTAATGGTTTAGGCAGTGTATTGCAAGAGAACGCGCTAGCGGCAAACTTTTTTTCGACTTAATTCACTATTATCGTCACTGCTTATTCCTTATGGTACCTAATAAAATATAGCCTATAACCTGGCCAGAGAACATATGTATGTTCTAAAAAAAAAATCACGTAAATCGGATAAGTGGTTCTCCAGTGATAAGCGCACTAACGGACAGGCAGGTAGACAGAGAGACGTTGCATTGTATGTATATATATATATATATATATATATATATATATATATATATATATATATCTATATATATATATATGCATATAAAAAGCAAACTTGAAATTTTTTAGAAAAGATAACAACTCTATCATCGTAGATTAGTAGACGAAACCTACCTATTCAGGAAGATATATCAATTTCCATTCCTCCCATGCCACAAAAATCAAGATAAATACGATTTTGGGGTTGAAGTCCAGAATAGATAGGAAATCTCCTCCCTCTTTCAGACCTAAATAAACTTCGAGACATTTTGCTTACCAACTCCTATCTAATTAAGATGTTGGACAGACTCTTATTTAACTCAGTATCACCTATCTCACAGCAAGACAATAATCGTGCTCCTGACATCAGTGCCTTTTTTTTCTGAAAACCGAATCATATATCACTACGCCTTCCTTTATTTGAAAGAAATTTCCACTAAAATTACTAAACTTTTTTAAAATCAACCTAATTTAAAAAAATGCCTTCAAACTTGCAAAAATAATTAATAATATTTTCACCAACTTAAAAAATAAGGATGATACTATAAAAATCTGGGAAGTAGTATACAGCATCCCTTGTACTCAGTGTGAAAAAGTTTACATAGGACAAACATCAAGGGTCCCCTGTTCTCTCTAGAATAAATCAACCACGACTTTACCAGAAGATAAAAAAACGGGGGCCTTAACAAAAGGAATGAAAAATGTATAAAAAAATTTTAAATAAAATCACCTTAGAAGCACGATACATAACAAAATGGAGTAAACTATTTTTTTTATATTCTTTAAAAGTACTTTTGTCGAAATTTTCTCATGTTTTCCTAATAAATATTAACAGTAACGTGGATTTTTGTTGAAAGAAATTATCTACAAAACACCACCTAGCAGTAAGTAGTTTTGATGCAAATAATTTGGGTTCCTTTCTGTTGTAAACCTTAAAATACTGTATTTGTAGCCCTGAAGAAGAAAACAAAATATTTTCGAAAGCTTGGCTTAGCTAAAATGGTGTCAAAAACCTTTTAGCCCTATTCGCATGACCGTTTACCCCAAGTTTGCTGTTTAACTAGTCGGTCAAGACTACCCTCCTCCTCTATATATATATATATATATATATATATATATATATATATATATATATATATATACATATAATATATATATATATATATATATATATATATATATATATATATATATATATATAAGAGATGCAGCTGGTACCCAGTCAAAACCGGTACCTGGTTGATTTGGTTGGATACTTCATTACTCGGCCGGGTATCCTACCAGATTTTTTTTGAGCAAAATAAAACCAAATTAAAAGTAACATTTATTTCAAAATATGTGTAAGGGGTTACGCCACCTTGAAATTTTTAAAAAATCGCAGATGTATGTAAAATTATAGACTTTTAAGGCGCAGACACGGTACTTTTTTTCTTTTGTGTTTTTCTCGAAACTACTTTTTTCAAGCTGGTGGGCAAAATATCCCGAGATGTACTGAACCAATTTTAATAATACCACATTTTCTTCATAATATTATCTTGAACTTGACATACGGTTTTTTCGGGTGGATGCACCATTCATTTTTTATTAATTATTAAAGCACAAAATTTTTGCTTTCGAGTGGCTGTCACTTCTACAAAAAAAAAAAAAATTCGATATCTGGCGACTTAGCTATGACCTTTTTTAATAATAAAAAATGATTTTTTTTTGGACGATTCTTGATTGAGAAAAAAATTTCACCGGAGGCAAGGATTTCTGAAAGAGGGTTCTACTAGATGGTACATATCTCCATCATTTTTTAATATTTTTTAATATATTTTTTTTTTGTTTGTTCCTAAAACTGTAATGTATTTGTGAAAAATAAAAATTATATATACAATAGTTGCGTCAACATTTTTTTTTATTTGATGCCATAGAAGAAACATTTTAAACATAACAACAATAAACTTAAACTATTTATATTAGTACAAAACTTACATATAGAATATCTTAATATTTAAAATCAAGCAAAGGTAAATAGTGATGTAGGTATGTTAGTATTTCACAATTTTCACGCGTCAATCTGTTTCATTTTTCTTCATATATATTTCCAATCTTAAAAAATAGCCTTTTACCAAATATTGAAAAAGCTCGTGCTGAAAGAAATTTAACAGTAAGTTCTTCTAACCTAAAAAAATTCTTGAAATTAATCTACCGCCATAAAATCGGACTAGCTTTACGATCTATAAATAGCAAACTTAAATACTAACTGAACACTGTTTCTACCTCTTCTACTCCACAGGAGACCATTTTATTTCGATCTCTGGTTTGACCATTATTAGAGAATACATTCCAAAATGTTTGCTTCTGTTTCTTACGTTTTTTGAGTTAAGTTTTTTAAAATACTAAGTGGGAGACCGTCCAAGCAATCTGATTTCGATATTAATACTACATTTTCATAGGGTTTTATTTACTTTTAAAGGTCTTCCTTGTTTGAGGTATTTTAAAATGTCTTCTTTAACCTCCTATTTGGAACAGGGCAATTATAGAATTGTTATTGGTTTCAATATTTGCGAATCTCTGGCTCAAAACTCCACGTAAATTATCTCGCATACATACTAAATCAGGAATCTCGATTTCCATTAAATATTTATGTAATGACAAAATTGTTGGAATTATTTTTGATATTATACATATGTTATTTTTGATATTATTGTAAAAGGTCTAGTAATGTTTTAATTAAGTCGCGCTGATTTGGAATCAAAAAAAAAAAGTGAATCATATTCAACCGCAAGTAAGCTGATAGGCCTTTTTCGTTCAAAAAGCCTTTTCAATAGATAATGTGTAAATTCCAGTGAGTAGGTATATCATGTACGTTAAAAATCTCTCTAGATGTTCTAATTTTATTCTGAAAGGAGATGAGTGGTCTAAATGGATTACGATATTTCTTTTGACACAGATCTTTTTACCTTTAGAGTTGAGTATGTACAAAATATGATTCATTATTTACTCCGAAGTCTCCTGTAGCTTTTTTAAT
The DNA here is from genome assembly GCA_019049505.1 of Pachyrhynchus sulphureomaculatus. Lineage (NCBI taxonomy): Eukaryota > Metazoa > Arthropoda > Insecta > Coleoptera > Curculionidae > Pachyrhynchus > Pachyrhynchus sulphureomaculatus. Next base: position 41,141,074 of record CM032449.1, read on the forward strand.
GTTAGCTCCACTGCCTCTAATAAATAGGTAGTGTATTGTTTATACCGTTTTCTTCGAACACCTGATTTAAGACATTCTTGATGTTTTCATTGGTGCGACTAGGCCCCTGATACTCAGCATAAAATATTTGGGTTTAAAATCTTCAGTTAGCCAATATGCTGTCAAACTTATAAAGCTCTTGTTATTTACATCAGATGTCCACCTATCTGTTGTAAAGGAAAATAATACCTGATAGTAAATTAGGAATTCGATTCTTGCATTTTCCGTATATTCCGAGAATGACGCTTTCGGTTCATCTTGGAACAGTTGCTTAGTTTCCGGCTCGTACGAATATATCCAAGTTTCGTCTCCTATTACGATATTGTATATGAATTTTGCATGCCCTCGGTCGAATTTCTTGAGCATTTCCTTACACCAATTGTGCCTGTTTTTTGAGTTTCTGTCAAATTATGCTGAATCCATCGGGAACACATCTTTTTCACAGCTAAATGTTCATGCAAAGTCGAATGTACTGCAGTCTTCGATACGCCTAAGGATGCGTCTAACTCCCGGTAAGTCACAAGCCGATCTGCTTCAAACATGTTGCATACAGCATCGATATTTTTTGGAACAACCGATTTTGGTCGACCTTCACGAAATGCATCGTTGACAAAAGCACGACCACGACGAAATTCTGCAAACCAACTGTAAATAGTCTTTTCTGATGGTGATTCATTACCAAAATTTGAACGAAGAGATTCGAGGCATTGTTGTTGAGTTAGGCCTTTAGTAAAATCGTAAAAAATCATCCAATGACAACATTCACGTGAAATTTGCATTTGTTCACAAAACTATTTTTTTAAACGCTCACTGTAAACAAACTACTCGGCCAATTTCTGAGCTGTCACTGTTTTAACAATAACAAATGTCAAATTTTACAACATGGTAATGTCATATCGCAAAAGCGTCATCTAGTGGTCTTTGTAAAAACTTAAAAGGCGGCCCTTGTATTTTCAAAAAGAGGCTACAATTACATGTTATCACATCTCATAATTTGCGGTTGTCCGGTAAAATAGTATGGTAAATTATATTTTTTGCACCCACTCAGAAAATACTATTTTCCAAGGAAATAATCGATCAGAAAGGAATAATTTCGGGTCAAATAAATAAAATAATTGTTTGTCCATTGAAAAAATCATTGTTTATTTTAAGCTGTATTGGGTCGGAATGATTGCATAATAAATGTCAAGGCCGCGGGCGATGAACTCAAAGCTATGTTAAACGGTGTAGACGATTTATTATCATTTGTCAGTATTATGATGAGGGTTTGTAATATGGTAGAGTGAAAATGTGCAATGTTCTGCTGATCTATGCATCATTCTGAAATAAAGATGAATGATGATATAGTAGAAAGATGAAAATACAGCCACAGCATTATGTACTGATTTGTACAGTATTTTGGTAATCTGTTTAGAATCGATTGAAATAATTTCAACAAGTCTAAAATATCTTAGGTTACGAGGGTTATGTGATAAGTACCTGGACTTGATAAGAAAAAAACATTTTTATCGGTAAAATTTATTTTATTTTTCAACAGTCTTCTTTTAGCTTGATACACTTAGTCCGACGTTTTTGTTTCTTCTGTATCCCATCTAAAAAATACAATTTCTCCAACCTTTCAAAATAGGCGTTTGTTTCAGTAATCACCTCATCGTTTGGGCCAAATTTTTTTTTCGCCGAGCCAAGACACAAGTGCGCTCGCATGCATTGTCTTGATAAAAGAGAATTTTTTCTTCGCCAAATGTGGACGTTTTTCTTTCACCGCATGGTTGAAACGATCCAATAAGTTGACATAATACTCTCCAGTAATCATTTTGCCCTTTTCAAGGCAATCGACGTAGATTATACCGCATGCGTCCCAAAACACTTTGGTTTTGACTTTGTTGGACGATAAAGTTGCCTTGGTCTCCTTTGACGCCGGTTCGCTACGGGAATTCCACTGTTTGGACTGTTCCTTGGTCTCTGGTGTGCTGTGATAAATCCATGTTTCGACATCAGTTATGAATCGACGCCAAAAATCATTCCGATTGCGCTTCAGCATCGCCAAATATTCTTTTGAAGTTGACACACGTGCGTGTTTATTGTCATTTGTGAGCAATCGCAGCACAGTCTCATTTATCATTATATCATAGATTATTCAATCATTTCTGATATGGTGACTTTATTTGGACCACATGAACGTTCTTCATCAAAAATGCTTGTACGGTGGCATTTGGTGGATAACGAAGATGCAGAGTTTCCAGAAACTTCGCGGAGTTTCGCTTTTATCTCATTATTCGTTTTCTTTTTAAAAAACAAATATTTTATCACTGCTCAATATTCAATTTTTTCCATTGTTGTAAAATCATAAAAGTGGTTTTATTTAAATGGCTGCCATTCACAAACTAAATCAGTCAGCGACTTGAAAATTTGACAGGATTCTTGTGAATGGTTATGTTTACGAAAAATATAATTTTTTAAATAGTAGTAGGTCCAACTCCGGCCAAGACCAGGTACTTATCATACAACCCTCGTATTATCAAAATTAAAATAGGTGGGTCAATATATTTATTCTTACAAAACAAAATTTTACTTTCGTTATTCTAAACCTTGTAAGATGCAGCCATGTAGAAAAAAATCTGTAAACTGATTCAACTAGTATTTTCCTTGCAAACCCACAGTTCCAAAATCGGTACTGAATTTGACTTCCCACATAAACTTAGTCTAAGTTGGTGGGTATCTTATAGTAAAATATTAATTGCAAAAAATAGTTGAGTACAGGAAAGGCTTTAGAGATATTAACAACTTTCAGATTCCTAAGAACCCTAAAAAGGATATATGATATGATATATACATTATTAATTAATTAAAAAACATTAATCTCTTACATATTTGTCAATGATTAATTGAAAAGAATAAAAAAAAATACAAATTCTTCTACTCCAAGTAACCCCTCTTATACTCCACTCACCCCTTTAACCCCATATATGTTTGACCCTACATGATTAAAGTTAAAATTTATTCATTATCTTAATCAAAAATTAAAAAAAAATTATCATAATGATATTGAAAACATACAAAATATATCAAACCTCATTCCTTTCATACCCTTTTCTTCAAGAACTATAGGTTACATTTCTACTTCAAGTGTATGTGTACCTAATTAGAAATCGGCCTCATTTCGTTTAAGAGTTATCGTACCAACAGACAAATAGAATGATGACAATTTGGGACCATATTTTTCATCATACGGTAGTCCAAAATGTGAGCAAATTTAGAAATTTCGAAGGTGATATTTTTACAAAATCTTTTAGCAAGAGAAGTGCAGGGAGAAAGTGGAAAATTAATTATTATGACCGGCATGCGTTTCCACAATTTCTGGATTTAGTGTCTCATTGCTAAAAGAATTAGTATATGTAGATTCGGAAGTCCCACCTACCACCTAATTTATGAAATGAATATTAAAAAGGATTTTCGTTCTTTTACTTTTTTTTATAGTATCTTGAAGTTATTTAATAGAATGTAAAAATTTTAAATAAATAAAATTTAAATAAACAATTACAATACAGATCTTAAAACGATAGCTATAAAAATAGTATATAGTTTAAAACAAATCAAACAAGTACGATTTTCAAATCCACATCTTAAAATGATTTGTTTCTACTCCAGGCCATGGAAATTTCGCGTTTATTTGGGATTATTTTTTGAAAAAAGTCTAAGACATAATTAAAAAAATCTTTTTACATATTATTTATTAAACTTTGGAGTATATTCACAAATTGTATTGAATCGGTCTGATTATTACATATGTAGATGTAGACCTAAGGGCGTGTAAAAAAAGGTACCTTGCTCGACTTCATGATTCCGATTTGCAGCAACTCCTGAAATAGAAAAGATAAAATGATTCTTAAAATATATGAGTGTAATAGTATAATATATGTGAAATAACAAAATGGCGGCTACTCAAAATTTCAGGTCTGGTTTTCGCCAAATTTTCGGCACAAAAATCGTTACTATGTTGGGAATGTGGGATCTGGTGATACTCGTATATACTGAGTAGGGTCAAAAATCGTTGATAAAAAAAAATTCAGAGATACAAATGTTTCCATAGTTCGACCGCAAATTTATTTATTTATAATTTCTAAACACTGTGTTAAAATTTCGAAGATATTGGATAAGTGGTAATGACGGAATCATGGAGCCTAGGTCGAAAAAAGTAGTTTGGAGATATAAGCGTTTAAAGATTTCGATCTCGTTTCCGATATGATAAAATTAAGAAATTCATATTTACAGCTAATCAGCTATTCCAGGACGATAAAGTAACCCTTCCAATTCTACATAAAACTCATTTTGTTCAATATTAAGCATTCGCCGAGCTGTTTTTGCTTCTTTTAACTGAGCTCGAGATCTTCGCTCTGCATGCGCTCGCCAACTGCGTATACCTGAAATTGGGCGTTGCTAGCGCCCTCCTAAGGTACGTAATTCCTTCAAAAATAAATAAGATATCGAAAAATCCTCTCGCACACATGTTTTCGAAGGTTCAAATTATAGAAAATACAAAAAATTCGATTTTTTGAAAATTCTGGAGTAGAATGACCCCTTAATACAAAAAGACTCTACGCAAGTATAGTCTTGTAAGAAGGAAACTCTTATTTGTAAAATGCGATGAAGTTTTGCTTTACAACCACAGCTCTTCAAAAGTAGTGCTGTTTCTATTAAAATTACAGGAATTAGGGGAAATATTGTTAGAATTTATGGAATTTATGAAAATTAGCTCAGTATTTAGCGGTGGGTATTATTAAGGGAATCACTAGTATCTTTAAGGCTCGGTTTATCAATTGATTGTTAAAGTAATTGTTAACTTCGTTCTGTTGTCGAGAAAACATAGTCTCCCATTTCCGTCCGTCTACCTGCCTGTTTGTATGTTGGCACGATAAATCTCGTACGAAATGAAATCTTGATTTAAAATTTGTTACACATATAGTACTTTATGTGGGAAACACCTATAATTTTTGCGCGTTGGGCTTCATAAAAAAAGGGTTGAATAGGTTTAGAGGCGAGAAATTTTGTATAGCTTTAATAGTATTATGACATTTTTTAATGATTTTTGGTTACGATAATAAACAAATTGTAAGCAAAAATTTGATATGCTCCTTATATATATATATATATATATATATATATATATATATATATATATATATATATATATATATAAAGTTAAAGGAAGTTAGGGCCGCTTCGTATATATCGAATTATAAGTCCTTTTCAGGGTTCTTTGAGTAACGATATTTTCTTTACATATATACCCTGAATTTTTATGGTCGTAACAATACAGCTTCATTTTTTTATTTGCCATAGAACAACTACTGCAGAGACCAACAGAAACGATGCATGTGCTGAACAAAGGATTGGTATGATAATCAATAATTACTGAAATTAGTAGAATTTTTTATGTTATTGCTGTAATTGATTCTGAATTATTTAAAGAGTTAGTGAATATAATTTTTTTTTTGGATAATTCGGTGGACTATAGCGTAGAGGTTAACGTATCTACCTTCTACGCCGGAGACCTGTGTTCGACTCCTAATTCGCCAAATAATAAATTTAAGGGGGTAATGGCAAACCACCCGTAGTATCATGCCTAATAAAGCCCTCTTATTTTGGCCGTCCGGAACTGGCATTAAACTGTAGGTTCCCTTTGTCTTTGGAACACTTAAAAAAGGCACGAAATGCAGGCAAAGACGAGAGGGTCGCCTACGTCCGTATCGGATATGATACTTCAAGAAGAAATTCGGTGGACTATTTTCAGCGAACATTTTTGTAAAAATATAATTGTTCAATAAAAACTCATTTAGACTGGACTTAAATTATTCATATTGATTATTCAAGTGCTAGTACCCCGTCTGTTAACAATATCTTTGCTTCTTTCTAAGTATTATAATTAAACGGGGAAATGATTATTATAGTAGAAAATCGGCGTATCGTTATTCAATTTTTGGTCGCTGGAAAGCATCGGGAATGGAAATTTATGGGAGAATGAAAGCTGCTTGTGGTGACTATAGTTATTTTCATAGGGCAGTGGTTGAATGGTGTAATAAATTGTGCCAAGGAAGATAATCTACTAAAGATTTGACCCGTTCAGGACATCAGTGTGGGAATTGTCTATTCCATTATTGGTGGACTTGGCTACCACAAAGTTGCTGCTTAGTGGATTCCACGGTTGCTAACTAATGAGTGACAGCATTCGATATACTATTAATAACAATCGTTTCCGGTGGAGGCATGCAGTATCTCTAAAGGCGAAAAAATATCGATGTCAATCTTCAACAGGCAGTAATGGTGAACGTATTTTTTATTATCAATTTGTACTACTCATAGATACTGACTGTTATGCAACCATTTTACAATGTTTACGTATCACCATCAAGAACAAACATCCGGGGAATCTTGCAAACAAAGTCGTCTTTCTTCAAGATAATGTTCGCCGTCATGTAGTGCGAGTAGTTCTAGACCTTTTTACCGCTATACAATGAGTCTTAGAATATTCACCTTAATGTTGCCAACATATTTTGGTGCGATTTCTATTTGCTTGACCCATTAAAACAATCGCTTAAAGGATAGCAGTTCAATTGGGATGCTGACGTAGAGTTTGTTGTTAGAGAATGGTTCTGCAAAAAATTGGAGGAGCTGGCGAACTATAGATTAGTAAACCAGTTGGATTCATGCCTTATTAGTAACGTATTTGTATTAAACAATTCTCTTACATTTGCTGTGTATGAAATATTGAACACCTTATCATCATCATCATCATCAGCTTATACTATCCACTGCTGGACGAAAGCATCCCTCAAGTCTTGCCACTTTTTTCTGTTCTGGGTCGCTTGTACCCAATTTCCAGCCACTCTTTTCAAATCATCAATTCACCGACTTGGTGATATACCTCTACTCTGATAGGCTTGTTCAACGCTTATCCCTAAACCTAGCAACATGCCCAGCCCAGTTCCATTTAAGATGTACAATGAATTTGACTGCGTCTTGTACCCCCGTTCTTTTCCTGATAATGTGATTTGTGATGTGATCTCTAAGAGTAACGCCTAACACTGACATCTCCATTTTTCGTTGCATGACATGCATTTTATTGATGTTTTTCTTTTCATTGTGAGAGTATCGGCTCCGTACGTAAGACAAATACTTTTTTTTTAAACACATAGGAAGGTTAGATTTGAATACATAGGCCAGTTTGCCATATGCAGCCCAGGAGAGACCTATTCGCCGCTGAATTTCATGTGTTTGGCTATCTGGTCTTATACTGATTTCATGTTCCAGGTATTTATATTGGCGCACTTGCTCTATCTCTACGTTATTCAGTTTTATAGTGTCCCTTAATACAAGATTTATCATAAACTGAGTCTTGGATACACTGATTTTTAAACCAACCTTTCCTGAAGCATGTGTAGCCTAGTTTGTGCTTCTTGTATTTTGTCTGTTATTAAGACAATCGTCAGCGAAGCAGGGGTGATTTAAATTTTCATCATCAATATCCAGTCCCACTTTTTCCCAGTTTATTGATTTTAGAATACTTTATAGAAGAGTTACGAAAAGCTTGGGTATCATCCTGCCGCACTCCTCTTTTGATCCGAAATTTGCTGGTGGATTGATTAGTTTGTGTTTCAACATGAGCGGTGACATTTTCATCTATACTAGGTGTAGAAGTATGAAATGCGGATTTCAGACAACAGATGGTGCACCAATGCAGTTTGTGCTATAAAGATTTGGCACTGCGCCATTTTGTTGTGTCAAATGAGCACGAGTGATAAATTGGAAAAGGTGTGCATAGTGTTGTGTTGTTGTGTTCAATATGTCGAAATTTAAAACGAACAAAGAACATTCGCGGACAGCATTAATTTTTTGTTTTCATTTGAAGGAAACTGCTGTTGAATCATACCGATTACTTCGAGGAGCTTACAGTGAACATGCTCCATCGCAAGATACGTGTGAACGATGGTTTTTCGGCGTTTCAAAAGTGGTGACTTCGATGTTGCAGACAAGAAACGTGAAAAAACCGCCAAAAAAATACGAAGATGTGCAATTGCAAGCATTGTTGGACGAAGATGATTCGCAAACACAAAAACAACTCGCCGAGCAATTGGGCGTTAGTCAACAAGCTATTTCCAATCGGCTACGAGAGATGGGAAAGATTTAGAAGACCGGTAGATGGGTACCACATGAGTTGAACGACAGGCAAATGGAAAAGCGCAAAAACACGTGTGACATTTTGCTCGCTCGGTACAAAAAGAAGTTGTTTTTGCATCGTATAGTTACAGGGGATGAAAAGTGGATTTATTTTGAGAATCCCAAACGCAAAAAATCATGGATAGACCCAGGAGCACGATCCACATTGACCGCAAGACCGATGCTTTGGCAGAAAGACGATGCTCTGTGATTGGTGGGACCAGAGGGGCGTGGGCTACTATGAACTGTTAAAACCTGGGGAAACGGTTAATACTAAACGTTACCAACAACAATTGACTGATTTGAACAGTTCGCTGCTTGAAAAAAGGCCAGAACACCGAAAAAGGCAACACAAAGTCATTTTTCTTCATGACAATGCTCCATCACATACGGCAAAACCAGTTCGCGACACGTTGGAAGCACTCAGCTGGGAAGTTCTACCCCATCCGGCTTACTCACCAGACTTGGCTCCTTCCGATTACCACTTGTTTGCATCGATGGGTCACGCACTTGCTGAGCAGCGCTTTGGTTCGTACGAAGATGTGAAAAAATGGCTCGATGAATGGTTCGCAGCAAAAGAAGATTTTTACTGGCGTGGTATTCACAAATTGCCCGAAAGATGGGAAAAATGTATAACAAGCGATGGAGCATAGTTTGAATAAATCACTTTTTATCATTCTTCCGAATTTAACAAGGTTTTTTAGAAAAATAATCCGCATTTCATACTTGTACACCTGGTATATTTAATTACATTGGAATATCGATGAGCAACATGACACTCAGCAAGCGCTTCCAAAAGTCTCTGCTGATTTACAGAATCAAAATCCTTTTTGAAGTCCACAAATATGAGTACAAGAGGCTTATTATATTGAACACCTTAGCCGTGTAAAAAATATGCATACCAACGGGTTAAAAACGCTCATCGTCATTCGATTCATCACCTCTGAGTTTATTGCTCTGGAGATCCCCTTTTTCCAGGTCTGTTTTTAATATTCCAGATTCCTTGAGGTTTTGTGATACTCATTTCATAATTCTTGTAGATAATCTAATTTCTTCCATTTTCTGTACGTCGCCGTATCATTTTATTTACTTTGTATTAATATCCGTCTTCAGAGAACCATCCACTCTCATTGTTGTTGTAGATATTCAATTAGAATTCTGTCCTTCCTAGAGATTCGCAATGAGCGCCTAAACACAACCATTTTCGTTCGTTTCCTTTATCCTCCATATCTCTGCATAACATATAGGCTCCTTTTAATAAACATTTCACATGACTTCAACTCTTTACCTCATCAGCTAATTGTTTCCTGGCTCATGTTCTTTTGTCAGTCTCTTGTTACCTGTTCCCGTTGTACGAGGGCCGCCTTTTAAGTTTTTACAAAAGAGCTCTAGATGGCGTTAATGAGATGTGACATTACTATTGTCATAAAATTTGACATTTGTTATTCTTAAAACAATGGAAGCTCAGAAATTGGCAGAGTAGTTTGTTTACAGTGAAAATTTCACGTGAAGGTTTTCGTTGGGTGATTTTTTACGATTTTAGTAAAGACCTAACTTAACAACAATGCCTTGAATCGATTCGTTTGGTAATGAATCATCATCACAATTGGTTTGTAGAATTTCGTCATGATCGTGCTTCCGTCAGCAATGACTTTCGTGAAGGTCGGCCAAAATCGATTATTGTTCCAAAAGGCATCGATTGAACAGGATCAACATGTGACTTACCGTGAGATAAAGACACTCTTAGGCATATCGAAGACTCCAGTACATTCGATTTTGCATGAGCATTTAGCTGTGAGAAACATCTGTTCCCGATGGATCCTGCATAATTTCACCGAAACTCAAAAACAGGCTCGTATCAATTGGTGCAAGGAAATCGAGGACACGCAAAATCCGTATTCAACATACAACGTACGAGCCGCAAACTAACCAACAATCAACTGTTTGGCTGTCCAAGACGAACCGAATCCAATAAAAGTGGTTCGTTAGTGAAGCACTTCCAAGAAAATGATAGCTTGTTTCTTTGGTTATACTGGACATGTTGCAACCATTGTTTTAGAAGATTGAAGGATAGTTAATGCTGAATGGTATGCAACAATTTGTTTGCAAGAAGTCATCGATGAAATCAGGAAAAACAACCGAAAACGTCGCATCATTCTTCATCATGACAATGACAGCTCTCACACAGCACGTCAAACAATTGATTATTTGACGGAGAAAAACTCATTGCCCGTATTTACTTGATATATCGTCTAACGCAGCGTTTCTCAACCTTTCAGTATTTGCGACCTAATTTTCAAAGATAATTTTCATAGGGCCTCCCCCCTCTCATACAATAACAATGCATGCAATAATAATGAATTTTCAATATTTTGATGCTAAAGCTACAATATGACCTTAATTACAAATTTTACAAATTACCAAGAATAAGTAAATTTATTCATATTTGGCAACACATATCTGTTGCGTTGACAAAACTAGAATCGATGCCTCTCTATTGCTCTCTCACGTCCACCATATCGGTAGCGGCTTCGTGAGAAGTTCCGAGTTCGGAAAGTCTGCCCAAAAGTGTATAAATGCTGCACCTCGTTCAATTACAGCCCGTCTCAGTAGAGTTGATCCTTCTACTGCTATCGGATTTATCGTGAATGTATATGTTGTAATTTACGCGTTAATTGAAATTCAAGGTATTAAGTATTCACGGCAGTAAATTTAAACAGAATCATGGATAAATTTTTAAGTGGGCGTAAGCGAGCATTAGACTATAGTGAAGCATCAACAAGTGCATACACGAGCGTGGTTCCGAAAATAAAATCAAGAAAATATTCTCAAGAATACTTAAATTTAGGGTTTACCAGTACTGAAGTAAATGAAGAAGAAAGGCCCCTGTGCGTTATTTGCTCAAAAATCTTGACAGCAGACAGCATGAAACCAAATAAGCTTAAACGACATTTGGAAACTTTTCATAGGGAGTACCTTAACAAACCCCGAGAATTCTTCGAATTAAAATTAAAATCATATGTAAAGCAGAAATCATTTTTTAAAAAAACTTTGTCTGTGAATGAAAAAGCTTTACTTGCCTCTTACAAAGTTTCATATAAAATAGCCAGATGTAAAAAGCCTCACACCATTGATGAAGAGCCTGTTTTGCCAGCAGCAATTGAGATTGTAGAAACTAGGTTTGGAGATAATTTTGCCAAACAATTGTTATCCATACCTATATCCAATGATACTGTTGCCCGTCGAATTGGTGATATAGCTGAAAATGTACAGCATCAGCTTTTCGGGAAGTTGCGTGACAAATTATTTTCAATTCAGCTTGATGAGGCAAGAGATAGCAATAACGATGCTCATTTCATTGCCTATGTTCGATTTTGTGATGGTATGTCAGCAGTAGAAGAACTATTTTTCTGCAAACCAATATAACTCAAAGCAACATCACTCGCATTATTTGCTATCTTAGTTAAATGATTTTATAAACGAGGCAAATGTGGAGTGGAAAAATTACGTCGGAATATCTACCGATGGTGCTCCCAAAGGGCTTTCAACTTCCAAAGAAGAAATCTTCATAGACTTCACGGCAAGTGACGAAATCAAAAGATAATTTAATAATAAATCACTCTTTGAATTTTGAGCAGGGGCGAATGATGAGTTTTCTGCATTGAAAACAAGAGTATTTCGTATATTATTACCATTTTCAACATCCTACCTTTGCGAAACCGAATTTTCTGCAGTGGCTCCTTTGAAAACAAAATATAGATCTCAACTAAATATAGAAAAAGAACTCAGAGTGTCTATTTCTAATATTAAACCATCCTTCGAAAATCTTTGCTCTGTTTTAATTTAGTATTGACATGTTAATTAATAGGTAAATACATTGTGCAGTACTAATACAATCCTATTTGTAGGTGTATTATATTAGTGTAAATGTGTATTTTATTTTTTATTATGTCAGAATCTATTTTGTTTTGCTTTCCTTTCAATAAATTATATTAAATGTTTTTAATGAATGTTTTTAATAATAATTTCTTCTCGATACGCTCGCGCCCCCTCAATAGTGTAATCACACCCCCTAGTGGAGCGCGCCGCACAGGTTGAGAAACGCTGGTCTAACGATTTTCACCACCGCAAGAAGCTGTTGAATCCTTCGAAAACGATGCTTTTGAGGTACCAACTTCAGAGTAGAAAAAATGTTTTGAAATTGGTTCTAACGCATGCAAAAGTGTATAAACCTTAAAGGCGAATATTTTGAGAAATAATAAAACAATTTTCATCAGATAACCCTCGTATTAACGTCTACTCCTGAGTAGGTGTAATTAGAGGTTATTATTTGTTCGGTTTCTAATCGGATGTTTGTTGATTCTGCACTATGAGTAGGTTTTTGCGTGGCTCGTTGAATTCTAATCCCCACTTTTTGGGTTCCTCCTGTAACTTTCGCTTAATATATTTCGGATCGTGTTTATCACCTCCTACAATATAAGACGAGGATGATCTTTAATACTCTATATAATTTATATTGGTTAGGCGCCTTACACAACTCATACAAACGAAAATATGATACCATTAATCATGATTTGTCAATTTTATTTTAATACATACAAATAATATTGTGTGTTTTTATGTTTCTCATAAGATTCCGTCTTAATACTCTCACATAAACCGCAGCGTTGTTATTAATTTGACCAATGATAATTTATTAGTTTGAAAGAATCTCTGGGTTCAACGGCCGAGGCCTTGACATGCAGTTTGAATACTGTTTTAATTGTATTTTTAACTGACTTCAAAAAGGAGGAGGTTCTCAATTCGACACGTATGTATTTTTTTTATATGTTCCCGCATAACTTTGACAAATATGTACCGATTTGGATGATTATTTTTTTATTCGAGAGAATACATATTCAAGATGGTCCCGTATAAATTCTATTAAAATTAGTTATGTAGTTTCTGAAAAAATCCTAAAAAACTTAAACTTTTGTAATAAAACACCGATAACTCTTGGAAACATGAACCGATTTGAACGATTCTTTTTTTTTATTCGAGAGAGCACACATTCTAGATGGTCCCATATAGATTTTATTGAAACTTTTTTTTTTTATGGGTCTAGCATACGTGCTGCAGGGAAGTCCCTAAAGCGCTCCAGGAGCGGCACGTATGCGGAAAAAGCGATTCACGTTGTTCCTGAATCACTGTAAATTGTACTCGGTGGGAAACACAGCGCTGGGCAAATTATTCCAAAGGGATGATGTTCTCCATATAAAAGACTGCTTGAAAAGCGTTGTACGCGGAGTAACAAGCTGAACCTCATACGGATGTGAAGCACCAGCGCGACGTGTATTTCTAACATGCACCGCTTTGGGAGGAATTAAGCGGGCTACATCCTTCGAACACTTTCCATGAAAATAGTTGTAGAACAGACTCAAGTCGCCAACCGTTCTTCGATGTTCCAGCGAATCAACGCCGCCGGTCAGTTCCGGGTCTCCAATCAGACGAACAGCTCTTCTCTGAACAGAATCCAACAAATGCAGTGTATGTTTAGGAGCGGAGCCCCAAACTGGTTATGTAGTTTCGGAAGAAATCCTGGCAAATATGTACCGATTTGGATGATTCTTTTTTTGTTCAAGAGAATACATACTCGAGATGGTTCCATACAAACTTTATTGAAATTGGTTATGTAGTCTCTGGAAAAAATCCCTAAAAACTTATACTTTTGTAATAAAACACCGATAACTCTGGCAAATATGTACCGATTTGGACGATTCTTTTTTTTATTCGAGAGAGTACCCATTCGAGATGGTCTTTTATAAATTTTATTGAAATTGGTTATATAGTTTCTGAATAAAAACTTTTTAACAAAAAAATCGACTTCAAAAAAACAGCACACAAATTTCGCCACTATAAAGTAAAAAATAACACTTGTAAATACCTTTAAGATTAGATATTGCTTTAATTTAAGAATTCAGTTATTAATTCCGTATAAACAAATCCTACAAATGTTAAAAACAGCTACTATTTATTATTATGATTTCTTTATAAAAATATAACTTTTGAAGTCGGCTCGATTTTTTAACCGAGCCCTCAGAGGCCGCAAGCGGTAAAGTTCCCTTAATATGAAAAATTTTAACTGGAATATTTACTTAAAGTTAATAATTATGTAAATAAGTACCTAAACTTGTTTACGCAATTTTCTGTTGCTCTTCCGTTTGGCAAATAGCCTAATTTTTTTATGACGGTTCAAAATCAAAATCTAGCGGAAACCACGTTTCCCAAGCCTATCATAGGCAATGTTGCCAATATGCGTAGGCGATCTTTACGTAAAGGAGATGCTTTTTTTTCTTATTTTTATTTTAATATCAACTGTATACTAAAACTATATATCTCAAAGTGCTTAATTTACGTGTGGCTGGGATCTTATTTGTCCAATTTCTTTTTAAATTTCATATTAACGGAAACTTTTTCTGTTTTTTTTTATTGCTTTATTTTAAGCTATAATCTGCAAATAGCCCACGGCTATCTTGAACTGACTGTAATTTAAAGTTCTTGTCAATTACAATATTATCGGTAGAAAAGGTTTGTGAAAGTATATATATATATAAAAAAAGTTTTGTAATCTTCCATCGATTTATTTTTGATATAGCTCGAAATTTTCAAAAAAGAACGTGTTTTTTTCGAATTTAATTGATTATATTAACTATTTAAAATAAAATAATGCGTATATATGTGCTTATGTGCGTGCGTCGTGTATTATTCTATGTAGCGTATATGTGGGCACGTGTGTTTGTGGGTCTGTATATGTGCGCGTGCGCGTACAAGTGTATTGGAGAATGCAAAGCATTATTTAAATATTTAATAAAGCTTAAAATGAGTAAAATCGAAAATTAATAATGTTTAGACGAGCTTGTATATTTGTATATGTTATATACATTTTTTTCTCACTTAAAGTGCCCCATTTCTGCAATTTCTCACGATAACTTGCGCTACCGTATATTTACTTATACATATAGAATTTATACCTAGATGCTATTTTGGAAACATTCTTCGAATTCACTTATTTACATGGAATAAGCGATACCGCTTATTACATATAAATCTAACAAAAAATTATAATAATAAAATTATAATAAAAAAATTATAATTAAAAGAATCGCTATTCTTGACCTCACAAAATCATAACCAAAAAATCTCAGTTTTCTCTTTTTATTTACTTTTAGCTTAGGGGATAAACTAAAATAAGTTATTCAAAATTAGTATTACTTCGTATTAGTAGTAGTTCTTGAGTTTCGTATAAAATATCTCGCGCTATTAAAAATAACAACTATAATGGTGAAAAAAAGAGTTTGTCATGCTATCCATGCCGTCTCACATTCAGAAAATAGGAATAAAATTTGTTTATTGTGCTTTAAGAAAATAAAGGTAATGATTAAAATCCAAGGTGCATTACAAAAAAATTTAGATAAATTATTATAGTGTGCTGCACTGCTGCCTGCAGGTCTGTATTCCTCAAGCAATTGAAATGTATAGTTTGCTTTATCGAAACGTAATAATCCAAACAGAGACATTAAAACTATATGTTTAACCGATTTTTCAAGTTCCAGTTCCATGCTGATCATGAATCTGAGGTCGGATTTGCAAAATTCAAAATGGCGGATCCAAGATGGCGGACAAAATTTTTGAAAACCAACCGATTCCTACCAAATTTGGAATCCTCAAACCTGATACTCTTAAACCCTAAACCCTGAAACCTTAGACTCCCACACCCTGTAACCTCAAAAAATAGACCTCAATAACCCTGTAACTTTAAAAATGAGACCCAATAAACTCAAAACCAGGACTTTTAAACCATATACTCTCAAATAGTAGACCCTTAAGCCCTAGAATTGCGAAGGTTAGACCCGCGCCTAACTTTCCTTTTTTTGGCTGTATCTTGTTCTTTTTTCCGCGAATGACCTATTCAAAGGCTTTCTGCCCAAACGCTTTTGAGGACTTGTTTCTCTTTTTAGCGACCAGCAATAGTCCGCTAGCATATGGTCATCCCATCGTCCTTGATACCGATTTTCTATGATTTTCAGATTTTGGTGAAAACGTTCCCCTTGTTCCTCACTGTAGTCACCAAGATTATCTGGGAAATCATCGATGTGGGAGTCCAGGAAATGTAATTTTAGATTCATTAAGCAACCTAATGTTTGAAAATTTTTTACCATCTTCTCGACTATTTCTTTGTACTTAGGACTTTTATTATTTCCCAAAAAGTTTGTTGCGACTTCTTTAAAACTAAGCCAAGCAGCTTTTTCAACTTTATTCATTTTAGTAACAAATAATGAATCTTGAAACAATTTTCTTATTTGTGGCCCGTCAAATACGCCTGCCTTAATTTTAGCTTCAGAAAATTTCGGAAATCTTTTATGCAAATATTTGAAACATGGGCCGTTTGTATCTAATGCTCCCGTGAATTGCTTCATAAGTCCAAGCTTAATGTGAAGCGGGGGAATAAGAACTTTTCCTGGATCTACCAATGGTGGAAACAATACATTATTTTCACCAGGAGTGAACGATTCTCTTGTTGGCCAAATTTTTTTCTTATGACGTTCCCTGTCTCTGCTATTCCACAGACATTTATAACAGGGATAAAGTGTAAACCCTGACTGTTGGCCAAGCAATATTGTTACAATTTTCAGATCTCCACAAATTCTCCAGTTATGATCAGCATATTTTATTTTTATCAAAAGCTGCTTCATTTTTTCATTTTTTGCTCTTCCATAACTGTGGAATGAGCAATCGGAATGGGAGCGTAAACGTTGGTATTATACAGCAAAACTGCCTTAATGCTCCGTTTAGAAGAATCAATGAACAGTCTCCATTCTTCAGGATCGTATGAGTTATTTTGAAATTCATCCATTAGACCTTTTACATCGGTACAATATGAAAGTGACAATTCCTCGTCCATTGTGAAATATTTTCGAAATTCTTCATCTCTGTTTCTATAATAAGAAATCGTAGCTTCTGGCTTAAGTAAATGTCTTTTCTTTAAAGAGGAAGCAAGATGCTCTGAACCATCTTTGGATAAGCCTAAATCTCTGACTAGATCACTAAGTTCTGACTGTGATACGAGTATTGGTTCTGGTTTACGGTTGTATGGTAGAAATTCTTTATCTGTGTCACTAGTATATGATAGGTTGTCACTAGAACATTCATTAGAAACAGTGTTTGAATCTTTTTTGACAGTCTCAATGTTTTCGGCATGAACTGATAAGGTGAAATCATTTGTTTCCATAACATCAGCATCAAGTGGTTCAGGAAGCGGAATTAGTTTAGTTGGTCTTGTTATTGTCGAAACATCGTTATAAGTAATAGTGCTTTTATTTTTTCGGTTATGCCTAGATACAACATTCATACAAAAGTAGCAATCATTTTCACTGTATGGTCTATTCCATATTGCTGGTCTGGAATATTTAATCGCCTTCTTATTGATGTACAACATTATTTTGCAAGAACTGCAAATGATGTGGGGAACCCAATCTGTATCCTGGTGCTGTATTTCAATGTTAAAACAATCCTTATATAAGGTTTTAATCTTATCCGTTATCGGTGACCCCATTTTACTCAATACGTGTTGACAGCAAATATAACAAAATGAATCACTGTTTTTATCGCACTTATGAAAAGTCCTTGTACCGTGAGACCGTTTTCTTGTAGCATTATACTCTACATGAGCCAAGTCACCCACACATGAAGAGCTACGGTCGCTGGATGACGACGGCTGCGGGCCCGCTTTCCCACCCTGACCAACCGCCGATACTGGGTTTCCGAGTCCCTGCATCGTAATTCTCTTTCTTCTACCTGCCATGACGGCATCTAAGCCGTTATCCAGGGTCTCTGCCGGCTAGTGGAGTAACACCGTTGCCCACCGTCATCACGTGGAGGTGCCCTGGATGCAGGTAGAAGAATAAAAATCGACCGATGAATTTTCTCGGCGTTTAAAATGGCGCGAAAACATCTGCCATCTTGAATTTTACAAATCCAACCTCAGATTCGTGATCAGCGATCCAAAAAATCCCCGTGTACCAAATTTGGTAAGGATCGGTTGAATTTTAATTTGAATTCGTTTTTGCATTCGAGAAGCACTATATCTGTCTGATTTATTGAGGTTAGAAAGAAAACAGAACTGTATGGCTCAATCCAACCGATAAATATTAGCTTAGCGTGTCCGAATACATATTAATACATCTTTGGATTCATGAAAAAGCTTGAATCAATTTTTTAGGAGTATATTTTTCTTAATTTTTACTAATTTTTACCTATTTTTTGAGGTTAGAAAAAAATTGAGATGTGATGGCGATATTCTGACGTCAGATTCGTGATCAGCGGGCAAAAATACTACGGATCTGATATATCGCATCAAAAGTATACCCCACTTTTTTTTGTGGGGCTGTGTTATTAACTTATACAGAAAATACTGATCACTCACCAAACGTTTATGAACTAACAGATTTAAGTTCATATGGTCCCTAATAATAGTATAATCATGGTCAGCTATTGCCATATCACACTTATAAGCACACAGTCGTAGAAACTTGCCCTAAATTTTTTCGAGATTTTACTTATGTACAATTGGCGACCAGACAACCGCTGAACACTCCAGAACAGACCTCACCAACGTGCAGTATAGGACCCTTAATGAGGACAATGATAAATCCTTGAGATTTCTATATATAAGTCCCAAAATCTTACTGGACTTGTTAATAATATATACGGAATGATCACAGAAAGAGAGGCGATAATTAAATATTACTCCTAGATCCTTCACTTTGCCCAAACTGCCCAACACTGTTCTATTAATAGCAAAATTACTATTGACATTCTTATGTCCTCTAAAGAAGCTAACAGATTTACATTTAGATGCATTAAGCTGTAGACAGTTTGTCTCAGCCCAATTTACAAGTCTATCCAAGTCCGTCTGCAAGTCCCGGACGGTCTGCACATTCAAAACCTTCTTAAACACTTTAAGATCATCGGCGAACATAAAGAAGAGCTTAGTATATGACCGGCAATATCATTGACAAACAAATTGAAAAGGAGCGGAGAGCAATGGGCGCCCTGTGGCACTCCAGAAACTGCAATAAAACTATTCGATAGCACAATGCCAATTTTAACCTGATATTCACCCCTTCAACCACCCCAGAAGAGAATCGTTGAATCCGAATACCTCAAGCTTAGCTAATAACAGGTCGTGATTAACCCTATCGAATACTTTAGAAATGTCGGTATAGACAGGATCCACCTGGGCCCCCTCCTCCAGAGCCTCTAACAAGTGTGACTCATAAACGACGAGGTTGGTATCCGTCGATCTTCCCTGTGAAAAATCCATGTTGTCGCGAAGAGATGACGTTCCTGCAGGACCAAGATAATTGCTTATATATTAGGAAATCAAACAATTTGGGAATACTGGATTTATTACATACACTTCTATAATTCCTTACATAATTCCTGTTTCCAGACTTGTAAATTGGACTCAGATAACTTTTTTTAAATATTGTTGGAAAAACTCCCTCATCCAGTACTTATTGAACAGATCTGTGATGCCCCCCGTAAATGTAGGGACACATCGCTTCAGCAAGTAATTCGGAATATCATCTGGGCCCGCAGACATTTTGTCAGGCAGATGGCAGATAGCATTGTATATCTCGGTCACCGAAATGCTACGACAATCAATACTTATTTCATTACTGTTCAAATTTTTATAGCACAAAGTTGGTGCCGTACCTTTTTGAAACACGCTGAAAAAATACTTTGAAAAAAGATTAGCAATACTCAAGTTGTCACTAACCTCAGTGCCATCCAGGATCATATTCCGTGGAAACCCGTTAATCGTGCGTTTGCCATTAACAAAAGACCAAAACCTCCGCGGATTATCATGTATAGACCCATTCAATTTATCTGCATCGCGATCTTAACCTAGTAAAATCTCGATAGTATTGGTGTTCACCAGTTTGTTTGAATTTTTTATGAGCAGTTTTTTTATCAAATATACATTTTTTCAACTCTGTTGAGTACCATATAGGGAAGTTGGTTGAAATAAAGAGCTTACTGGGGACAAACATATTAAGAGACTGGTTCAATGTAGAATACAGAAACTCGGCCGCCCTATCAACGCCAGCAGATATCCGAATCCCCAAGCCCAATTCACGGACGCCAAAAAGTCATTGAGTGCCAAAAAATTAGCATTCTTATAATCACGGTAGTACTCATCCTGTCTCATAAACTCGTAATACTCCCTGACAATAATTTCAAATTCAAGAGAAACATGATGAGCACTATCCGGGAATAGCGCGTCCTGGGAAAAGCTAACATTAGTGAGCCGGATGCTGCTAAAAATCAGATCTAAAAATACATTACGCCTATTTGGTACAGTGTTTGATTGAAATAAATTAAGAAATGCAAAAGTCTCTGCCAATACGCGGGCATGCGAGCCTGGTGGGCAGGTAATCGTCAGTCCGAGATCGCCATTGGACCATGTGGCTTCTGGTAGATTATAATCTCCAAAAAGAACGAAGTTGGAATTCTGGTTTGCTTCATAAAGGACTTCCACGGATGCGCGGTGAGCATTATACTTGACAATGTCAGAACCCGGCGGAATGTAGACAGCCCCGAATATGATGATCATATTTTTTAATTTTACCCGAACGAATAACGGTTCAACCGATATATCTATGTCATTTAAAGACACAGCTTCATAGGATTCACTGACAGCTATAAGTGCACAGTTTAGTACAAGATATAAAACGAATCTGAATCTGATTACAGTAATAGTAACAAAACCTTGGTAAGAATGTCACTTACGTAAACAAATAGAAAAAACTCAGATTTTTTTGTTTATAATTTTGTGAGGTCAAGAATCTCGATTCTTTTTATTACAATTTTTTTATTATTATAACTTTTTTATTACATTTATATGTAATAAGCGATATCGCTTATTACATATAAATGAGTGAATTCGCAGAATTTTTTCAAAATAATATCTACATATAAATTCTATGTGTATAAGTAAGTATATGGTAGAGCAAGTTATCAAGAGAAATTGCAAAAGAGGGGCACTTTAGGTGATAAGGAAATATATGTAACATATACAAAGATACAAGCTCATCTAAACATTATTAATTTTCGGTTTTACTCATTTTAAACTTTATTATATACTTAAATAGTAATTTGCATTCTCTAATACACATGGAGGCGCACGCGCACTATACATACACACAAGCACACGTGCCCATGCACACACTACATAGAATAATACACGACGTACGCACATAATCATGTACACAGGCATTAAATAGTTAATATAATGAATTTAATGCGAGAGAACACGTTTTTTAGTGTTCCGCACGGAACCCTTACAAGATGACTTCGGTGTCTGTCTGTCCACCTGTCTGTCACACCCGATTTTCTCAGAAACTATTAGTCATAGAAAGTTGAAATTCGGTATTAATATAGGAATTGATGGTCTCATCAGAGCCACGTAGTTTTGAAAGTTAAATTTTGACTTAAGGGATTAGTTTTGAGGGGTGAAATCGGAAGTGAAATAATTTTTTTTACTAGGTCATCGAGTGGGGTGTCAAATGAAAGCTTGTGAAAACATGAGTAATATATATATATATATATATATATATATATATATATATATATATATATATATATATATATATATATATATCTATAATATATATAAAATGCAACGTCTCTCTGTCTGTCTGTCTGTCTGTCTGTCTGTCTGTCTGTCTGTCCGTTAGTGCGCCTATCACTGAAAAACCACTTATCCGATTTACGTACTTTTTTTTTAAAAACAAACATATGTTCTCTGGCCAGGTTATAGGCTATATTTTATTACTATAGGTAGCATAAGGAATGAGCAGCGACGTAAAATAGTGAATGATGTCGGAAATAAGTTTGCCGCTAGCGCGTGCCTTTGCAATACACAGCCTAAACCATTAAATATGGAACAATATTATGTAGCAAAGAATATCTGCAATGTATAATCTATAATATATATAAAATGCAATGTCTCTTTGTCTGTCTGTCTGTCCATTAGTGCGCTTATCACGCGGGAACCACTTATCCGATTTACCTGTCTTTTTTTAAATTCATGCATATATTCTTTGGCCAGGTTATATAATAATAATCTATATTTATAATATATATAAAATAATGTTTGTCTGTCTGTCTATCTGTCCGGTAATGCGCTTATCCCTCGAGAACCACTTATCCGATTAACGTGATTTTTTAAATTCATACATGTGTTCTCTGACCAGGTTATAGATATATATTTTATTACATCTATAATATATATAAAATGCAACTTATTCTGTCTGTCTGTGCGTTAGTGCGCTTATCACTGGAGAACCACTTATCCGATTTTCGTACTTTTTTTTTTAAAACATACAAATGTTCTCCGGCCAGGTTATAGGCTATATTTTATTACGATATGTAGCATAAGGAATGAGCAGTGACAATAATAGTAAATGAAGTCGGACAAAGTTTGCCGCTAGCGCGTTCTTTTGCAATGCACAGTCCAAACCATTAAATATGGAACAATATTATGTAGCAGAGAATATCTATAATATATATAAAATGCAATGTCTCTCTGTCCGTCTGTCTGTCTGTCTGTCCGTCCGTTAGTGTGCTTATCACTGGAGAACTACTTATCCGATTTACGTGCTTTTTTTAAAGCATACGTATGTTCTCTGGCCAAGTTATAGGATATATTTTATTAGGTGACATAAGGAATAAGCAGTGACGATAATAGTGAATTAAGTCGGAGAAAAGTTTGCCGCTAGCGCGTTCTCTTGCAATACACTCCCTAAAGCATTAAATATGGAACAATATCATGTAGCAAAGAATACAATATATAAAATGCAACGTCTCTCTGCCTGGCTGTCTGTCCGTTAGTGCGCTTATCACTCGAGAACCACTTATCCGATTTACGTGTTTTTATAAATTTATACATATGTTCTATATAATTCGATATAAGCCTAGATAATGGGAGATAAGGTGAGATAATGGGAGATAAGGAGAAATAATGGGAGATGAGCAGAGATAAGCCTAGATAATGGAAATTATGTAAAGATAATGGGAAATAAGGAGAAATATTGGGAGATAAGGAGAAATAATGGGAGATATTTTATTACGTTGGGTAACATAAGGAATAAGCAGCGACGATAGTAGTGACTCAAGTCCACGCGAGCGGAGCCGCGGGCCCGGCTAGTATATATATATATATATATATATATATATATATATATATATATATATATATATATATATAATGTAATACTTGCGCACACTTTTCTTTGTATTATTTTTAAAAATATATAATATCTTGAGATGTACTGATCAAAAAATTCTGGAATATTCTCCACGGGGTGTAGATTGAACGAAAATTATCACGAGGGCATTACTTTTAATAATTCACCTGTTATATAAAAAAGACAAAAATTTCACGGTCATCACTTTTCAGTAAAGATTGGAAACAAACTTTGTTGAAAACTCATTTGGAGTGTGTTTTGTGAAGTCACTGATCATTTTATACCTCTGTAACAAAATTTTTTATTTTAAAAGCAATCAACGTACGAAACACTAATTGCGCAAGTTCAACTTGCACTTGACCGGTTATTTTTTAAATTTCGCGCTACATTAAAAATAACTCGATGAAAGGTTTCAATTTTTTTTTGTTTTATGTACTTTCTCAAACCTTTTCCACCAATAATATTGCAATTTACAAGAACCTTAAATTAAAGTCAGTTCAAGATAGCCGTGAGTCCCCTGTTCGACAATATTTTATGCCTTATATAAAAAAAAAACAGATCCAAAACTGTTATCAGGCCCGAAAGAAAAGTAAAATTGGAATTGTTTCCTTTGTCTCCCATACTCTTACTTGAAACCATACTCTTAAGTTGCTCAACGTTAACTGGGACGTACACATGTCTGATGGTGATGATCGCGCTACAGCAAAAAGTAAATTTTTTAACAGTTAGAATTCAACTGAAACTGCTTTTAACAGTCAGAAAAATTGAAGTAATTACTTTTTTAGTAACGGCTCAGGCCAACTTCTTTGATGGTAAAGTTTCTCATCAATGTTACATGTGTGGTAATATAATGTAAAATTTCTTCAATACGTTTGCAGCCTTGAAACTAAGAAAGATCGAAACAAACTAATTTAAGTTTACCCATAAATCTTTTAATAGGTTAGCACTTCTTTATTTTCTTGTAGCAAATGGAAATGTTTAACATCGACTTCTTTACGCTCTTAATCTGATAGTTAGAGCTTGAGGCTCTTAAATTTATTTAACTTACTAAATCTATTGCAAATGGAATGGCTAAAAACATAACGAAAATTCGAATACAATATACAATTCCTGCGTTTAAATATTACCTAATTTTTACTGTTTTAAATTGTGAAATAATTGTCATTTAATCCTGTTGACAGAGTCGAGTCACGAATTGTGGGAGTGTGAGAGAGGGAGAGTGTAATTTTTTCAAACCACTAAACAATCAAAGATCCAGTTGCAATGGGTAGCTGGTGATTATTTCCTGTCACTGTCAAAAAAAGAAGAATGTGGACCCTCTCTAAACTAAATTTAATTTGTAAGTTTTCGGGTACGGTTTGCATGTTGTCGTGGTGTTGAGTCTGTCCTGTGTTATTTTGTACGAACTACTCTAAATGTCCTTTTACACGGTCATATCAGTCCTCAGTTCAGTTTCAGTTTCCTATGTGTAAAAATGAACAACTGAAAACAGAACTGAAACGGAGACTAACGGGATGGGGTAGACCTATTTGTTTCATTTCAGTTCTTTGAATTCCTATGTGTAAACAAACGCGTCATGTCTCAGTCCGCTTCAGTTCTTATGAAAATCTGGCTCAGTGTACATATGAATTGCAAATGTCGCTATGTCCAAAAAGGAACACGAGTTTGTTGTATAATTCATTGAAATTTATAGAATGTTTCCGGGTTTGTGGAACACAACGGACCCAAACTATCACAGTGTAAATGTTATGGAGGCTGCCTACACTCTATTATTGGATTAATATGGAGAATGAGACGAAAAGGCAACAAAGGCGATGGTAAAATCCAAAATTAATAGCCTACGCTCAACTTATAACAAAGAACTTAGAAAAGTTAAATATTGTGAAAGGAGTGGAGTAGAAAATTGAGAAGTATACAAACCATCACTGTGATATTATGACCTTCTTTCGTTCGTCAGCGACCAACAGCCGATTCTAAGAAGTGTCAATACTATGGGGAGTAATAGCCTATCTCATGTTGGTATTCTACTTTTGTATAATAGGTGTCACAAGGCGTAATAATACAAGATACACATCCTCATTCATCCGTAAATAGTTCAGTCAATTATATGGTCCTAAGTGAAGTTCTTTCATTAAATTTACATGCGACAGTGAATTCCAGGATATCAAGCTTTACTCCATCGGGTTCTTTTCTTCCACCGTTTCTTCAACGCCACAGCTAAGGCTACTGCAGTAAGACAGTCTTCATACATGAGCTATTTTACACATGTACCCTTTGGGACAGTATGACAACACTTGTTTAAAAGTGAAACACACATAACACTTTGAAAGTGTAACTCGGACTGAGAACTGAACGGACGGTGTAAAAACAAACCTCCTTTCGAACTGAAATGAAACGAAAACTGAAACTGAGTCGGAACTGAAAATTGATATGATCG
This sequence comes from Pachyrhynchus sulphureomaculatus, assembly GCA_019049505.1. Classification (NCBI taxonomy): domain Eukaryota; kingdom Metazoa; phylum Arthropoda; class Insecta; order Coleoptera; family Curculionidae; genus Pachyrhynchus; species Pachyrhynchus sulphureomaculatus. The sequence goes on from CM032449.1 coordinate 41,167,057, forward strand.
TGTATTAGTTAATTTTATATTTAATAAAAGGGCTATAAAGCATCAAAGCTGATACGTCCGTCAGGCTGAAAGCATTCAGTCAGAAGCAAAGGTTTTAAATGGGAGGACGATTTCTTACAAGTAACACTAAGTAGCACGATAAAGTGGTCCTTGAAACTGCTCTAAAGGCGAGATTATAATAAATTTTTGTGTAACAAAGGGATGCCTTAACTCTGATCTGATACTACTGATTGTTCTGACGGTCGACATAAGACCCCATCCTAGATTAACTGAATAGAGACTTGCACTGGAGAAAAAACAATGATAACGCTCCTTGACTGCTTATTTGAGGGTGTAGCCCTATGACTGGTTTATAACTTGAGTGTGACTTGTTTGTAACTACTACAAAGGAAGAATTGGTCAGCTAGCTTGAAAACATGTTGGATTTGGCAGCTTGTGAATGGGAGTTTATTTTCAAATCGGTCAATTTAAAGTACGAATATGTCTCAGAATTGTGGGCGAATCTGTCCAACCAGGGAATGGTAATTACTGCAAAGAACACCGGTATAAAGAAATTTTAGTGATGGCGCATTGTCAAAAAGCCTTATATGCATTGTGTGTTGTCAAAATAAATGAAATATGCTCTCTTTTGATAGTTGTTATCACATTCATTGAATAAATGAGGAAACAATAATGACTCGTCTAGTTTATGGAGAATAAAAGATGGGTCCGTTGTCGGCTGACGTTGTGTAGAGGAGTCTGGCTGGTTTATTGAATGAGCTTCTATGGGTCCTAATAAGTATTTCTAGTAATATTCTTGTTATTCAATTAAATTATATTTGCTCCAAAGGCCATTTTTCCTATCTTTAGTATACTTGCTTTAATTTAAAGATACTTTCTTTAAAATAAATAATATAAAAGAGAATATGCTTCATATGTTTTTTTTTTGTGTTGGGGTTTAATTCCGGTATCTAATCTTTATTCATTTTTAGTAGGTGCTCAATCAAAATGTAAATAAGACTATTAATTTACTATAAAAAAACTGGTCAAGTGCAAGTTGAACTTGCACAATTAGTGTTCCGTACGTTGATTGTTTTTAAAATAAAAATTTTTGTTAGGGTGGTATAAAATGATCAGTGACTTCACAAAACACATCCCAAATGAGTTTTCAACAAAGTTTGTTTAAAATCTTTACTGACTGGTGACCTTGAAATTTTTTTTATTTTTTTTTATATACCAAATAAATTATTAAAGGTAATGCACTCGTGATAATTTTCGTTCAATCTATAACGCGTGGAGAATATTCCAGAATTTTTTCAAAATTTTTTGATCAGTACTTTTCGAGATAAGGTAGGGGACAGCGATTTTTTAAAAGTAATACGAAGAAAAGTGTGCGCAAGTATTACATTAAATATATATATTTTTTACTCGTGTTTTCACAAGCTTTCATTTGACACTCGATGATCTAGTAAAAAAAAAATTTTTTTCACTTCCGATTTCACCCCTCAAAAGGAACCCCTTAAGTCAAAATTTATGTTAGGATGGTATAAAATGATCAGTCACTTCACAAAACACACCCCAAATGAGTTTTCAACAAAGTTTGTTTCCAATCCTTACTGAAATCTGATGACCTTGAAATTTTTGTTTTTTATATAGCATATAAATTATTAAAGGTAATGCATTCGTAATAATTTTCGTTCAATCTACACCCCGTGGAGAATATTCCAGAATTTTTTCGAAATTTTTTGATAAGTACTTTTCGAGATAAGGCCCGGGACAGCGATTTTTCGCGAATTTTTAAAAATAATACAAAAAAAAGTGCGCGCAAGTATAATATTATATATATATTTTTTACTCGTGTTTTCACAAGCTTTCATTTGACACCACACTCGATGACCTAGTAAAACAATTTTTTTTTCACTTCCGACTTCACCCCCTAAAACTAACCCCTTAAATCAAAATTTAATTCTCAAAACTACATGGCTCTGATGAGGCCATCAATTCCTATATTATTACCAAATTTCACCTTTCTATGTCAAATAGTTTCGGAGAAAATCGGGTGTGACAGACAGACAGACAGACACCGAAGTGATCTTATAAGTGTTCCGTACGGAACACTAAAGAGGGATACATATGTACAGGGTAATCTAGTATTACGTGTATATAGAGTTACTGTGGATTTCTGGGATGAAAATATGACCATTTGGCTCAACTTACCTTGGTCCAAAAATTCGTAATTTTTGAGATACAGGATGTCAAAGTTATACTTTTATTTTTGTTTTTTTTTAAGTAGTTTTCTTAATAATTGTACTATTTGTAGAAGATTCGGTGCTAAGGGGTTTTCTGTGATGAGAAATCGAAATCAGCTCACAGTTTTATTGTAAATTGTAGAGGCCGCCACTTATTGCATTGTGTATTCTTTTAAAATGTCATAACTTTTTATACCATTCTGTAGGATATTTTTAATTAAATATTCGTATTTTCCGCCTCTCCCTAAAAAAGCTCTCTTGGGAAATTTTGCTCCGAGCAACAGTTTCTGTGATAATCGGATGTTTGTTTCATTTTTTAATTCCATTGTCAAATGCGCAAATGCGTTCCTTCACACTTCATCTAGGCTTAGGATAGGTCCAAAAGAATAGTCTTTGAAATTTGGAGCACTGCATTTGTTGGATTCTGTTCAGAGAAGAGCTGCTCGTCTGATTGGAGACCCGGAATTGACCGGCGGTCTTGATTCACTGGAACATAGAAGAACGGTTGGCGACTTGAGTCTGTTCTATAAGTATTTTCATGGAAAGTGTTCGAAGAATGTAGCCCGCTTAATTCCTCCCAAAGCGGTGTATGTTAGAAATACACGCCGCGCTGGTGCTTCGCATCCGTATGAGGTTCAGCTTGTTACTCGCTTTTTAAGCAGTCTTTTATATGGAGAACATCATCCCTTTGGAATAATTTGCAAAGCGCTATGTTTCCCACCGAGTACAATTTACAGCGATTCAAGAACAACGTGAATCGCTTTTTTTTTCCGCACACATGTCGCTCCTGGAGCGCTTTAGGGACTTCACTGCAGCACGTGTGCTAGACCCATAAAAAAAGACAAACAGGCTAACAACAATAATAAATTTAAAGACCAACGGGTCAACAACAGTAAGGATGTAAAAACCAACTGGCTAAGGGCATAAAAGATAACCCACAAATTGATAAATTCGAACAAAGTTTAATCGCTCGACTGAGGTTTTACAATAAATGGTCAATATGGCCGCCCCCTTCGTTAATACACAAATTAATACGTCGCAGCATTTTGAATCCTATTCCACAATTGCTCAATGTTGTCGATTTGAATTTGATAAACTTTCGGAAAAATCGCGTGGATTTAAGTCTGCGGAACGAGGTGGCCAGTGAATAGAAGCATCTTCCCCTTTTCCGATCCATTTATCTGGGTAACTTTGGTTCAAAACAATTTTCACAGCACGTGCAAAATGAGCTAGTGCACCATCGTGCATGAAAAACAAGTCGCGACGTAAATTAATGGGTAAGTTTTCCAATAATTCAGAAATAGTTTCATGGATGAAATTGAAGTAAATGTCACCATCAAGTCGCTCTGGTAATCTAAACGGCCCGATCAAATAGTTTACGACAAATTTCATCCAGACATTAATACTGAATTTGCCTTGAAGCTGTCTTTGTTGCACAGCAAGTGGGTTTTCTTCAGCGTAAACATGATTATTATGCTACTCAGTATATATCACCACTACACCAAACACTTTATTTTTGCACTCGACTCGCGTTTCGCTCCTGATGAAGCTAACATGGTTAGCGAAACGCGCGTCGAGTGCAAAAATAAAGTGTTTGGTGTAGTGGTGATATATACTGAGTAGTATCATTGTGCCAAAGATTCCACATTCCCAACTTAGATGATTATTATGCATATTTATGATACTACGTCGAGTGAAGCGTGCTTCGTCTGTAAACAGGATTTTAGTGTGAAAAGCCGGAACAGTCACTATGCGTGCTCAAATAATTTGTGAAAAATGCAAACGGGATCCAAGATCTGGAGGTAGGAGTTCCTGGACGGTATATGAAAGGGGTGAATAATTTGTTGTCTAATGATCTGGTTAGTTGCACTTTTTGATATTCCCGTTTGACCTTCAATTAAACGAGTGCTGATTCCAGAATTATCGTGTACAATTTCAAGGATTTCCTTTTCAACATCGGGTGCTCTAACTTGTGAAGGCCGCCCAGCATTATTTCTGATCAGCCAAAATTGTCCAATTTCTCGTACTCGCCTCTCAATATTGGCAAAAGTCTGATTGTTAGGAGTACGACGATGCGGAAATCTTCCATGATATATGCGAGCACTTTTGCGACTGTTGCCGTTACAAAAATTAAACACTAAAATCATGTCAGTTTGTTCACCAAAAGTGTACTCCATAATAATCTAGATATAAAACAGTGTTAAGCTTTAGAAGGGATTAATTCTCGTTAATACTCGTAAAACTTGTTGGATATCTGTCAAAAATTACTATGACTTACTACAGTTAAGTCATAGAACATATGATATTTTACATGATTGCCAGAGTAATAAAAAAGTTATGACAATTTAAAAGTGCACAGTGCAATAAGTCGCGCCCCCTACAATTTACAATAAAACTGTGACCTGATTTCGATTTCTCATCTCAGAAAATCCCTTAGCACCGAATTTTGTACAAACAGTACAATTATTAAGAAAGTTACTTAAGAAAAACTAGAATAAAAGTATAACTTTGACAACCTGTATCTCAAAAATTACGAATTTCTTGGTAAGTTGGGTTAAATGGTCATATTTTCATTTCAGATATCCACCGTAACTCTATGTACACAGAATACTCGGACACCATGTATAACATGCACATGTTAGGTACGTTTCTTGTGAAAGACGTTTTACATCATTTTTTCAATTTTCTCATATTAATTGTCAGAACTTTCTTTATTGCATTAGTTATTATAACGGGCTAATTAATTAATTCAGCTGTAACCTCATAAAAAACAAACTATCCTTGAGGTTACAGAAATATGTTCAACTATTTTTAACTGCCAAAATAAATATAAATTCTGTTTTTTTATGTTTCAAGCAGTTTTTAAATTTTTGGAGGGACAGATTTCTAGTCTTTTACTGTCCCTAAAAATTTAGTGTTGGTAGTTGCTTAAATTTGATTTTATCAGTAAATGTCATTACGTCAAAAAAAAATATCAAAAAACGATCGGACTTGCGCAATTAGTGTTCCATACGGTGATTGCTTTTAAAATAAACAATTTTGCTACAGAGGTATAAAATGATCAGTGATTTCACAAAACACACCCTAAATGAGTTTTCAACAAAGTTTGTTTCCGATATTTGTTGAAAACTGATGACTTTGAAAATTACATTATAACAGAAAAATTATCAAAGGTAACGCAATCTTGATTTCCTTCAATATAAACTTTATGGAGAATATTCCAGAATTTTTTATCAGTACTTTTTGAGATATGGGGGATGGACAGCGATTTGTGGCGGTTTTTTTTTTAATATTATAAAGAAAAATTTGCCCGAGTATTACATCATATATATTTTTGAACTTATGTTTTCACAAGCTTTCATTTAACACCCGATGACCTGGTACACTTCCGATTTCACCTCCCCCCCCCCCCCCAAACTAATCCCTTAAGCCAAAATTTAACTTTTAAAACTACACGGCTCTGATTGGGACATCAATTCTTATATTTGTGCCAACTTTCAAAGTCAATTATTTCCGGACAAAATCGGGTGTGACACACGGACAGGCGGACACCGAAATGATCCCATAAGTGTTCCATACGAAACACTAAAAACAACTTAGATATGGAAGATCCGTACGGAATACTAAAAACAACTTATATATGGAAGATATTGCAAAAATAAGTACATTTTATTATACTTATAATTCAAAAACATAAAATGGACAGTATCTTATGAATGCAAATTAAAAATTATTTGTGAGTAAATCTTAAAGAGTTTGTAGGAAATTTGATTAAAAACAAGAATGTAAGTAACATAAATTATTACACTTTTGTAAGGCCTAGTGTTTTTGTGTTATTTTTATCTTTCCTATTTTTTTCTGGTATTTTTTTGTTAGCCGTAATATATAAATGCGGTTTACCAAATTTGAAAATCAACATGTAAATATCTTTTTACTTACGATTAAAAAATTTTACCCTAAATATTAAAAAATTACCTCAATTCTGTGTCAGTTTCGAATAATGATTTTTGTTTATTAATTTCAACTGTTAATAATCTCGCACGTATTGTGTTTAAAGCATTATCGCTCCATAATTATAGGTTTCATCCCTTGGTGATTTAAACAACTGATTAAGATCACAACTTATGTTTATTGTATTATTGCTGACATACTGTGTCTTCTTCTGGAGCAAGATATAAATTAACTACAAAATATGTTACAGAAATTCAATCCTCGGATGAAACTAACATGGTTAGCGAAACGCGCGTCGAGCGTAAAAATAAAGTGTTTGGTGTAGAGGTGATATATACTGAGTAGTATCATTGTGCCAAAGATTCCACATTCCCAACTTAATCTAGAAATAGTTTTAATTGTCGATCTGTGCTGGTAAAGCATGTCCATATGTCATCTACATACCGGTACCAACAAAGAGATGAGAATTACTGATTTGTTGTTCTAAATGGTTCATGAAAATTTCAGATAAAATAAGACTAAGAGGGTTTCCCATTATTAAACCTTTCTTACTTACATAAATCTTATCGTTAAATTCGAAATAATCCTGGTCTAAACACAATGTTAAGATATCTAATATTTCTTGTCTTAAACAGTTGTTTAAATTTTTATTCCTAGTTATTATGGATCTCCATCAAGTAATGGCTAAGTCAGTGCAGTAAGGAAAGTAAGAGGATATTTTCATTATTATCTGGATGCTTTTTGAGGGCGTAGAGGTGAGGAAAAGTTGCTACAACTAATTGCTTGACGGTTTATTAATGTCCTATATTCTCAAAACTTGTATTGCCAGATGGTGGCCAAGTTACATGACCATCGTTAAATTCTAATATTTAATTTAATTGTTTTCAATGTCACAAACACACACAAACCGAGAGGTAAAATTGTTATTAATGTAGTAGTACTAAAGGTACTTCTAATATGTATCCAGTAAGTCGATTTTAAACAGTTAATTTTTCTTTTGCAGAATGTCTGATAGCTGACCATGCCTAAACTCACCATAATGGCGGTGGCCATTTATTTAGCCAATCTACTTCTCCTGGTCTCCGCCTCAGCGGAACATATTCGAGATCTGGAAGTATCAGAGGGGGTTCCCGTAGGCACGAAGATAGGATTCATCGGAGACGGAACGTCTCCTGATAGTGGACCACCATATCTTATTGTTCCAGTTGGAGCTGCAGTTGATACAGATCTTTCCATTGATCAAACTACAGGGGAAATAAAGACGAAAGTTCCTTTAGATAGAGAAACGCGTGCAAGTTATTCTTTAGTTGCCATACCGATGAGTGGTGATAATGTCAAAGTAGTAGTGAAAGTTTTGGATGAGAATGATAATGCTCCAACGTTTGCTTCAACTTTAGTGAATATAGAATTTCCAGAAAATACTCCCAGGGATGTTAAAAGAACGTTGCCTCCTGCGAGGGATTTGGACTTGGACACTTACAATACTCAAAGATACAACATTATCTCTGGAAATATAAATAATACATTTAGACTTTCTTCACACAGAGAAAGAGATGGAGTTTTATATTTGGATTTACAAATTAATGGATTTTTAGACAGGGAGACTTGCGAGTATTACAGTCTAGTTATAGAGGCTTTAGATGGAGGAACTCCTCCGTTAAGGGGAGAAATGACTGTTAATATCACTATCCAAGACGTTAATGATAATCCACCAATATTTAATCAATCCAGGTATTTTGCTTCAATACAAGAGAATTCTACAGTCGGCACAAGTGTTCTTCAAGTTTTAGCTACCGATGCCGATGTAGGTGATAATGCTCAAATAGAATATTCTATCAACAGAAGACAGAGTGATAAAGATATGTTGTTTCGAATTGATCCATCAACAGGCGTAATCGCGGTAAATAAACCTTTAGATTTTGAAACTAAAGAACTTCATGAATTAGTAATAGTAGCGAGAGATCATGGTTTGCAACCTTTGGAAGCTACAACTTTCGTATCGATTAAAGTGATCGATGTCAACGACAACCAACCAACGATAAACGTGATTTTTCTTAGTGACGATGCTACTCCGAAAATAAGTGAGAGTGCTCAACCGGGAGAGTTCGTAGCGAGGATAAGTGTTCATGATCCCGATTCCAAAACCGAATATTCGAACGTTAACGTGAGCTTAAATGGTGGGAATGGACATTTCGGGTTGACTACTAGGGACAATATTATATATTTAGTAATTGTATCGTTACCGCTGGACAGGGAAGTACAACCTAACTATACGTTAAACGTTATTGCAACTGACAACGGAACTCCTCCATTACACGCATCTAGAACGATAAAGCTACTTGTGACTGATGTCAATGATAACGCTCCAGAATTCGAGCAAGATGTTTACGAAGCAAACGTTATGGAAGTGTCAGATCCCGGTACTTCCGTGATCCAAGTCTTTGCAACAGATAAGGACGAAGGCAACAATAGTGTAATAACCTATTCACTTTTGGAACAACAAAACAGCAACAATTGGTTTCAAATTGATTCTAGAAGTGGCTTAATAACGACGCGGGCTCACGTCGATTGTGAAACAGAACCGTTACCTCAGCTAACCGTTTTAGCCACAGACAATGGATTTCCCCCTTTGTCATCATCCGCGACAGTGCTAGTGACTATTCATGACGTTAATGACAACGAACCCATTTTCGACCAAAGCTTTTATAACGTCAGTGTTGCTGAGAACGAGACTGAAGGACGTTGCATTTTAAAGGTAAGTTTTAACCTATTTTGATTTAAATATGTCCATGGAAATCAGTGAGTTTTCAACATTTTCAGTAAATTATTTGAAGTTAATGATATCTTGTATAAGGAACTAAGGAGGTATCTCAAAAGGACAATTTAGGTTGAGCTGAAAGCATCATTAATAGCGCTATTTAGGGAGCAATTTTTTTTTTTTCCATTTTTGTACATAACGTTCTTAGTGTGAACAGTATGTGAACATATGTAGTATCAATTTAAAAAGGAATTTCTACTTTAGATGAAAATACGATTTATTTTTTGACTAGCAAATGTATGTCAGTTCAAAAACTACAAAAAGATGTGTAAGTAAAAAACAAAAGTCTAAATACACCCTGTGTGTGCTTTTATACTGAGGTTATACTACTTTTACAAAACATATTTGGGACACTCCGTGTTACACTTTTCAATTGTTTAATGTTTAATTGAAAATGCCAATATCAACTCAATTATTAAGGGTGCGCTGTAATTCTTCAATTTCTTGGGCGGATGTTCAAATTTATTTACAATAATAATTCAAGGAATTCAAACAAAACATATGTCAATTTAAATAAGGAAGAGAATTTGGAGATCTGGCGTCTATCAGCGAGAGATAAGTTATAAGTTTGTGCTGCCAGTTTTACACTACAGTTTATCTTAAAACCTGAATTAACTTACAAATAGTTTCTGATCGTCCGCAAGTCTTTTCCTAGGCGTCAGATACTGAGGGTTTCAAATAACAGACGCAAATGACAGTTTATTGTGAACGAATGCGGAGTATAAACTGGCAATAGTTGTTGGATTTCTAAGTTCTTCTCAAGTCCCTAAATAAATGTTAAGTTCTTGAAAAGGCTCTTTCAATCCAATATTACTTCCAGTCCTTTTGTTTGTTTAGTTCTAGTTAAAGTAATATAATGAACGTTGTAAGACTCTTCCTGGTAAATGTTATAGCAATGCACTTCGCTATAGTTAAAAATAAGGTGTTGTTTGCACAGTATTCAGAATGTCTGTCCAGATTTCCTTGGATTGTAAGGCAGTCCTTGGGCCATCATGTCTAGAGTTTAAGATTGTTAACATGAAGTAGAAAATTGAAGTTCTTAAAACAATTTTTCAATGTTTTTAATATATGTTATTAAATATATGGCGGCCCGTGGCTCTGTAACGTACTGCTTGCTTGCGGTGCAGAAGGTCTCGGGTTCCATTACCGGCAGGACGTTGCCCCCAGTCCATATATCCGCGCCGATATCCTTAGGATATGAAAAAGGGTAAAATCCCTACTCAGGCGGGGAGGTGAACGAAAAAAAAAGAAGATATCCCCAAGTAACTACGCTGAGAAATCGGTAGCTAGTTTTCGGTCATAAATGTGGGACCACAGATTGCCACTTACACTGGTCTTAACAAGCGTATATATATATATATATATATATATATATATATATATATATATATATATATATATATATATATATATATATAATTTATCTAGGTATTGTGGTGCTGCAATTACTTAGTGTTAAACCTGTTGTTATTTACTCAGAATTTTGGTATAATATCCACCTAAAAAAGAATTAGCAAACCGTCACACAGACTTATATGGTGTAGGTTATCTATCGCATTCTTGATTCTTAAATTAGGGTGTTAAAACTACCAAAAGGATTCCAGTTTTACCAAAAACGGAGAAAGAAACAATAAATTACCGATATATTGTCGGTTTTGACAATTTGACAAATTGTTCTTGAATAAGGTTCTTTATTAGTTATTTAAGCTTAGATCGAAAATTTATGGCAATGTGTTGCATCTTCATCTATTTTAACAGTTTGTTATTCAGAACATTCAAGCGGCCGTCATCTAAACATAAAATTTTACTTTCTCCAAAAATTTGCATTTTTATAATTGTCTTAAATAGGTTTAGAGCCTAAAAATTGATTAGCCTTTAAGTTTTCAGTATTTTCGCAAACTTAAAGATTTCGAAGTTTAGAATTCAATTTAAAAATGAATGTTTGGGAGGCTTAAGCTCTCTTATAGTCATCTATAACAAATAGATGCTTATACTGCACTCTGTCGGCCACTTACTAAGTCTACTCAAGCAGAGCGGCACAGCACGGCTGGCATTTATTGTAGAAACGCACCTTTCTTGAGCTTACTGCTCGAAGGCATAGATGGCAGCATTGGTATAACAACTAAAGACGAAACGAAAAGAATCGCATTTTTAGAAGTTACCAAAAGTGTTCTTCGTATTTGCTGAACCATCCCAAGACGCGTTTCGCCGTATCGCCTAGCCCAGCTGATGAGCCGTGATACAGCGAAACGCGTCTTGGGATGGTTCAGCAAATACGAAGAACACTTTTGGTAACTTCAAAAAATGCGATTCTTTTCGTTTCGTCTTTAGTTGTTATACCAATGCTGCCATCTCTTATATTCTGTTAAATAAGAACGCGACCGCTCGTATTTTTGAAAAAAATGTGTTTCGAGAACGTTTCTTGCGATCAATGTATTTTTGGTGTACTAACAACGGCGCAATTACCTTAGTAACTTGTCCATTCGCCTCCTGCACCAATAATCATCTTCGAGGGATGCTGTCGACGAGATTTTCTGCATACTCTACAAATTTTTCGAATCTCTCGACGATAGGGTTGGCGTTCGGTGATTGTGAGGGTATCTTATCGTGGGCCCTAGTGAGCTGTTTCACTACGTGATTTTCGCCCAGCAAAGGTTTCTTTAACGTGCTTCGGAATATGACATCATGAGCACAAAGATGTTGTCAAATGGTCTCATGGGACACATTCAAACATGATTTTCTTAATCTTGCCGCTCCTTGACGCAGTGTCAACTTCGAGTCTCGTGAAAACAAACACACGATTTGTTTTTCGACTTTCGGAGTGACTTTGCCTACCGACCCACGTTTTGGCAAGTCGTCGATATTTTTCGTCTCGTTAAAATGATTTATTCAGTTCTTCACAAACGATACCGACTTTTTTATATATTTAACTGCCGCGGAATTTACGCCCTTTTGCATGGGAATAAAGAAAGACTGCCTCGAACCACGAACAAGTCATTTTATGTGATTTCGACGAAAGTTCGGAATCGACTGATACTTTTACTAAAAGGCATCGTAGACAAAGGTCCCCTCTACCGATTTTTTGTCGAATCGCTAGAATCGCATCTACCAAAAATGAATTATCGTGGACACGTTTTTACTTGACACACTGTATTATCAGTAATTTTGATTCCAATTTTAGTTTTTAGAAGTAATATTACCCCCACCGATAACTTCAGTCTGAATAATATTTTAGTTTAACATTATTAGGTGATGCTAACAAATTAATTTTGGTAGTTTCAATTAAACAATGCTGTTTACGGAGAAATGACAGAGAGCAAGTGTGGGCGTTTGTTAATTTCTTTAAGGTTTTTAAAAGTACCTTGAGAGGTTTTGTTATCATCGGTATTGCATGTCTTAAAAATAGATAGCTTTTTTCATGGATGGGACGAAGAAAATTAAAATATTTAACATTATTTTGTGCTTCAACATAAAGACTAAGCACCGTTGTCATAGAAAACAAAAAGACTCATCAGTATGGAAACTAAGTAATATTATTAGGTAATATATTCATTGTTTAATTAAGAAACTTATGTTTAAAGATTATGCGGCATTCTGGAAATAAATTAAAAAATCGGTAAAACGATTTACCTAGAAACTGTCCTTGCAAATACGTAGTTCTAAAACAAGTATCAGTAGATATTTTACGATAGGTATTTTAGGCTAAGATAGGGATCCTAAAAAGTAAAAAAGAAAACCTGAGGAAGAGTTTCAGAAATATTTACAGCTGAAACCATTCTACCTCTTACTATTGCTGCGAAAATTATAAATATTAAAAAAATACCGCTCTTTTCATATATTCCTTGAACCTGAAAAGGACATATATATGAAGAAACTATTACGAAAAAAGAATTTTTTTGTTAATTCAACCCTCTCTCCCACCTTGGTCATTAATTTCTATTTTATAGAGTCTTGAGAAATGTTTAGGCTTTTAAAGTTTTACTGTAAGAATTCTCTTTTAATGTTCCGTATCGAAATTGAAAAATGAAATATTTATGAAATCACTTCCCTGTCTGTCTATGTGTGTGTCTCAGCCGATTTTCTCGGAAACTATTTGATATAGAACGTTGAAATTTGCCACAAATATAGGAATTGATGGCCCAAGTAGAGACGTGTAGTTTTGAAAGTTAAATTTCGACTTAAGGTGTCTTGGGGGGTGGAATCGGAAGTGAAGAAAAAATCAAAGTCATCGAGTGGGGTGTCAAATGAAACCTTGTGGAAACCGTGGTTCAAAAATATATATAATGTAATAATCGCGCTAACTTTGTATTATTTTTAAAAAATTGTCAAAAATCGCTGTTCCCCACCCTATCTCTGAGCATACTCATTAAAAAAAATTTCGAAAAAATTCTGGAATATTCTCCTTAAGCTGTAGATTGAACCAAAACTATCACAAGTGCATTACTTCTGATAATATATCCGGTATATAAACACAAAGATTGAAAAAAAAAATAAAAGCAGTCACGTTACGGAACACTAATTGCGCAAGTCCGACTTGTACTTGGCTGGTTTTTTCAATTTTAGAGCGCCTCTGGATATTGGCTTCTTTTACCGAGTGGGAAAGGTCATATATATATATATATATATATATATATATATATATATATATATATATATATATATATATATATATATTGTCTGTTAAGTAAGTAAGTTTGGTAGATGCGATTCTAGCGATTCAACAAAAAATCGGTAGAGGGAATCTTTGTCTACGAGGCATTTTAGTAAAAGTAAAATCCAAAATGAGTCACTTGTTTGCATGTCGGTTCTTTGTTCCCATACAAAGGGGCCTAAAATGACACATTCTGCTGCCACTAAATATATTAAAAAGTCGGTGTCGTTTGTGAAGAAGTGGGTAAATCATTTTAACGAGACGAATAATGTTAACGACTTTCCAAACCGTGGCTCGGTAGGCAAAGTTACTTTGAAAGTCGAAAAACAAATCGTGTCTTTGTTTTCACGGGACCTGAAATTGACGTTGACACAGCGGCAAAATTAAGAAAATCGGGTTTCAACGTGAAGAAACTCGTGAAGCGGTTCACTTGGGCCTACGATAAAACACTAGAGTGGCCCTCACAATCGTCGGACTTATATAGAGAGAGCTCGGAGAAAAGACTCAGGACTTTGACTCAGTTGTCTTGCGAAATTCGAAAAAATTGCAGAGTGTGCACAGTATCTCGTCGACAGCATACCTCGAATGTAGGAGGCGATTCGACAACTTGCTAAGGTTATATATATATATATATATATATATATATATATATATATATATATATATATATATATATATATAGCGCAATGCGTCTTTCCTAATATTTCTCTATCTATTTGTGGCTGATATAGGGAGGATATGCTTTTAATCTTGAGTAGAATAGTATTAGATGATTTATTTTAGTGACTACTATATGTACCATATTATAACTATGAAAAGACTGTGCATATATGTAAATAAATAGAACAAGCGACATTTATAGAATGTAGCACAGGTTTAGTCACTAACAAAATAGGACCACTCCCAATATAATGATAATTATTCAGCGCGTATCGATTTCAAAACATTTGAACATGTTTTGGTCAAGGTAATGTATTATTCACGGATCCGGAAATTTCATGTAGTTTTTTATAATAGATTTATCTGAATAAATTATGGACTAGTAGGAAAGACTGCGTAGATGGTAGCCTGTTGCATAGGTATACCAATGAGTTTTTAAACTTTACATATTTTTGGAAGTGTTAATATGTAAATAATGCAGTGTTAAGAGATGTTGTGGTATTTTAATGAATTAAATTGTTTTGTTGTGGCCTTAAGGAAAATTGAAACTTCGGTAACCTCTTCTGTAATGAGACTTCGTGTAAAATATAGATATATATATATATTTTTTCCTTTTTTTTACACTGGATATTTTCATTTGGATACAAAGCCGTAGATAAAGGAGGGGCAGGGAGCATGCTCTTATAAATAGTATGAAGGGTGCTAAACTAACCAAAAGCGACTATCTGTAAATACGCAGAAATATAACAGTAAATTTTTACTAATAGTTTGCCATACCGCAAAAGTACAATATTCTCTAATTGATTTCGATTTCTCTTCCCGATTATTTGCAGCAGTATTTATTAGCCATATTTAAATAACCTTAACCAATCAATTTCTGAGGCTTCAAGAAAGTGTGTACAAGAAGAAACGGGTTAAATTGTAAATCATGGAATTCGAATAATTATCCATTTGCTCTTAACTATAAAAAGTTATTTTTTTTTTATCTTCTGGAATATTTCAATACTAATATATTAAATTTTGATGTTCTACAGTACTATCAAGAACGTGACCTTTCGAAAGTAAATGATGTAAGATTTCACTGTCTATGTATTGCTATGCTATGTATGCCATACTTTACAAATGACGCTAACACTGCTAGTAACTCACTAGAAAATTCGTTATGGTTTGAGATAAATCTCTAAAATATGCCAATTCATATAATTAATAATAATAAGTCTAACCACCTTACGCGTATCTGAAACCTGAATACAATTCTAAAGATATCATAGTTCAAATCAAAAACAATTTGATACAATTTTTGAGTGCTTTCCTTAACAGTGTTTGGCAAACCTTTATTAAGGTTATATTTGGTGATGTAGCTCTATTTAGTTAGTAACCACAAGCAAAAATAATGTCTCAATTTAAAAAGTATCTTATATAAATATTTAATATCTCATTGACAACTTATGTACTGTTGTTGAAATCGAGACTATGTTAGATCAATACCGAGAAGTTCGATCTCGAAGAAAAATATCAAAATAATACACTATCTATCAAAACATAATAATCTTACTTGATATTGCATCTTTAGGGGTCTCAAAAAGAAAAATTCCTATGATATCAGTAATTTTTTAGAGTCGTATGGCTAAATAATAATAATATTCTATAACTATAGGTCGCGCTGGAGAAAAGGAACCTATTTGCTTATTTATTTATCTACGAACAAATCAAATAAGGCCACACAATAAACGTCATTTATTTACCTATTATCGTTACCTAATTGCTTGACTCCGCATGTTAGTATAATTTAGTAAAAAAAATCTGCCAGGTTTGTTAATTTTAGTTATTATTTTACTCAACTATTAAACACAGTCGCGGGGTGATATCACCTCGCGGCTGGATTTAGTTCAGGTTTGGGTACAAATGACCCTCTACGTACCGAAAAGTTATTAATTAAGAAATCTGTAGAATACAACAGACCGCTGATACTCGCTTTTGTAGATTTCCACATGCCACCGTTTAAATGGATAGTGTTACGAAAGCAGCGAATGCAAGCCGCATTGATTACCGATACGCTACCTTGATTCAGAACATATATAAGAACACCACAATGGCTGTTAAATTACATGAACTTACAAGTAACATTAGAATTGTACTAGAAGTTCGGCAAGGAGACACATTATTCTCATAACCTTCCTCAAATACGCTTTTAAAACGCTAAATTCGAAGAACAGAGGCATAACTATTGATGGCGAGAGCCTTAACCAACTACGATTCGCAGACCACGTGGTCGTCATTGCCGGCGGCGGTTTGACAGAGATTCAAATTACGTTGAGAGAACTATCTAGTGCCTGCACACGCATGGGTCTAAAGATTAACTTTGAAACAATAAAATTCATGTATAACTTGGTGTCCTCTAGTAACCCAAAAATCTTCGATGAAGAAATCGACAAAAATAGACAAGTACATATATCTGGGCCGCGAAATAAGCATCCTGAAACTACTCAGTATATATCACCACTACACCAAACACTTTATTTTTGCACTCGACGCGCGTTTCGCTAACAATGTTAGCTTCATCAGGAGCGATGATTGACTCAATCATCGCTCCTGATGAAGCTAACATGGTTAGCGAAACGCGCGTCGAGTGCAAAAATAAAGTGTTTGGTGTAGTGGTGATATATACTGAATAGTATCATTGTGCCAAAGATTCCACACTCCCAACTAAGAATCCTGAAATTAGAAAAAGAATCAATCTAGCTTAGGCAGCGTATGAAGCTTTAAAGGATATATTTAAGAACGACATTCCAATTAGTTTGAAGAGAAAACCATTCAACCAGTGCGTCCTTCCAGTCTTTACCTATCGAACTGAGACGTGTGAACGTACTATAGATTCTGCACACAAACTAAGGATTGCGCAAATGTGTATGGAGAGGTCATGGTTTGCTGTGACTCTTAATGATAGAATACGCAACGAAGATCTGCGTAGACGCACTGAAGTCACAGACGTCATCACGCGTATAGCTAAATTATTAGAATGGAGACCAAAGGCAGATAAGCGCAGCAGCAGGAGACTGCCGACACGTTGGTCAGATGATGTTAAAAGGGCTGCTAACAACTGGTTGCAGATTGTGCAGAATAGACAGAGATGGAATTCTATAGGGGAGGCCTATATCCACCAGGAGACGCAAAGGATGATTAAAAACAATTTTGCATAGTTTTAATGCTACTAAGCCTGAGAATCTTTCGTAATTTTTAGTTGTATAAAGGACAAATTTTAAGCACAATTATTTATAGTCCAACTTATAAGGAGTCAGATAGGATGATGGAAAGGGTTAGAGGGGTTGTTTCGAATATATCTTAGTATATGTTCTTTTCAGAGTTCTTGGAGTGGATAAATTTGAAAAAATATGTTATTTGTTGATTCTTTCTAATTTTAATAGAAATAGTATAAAGAAGGAAATGTGGGATCGCTGCTATTAATATCTATTAAGTCCTTCCTCTGCCCAACTCTTTTTCTGACTAATATTTTACCCTAAGGTACTTCTCATTCACATTAAGTTGAATTTTGTGTTTAGTATGAGGAATCCAAAATTAGTATTTATTTCAAAACTGCGTGTTTGCTAGGGAGATCCTGGGTAATCCACTTTTTAGCGTTCCGTACAGAACACTTATGGGGTAATTTCGGTATCCGTTCGTTTGTCACACTCGATTTTCTCCGACACTGTTTGACATATAAAGGTGAAATTTTCACAAATACAGGAATGCCTCAATCAGAGCCGTGTAGTTTTGAAAGTTAAATCTTGACTTAAGGGTTTAGTTTTGGGTGGTGAAATCGGAAATGAAAAAAAAAAAAAATCGAGTGAGGTGTCAAATGAAAGCTTGTGAAAACGTGATTTCAAAAATATATATAACTAGCCGGGCCCGCGGCTCCGCTCGCGTGGACTTGATTCACTACTATCGTCACTGCTTATTCTTTATGTTACCCAACGTAATAAAATATCTCCCATCATTTCTCCTTATCTCCCAATATTTCTCCTTATTTCCCATTATCTCTACATAATTTCCATTATCTAGGCTTGTCTCTGCTCATCTTTCCCCTTATCTCCCATTATTTCTCCTTATCTCCCATTATCTCACCTTATTTCCCATTATCTAGGCTTATCTCGATTATCTCCCATTATTTCTCCTTATCTCCCATTATTTCTCCTTATCTCCCATATTATCTCATCATAACTCCCATTATTTAGACTTATCTCTGCTTATCTCCCATTATCTCTCCTTATCTCCCATTATTTATACTTATCTCCCATTATCTCACCTTATCTCCCATTATCGAGGCTTATCTCGACTTATCTCCCATTATTTTTCCTTATCTCCAATTATCTCACCTTATTTCCCATTATCTAGGCTTATATCGAATTATATAGAACATATGTATAAATTTATAAAAACACGTAAATCGGATAAGTGGTTCTCGAGTGATAAGCGCACTAACGGACAGACAGACAGACAGAGAGACGTTGCATTTTATATATATTGTATTCTTTGCTACATGATATTGTTCCATATTTAATGCTTTAGGGAGTGTATTGCAAGAGAACGCGCTAGCGGCAAACTTTTCTCCGACTTAATTCACTATTATCGTCACTGCTTATTCCTTATGTCACCTAATAAAATGTAGCCTATAACCTGGCCAGAGAACATACGTATGGTTAAAAAAAAGCACGTAAATCGGATAAGTAGTTCTGCAGTGATAAGCACACTAACGGACGGGCAGACAGACAGACAGACGGACAGAGAGACATTGCATTTTATATATATTATAGATATTCTCTGCTACATAATATTGTTCCATATTTAATGGTTTGAACTGTGTATTGCAAGAGAACGCGCTAGCGGCAAACTCTGTCCGACTTAATTTACTATTATTGTCACTGCTCATTCCTTATGCTACCTATCGTAATAAAATATAGCCTATAACCTGGCCGGAGAAGATATGTATGTTTAAAAAAAAAAGTACGAAAATCGGATAAGTGATTCTCCAGTGATAAGCGCACTAACGGACAGACAGACAGACAGAATACGTTGCATTTTATATATATTATAGATGTAATAAAATATATACCTATAACCTGGTCAGAGAACATATGTATGAATTTAAAAAATCACGTAAATCGGATAAGCGGTTCTCGAGGGATAAGCGCATTAACGGACAGACAGACAGACATACAGACAAACATTGCATTTTATATATTATAGATATAGATTATTTTTATTATTATATAACCTGGCCAAAGAATATATGCATGAATTTAAAAAAAGACAGGTAAATCTGATAAGTGGTTCCTGCGTGATAAACGCACTAATGGACAGACAGACAGACAGAGAGACATTGCATTTTATATATATTATAGATTATACATATACAGATACATAATATCGTTCCAGATTTAATGGTTTAGGCTGTGTATTGCAAAGGCACGCACTAACGGCAAACTTATTTGCGAAGTCATTCACTATTTTACGTCACTGCTCATTCTTTACGCTACCTATCGTAATAAAATATAGCCTATAACCTGGCCAGAGAGCATATGTATGTTTTAAAAAAAAAGTACGTAAATCGGATAAGTGGTTTTTTCAGTGATAGGCGCACTAACGGACAGACAGACAGACAGACAGACAGAGAGACGTTGCATTTTATATATATTCTAGATGTAATAAAATATATATCTAGAACCTTGCCAGAGAACATATGTACGAATTTAAACAATCACGTAAATCGGATAAGTGGTTCTCGAGGGATAAACGCACTAACGGACAGACAGACAGACAGAGAGAGGTTGCAGTTTGTTTATATTATAGGTATAGATTATTATTATTATTATATAACCTGGCCAAAGAATATATGTATGAATTTAAAAAAAGACGTAAATCGGATAAGTGGTTCTCGCGTGATAAACGCACCAGTGGACAGACAGGCAGACAGAGAGACATTGCATTTTATATATATTATAGATTCTAGATATTCTCTACTACATAATATTGTTCCATATTTAATGGTTTAGACTGTGTATTGCAAGGGAACGCGCTAGCGATAAAACTTTTTTCCGACTTCATTCACTATTATCGTCACTGCTCATTCCTTATGCTACCTATCGTAATAAAATATAGCCTATAACCTGGCCAGAGAATATATGTATGTTTTTAAAAAAAAAGTACGTAAATCGGATAAGTGGTTCTCCAGTGATAAGGTCACTAACGGACAGACAGACAGACAGACAGACTGACAGACAGACAGAGAGACGTTGCATTTTATATATATTATAGATGTAATACTTGCGCACATTTTTGTTTGTATTATTTTTAAAAAATGGCCAAAAATCTGTGTCCAGCCTCCCCAATCTCGAAAAGTACACATCAAGAAATTTTGAGAAAATTCCGGAAAATTCTTCATAAAGTGCAGATTGAGCCAAAAATTGTAACGAGTGCACTAGGTTTGATAATTTATCTGATACCAGAAAAAAAAACTGTAAAAATATTTTTCTTACCGTATGGTGGAGTTTTTTGTAATATACTTTAAAGGAAATTACTGACGCCGAGTGACGAGTCGCTCTTGTACCGACATATAATTTTATTTTATTTGTTTATAATTAAACAAATAATTAGTTGGTAAATATTTGTTTTGCACATTTATTACTAGATTCTAGATTTATTTTACTAGCTATTAGGTAGCTAAGATGCTATAACTATTATACGTTACTGAATAAGAAAAAACGTGAAAATATATATTGGATCTTAAGATGTCAGAACCTAATTAATTAACTTAGCCTAGGTAAGGATTTCATTTTATTTTCAAAGCAATCACCGTAAGGAACAGTAATTGCGCGAGTCCGACTTGCACTTGATCGTCTTTTTCTCTTTATTTATTTTAAAACTGATACGAAACAAAGAATTTTCTTACATATATAATCAACAAATTATGCACTTACGCAATATTGGTATCCACCTGCAACACCATTTATCTCGTAGAAAAGAGAAAAGAGATATTACAAAAGGTGTGTTTTAAAAACACGCGCATAATTACCTATTTGCAGATTAATAAACACGTTTCAGTAATTTTTCAATGTTTTGAAACATGTCATTTGTTAGTGTTGTAGGTATATATGAGCAGATAATTATGCAGTATAACTATGAAGCAAAGTAACTCCGCAGGCTAATGCACATGCACTTTCTCTAAATCTAGGAAACATTCTGAGGTGGAAATCTCGCGCTGCGTTCAGATTTATTACGTTCACTTTTAACCTGTATTTCATCTTGAAAAAATTCAAATTAGAAACCAACCTGCAGAAAGGAGGAATGTCTTAACATTTATCTAAAGTTAATAACTTCCTTTTGCTCAGCCTTGCCATATTTTAACTTAAATCGAGTATAATTTTTATAATTTCAATCAATTCTATTCCAATCAGCCGATTTTTTTTAAATTCCTTTTAACGTTGCAATATATTGTACCTTCCAGCAATGTGGCATTTCAACGGCACATTTTTAGGCAGCCCAACACAGATTATCACTTATAAGATTCGACCAAGATATGTTATACGTCCTTTTCAGGGTTTAAAAACAAGGAATCTGATGCTATTTTTAATGTTCCATACGGAACACTCATGGGATCACTTCCGTGTCCGTCTGTCCGTCTATCTGCCACACCCGATTTTCTTCAAAACTATTTGACAGAAAGTTGAAATTTGACACAAATATAGGATTTTATGGCCCAATCAGAGCCGAATCGTTTTGAAAGTTAAATTTTGACTTAAGGGATTCGTTTTGGGCGGTGAAATTGGAAGTGAAAAAAAATTACCAGCCATGAAAGCTGGCTAAAACACGAGTTGAAAAATATATATGTTGTAATGCTGGCGCACACTTTTCATTGTTTTAATTTTAAAAAATGGCCAAAAATTATTGCATATCTCGAAAAGTACTGATCAAAAAATTTTGAAAAATTCTAGAATAGTAAGTGTAGATTGAGAAAGAATTATCACGAGTACATTACATAATTTATCTGGTATAAAAAACAAAAAGCTATGTTCCTTGACAAATGGTGGAGGTTTTGTCAGTATACATGTCAGTACGTTCGCGCGTCGTTCCTGTACTAAGACAAAAAAATCTTGCTTTATTTGTTTGGAATTAAACAATTTTTTTAAGCAATCACCGTACGGAACACTAATTGCGCAAGTCCGACTTGAACTTTTTTTCATTATTTCCAGTTTTGAAACGTTTCTTCTGCTCTATATATATATATATATATATATATATATATATATATATATATATATATATATATAAATATATATATATATATATATATATATATATATATATATATATATATATATATATGACTTTTCCCATCTCTCTGTCAAAGAATGGATTCCGCACCAAAAGAACTTTTAATTTTTTGAGGCCAACCATTCATCAACCCAAAATTTCACTACTTCATAAGAATGTAAGTGTTGTTCTGAAAGTCTGTGCTGCATCGATCGAAATAAGTGGTAGTCTGAAGGGGATAAGTCCGGTAAATGAACGTCCCATTTAATGTTTTCCAAATAGTTTTTAATACATTTTGCAACATGGGGCCGAGCATCATCATGTTGAAAAATGACTTTAATGTGTCTTTGGGCGTATTCTGGTCGTTTTTCCTTCAATGCTCGGTTCAACTTTATCAATCGTTGTCTGTATCGATCGCCAGAAATCGTTTTACCAGGTTTGAGCAGCTCGTAATACTTAGCTCCTCTACTATCCCACCAAATAAGTTTCAACCAACAATCGATAACTTTTAGCAGCCGTTTTTTTCAAATGAAAGAAGGTTATTAAACTTCCCCGCAAAACGTCTTTTTCTGGTACGAAACACGACATATTCAAAGCTGTCGTGTCTGTTTTTTCGCACAATGACAGTTAATAACGAACTGGCTTTTGATGGCGCATGTTTACCTTCCAAAACGCTATAGATGTAACTAATCTATATCAAGTGTATTAGTAAAGCCATCTGTTAGCAAAATCGACATAATTAACCGAAACACCTATTAGTTAAATCTAAAATTCCTGATGAGAATAGTATAGTTTCATTGAGAAAGTTAGCTAAAAATCTGAAATGCATCAGCTTCATTCAAAGTTCAAAATAAAATATGACAACTATACTATCTAATTTAGTAAATACTGGATAGTGATAAGAAATCAAGTCTCTGATATTAATTAATATGCTACTTATTTATGTTCAGTACCAATAAATATTTGATTTGTTATAAATATTCACTTTTTATTTACGATAACACATATTTTTTCTGTATCTGTGAGCTACACGCATTTATTAAAATCAGCTGCGCGTTGACGGTATTTAAAACTTCTCGCGCAGTGCGATGTTGTCAAGTCGCTAACTTTTATTTATCAAATTATGTGAGAAAAACTGAAAACGGTCAAACCTAGTTCACTTTCAACATTTTTTTATAAACAAAGAATACCGCTTGCTATAATTTTTTTTATAGAAAAATATTTGATATATTTTTAATTATTGATTCCAAGTTTTTCAAAACAATCGTAAGAAAATTACCATTGCTATATAATAAAACATCCGTTTCAATATAGGTCGGGGTAGGGTTGATATGTTAAAAATGCAAATTTTAACAGCCAATATTTATAAATTTAGTGCTGTAGGGAGTATTGAAATTTTTTCTACGTATAAAAGACACTAATAAATATGTATCTTCAAATTTTCCAACGATAAAAAAACTTTTTTAATAATTTTACCTGATTCCTATGTTTTTTGGTGTGCTGAGTCTGAAAATAATAATAAAAAAGTCGTATCACCCACCAATTTTTCACATTTTAATATTTAAAAAGGTAAAAGTTTTATTTTTTATCATTCGAATGTTATTAGGTTGGCAATAAAATCAGAATTTTATAAGGTTGGCAGTAAAATCAAATGTTATTAGGTTGGCAGTTCCGATAAATGTCACAGCTGTTTGTTTTCTTCCAGTTAATATAACCTCACATTGCAGTGTTTAACCCATGTACTTTAATTTACACTCAAAGTATGGCTAATCGTGGTTGTAAAAACTCTCACTTTTTGTTATATATGTGGTGAGTTTGTAGTTAAAAAACAATAAAGAAACATTACTGACTTTGTAAGAAAAGTATACTTTGCATATTTTGGTGTAGAAATCGGTAATCAATGTTGGGCTCCTCACAAAGTATGTTATGTGTGTGTCGAGGATCTTAGGAAATGGTATAAGAAAGAAAAGAAAGCTTTTAGATTTGCAGTACCCATGGTATGGGAGAGAGCAAGAAAAATCATTCAAATGATTGTTATTTTTGCAGCGTTGATGTGTCTGGATATAACTCCAAAAATAAGAAAGTAATTGTCTATCCTAACTTTACTTCAGCTAATCGGCCTGTAGGACATGGACCGGGACTTCTTGTAAATGAGCCACCTCAGTCTATTGAAGACGTTTTACAGTCCAGTCCCGAATTTAATGAAAGTTGATGATGATTATGATGAGTTTCAATGTTCTCTAGAAAATTTAAAACCACAGTTGTTTACACAAGCTGAGTTAAATGATTTAGTGAGAGACTTGGGTTTGACTAAGGAAAAGGCAGAATTGCTTGGTTCTAGGCTGAAAGAAAAACATTTATGGGATTCTGGAACACCCATGTACCATTATAGAACCAGAAATCAACAGTTGGATTGGTTTACTGCCATGATATTGGTAGTCTAATGAACGAATTTGGCATTGAGTACAAGAAGGAAGGCTTCTTGTAGACTCATCAAAAACTGATTTAAAAGGTGTTCTGTTACACAAGGGAAATACTTATGCTGCACTGCCTGTTGCTCATTCAGTCCATATGAAGGAAACTTACGAACTGACTTGACATTATTTTACAGAAAATTAACTATCCAGCTCACTATTGGATGCTATGTGGAGATTTAAAAGTTGTCTCCATGATCCTTGGTCAACAAAAGGTATTTATAAAGTTTTCATGTTTTATATGTGAGTGGGACAGCAGAGCAAGGGATCAACATTGGTCCAAAAAACAATGGCCCATAAGAAAAACT
This sequence comes from Pachyrhynchus sulphureomaculatus, assembly GCA_019049505.1. Classification (NCBI taxonomy): domain Eukaryota; kingdom Metazoa; phylum Arthropoda; class Insecta; order Coleoptera; family Curculionidae; genus Pachyrhynchus; species Pachyrhynchus sulphureomaculatus. Next base: position 41,192,454 of record CM032449.1, read on the forward strand.
TTAACACCTGGCGAGAAGAACATTTTGCATAAAACCCAAAAAGATTCTTTTACCACCACTACACATCAAGTTAGGCTTAATGAAACAATTTATGAAAGCCTTGCCTAAAGATGGTGAATGTTTTAAATATTTGTGTAAAAGATTTCCTGATTTATCAGAAGCCAAACTGAAAGAAGGGTTTTTCGTTGGGATTGATATTCGTAAAACGATGTTCGATTCCAACTTTGAAGCAAGGATGATTACAAAGGAAAAGGAGGCTTGAAAGTCATTTAAATAAATTGTTGTTTTGGGCAATGTGAAAGACCCTAACTATGAACTTATCGTAGCTAATATGATAGACAAGTTCAAAATCTGGGTTGTCTGATGAGCCTTAAAGTCCACTTCTTGCACAACCACCTTGATCAAATTTCCCTATTTTGAAATTTAATCGATATCATATTGTGAGAGAACTATGGGTGATACAAAAAAACTTATACCAGATACGGTTTCAGCACTCAAAAATACATAAGACTTAGATGTATTGGCTTAAAAAGTTTTTACAAATATTTTTTTTGTTGGCCTGTGTAATGTATTTCCTTGGGAACGTCCCTAAGAATATCCATTTAAATCTATATATATATATATATATATATATATATATATATATATATATATATATATATATATATATATATACATATATATATATTCATTCCTTTAGATATATGACTAAAGATCTTACATAATAATAATTAAAATGATAGAGGAAGAATGTGGCATAAGACAGATATAAAATGGTCAAGGCAGTATTTTGGCATTGACTCCGTTCGGTCTATTAACGTCCTTATTACAGTTGTCAGTGCGAGCTGAGGCGGTTAAAATATGTCACATGTCTGGTCGATTAGCAGTAACCCACCGTGTTATACCCGTTCGCCAATTAACAATGTCATTGTGCGGTTTTACACTCTTCCTTTTATTTATTTTCCTGGTTAATTGTATGATTCGCACGTGTTTTTTGTTTCGGTTGACGTAAAAATGTCGGACTTGCAACTTCTTTTTTGTACATAAGAGTAACAATTTATCGTAATAATTTTTTAATTACGACACCCGGGTATAAAAAGGTGTTCATGCGCATTGCAGGGATATCTCTAAATCGGAATAGGAGCGACACATATGTGAAAGTAGCGATTCATGTTGGTCTTGAACCGCTGCAGATTCTACTTGTTGGGAAATAGTCCTAGGCAGTTTATTCCAAAGGGATGATGTTGTTCATATAAAAGAAGGTATAGAACAAGGTGGTACAAGGGGTGAACATCTTATGCGGATGTGCTGTTTTAGCGCCACATGTATACCTAGTATGTGGGAAAAATCAGGCGGAAAAAAATTGTTGCCAAGGTATTTCTACTTGGTTACTATCACTTAATGTCCGTAATTCCTGCAGGTCTTTTTAGGTGGATAACTTTCTGCTGAAGTTCTTTGCACGAGTAGTTGCTGTTCGAGTGTTCACAATCTATGGAGAAGCAATCGTGTTATCATCAGCGCAGCTTTAAATTGTGTTGTTGGTCTATCAATGAATTGTTACTATAAAAAGATAAAAATATAATAGGAGTCAGTATAGGGCCTCTAGAACTGAACTCATTTTCAGTTTCTCGTGCCGTGTGAGATTGTGGTACAGAGTGTTGTCTCAGTTTTTTTCTTTTTTCAAAGGTTAGTTTAGGTTAGTTCAAGTATAGCCTATAAAAGTCAAATATTAAATGTGGCCTTTTGAAATAATTTTAATTGTGATTGTAACTCTGAAAAACATGTCTATTGAAGTAGCTCTTCGGTTATTCAAGTTATCAATGCCGTTAATATACGTTAGTTTACAGTGGGCTACATATATATATATATATATATATATATATATATGTATATATATATATATATATATATATATATATATATATATATATATATATGTATAATATATATATATATTATATATATATATATATATATATGTATATATATATATATTATATATATATATATATATATATATATATATAATATATATATATATATATATATATATATATATATATATATGAGAGATCTTTACAGTTTTGTTCCAGGTATCCACAATCTGTTTATCATTTTACAAAATAGCTGTAGTAGTAGCTATATGTAGCAATGTAATTAGCTGTGAAAAGCTTTAATGATTTTGAGAATAAAAATGCTTTCGTAATTTTTACGACATTTCCGTTATTTCTGAACTATTTGCTGATAAATGGCATTTTTCTTTACATTCAATCATACTGAAAGTTGTTTGGCATAACCTTTTTGTCTGGTTTAAAACCTAAAAAAAATTCACTGATGCATTTTACAGTACGATTAGTAAGAACTTAATTCGTAGGCACAGTTGTCTGTAAACTACATAAAATAAACTCAATATTATTCAGAAGAACAGGAATTTTAAAAAAATGTGACAACGTTTTAAATAATTTTAATAATAGTAGTTGAGTAAATGAATAATCTTGGCTTAGTCCAGTGAGATGTTTTCTACTGTATGATACTATACAGCAATGGTAACTAACACTATAAATTAAAGAATTATGTTATATATAGACTATTTACTTAAATGGCGGCTGCTCAACAGGAAATAAAAAGCACTAGAAGCGTAAGAACTTCAAAGGCGCATCTTCTGTCAAATTCTACTTAAGCTATATCATGTCCTCGCTGCTTTTGTTATGGATGTTCACTCAGAGATGCTTCTGCGGCCTTAACTGCCGTTGTCTAAAAATTACATGCAGTTACATGCAGTTTTATAGGAAATAATAACGGAATTATTCTCCATACTAATATTTAAAAGAATGAAATTTATAGCATTAGTGGAAACGTTGTAGAGTCAAAAACAAAGAATATAATAGCCTAGAGATACCTGAATATTTTAGAAACGCCAATTGATACGAATTTTGAGATTACGGTGTTAAGTAAATTCCGTATATTTATATCAATTGCGACTAATCGTAATACTTACAATGGCGTGAATCTAAGATTCTGCCCATTGGGGGCGGGTCGAACGAGGGAATTTCCAAACGCGCATTCACCATTTTGAAGAAAACTGATTTTTTTGGAATTTGTAACCGTTGAGGGTCCAGACATTAGGACTAAATTATTCTGAATTAATAGAGACCTGAAATAAAAATATTATTTTGTTCTTTCTTGATGAATTCATTTTTATCACTTAAATATAAAAAAGATCTTTCATCTATAAAAATAAAACAAAAATAGAAATAGAAATTTCTCTTGCATTAAGAGTTGATATGTCAGAGGATAACCACAGAAAAATTCACACTGTTAGACAACCTTACATACATTTGTCTATACAAAAATTAAATAGCTGTTCTCTGTATGTTGCTTTGAAGTTTATTGACTTTCTGTTATTATAAATGATATTTTAATTTTAATTTTTCTCCTTCTTCACTGCTCTTATATTCTATGTTACTCATATTTTTGTAAACATGTTAACTGCTACTACACTGAAGAGCAAAAAATCGACTTAAACTATTTGGCTTCATTTAGTTTCATATATTTTTATGGATTTTAGTATAATTTGAAAGCCCATTTTATTCTCTTTCTAATGATACCGAATTCCATAGCATACCTCATGCTTTTTATTGATTAAAGTGATTGAAAGGTGAAACAAGGAGAACAAAGATTGAAAATACGGCAAGAGAAAGGAAAAATTGGACAAATTTTAAGTTTAACAATTAAATGTATTGATAAAAACCAAAATCAATATGCTATATTACCCCCCTAGCCTTTATTACAGCTTCCAGCCGGTTTTTTTTATTGAGCTGGTGAGCTTTTTCGCCACTGTCTGTGGGATTCTTCCCCACTCTTCCGTCATCGCAACCTTTAAGTCTTTCAACAATGGATGCAGGGGCTGGATTTCTGGCTCGAACTCTTCTTTTGAGCTCATCCTATATGCGCTCGATTGGATCGAGAGCAGGACTCCGCACATGTCAGTCTAATGTGGGTATCTACTTCTGTCAGCGACTGCCTCACCGATGCAGCAGCATGTGGTCTCGCATTGTCGTGCATTAGCACGAAGCTATCGCCAACAAACCCAGTGTAAGGAACGATGTTAATATACTATGAGTCTCATCAGTCACGAAAACCAAATCGGTTTTCGCATCCAGTGATATACCTCTCCGCACCATGACAGAACCTCCTCCGTAGGTGACCGTTTCAGTAATGCAGCATAGCGCATAGCGCTCCCCCGGCCTCCTATAGACTCGTCTTCTTCCATCATTGCAATATAGCGGTCGTATCGTTCCAAGATACATCTTGTTCTTCCTAACCCTGGTCCCCGTGTAAAGGCGCCAGTCTCTTGGTAACGTCTGTAGACTCTGGAGACAGGCGACTACACGTTGGCTATGCCCCTCTTGCAACAGCAAAATCCTTTGAGTCGATTTTTTTTGCTCACCAGTGTATATACACAAGAATTTTTTAAATTTCATATTTTGAACAGTTTTTTTTATCTATTTGTTGTGCTACTACAACTTTCTTTAAATGAAAAATATTCGTTATATTGTTTTGTTAACTTGAACAGTGGCGCAGTCATTTAGTCTTTAACCAATTAACCTGATTCTCTTGATGTTAATTTTAACAAAACTATTATTATCTTATTAAAGCAGTATTAGTGTGCATTATAACATAAAAATTTCGTATAATCATCTTAAAGTTTAGTGTTATTACCTTGTTCTCTTTTTGTTATCTTCTGATTTGTGAGAATAGCAATAAATGAGTTTATTTATTTAAAAAAAACATAAAATGGATTTGCTAAGGAAAAATACAAATATGCCCGCAATAAATGAAAAATTGAATCTTATTTAAGATTTATTTCGCATAAAATTCTAAAATTACAGTCAGTAGTTCAAGTTGAACAAAATCGTAAAATTTCCTAATGTAAAAAAATGGTGTTCGCTCAACACCCGAGAGATGCGACGTCAGCGCCATATCAATTTGGCGTTTCCGTATAGTCCAGTAAATAAAAATTTTAAATGCTCATTCATAGTTGAAGCTTGAATTTTTGATGAAAAATTAGTTTTAATACTCAGATCAAGTATCAATAGTTCAAAATTAGAAATTGAATGGAAGGGGTTGTAAAAAAAATAAAAATAAATAAATAAATATCGTCTTTATTAAGATGTTAATTACATGTGATGTGAGTATATATTACCCACACACATCGTGTAGTAGAAGAGGCGAGATTTAACCATCGGTTACTCTTATATCTAACCTCTTCAACACACAACGCGCTTAAAAACAAAAATGAAGCAACAATTACATACTAACATAGTAAAATCAATAATCGAGAAGATACATCAAAATAAAAATAAACTACGTCTAAGAATTCTGCTTATTTAACAGCTCTTCAATATAATCTTCGATGAAGTCGACCAATAGTGCACGTTTTCAGTTCTAGGTTCATGGTATTGTATATATTTACTGCATTATATGTAAAACTGGGCTGAAACAAGGCAAGTGCGATGTTGAGGCATAGTCAAGCTATCAGACCGTCTAATATACCTATCATACACCAAATTTCGGGATACTAGCTTTTCCCTTAAATAAATCGGGACTGAAGTTCCTAAGAGCCTCATTAAGAATATTACGAAGTGCAGTTGCACAGTATTAGCAAAATTTGACCATTTTAACTCATTTAATTTTAAAGATATATGATCATATTTTCTCAAATGAAAAATAAACCTACAGCAGACGGTCTGTACATGCTGCAATCGTCTCCTTGAAAGCGCATCCAAGCAAGGATAGTTCACAATGCTACAATAATGAAATGAAGACAAGACCAACTACCCCAAATACCACTTTTTCACAAATTTCTCGGAAAATAATAAAAATTACAAAAAATATTTTCAACAAAATCGAAAGATAATACAATTGTTTACAAAATCGTCGCGAATCACTTTTCACGTATGTATATACGATATAAAACATACCCAAATCTGAAAAAAATTCATAAAAAATAGAAAAACTCAATATTTTTTAATCGTATTTAACCTCACATAACAAATTTTTTCAGAGAATTTTTTTTTATTAACTTTTTTGAAAAGTTTATAAACAATTTTTTTTTAATTTACTTATTTATTTTTAAAATTGATTTTTTTTTGTTCTATATATGTAGATAAATAAAACTTGAAAGAATGTAATAAGACATTTTTTTTTTCAATTTTAACAAAAAATTGTATTCAAAAAATAATTGTTTATAACTTTTCAAAAAGTAGATAATAAAAATATATCTCTGAAAAAATTAGTTACGTTAAATAGATACGATTTAAAAAAAAGTCCAAAAATAATGATTTTTTAAATTTTTTATGAATTTTTTCAGGTTCGGGTATTTTTTAGCTAGCAGTCTGTCAAATAACAGATTTTCAGTTGCAAATATCTCGTTTTATATCGCAAATACATGAAAAGTAATTTACAATTTTGTTCGAAACATTTTTTTTGTAATTTTTCCGAGAAATTTGCGAAAAAGTGGTTCTGGGGGTAGTTTTTATTTTTTTTACAACCCCTTCCATTCAATTTCCAATTTTTGACTATTGATACCTGATCTACACATTAAAATTAATTTTTTAATCAAAAATGCTTCAACTATGAATGAGCATTTAAAATTCCTATTTACTGGACTATTAGGACGTCTACTGCCATAAAGTAAGAAAGAATTTTTCTGGACTCAGATATCTCCTTTATTTCGTGAGATATTTGGACGAAAGAACTAAAATAAAAAAGCTATATCAAGGTTTGCAATCGGTCGTTCAAAATATCTTTAAAGAAAAAACATTAAAATTGTTTGGTATAGTAAATAATCGAAACATTTCGGTTTTGTCCAAAAAATTTAACTGATGAACAGTTCTTAGGTGTAAATAGTGTAGTAACGAGAGGTCAAAATAATGATGAGATAGGCATAGTTTAGATACAGCAATATTATGATTTTATCCTCTCTGGGGTATCACCAGGAGTATTGTCCTGGGTTTTGGACCACGAAAAATTTGTGCTCTTTTGTTTATAAACAATTGAAGTTTTCAAAACGCGATTTTTGAGCTTAAAATGTGAATAATTCGGTTATATTATTCGTATCGAGACAAAAGAAACCAAACTCTCCGTAATGAAATTTCCAACAAATCCTCGTTTGTTTTAAGTCACTCAAATGACTTACGATTAAAATGACTCTAAAATTTTTTTTTTTAATAGCATCGGAAAGCTGACGTCGAGACCTAAATTTTGAAAGGAAAAAAGATCCATTTTGGACCAAATGGCATAAAATGGCGGGCAATTCAAAATTTAAATAACAAATTCAATTGTGCCCACTGGGTTCAATATTTTTGTTAGAAAATTTCAGGATACTTTTGCTATAATAAAAAGCATATTTTCTGAAAGTTTCAAGCATTTAGTCGGCATGTGCAATAAAATGAAAAAAGCAGTTTTTTTTGCCATTTTTTTCAATAGTGTAGGTTATGTACGCACTTGAGCGACTTAAAACTAACGAGGATTTATTGGAAATTTTATTACGAAGAGTATGTTTTCTTTTTCGTCTTGATCCGACTTATATAACCGGAATTATTTACATTTTAAGCTCAAAAAACGCGTTCTGAAAACTTTAATTGTTTATAAATAAAAAAGCACAAGTTTTTTGAGGTCCAAAACTCAGGATAATACTCCTGGTAATACCTCAGAAAGGATAAAATCATAATATTGCTGTATCTAACCTGTCTAATTTCAAATGCTTTTTTTACTGCACTAAAAATTTAAATAAGTAATAAAAAGTAAATCAAAATATAACAGAACGAAGTATATAAATGCACGTACTATTCTGTCCTCGATTAAATTTTGATCAGAGAGAGGTGATGCTCCCTTCGCCCCTTCCTTAATGCAACTGACTATGCACGAAATCTTGCATAATTCCTTTATCTTACAACTTGTCCCTTATTTTAACCTAGGAAAGAATTTATAATTATTTTAGAATACCCGGAATACTAGCTAATTTGTTTCTCATTATATTAATAGACTCAGAAAAAGGAGCAAGTTATATCCTCTATATAACGAATACTTAACTTCCTGCAACACGAGTTTCTAGTTCAAAAAGATTGCAGTTATTTGCCATATATAAGTGATGTTTTACTCTTTGCTGCGTTAGATATTATAGCAGAATTTCTCTTGAATAGACTAGAAGCTACTTATTATGTTTGTATAACATTCGCATCGAGAGATAGGTACTACAATAAAAACAAGAAAACCACGAGGCAGAAATGCGTTCCTTGCCCGACATAGTTCAGATGTGACGTCAGTTTGCTGCTTAAATGGCTATATTAGATGTTATTCAACTTTGTTTCTCTAGTTCACCCAATTTACGTGGATCGTGAGAGATTTTATCATATGATGAAGAGTTTTAAAAAATAAATAAATTACTAAATATAAAAGGTAGATTTGGGCTAATATTCAAATTTGTACAAAACTGTTTCCTGTATAAAATACACCGTAAGGCAATATTTTTCGCATAACACTATGCTGGAACAATACTAGGATATCTTAAAATACATTACCCCAAAAAAAGGCGGTTTATTATTATATTATGAAAAATATCGTGCTAAACAAATATCGACCAGTGGCATTGTTTTCAATAATATCAAGAGTTGTCGAGAAAATAATCAACTAACATATTTTCAAATATCTGGAAAGATTCAATTTTATTATCGATCATCCATATGGCTTTCGTAAACAAGCATTAACAGATCTCCTAACTTATGTTTGTTTACTGTCGACAATAACCTGTGCTATAATCTGTGTTATAATATATACTTGAAATCTAGTAGAATTGAGCAAATTAGTAAGAATGCTAATTGTTAGTGACAAATTAAAAAGTTAATGATATACTCCTGCTGGAAATACTTAAATATATTAGAATTGATGATAAGGAAGTTAAGACTAATATAGTAAAAGAGTTGTATTGGCAACAGTCAGCTAAAGTCCACATCAATAGTAATCTCTTTACAAAAACCTTCGGGATATTGACAGGAGACCATTAGAAATGTGTACTATCCACTCCGTTTAATATCTAGGTTTAGAGACAATATTTTAGTTAGCACTAGAAATTAAGGTATCCCAATAAATAATATTAATTGTGCCGACTATACCGCAAGCTTAGAAGAGCTTGGAAGAAAGTTCTTCTTCTTCTCAGTCGTTCCTTCATGATCTCATGAAAAATTTCGTGTAATAGATCTTCGTTTTTCCCTATCCTGTGTGTTGTGAAGGGTTTCCTGTAATGGGGCATCATGGATCATTTGCTTCACTTGATCGATCCAACGTGATGGAGATAATCACCCTTGTTTTTTGCCTTCAACCTTACCATGCACTATTAGCTTCTCTAAGCTTTCCTGGTTTTTACGGTTATGTGACCAAACTATTCTTGTAGTTTAGTTTTTTTTTCGGATTTAATATTTTCAATTGTGCCTTTGTTGGTTTGTTAAATTTTTGTATTTTAACTGGGATTTTGAATTTTATTTTAAAATCCGAAATCTGAACCACATCGAAATCGAGAACTGATCATTACATAATCTGTTTGATTCCTGCTACGGTCGCCCGATGATTTCCAGGTGTAAAGTCGTCTTATGTGGTGTTTAAAGCATGCATTTGAAATAGTAAGGCTTTTCTCTTGACAAAATTGTAGCAGTCGTTCGCCACGTTCATTTCTAATGCCTATTTCGAATTTTCCGACCATATTTCTCAGATGATTGGTGTTTTTAGTATTTCGCACTTTTGCATTCCTCTCACCAATTACCATGAATACTTCTCTATTGGGTATTTGTTCTAAAGCGCCATAGTTCTTGTTCAGTTGAGTCAGATATTGGAGCGTATACTTGAAGTATGTTAATGTTACATGGTAATGAGTTAATTTTGATTCCTATTAATCTCTCGCCTACAGGGTAATATCCGGTAATACCATTATTCAAAATTGTTGGTACTAGAAAAAGCTACTCCCTTTTCGCTTTTGTCTCCACTGGAGAAGTAAACTGTGTTATCCGATTTTGTGGTAAAATGACCGGCACATTTTCAGTGTGACTCGCTAAGTTTAAGTAGGGGCAAAATATAGGCTTTCATTTCATGTTCTACAATCTATAATTTTCTCGTTTGTAGGAGGCCTCTGACGTTCCACGTGCCTATTCTAGTTATTTTTCTACTTATATGTTTGACTTCAATCATCCTGGACATCCGAATGGGGAACCATTTTTACGTCTAAAACATTTAACATTGAATGAAGTTATTCGATTCTCATGGGAATTGAAATTGGATTGAGGTAGGTTCCCGTTATTTTCCTCAACCGGGTAGGGAAGGGATAGGGAAACAGTAGGTTATGTGTGGGATAAAAGGTGGGACATGGTTCTCTTTGAACGTGAGAGATACTCAAGGCTCGTGCGGGCACGTTGCGTCCCTTTTTTGGGTTTACAGAGTAACTACCCGCTACCCGTTGAAGAAGGTTAGTCAATTGCAAATATAGCGAATGTGGTGAGCGAGCGGAATACGTATCAATATTACTACAATAAAAATGACACAAATAACAAAAAAATTATTGACTACGTCGCAAAATGGCTTGTGGGGTTGTGAAGAGGAAATGCAGGGGAGAATAAGTTATCCGAAAACAACCTTTTTAACGAACTTCAAAAAAATGAGGTTCTCAATTTAATACTAATGTATGTAATATTGTTTAAATGTCGTAATATTTATGTATGTTAGTTTATATACGCTTCCGAATTGATATACTAAATTTTCAAAAATATATATAAAATTTTTTGTATCTATTTTTGAATATATATATTTATATGATAAATAATAAACAACTTTTCCAATAACAGCATTCACCAAAACTTACTAAGAGTCTAACTTTAATTTTTCTGGGTTTTTTGTTGACCTACTGACGACATATCCTGTGTCGGACTCAAATATTACTAAATATGATCAAAAAATTTAAAATGGAGTACCATTTCAATATCATGGTCTTTCTCACAGTTGTTTCTGTCTCAAAAAAGTGTTTTTAACAATATTTTATTTTCTGATACTTGTGTAATTGTCTAAGTGTCCTTTTGTCATGCTTTGTGCATGATTGTGCTTATTACCTGGCCAACGAAATTCAATTTTTAATCTGTATCACCAGTGAGAAATTAACTGCTGAATTTTGTAAGTAAATTATTATACAACTTTATAAATTTATAAATCACATGTCATAACGAGCGTCTTAACTTTGTTTTTCTGTACCTTGTTTGCATTTCAGTAACCAGGAGACGCTACCAATTGGGCAACGAAAGCTTGATAACAAAAAATAAAGAGCAGATCCTAGAGCCTATAGATCTTTGACTGCTCATCTCTTCTCCTCATATACTATATATATATATATATATATATATATATATATATATATATATATATATATATATATATATATATACTAGCCGTGCCCGTGGCTCCGCTCGCGTGGACTTGATTCACAACTATTGTCACTGCTTATTCCCTATGTTATCTAACGTAACATAGAATATATTTATTTTATAAAAAAACACGTAAATCGGATAAGTGGTTCTTGAGTGCTAAGCGTACTAACGCACAGCCGAACAGAGAGACGTTGCGTTTTATACATATTTTAGATTTTTTTTTGATAAATATTAAATTAAGATTTAAAAAAAAACACGTAAATCGTATAAGTAGTTCTGGAATGATAAGCGCACTAACGGACAGACAAACAGACAGACAGACAGAAAGATGTTGCATTTTATATATATATATTATATTCTTTGTTACATGATATTGTTTAATATTTAATGGTTTAGGCAGCGTATTGCAAGAGAGTGCGCTAGCGGCAAACTTTTTCCGACTTCATTCGCTATTAACGTCACTGCTTATTTCTTATATTACCTAACATAATAAAATATATCCTATTACCTGGCCAGAGAACATATGTATAAATCTAAAAAAGAAACACGTAAATCGGATAGGTGATTCAAGAGTGATAAGCGCACTAACGGACAGACAGACAGAGAGACGTTGCATTTTACATATATTATAGAAGATTGTAGATAAACCTGGCCAGAGAACAAATGTATGAATTAAAAAAAAAATGTAAATCGGATAAGTGGTTCTCAAATCATAAGCGCACTAACGGACAAACAGACAGACAGAGCGACGGTGCATTCTATATATATATATATATATATATATATATATATATATATATATATATATATATATATTATATTCTTTGCTACATGATATTGTTTCATATTTAAGGGTTTAGGTACTGGATTGCAAGAGAACGAACTGGCGGCCAATTTTTTTCCGACTTGATTTACTATTATCGTCACTGCTTATTCCTTATGTTACTTAACTTAATAAAATATAGCCTATAATCTGGCCAGAGAACGTATATGTTTTAAAAAAAAAGCACGTAACTCGGATAAGTGGTTCTCGAGTGATAAGCGCACTAACGGCAGATAGACAGAGAGACGTTGCATTTTATATATTATAGATTACATATATATACATATATAATAATAATAAGCATTATTGTCTAACAGAACTATGTCCATTTACAAGACAATTTGACAATAGGTGAAAAAAGTATCAGACCTACTTAAGTTATAATAATAATTTTTACAAAAATTCAACAACTACACACCACAAATACTGCTCAGCCCATTCATCGCACAATAAGAATAGTATGTTAAATAAAAATTTTAGATCATCTCAATAACCTGTTCTTGAAGAGTCCAAGCAATTGAGGAAATGTTAAATGGAAAACATCAGTGTTTTGGAATGTCTCATTATAAAACGCCATTGCTCGGTAAGGTGGTGATTTCAATAGAAAATTATTACGTGGGGTACACACACTAAAAGTCAAGGGGGATCTCATTGTACGACCAGACACATGCAACATGATTTGGGACAATAATTCAGGGCAATCAATAACATACCTCACAAGTTTTGCCAGAAAACTCGTAACTAGGTAGTTCCTGCGTCGTAGCAGTGATGGTATCTGAAATCTCTCCAGCAAGCCCTTGTGGTCACAGCCTCTCGGAGGGAAAGAACCATCAAATCTAAATGCTAAAAATTTAAGCAATTTCCTCTGTATGCCTTCTAATTTCTGGATATAACAATTGTATATTGGGTTCCAGACCACAGATCCATAGGCAAGTTTTGAGCGGACATAACAGAAGTAAAGTAGTATAAGTGTCTGAATATTTGTAAAGCTTTTAGCATTGCGCAAAACAAATCCCAAAGCCTTAAACGCCTCTGAGCAAACGCTGTTGATATGAGTGTCAAAAGCAAGCTTGGCATCATAAGTAATCCCCAAATCCCTAATAACATAACACCGCTGAAGTTGCGAACCGTTTAACTCGTAATTGTAATGAATACTTGACTTATTGGAAAAGCTCATGGCGTAACATTTTTTGATATTCAGCGGTAAGTTGTTACGTTCACACCATAAATTGATTCTTTCTAGATCCGCTTTCAGGTCAAGGCAATCCGAGGTGGTGTTTATTATCCGGAAGAGTTTTAGATCATTCGCGAATAGGAGCATTTTATTGGAAATATCAGAGACTATGTCATTAATAAAAAGAGAGAAAATCAGAGGAGCCAAGTTGCTTCCCTGTGGCGCACCACTCATTGCTGAGAAACTTGCAGACTTGTGACTATATATATATATATATATATATATATATATATATATATATATATATATATATACAGTAATACCCCGCTTAGCGCGACCCCGTTACGCGCGGTTTCACTATAACGCGAATTTCAAATACCCCGCTTAGCGCGACCCCGTTACGCGCGGTTTCACTATAACGCGAATTTCAAATTTCGCGCTCATGTAGTCATTAACTTCTCTATGGTCGCGGGGGGATCCCCGCTTTCTCTGAATATTCTCTTTGAAGAATTGGGAATTCCCTGTCCTTCGACTTTGTTCTATGGGGATTTCCTCGTTCGTTTCGTGTGTTCATTTGTTCCGTAATGTTAGTTCGGTCGGCTGGCAGTTTTGTTTTAATATTTATTGGAGATACATACATACATAATTTAACCCTACGTTAAAAATGCCGCCTGTAAAGAAAAAAGAGCGTAAAAGCGTCACTTTGGAATTGAAGATGAAAGTGTTAAGAAGAATGGAAAATGGAGGCAAAGCAACAATTGTTGGGAGAGATTTTGGACTCTCAGAATCGACTGTGAGAACGATTTATAAAAATCGGGAAAAAATTAAAATCTCCAGCGAAGGTTCAACACCTATAAGTGCAACAAAACTTTCTCGTTCGAGATCATCTATCTTAGAAAGAATGGAGAAATTACTGTCAGTCTGGATCGAAGATTTGAATAAGAAGAACACACCACTAAGTCAAGATCTCATATGCACAAAAGCAAAATCTTTGTATGAGATGCTGAAAACAAAAGAAGGAGAAGGGAGTGCCACTCCGACTTTTGCTGCCAGCAGAGGCTGGTTCCATCGGTTCAAGCAGCGTTCTAATCTTCACAATATCCACATAACAGGCGAGGCGGCCAGCGCGGACATTCAAGCTGCAGCTGAGTTTCCAGACAAGTTTCAAGACTTCGTTAGACGAGAGAAAATTCCTGCTTGTCTCATCTTCAATGTTGATGAGACCGCACTTTACTGGAAAAAAATGCCATCTCGAACATTCATTTCTAAGGAAGAACGTCAAGCCAGTGGTTTCAAAGCTGCGAAAGATCGACTAACACTTCTGCTGGGTGGTAATGCCACTGGTGATTTCAAACTGAAACCTTTACTAGTGTACCATTCAGAAACACCCCGTGCAATGCGAGGCACAGACAAGACAAGTCTACCAGTTGTGTGGCGATCAAACAGAAAGGCGTGGGTTACACGGGAAATTTTTCAAGAATGGTATTCTAATAGTTTTTGCCCATCAGTCAAATCATACTGTGACAGAGAAATGGGCTTGAACCTAAAGTTATATTACTCTTAGACAATGCCCCAGGACATCCAACCTCACTTGATACGCCCAGAGACTTAAAAGTGTACGTAAAGTTCCTTCCACCAAACACTACGTCAATATTACAACCTATGGACCAGGGAAGCAATAGCAAACTTCAAAGCTTATTACCATCGCCGCACTTTTAGCCAACTAATTCATGAAACTGACGGGGAAGGAAGACAGTCTATGCGAGAGTGGTGGAAGTCATACAACATTATGAAGTCTATTCACAACATAGAAGAGGCTTGGAAGGAAGTTAAAATGAGTTGTATGAATGGGGTGTGGCGTAATCTTTGGCCAGATGTAGTGGAAGCACCTAGAAGAATTGTCCAGATGCAGAGACAAGTGCTTGAAGACATTGCTGCAATGATTGAGGGGTCTGAACTTGAAGATGTCACGGTAGAAGATCTCGTAGAACTTGTAGCAACGCACGACGATCCTATTAGCAATGAAGATCTGATCGAGTTACAGAATAATCCTATCTACGATGAGGAAGAACAAGTAGAAGAGAAAGTTTTATCTTCAGGGGAAATACAAAATGCACTTTCAAAAAATTTATTCAGGTTTGGACATATTGCAGAGTATAGACAATAATGATGACCGTGTCTTGACCGTGTGTCAAACAATTAAAAACAGTGTTGGGTGTTATGAACGTATTTTACAAGAACGTAAACAAAACGTTACCCAAAAGACAATAGATGTATTTTTCCGTAAAAAATAAGAGTATGTATTGCATAAAGTGTTCTTAGAATTAAAGTGATTGATTAAAATGATTTGTATTTTTTTGTATTAAATTTTGACTATGTTTAATCATAAACCTGGATATACGCGAATTTCAGTTAACGCGATTTTTTTCGGAACGTATCCCTCGCGTAAAGCGGGGTATTACTGTATATATATATATATATATATATATATAATAAAAAATTTACAACCTATAATGTTTGGTGGACATGTTATCGCAAAACTATATGTTTAAAGAACCCAATTTTAGACGCCAATAAATAATTTATTGTATTTTGAACTTAGTAAAATGGCACATTTCGTTTAAGTAGAAAGGTCAGCGACCTCTTTAATATCTGTTTTTTTTATTAAACGTCAAATTAATTTAAAATAATAATAAAATCCATGACAAATTCACGAAATAACACTAAAATATAATCCTAAAATGAAAATAAAGCTAATTAACCCATTAAATGTTCATTAGTTTTTAGTAAGCCATTAAATATACTATATGAAGTTTTTGTACAATACATTTATGTAAATGCGTAACGGGAATGTAATAAAATTTACTTCCCTTTTATTACTTATATTTCTTCTAATGGCAATTAAGATATTTTTAGTGAATTATTTAGAATTGTATATTATGTTTCCATAGATAATTTCTGAACTTTTAAAATTTTTAAATAAATGGACATATTTATTTAAATTACCAACTAACAGCTTATTTCTCGTCTGTCCAAAAACTCCTATTCTTTTGTTCCTCGAGACTTTTGCATTTCATCACTTTTTAAGGTCCCTACAGATAACAGGTAAAAAATGTATTACTCTCCAATCTCTCGAACTCGATACGCCCTCGAACGAGATACGCGTTTCGTTGCATCATGACTCGTCAGCTAAGTTCTCAACTACATTTAAGAGTCAGTTGGAGTGTTAAATTACCTTAATATAACGCGCAGAATAGCGGGAAAGGCCCTATTGGATTGAGAGAGAAGCGGCAATATTCGAAAAACATGTAAACGATAGAATGAAATAAACTTATGGACAGAATGAATGAACTATAAGAGACAGGTCACCCGCTGCAGCATAACCAGGTTCAAGAGGTAGGGTGTATATCGATACAAAAGGCGGCCATTAAAGAAAAGAAAAGAACGCTAAAGTTGAAGTTGCTTATAAAGGGGGGGAGGTCAATCGACAAAAAGGGGTAGGGGGCACCCATCGACAACCAGGTGGCAGGGTCTCGTGAGGAAAAAATATCTCTCTGAAGCTTATATCTTTCCCAGCAAAACCAACTCACGCAAAAAAACTTTTTTACTCACGGAACTTTGAAAACTTACATTATATTTAAAAGCAGACGACCGGGGGTGGGAGGGAGATTATTCACAAAACAGAACCTGTTAAGAAGGAACGAAACATTTTCAATAGGGTAGGCGTTCGGCGTGTAAGGGCCACTCTAGTATCTTATCGTGGGTCCAAGTGAGCCGCTTCGCGACGTGATTTTCGCACAGCAAAGGTTTCTTCAACGTGGTTCAGAATTTAACATCATGAGCACGAAGATATTATCAAATTGTCTCATGGGTCACATTCAAACCTGATTTTCTTAATTTTGCCGCTCCTTGCAGTATCAGTTTCGAGTCCCGTGAAAACAAAGATATGATTCGTTTTTCGACTTTCGGAGTGACCTTGCTTACCGAGCCACGTTTTGGCAGCTCGTCGACATTTTTCGTCTCGTTAAAATGATTTATTCATTTCTTTACAAATGATACCGACTTTTTAATATATTTAGCGGCCGCGGAATGTGTCATTTTGGGCCCCTTTGGATGGGAACAAAGAAAGACTGCCTCGAACCGACGCCCAAACAAGTGACTAATTTTAGATTTTACGTGATTTCGACGAAAGTTCGGAATCGATTGATACTGTTACTAAAACGTGTCGTAGACAAAGGTTCCCTCTAACGATTTTTTGTTGAATCGCTAGAATCTCATCTACCAAAAATGAATTATCGTGGATAAGTTCTTACTTGACAGACTGTATGTTTTTTTTTATGGGTCTAGCACACGTGCTGCAGGGAAGTCCCTAAAGCGCCACAGAAGCAACACGTGTGCGGGAAAAAAAGCGATTCACGTTCTTAAATCGCCGTAAATTGTACTCGGTGGGAAACACAGTCCTGGGTAAGCCATTCCAAAGGGATGATGTTCTCCATATAAAAGACTGCTTGAAAAGCGTTGTACGAGGAGTAACAAGTTGAACCTCATACGGATGTGAAGTATCAGCGCGACGTGTACTTCTAACATGCACCGCTCTGGGAGGAATTAAGCGGGCTACATCCTTCGAACACTCTTCATGAAAATACTTGTAGAATAGACTCAAGTCGCCAACTGTTCTTCGATGTTCCAGCGAATCAAGGCCGCCGGTCAGTTCTGGGTCTCCAATCAGACGAACAGCTCTTCTCTGAACAGAATCCAACAAATGCAGTGTATGTTTGGGAGCGGAGATCCAAACATGGGAGCAGTATTCCATAGTTGGTCGAATTTGAGCTTTGTAAAGAATTAACAGTTGTTGTGGAGTGTAAAGCTTTCTGGTTCGAAATAATATTCCTAACTTTTGAGAAGCTCTCCTTGCTATGCCTGCAATATGTTCATGCCAGGACACATTTGCTCCCAAATTAACGCCCAACAAATTGAGTGACGATGCTAGGGGAATGGAGTGCCCCGACATAACTATGTCGGGTTCAGCAACGTTAACTTTTTTAGAAAAAACTGTCGCTTGGGTTTTTGTAGCGTTAAATTCCACTTGGTTACTGTCACCCCAAGATAGAATTTCTTCCAGGTCCTTGTTAAGTTGAACGACCTCCTGCTGTCTGCGGATATTCGCCTGAGCAGCCAATGTCCGAGCGTTCAAAGTGAATGAAGAGATAAGCGTACTGTCATCTGCAAAGCTGTAGATTGGATTCCCGGTCTTTTCCAGCAGATCGTTAATGTAAATGAGAAATAGCGACGTGGTATTCTCCACCGCTTATTTTGACAATTGTGACTACGATATACTCGTACATCTATATAAATCTTTTAACAATATGTCGCTTGTAATTAAATGGCTTTTGTTAGAGGGCAGGTTAGTTTAGGTTTTTAATACTGGGTTTGCATCAGCCAGCTATACAACTTGTATCTAACTGCAGTTATTATATTAATTTATAATTTATTTTTATTAATTGTTTTTATGTTTTGATATGTTAAAATCGTTCAGAAAAATTTATTCTTCGCCCTAATACGGCCGCGACTATTTTCAGTTTATTAGAAACTATTAATTTTCCAAGTGAACGCACAAAAACATAAGTAAGTCTAAACCGATAATAAAATAATATTGCAAGTACGCCAATGAATCCTCAATTCAAGTTTTTAAGTGGGCCCTCGGCATCTCTGTTATGCCTAAATACCCATTACATTGCTTCCGATATCTACACCCAGCCAGTGCAAGATTCACTTGCGTTATTAACTTTTTTTTTTAAATTGCACTATAAAAAGAGAAAGTGTGTGCATTTTGAAAAGAGAAAGTAAGATTTCGTTGCAATTAATTTAAATCTACAGGTTTTATTATTTTGGAAAACGCATTTTAATGATGAGCTCGAATATAGTCGTAAGTCGATGTATGTTAATTCGCATATAAAGAAGAAAATCAACGACAAAAACTATTACTCTCACGATTATCTGACTCGTTAATCAGCATGAAATAACATAAATCAGTATTGAAAAGATTTTAAACAAGGTTTGATCGTACTAAAAGCAAGTACCAGGTTTTATTATGTTCATTAATGTTTTTTTTTTTAATTTCTTTTTTATGTAGGTTATATTACTAAAATTTTATTACGCTTTTGTTTTATACAAGATCAGTCAACAAATTTTGAAAGCGACACCTATAGAGCATCACTTGAACTAAATATTGGACACCATTTTGAAGCTTCATCTGTCATATGAACTAATGAAACTAAATTTCGAGTCGATCTGTGAAGTCGTTCATTGTTTATCAGCTGGTTAAAGTAGACGTGTTTGAGTATTTTTTTAAAATGGAAAAAACCAAAAGAGTTTCTTCAGTTGTTGCAGTTTTTGGACGTCTTGAACTTGGATCATCATTGACGCTTGTACGACCACGTTTAAACTCTACAGTCCATCTATCAATAGTTAGATATGAAGGAGCAGACTCCTCCAGTTTCAAGATTCGACTTTATTCATCAATATAATCTCCTTCAAGAGAGATATAATTAGATCAACGCTTTTCTAACATTTTTATAACTTTTTCATAGAAGGATTTGTCTTTGCCTTCAAAATAGGCCTCAGTTTCGATGATAGCTTTTTCATAGGAGCCAAATCTCTTTCACGCGAGCATTTTTTTGAGGTCTGCGAATAGATAATAGTGGTTGGGAGCCAAATCTGGAGAATATGGTGGATGAGGAAGCCATTCGATGTCCAATTCATGTAATTTTGCTATCATAACCATTGACTCGTGATACGGTGTATTGTCTTGATGAAAGAGCCCTTTTTTCTTGTTCATTTGGGGCCGTTTTTTTGCGATTTTTCCCTTCAAACGCACCAATAATTTTAGTCGATGGAAAGTATTCCATGCGCATCCCAAAATACCGAGGTCCAAAACCTTCCCGTCCGACTGTTGTGTCTTTGGTAGCTTCGGGTGACTTTCACAGACCGCTGTCCACTCAGCTGACTGCCGATTTGATTCTGGTGTGTAGTGGTGGAACCACGTTTCATCCATTTTCATATATCGCATGAAAAATCCTTTTTATTGAGCTTAAACAGGTCCAAACAGCGCTCAGAATCATCAACATGTTGTTGTTTTTGGTCCACTGTGAGCAAACGCGGTACCCATTTGAAACAGATCTTTCTCATGTACAAATGTTCATGCAAAATATGACCAACACGTTCTTTTGATATCTTCAGGGTGTCAGCTGTCTTATAAAATTTCACTTCACGGTCATCCAAAACGATTTTTTGGATTTTTTTTATGTTTTCCGGTGTAACCACCTCATTTGGGCGTCCAGAGCGTTTACATCTATACGACCGCGTTTAAATTCAGAATACCAGTAAATGATGAGTGATTTTCCAGGTGCAGGGTCCCCGTAATACTTATCAAGCCATTGCTTTGCCTGAACGGTATTTTTTTCCATCAAAAAACAGTGTTTAATCAACACACGAATTTTGATTTTTCCATTGCTTTGAAAATATCAAAAGTAGCGTCACTAAAACCACTATAACTTGTAAATTAAGCGTTGAAATGTCATGAAACTTTGACACGTATCGTTTGAATGTTGGTACTTCCTAAAAATCATATGGAATTTTTGAAAAGGGTAACATATATATATATATATATATATATATATATATATATATATATATATATATATATATATATATATATATATATATATTCACAATTTAGTGGGGCTGCAGTCTATATTTAAATATTTATGGCCTTGGGTAGTGAAACAACCCACCCCAAATTAACCCACCCAGATTACAGAGATGAGTCGCTCAGAAAACTTAAGGGCTTTCTACTGACAATTCCAACCCAGTTCATTTAATTAATAAATTTCTTTTTAGTACCTCTTATAATATCCCAGAAAATATAATAACATATCAATCACAACCCCAAACACTACACAACGCTCAATACAAAGTAACAACCAAGAAATTTATATTAATCATTCCTTTACTCAATTAAACAACCAATATTTTTATTTCTCTCTTCCTTATATTGACAACTTTACTGACAGACTTATTAATATTTTCACACCGTTTGATTTTAAAATTGATAAAAGACAAATTAAAATTATTTCTAAACTGTACACCAAAAAGACTCCTCTTCTAAAAAATGAGAATTGCAACGTAATTTATAAAATACTTTGTTCAAATTGTAATAGGTCAAACCTTCAGAAATTTGCATGTTTGTGATTGTATCACACAAAAGTGACTGCAGACGTAATATACAATCTTGTGCTATAGCACAACATGTCATTAACAATGACCATCGGATGAGCTGGGATGAGACTGAGATCCTGGTCGCTCTGATTCTTACTACAAACGAATTTTCCTAGAAATGCTCCATATTAACCGGGAACCCTACGCCATGAATAAAAAGAGTGACACCCAGGGACTTAGTTCCATATACAGTTACATCCTCAAATTAGAATTAGAAAAAATACCAATCACTAATAGATCGTCCTGTACCAGACGAATAACACATAGACAAAATGTTTTTTTCCATCCAATCATTCTATTACATTATATTATCTATTATACATATATATTTATTTTCCGAAAACCATAATGCATTGTTTCTTTCTGTTATCCCCCGTATGCAGGTTGACACATGCGCTATTAAAATAAAAATCTACATTCTCAACTATTATTTCTATCTTTATTCATTACACTATTTGCCACGTAAATAAGTTTTCGACTGAAAGCATATCTCAGATCGAAACGAATCAATACCTTCGATCTTTCTCTACCACATAAAAGTTATATCGGTCTATCACACTCCATCTTTACCGCCAAAAATTGATAAATTTTTGGAGGTATTGGTTTACGGGATTAGCAGAGAGTACCAAAGCCAGCCATTTTGGCCGTTTTGTATTTTTCTGTTTAATTATAATGTTATGTAGTTAACAACAGTATATTGGGGAATATCCCTCTGTGCAAATGACTGCTTGTTTTGTTATAAAAAAATCACTTTGGTAAGTCAATCATTTTTCTTTTTTCTCATGCCATCTTTCTTTTTTTTTTTGTTTTTTCAACCATATGAATGTACTTAAAAAAATAATTTTTCACTTAACAGTATAAAGAAAGAAATTTTGCCTTTCCAGATGTCTTGAAGAAGAAATAAATATAATTTCGAAAGCTCGACTAACAAAAAAAAAAGGTTGTTTCACTACCCGAGGCTATAAATATTTAAATATAGACTGCAGCCCCACTAAATTGAGAATATATTTTTCTTAACTAGTCAGTCGCGACTACTCCTGTCTTTGTTATGTATATATATATATATATATATATATATATATATATATATATATATATGTATATATATATATATATATATATATATATATATATATATATATATATATATATATATATATATATATATATATATATATGTATATGTATATATATATATATATATATATATATATATATATATATATATATATATATATTATATATATATATATATATATATATATATATATATATATATATATATATAGATTGAACGCATGCATTTAGCGCAAAATAAAGTTGCCTATATGTTACAAGTCAAAGTAAGTAACATTCAAATAGATGAAATTTATACCTTTTTGAATTACTTTCTTATGGCTTGATATTTTCCACACAAAACAAACATCCGAAAGAAACGTTATACACCTTTTTCATATACTATCTCTTCCTTTATAGATCTACCAAATTTCAACCTTTTCCTATATAGAACTATTTACATAGGGATGCACATTCTCATAGGTACGTAATTGAAAGTAAATATGACAAGATAAACCTTTTTGTAGCCCTTTTATAAATCTTTACTTAGGATTATGTTCAGACCTTTTAAAAGGCACACCTTTACCTGAATACTTTCAAATCTCCCGGAATAACAGGTAAATATCTATAATATTTATTTTCTACCACTTTTTTTAATACAGAAAGTTATATCCTAATAATTACTAACATCTCAATGGTTTGTTTAAGAAGAAATAAAACTTCTTACTTTATATAAGCAGCAACATTACTTACTTTATATAATTCGTTCAGCATTCATACAAAATTATCACGAAGCACTGAGAACATAACAACTATCAAAGGAAACTATATATAAGAAAATATATAAACATCACACACAGAACACATACAGTACCACTTTTTTAGCTTTGAACTTATTATTATTTTTTATTACTTTTTCAATTAATTAATTTACGAGAGAGGTAAAAAGATTATAATACATTAGAGGCAGTGACGCAGCCAGGTTGAGGTGTGGGGTGCAGTAAGTATTTCTGAAGGAAAAAAGAGAACACTAAAGGCGAAGCTACTTATAGAAAGTGGCGCGTCCATAAACAAACGGGGGGGGCGTCCAACAACAATTGTCTTCAGACAGCGTATCATAAAACGTATTTTGATGAAGCTAGACACTAAAAAGGCTTCTGGCGCTGACGGAATACCTGCCATAGTTCTCAAAAACTGTGCGAGGGAACTAACACCAGTTTTCTGTAGACTTTTCAATCTATCCTACAGAAAGGGAATATTTCCTTCCTGCCGGAAATGTGCCACAGTTCAGCCGATACCTAAAAAATGCAAGAAGACCTTACCAAATAACTACCGACCAATCGCACTGCTTTCAATAATATCGAAAGTCATGGAAAAGGCTATCAATCAGCATTTTCTAAAATATCTTGAAGGATTCAACATTATTAGCGATCACCAATATGGCATTCGTAAACATAGATCAACGAGAGATCTTCTGACTTATGTAACACACGTTTGGAACAACGCAATTGAACACTTTGAAGAATCTCGAGCGGTTGCTCTTGACATATCCAAGGCATTCGACCGTGTTTGGCACGATGGGCTGTTGGCTAAGCTACGTTCTTATGGTATGTTTGAAAAGTTCTGTTTGTAGCTCTCCTGTTTCCTCAGAGAGCGTTCTTTACGAGTGGGCAGTCGAGGGATTTCTTTCTAACGCCTTCACTATCAACGCCGGTGTACCCCAAGGCTCCATACTGTTTCCTACTCTCTTTCTCATTTATATTAACGATCTGCTGGAAAAGACCGAGAATCCAATCTACAGCTTTGCATATGACAGTACACTTGTCTCTTTATTCACTTCGAACGCTCGGACCTCGGTTACTCAGACGAATGTCCGCAAACAGCAGGAAGTCATTCAACTTAACAAAGACCTGGAAGAAATTCTATCTTGGGGTGACAGTAACCAAGTGGCATTTAACGCTACAAAAACTCAGGTGGCAGTTTTCTCTAAAAAAGTTAACGTTGCTGAACCCGACATAGTTATGTCGGGGCACTCCATTCCTCTAACATCGTCCCTCAGTTTGTTGGGCTTCTCAAAAGTTGGGAATATTATTTCGAACCAGAAAGCTTTATACTCCACAACAACTGTTAATTCTTTACAAAGCTCAAATTCGACCAACTATGGAATACTGCTCCCATGTTTGGACCTCCGCTCCCAAACGTACACTGCATTTGTTGGATTCTATTCAGGGAAGAGCTGTTCGTCTGATTGGAGACCCGGAACTGACCGGCGGCCTTGAGTCGCTGGAACATCGAAGAACGGTTGGCGACTTGAACTTATTCTACAAGTATTTTCATGGAAAGTGTTCGAAGGATGTGGCCCGCTTAATTCCTCCCAGAGCGGTGCATGTAAGAAGTACACGTCACGCTAATACTTCACATCCGTATGAGGTTCAGCTTATTACTCCTCGTACAACGCTTTTCAAGCATTTTATATGGAGAACATCATCCCTTTGGAATAATTTGCCAAGGACTGTGTTTCCCACCGAGTACAATTTACAGCGATTCAAGAACAACGTGAATCGCTTTCTCTGCACACGTGTCGCTCCTGTAGCGCTTTAGAGACTTCCCTGTAGCACGTGTGCTAGACGCATAAAACATAAAAAAAAATCAGTGAGCGAAACCCCTTGATGAAAGAAAATACTCTCTCACTGGAATTCTAAAAGCTAGACCTCTCGCAACACAGTTGACTAAATATATATAATATTTATTCTCTCTTCTAAAATAGATTATTAAAATCTGTTGAATAGGTTCTTGACAACACAGACAAGACAGTGATCTTCTTTAATCCATCGATTTAAATGATTTCTTATATATTCATAATTTTTAAGATATATCTAAAAATTGAACTTCTTTCAAGAAAAAGATTTTAAAGTAATCTTTGCGAAAGAGGCTACACGACTCTGTACAAATATAAAAAGAAAATACTTTTTATATAAGCTGCTTTATCTTGCAAATTTAAATATTCTAGGTGTGGATCAGCCTTTAGCTAAGTACATATTATAGTAGAAATGTCGAGTCAAAATTGATTTGCTTGTGAAGATAATTGAATGATAAGCTACGTGAAAGTTGATCAGGTAAGGTGCGTTGTTTTAGCACATTTGGAATATTAAAGAATTCTTCTTAACATGACTATAACATAACCTATTAAAGTCACTTAAACTGGTAATTTTTTCATTTTAAACTGAAGTTAGATAAATAAGAAAGTTTTGGATGATTTTGACATATTTCTTATCTCCTTTCGAGGGATTCTCAGGAATGGGTTGAAGCGTATAACATAGTTTTAAAAATCACAAATGGTGAAATATAAGTTTAACAAATTTAAATTACTCTTTATTTTAAATAAAATTCATACTAAGGTGTCGTAATTTATGATATATGACTTGCCTATGCAAATTCAAAATTTGAAATCAACTAACTAACTAAAATGTAACTATTTACCAGGTGTACAAGTATGAAATGCGGATTTCAGACAACGTGTGTCGCTCCTGTAGCACTTTAGGGACTTTCCTGCAGCACGTGTGCTAGACCCATAAAAAAAAAATCAGACAACAGATGGTGCACCAATGCAGTTTGTGCTATAAAGATTTGACACTGAGCCATTTTATTGTATCATCAACAAGTGTCAGACGCGCACTAGTGATAAATTGGAAAAGTGTATGCATAGTGTTGTGTTGTTGTGTTCAATATGCCGAAATTTATACCGAACAAAGAGCATTCGCAGACAGCATTAATTTTTTGTTTTTTATTTGAGGAAAACTGCTGTTGAATCATACCGATTACTTTGAGAAGCTTATGGCGAACATGCTCCATCGCAAGATACGTGTGAACGATGGTTTCGGCGTTTCAAAAGTGGTGACTTCGATGTTGCAGACAACGAACGGAGAAAACCGCCAAAAAATTACGAAGATGTGGAATTGCAAGCTATGTTGGACGAAGATGATTCGCAAACACAAAAACAACTCGCCGAGCAACTGGGCGTTAGTCAACAAGCTGTTTCCAATCGGCTACGAGAGATGGGAAAGATTCAGAAGACAGGTAGATGGGTACCACATGAGTTGAACGACAGGCAAATGGAAAAAGCGCAAAAACACGTGTGACATTTTGCTCACTCGGTACAAAAGGAACTCGTTTTTGCATCGTATAGTTACAGGGTATGAAAAGTGGATTTATTTTGAGGATCCCAAGCGCAAAAAATCATGGGTAGACCCAGGTGCACCATCCACATCGACCGCAAGACCGAATCGCTTTGGCAGAAAGACGATGCTCTGTGTTTGGGACCAGAGGATCGTGGTCTATTATGAGCTGTTAAAACCTGGGGAATCGGTTAATACTAAAAACGTTACCAACAACAATTTGAACCGTTCGTTGATAAAAGGCCAAAATACCGAAAGAGACAACACAAATTAATTTTTTTTTCATGACAATGCTCCATCACATACGGCAAAACCAGTTCGCGACACGTTGGAAGTACTCAGTTGGGAAGTTCTACCCCATGCGGCTTACTCACCAGACTTGGCTCCTTCCAATTACCACTTGTTTGCATCGATGGGTCACGCACTTGCTGAGCAGCGCTTTGGTTCGTACGAAGATGTGAAAAAATGGCTCGATGAATGGTTCGCAGCAAAAGGGGAAGATTTTTACTGGCGTCGTATTCACAAATTGCCCGAAAGATGGGAAAAATGTATAACAAGCGATGGAGCATACTTTGAATAAAACACTTTTTATCATTCTTCCGAATTTAACATGTTTTTTTAGAAAAAAAATCCGCATTTCATATTTGTACACCTGGCATATATAGTACCTAAACTTTTGTCGATTGCAGAATAAGTTTTAATAAGTATGAAACAATAATGAGAAATCATGGTTTTTAGGATTAAAATGAGTGGAATTTCCAAGGCCATCTGTTTTCAACACAGATTGGAAACAAACTTTGTTGAAAACTCATTTGGGGTATGTTTTGTGAAATCATTGATCATTTTATACCTACGTAACAAAAAATTTTATTTTAAAAGCCATCAACGAACGGAACACTAATTGCGCAAGTTCGACTTGCACTTGGCGGATTTTTTTTTTAACTCAAAAACGCCAAAGAACCAAAATTTTCTTGACAGAGAGAAAAAAAATTAGTTGATCCTTTTTCAACCGGAAGTTGATACGTTTGGGGTGTACCCGGCCCATGGGTGATCCCAGGCAACATTTCAGGTCTTAATAGTATTTGACACTCATTAGCCTACACCATTGGATTGTGCGAAAGATTCTGGAGGGGACCTACTTTAAGTTGGGAGAAAAAAAGAGAGACAAAGTAGTTTATAGCAGTAGCCAAGATAGTTGGTTTCGTGTGATTTCCTGGAGAGGGTCAGATATAAGTTGCCTTTATTCCAGAATAATCCGAAGTTGAAGATAGAAACTGTTCTATTTAGCCAGAACAGTGTTTGTGTCTACTTTTTTTTCTGGTTGCAGCCTTTATAAACAACAACTATAAGTTACAGCAAAATTTTTTGCTGTAAAATGAATCTTGTGGTACCTTTAGAGGAGTAGGTATTGAATCCTACTATGAATCGAAGGGTCGGCGGTTCGATTCCGCCTTGGACTACTGGGTGTTTGTGCGTGTCTTTAGGTTTAGTTTAGGTTTAAGTAAATATGTATATACATTCAATAAAGAGAGATGCTGGCTAGTTGACTTTGTTCCAATGCCATAAAAGAGGTTCGCCTCTTTTTTTTTAAAAAAAAATGAATCTTGTTTCTATAACCTATTATGGGTAAACAATATAACACAGATGCCAATATTTCGGAACTTATTTTATTTACGAACAGAAAATGTTAATAATGTGTCTAGGAATTGCTGTTGAATTCAAATAGCTACAAATCTGAAGAGTGTTCAATTTGTCATATCGCACCGGTTTGCCTAGAAAAAATATTCATTTTTATAGGTACAACTGCGGTTTTAAAATTACGGGCAGGATTCAAATTTGATTGGTAAATACTCAAAAATTGGAAATAACGGTATATTACTGGTAATTTTAGAAACTCTTCTTAAATATGTTTTTATTCTATATATATATATATATATATATATATATATATATATATATATATATATATATGTATATATATATATATATATATATATATATATATATATATATATATATATATATATATATAATATATATATATATATATATATATATATATATATATATATATATATATATATATAATATCTATTTAGTTATTTTGTCGACTGCAAACTAGAGGGACTCAAAATAAAGCAGAGTATAGTGTTAGAATTAAGACAATAAGTAAAAAATTTGAAGGTTTATGAAAATAATTCTGTAAAATTGTATGAAGCTAACGAAACGATAAGCGCCGACCTTGATCGTTTTACTGTTTACGGTGATAAGAAACATAAATAACAGATTTTTTTTCTCCCGTGTTTGAAAAAAAAAATACGAGGAATACACGTAAAGTTGTTATAACAAAAAGAACAATGGATAGCGAGATGATTATACCTCAGGAGACTCAAAAAGAGGAAGAGTCGAGGAAAAAGAAGAGGCAACGGGAATGTTTAAGAAGGGTAAAAAGCTGATAAGAACACCATAGAAAGAGAAAAACGAAAAAGTAAATAAGATACACAATTTGATATAAATGATCAGAGAGCTAATGTCAGATATAAAGGATATAAGACAAGATCAGAAGAGATACCAACAAGAGTTGAAGGAATTAAAAAAGGAGAATGAAGTACTGAAAGAGGAAAATAAGATAATTAGAGAAAACATGAGAAGCATGGATTTGAAAATGAGTAGACTGGAAAAAGACAACGTAATTCCCGATATTATAATATCGGGAATGAAATTTGAAACGAATAGCCAACCAGATCTGAAAATGGGTGTAGAACATTTTATGGAGAGGAGTATGGACACAAAAGTACAGATTAAAGATGAGATAAAAATAGGAGCGACTATATACAAGATAGATCTTGGAAACACGGAAGATAAAAAAGCTGCAATTAAAAATAAAACAAACTGAGAAACCTAAGAGAGAGAGAGAGAGTTTACATAAACAACGATTTAACAAAACATGAACGAGAAATTCAAAAGAAATTGAAGCATATAGCAGAGAACGAGAGAAAGAATGGAAGAAGGGTGAAAATAGGATATCAAAAAATCGTAATCGTAGGAAGAGAATATAAATGGGACATTGAGGAAGAAAAACAAGCAAAAAATATTACGACCATCAAATCAAAAAACTGAGAAAAAGGAGAGAGATAGGTAGATTGACGACGACCCTGGCAAAGATAAAGGATACGGAAGAGAAGACTAGTAAAATGAATACAAATAAGAAGATAATCAAAGAAATAGATAGGAAGAAAGAAATGGGAAATAATTATCGAGTTATTAGATTAAGAACACAAAATAACAGGGGTATAAACGGAAAAGAAGATGAACTGAGAGAAGAACAACAAATGCACTCTGTAGGAATCACTGAAACAGAAAGGAAAGGAAATGAATGCAAAAAAATTAGAAGAAAAAGCATACAAAAATCAACATAAAGACATAATACCGGAACAAGATACAGAACTTACACAAACAGAAGAAACTAATACAGAAGAAACAAAAGAGGCAATCGGCAATTTAAACAGGATGGAAGGATATAGAAGGAAATATGGAAAAAACAGATATACAATAACTCAACTCCACGGGCCTTACACTCCTGACAAAAGGGGTAGAAAAGCATAAGGATTAAGTAAGTACATATATCTATATATATATATATATATATATAATATATATATATATATATATAATATATATATATATATATATATATATATATATATCGCTAAGGCAGTTAGTCAAAACTTTACCAAATCCACGATACCACCACTCACACGGCCAGATAATTCCATTGCAACCACACCTGTTGAGAGAGCGAACTTGTTGGCTGAACTCTTTGCTTCACATTCTACTGTCGATTTCCAAGGAAAAACACCACCTACTATTCCCATATTGCAGTCAAGGATGCCCGATGTTGTCTTCAGACAGCGCATCATAAAGCGTATTTTAATGAAGCTAGACACCAAGAAGGCTTCTGGCGCTGACGGAATACCTGCCATAGTTCTCAAAAACTGTGCAAGGGAACTAACACCAGTTTTCTGTAGACTTTTTAACCTATCCTACAGAAAGGGAATATTTCCGTCCTGCTGGAAATGTGCCACGGTTCAGCCGATACCTAAAAAAGGTAAGAAGACCTTGCCAAATAACTACCGACCAGTTGCACTGCTTTCAATAATATCGAAAGTCATGGAAAAGGTTATCAATGAGCATCTTCTAAAATATCTTGAACGATTCAATATTATTAGCGATCATCAATATGGTTTTCGTAAACATAGATCAGCAGGAGATCTTCTGACTTATGTAACACATGTTTGGAACAAGGCAATTGAACACTTTGGAGAATCTCGAGCGGTTGCTCTTGACATATCCAAGGCATTCGACCGTGTTTGGCACGATGGACTGTTGGCTAAGTTGCGCTCTTATGGTATGTCTGAAAGGTTTCTGTTTGTGGCTCTCCATGTTTCCTCAGAGAGCGTTCTTTACGAGTGGTGGTCGACGGATTTCTTTCTAACACCCTCACTATCAACGCCGGTGTGCCCCAGGGCTCCATACTGTCTCCTACTCTCTTTCTCATTTACATTAACGATCTGCTGGAAAAGACCCGGAATCCAATCTATAGCTTTGCAGATGACAGTACGCTTGTCTCTTCATTTACCTTGAACGCTCGGACATCGGCTGCTCAGGCGAATATCCGCAGACAGCAGGAGGTCGTTCAACTTAACAAAGACCTGGAAGAAATTCTGTCTTGGGGTGACAGTAACCAAGTGGAATTTAACGCTACAAAAACCCAAGCGGCGGTTTTTTCTAAAAAAGTTAACGTTGCTGAACCCGACATAGTTATGTCGGGGCACTCCATTCCCCTAGCATCGTCGCTCAATTTGTTGGGCGTTAGTTTGGGAGCAAATATGTCTTGGCATGAACATGTTGCAGGCATAGCAAGGAGAGCTTCTCAAAAATTGGGAATATTATTTAGAACCAGAAAGCTTTACACCCCACAGCAACTGTTAATTCTTTACAAAGCCCAAATTCGACCAACTATGGAATACTGCTCCCACGTTTGGGGCTCCGCTCCCAAACATACACTGCATTTGTTGGATTCTGTTCAGAGAAGAGCGGTCCGTCTGATTGGGGACCCGGAATTGACCGGCGGCCTTGATTCGCTGGAACATCGAAGAACGGTTGGCGACTTGAGTCTGTTCTACAAGTATTTTCATGGAAAGTGTTCGAAGGATGTAGCCCGCTTAATTCCTCCCAAAGCGGTGCATGTTAGAAATACACGTCGCGCTGGTGCTTCGCATCCGAATGAGGTTCAGCTTGTTACTCCGCGTACGACGCTTTTCAAGCAATCTTTTATATGGAGAACGTCATCCCTTTGGAATAATTTGCCCAGCGCTGTGTTTCCCACCGAGTACAATTTACAGCGATTCAAGAACAACGTGAATCGCTTTTTCCGCACTCGTGCCGCTCTTGGAGCGCTTTAGGGACTTCCCTGCAGCACGTGTGCTAGACCAATAAAAAAAAAAAAAAATAAAAAAATAAAATATATATATATATATATATATATATATATATATATATATATGTGTATATATATATATATATATATATATATATATATATATATATATATATATATATATATATATATATTTGGTAATCTCATCTTTAGCGCGATGTAAACATGATATTTTAACTTAGTTGGGAATGTGGAATCTTTGGCACAATGATACTACTCAGTATATATCACCACTACACCAAACACTTTATTTTTGCACTCGACGCGCGTTTCGCGTCAATCATCGCTCCTGATGAAGCTAACATGGTTAGCGAAACGCGCGTCGAGTGCAAAAATAAAGTGTTTGGTGTAGTGGTGATATATACTGAGTAGTATGATATTTTAAATTAGACTACGGCCTAAAGACCGAATTCTTCTCAATTATTACGGTATTTTTAAAATATACACAGAAAGGTGATCAGAACGCTTTTCCTGTCTTTATCTGATATATACTTGACATATTATAGTGTAATATCCAATAATATAAAAATGCAACATACATATATACAAAATACATAACTACCTCCCTAAAAATCTTCCTTACAACTTTCATACAGTTTTTTTTAAAAATTTATACAAAGAAATTCGGGGTTCGCTTAGTAACCAAAACCTCGTACATACTATTATTTATCTCAGTAGTAATATTATGTATATATTCAGCTAGCAAAGAATGAGGATATTTTATGATTTATAAAATAGCTTTTCTGCTGACTATGCGTATTCTTTAGTCAAATATTTTACGGATTAAAAACTGAATAGGGGAGGTACCAACCATATAAGATCGGTAAAGCAATTATGGTCGAGATTCTTTAATTATTTTATCTAATAAAATGCTAATTCTTTCAGGTGTAAAATACTTCTAACAACAAAACATTATTAAATTATACACAATATAGGGTGGCCCACAAAGAAATTAAACAGAGGCAGTTATTTATACTGTTTACGGCGACCTGAAAATCGTTACGGTGAAGCTCTTTTGAGCGTCTGCCTGTAAGTCTTGAGCATAAATCCATAGTTACTGGATAAATTTACACAAAATTTGCAGTGTGTTGTAAAATTAACTTTCTCATATTTAAATGACGTTACGCTTTTTTTTCTTAAATTTATAGAAAGGTAATCGATGTATATGTTCGAGTTGTTAAAACTATATAATTGTTTATACAATGTCCGTCAAGAAGTGCAAATCAAATGAGAAAAATCAAACTCACAACTATATTGATGCAAAATTAAGAATAAGCGAAAATATCGTCGGTCCCATTTATATATTACAAGGATTTATAACTACTATAGTTGCTATGGATAGTAGTTTGACATTTAGTAAATATATATACAAGTTTAGTGGTCCAGAATTTATTGTGTAATTTATAGTGAACTTTTGAAGAAGATATGGCCAACAAAAATTGTGATTTTAGTAAAATAGATATATCGGTGATAAAGTACCCCTTTTTGAAAGGATTGTCCACCGAAATTTATGACAACACGCAATTTGCTTCCTACACTACTATCAAAAATCGGTTTGTGGATTTCAAGAAAGGAAAAACCTACATCAATGATAAAAACTATGCTGGAAGACCCATTTCTGTGTCTAACTGAGAGAAAGTTGAGACTGTGCATGAAATTATTCTGGAGAATAGAGGAATGGGGCTGAAACATATAGCAGAAACTGTGAACATCTCATACGATCGTGTTATTCATGTCGTCCATTCTGATTTGGCTATGAGAAAATTACCAGCTAAATACATCCCTAAATGTCTGAACGCCGAGCAAAAACTACTGAGAGTCCTAAAATTCAAATTGATTCGTAACCGCTTTGAAGAGGATTCATTCACTTTTTGGATTGAAGGGTAGCTATGTATAATTTCTGGGTCCTCTATTATGATCGAGGGATAAAGGAACATCCGAAGGATTGAAAACCTGCTGGCTCGCCTTACTCCAAGTAGCTTTGCTTACAGCAACCGGCAGGAAAAGTTCTTGCTTTTGGTTTTTGGGACAAGGATGGGATGCTCCTCAGAGTTTACTTAAAACAAGTGGCAAAGCAGTGACTGGAGAATATTATTCTTCATTAATTAAATTTCCCCGACAATTATGAGAAAACGTTGAAGAATGAATTAGGCTTTGAAGTGGTTCATCGTCCCCCATATTGCCCTGATTTAGCTCTCTTACTTATTCTTAAAACTGAAAAAAAAAAATATGTGAAAAGACACAAATTTCATTGAACTGAATGAGCAATAAATGTTTTCGAGACTGGCTTGCAAACCAAGATACAGAATTTTTTTTTGAAAGTTATATTATAACCGTTGCACTAAGTATATAATGTTGAAAGGAGCTTACAATTTTTGTTATTGAGTGTCGCTTGTTCTTTCTATTCTAGGCTAGAAACTTATCAACACGCCCTCGTATATGACTAAAATAAATAGATAAATAAACATAATGCAATTTGCAGTTGTCTTCCAATTGTTGCGAGTAACGGTGTCGCTCGTTTGAGGGTATTCACTCTGGATGACTGCCAATGACTCGGGCGTCAGTTAATAGCGCGATAGACTGGCCCAGATGGAAGAGCTCTAAAAGAGTTGTTTTCAGGTGAACTTTGACTGTAACAAATTTTTTGTAAAGAACACTAAATGAAATTTATAGAGTTCGTGAGACACAAAAAATAAAAATTAATAAAAAAAGTAGCGCTTTTAATTATTATTGACCAGGCCACCTTGTATATGAATAAATATGCAAAATAATTAGGAATTAAAAATAAAATTGAATGGTTAAATGCACTTTAAAAACCTGCTTCTATTCTGTGTCACCCACACGTAAAATTATTATAATGCGACCAGCAAGTCCGGAATAAAAGAAGTAAAATTTAAATTACAAGGACGTCTACAGAAGTGATTTGGGAAATATTTCAGACTTACAGTGAATTAAAATCGTAAAATGCAGTTTGTCTGGATAATTTTTGGGATTTGGCCGTGTCGTATTTTGTTCTCTT
Source organism: Pachyrhynchus sulphureomaculatus (assembly GCA_019049505.1). Taxonomy (NCBI): domain Eukaryota; kingdom Metazoa; phylum Arthropoda; class Insecta; order Coleoptera; family Curculionidae; genus Pachyrhynchus; species Pachyrhynchus sulphureomaculatus. The sequence continues at coordinate 41,227,943 of CM032449.1, forward strand.
TCACATTCCTGGCCTGAGAGAAATTCGGTGATAAATAAAGGTTAACTCTCGGATCGGATTAACGAATTACGAACGTACTTTTTTACTTGAAAATAAAAAGATGTTTTGGCGAACTAAGAAAAATATTGTTAGTTAGTGTTTGTGGTTTAGTCAGAATTAAAAGAATGTCCTTTCTTTATTTTTAGTTAATTTTAACTGTTATGATTCGTGATTTTTTAACACTGCGTTTTTTTATGGGGCTAGTACACGTGCTACAGGGAATTCCCTAAAGCGCTCCAGGAGCGGTATGTGTGCGGAAAAAGCGATTCACGTTGTTCTTGAATCGCTGTAAATTGTACTCGGTGGGAAACACAGCCCTGGGCAAATTATTCCAAAGGGATGACATTCTCCACATAAAAAACTGCTTGAAAAGTATTGTACGCGGAATAACAAGCTGAACCTCATACGGATGTGAAGTATTAACGCGACGTGTATTTCTAACATGCGCCACTCTGGGAGGAATTAAGCTGGCCACATCCTTCGAATACTCTCCATGAAAATAGTTGTAGAACAGACTCAAGTCGCCAACCGTTCTTCGATTTTCCAGCGATTCAAGGCCGCCGGTCAGTTCCGGGTCTCCAATCAGACGAACAGCTCTTCTCTGAACAGAATCCAACAAATGCAGTGTGTGTTTGGGAGCGGAGCTCCAATCATGGGAACAGTCCATAGTTGGTCGAATTTGAGCTTTGTAAAGAATTAACAGTTGTTGTGGAGTGTAAAGCTTTCTGGTTCGAAATAATATTCCCAACTTTTGAGAAGTTCTTCTTGCTATGCCTGCAATATATTCATGCCAGGACATATTTGCTCCCAAATGAACGCCCAACAAATTAAGTGTACGATGCTAGGGGAATGGAGTGCCTCGACATGACTATGTCGGGTTCAGCAACGTTAACTTTTTTAGAAAAAAGTGCCGCCTGGGTTTTTGTAGCGTTAAATTCCACTTGGTTACTGTTACTCCAAGATAGAATTTCTTCCAGGTTTTTGTTAAGTTGAACGACCTCCTGCCGTTTGTGGATATTCGCCTGAGTAGCCGATGTCCGAGCGTTCAAAGTGAATGAAGAGATAAACGTACTGTCATCTGCAAAGCTGTAGTTTGGATTACCGGTACGAGCGCTATATAGAGATGAAAAAAGATATATGTAAAGAAATTTGAATTAGTTGCTACAGGAGTAAAAACTGAAAAATTCAAAATAAATCGAAAACTATTAGAAATAGGTATATGACATACTTAATAAAAGTTGGAGGGTTTTTATAAAATCTATCAGAAAAAATAGTAATATACAGGTTGTGCCATTTAAAAAATTCGAGATTTTTTTCAATTTTAAATAGTCGAAATGCATAAATTTATTTTGAACACCCTGTAGCATCTAACTCAAATTTCTTTACATGTATTTTATTTACATCTCTATAGAACGCTCGTACCAATTATGCGTATTCCATCTTCAGAAACAATGGCGCTACTGGCAATTTTTTACAAAACTGAACACTAGTATTTTTTTTAAAAAAACGGAAATATTAGAAAAACTACTAGAATTATTAATAAAAAAGTTATAAAATTTTACGCAGAATTTAAAAACATATGTTATGTCGGCCACACTTTTTTAAAGTACCCTGTATACTCAAAAATAATTTTAAACTTAAACACTGAAACGTGGGCTTTAAATAAAAAAAAAATTAAACTCCAGGTAACCCAAAGAGCAATGGAGAGGAGAATGATAAATATTAGACTCCAAGATCGTACTCCTAACATCGAGATTCTAAGAAGATCAAAAGTGACAGATGTAATACAATGAATATGTAAATTAAGGTGAAATTGGGCGGGGCATATCGCAAGGATGTGATAACAGATGGAGATGTAGACCACAGACAAGATGGACGAACGACATAAAAAGATTAGCGGGACACGACTGGATGCAAAAAGCAAACAACAAAGCTCCTTGGAGACAACCTGGGGAATCTTATATCCGACTATGGTTGGAATAAGCTAATGATGCTGCTGATGATAATGATGTTCTTCCTCCAGCAGCTAGACTCATTGCGTCGATTTTACTCGTTAGATTAGTCTAAATAATCCTGCTGCTGCAGTCATTTAACCTCTCATTTATCGTCTCCACATATTTATCCTCATGCATGAATACTGTTGCATTTCCCTTGCCTGCTGTTCATCTCAAAAAGTTTGTACGTGCCACACTGCCCTGAGTCTTGCATTCTCGTCCTATGAACATAGCTCCTTCCAAGCTTGTTCGGCAAGAGAATTATTGTTATTCAAGCGGTCATTTCTTTTTCAATTTTTATATTCTTGCAAGATTCTTTAGAAGTAAACCGTACAAAATGTAGGTCTATCTTTTGCTTGGTAATAATAAAGTAACAACGAAATTAAATTAAATAAAAACTAGAACTTTCTATAAAACAAATCGAAAAATGCAATTCTATCTTTTATTTAAAATACGTGCAAGGACTAAATAAAATCATAAAACTAAGTAGAAATGTAAGCACCGTCTTTTTTATTAAAAACTAACCACAAATATAAAAGACGGACTTTACTGATAATAAATATTAAAACTTTATTGTGTTTCTTTCATCGCTTGTCTATCCATCCATCCAGTAATGCTTCGACAAGCAGAAAAAATGTCTACATAAGTTTATATGTATTTCATCATTGTTTTATAATGGTTGAACAAGCAAAAAACTTAAACACCTTAGCGGAGCATTTTGTTGTTAATTTAATGCTTAGCGAGCATAATAAAATTTATTTTTTTAAAAGTTGTTTTTAATATATATCGTTTAAGAGAGGTAACACGCATTTTTAAATAGGCCGTTATTATTATTATTTTTTTTTTATGGGTCTAGTATACGTGCTGCAGGGAAGTCCCTAAAGCGCTCCAGGAGCGGCATGTGTGCGGAAAAAGCGATTCACGTTGCTTTTGAATCGCTGTAAATTGTACTCGGTGGGAAACACAGCGCTGGGCAATGTGCCCAGCGCTGTGTTTGTATTGATGATGTTCTCCATATAAAAAACTGCTTGAAAAGCGTTGTACGCGGAGTAACAAGCTGAACCTCATACGGATGTGAAGCACCAGCGCGACATGTATTTCTAACATGCACCGCTTTGGGAGAAATTAAGCGGGCTACATCCTTCGAACACTTTCCATGAAAATACTTGTAGAACATACTCAAGTCGCCAACCGTTCTTCGATGTTACAGCGAATCAAGGCCGCCGGTCAGTTTCGGGTCTCCAATCAGACGAACAGCTCTTCTCTGAACAGAATCCAACAAATGCAGTGTATGTTTGGTAGCGGAGCCCCAAACATGGGAGCAGTATTCCATAGTTGATCGAATTTGAGCTTTGTAAAGAATTAACAGTTGTTGTGGAGTGTAAAACTTTCTGGTTCGAAATAATATTTCTAACTTTTGAGAAGCTTTCCTTGCTATGCCTGCAATATGTTCATGCCAGGACATATTTGCTCCCAAACTAACGCCCAACAAATTGAGCGATGATGCTAGGGGAATGGAGCACCCCAACATAACTAGGTCGGGTTCAGCAACGTTAACTTTTTTAGAAAAAACTGCCGCCTGGGTTTTTGTAGCGTTAAATTCCACTTGGTTACTGTCACCCCAAGATAGAATTTCTTCCAGGTCTTTGTTAAGTTGCATGACTTCCTGCTGCCTGCGGACATTCGTCTGAGTAGCCGATGTCCGAGCGTTCAAAGTGAAAGAAGAGATAAGTATACTGTCACCTGCAAAGCTGTAGATTGGATTCTCGGTCCAGCAGATCGTTAATATAAATGAGAAATACAGTAGGAGACAGTATGGAGCCGTCGACCGCCACTCGTAAAGAACGCTCTCTGAGGAAACATGAGAGCCACAAACAGAACTTTTCAGACATACCATAACAACGTAGCTTAACCAACAGCCCATCGTGCCAAACACGGTCGAATGCCTTGGATATGTCAAGAGCAACCGCTCGAGATTCTCCAAAGTGTTCAATTGCGTTGTTCCAAACATGTGTTACATAGGTCAGAAGATCTCCTGATCTATGTTTACGAAAGTCATATTGGTGATCGCTATTAATGTTGAATCCTTCAAGATATTTTAGAAGATGCTGATTAATAGCCTCTTCCATGACTTTCGATATTATTGAAGGCAGTGCGATTGGTCGGTAGTTATTTGGCAAGATCTTCTTGCCTTTTTTACATTTTTTTTTCCGAAGAGTAAGGGAAAGTAACTTTAGTGTGCAATATTGTTATATTTCTGTTAGAAAATGTATTAGAGTATTTTTTTTATTTTATGTTATTTAGGTCTAGGTAAAAACTTTTCTGAATTACTCGTTTTTGTTGTTTCATGTTATAATAATAAAATAAGTATTTTTATAATGGTAAGGCGCACATAGCAATGTTGAGCAAAATTATATCACTATTCAACATGGTATTCACCACCAGATTCTAGGAAATCCGGGCCAGGTAAATGATTATTTTATCCCAAGCCCCAGTGTTAAAAGACATTTTATTTTTAGTCAGGTCACAGATACTATAGCTATCACTATATATATTTTGTAGTTAGGTAAAGGTTTTTAAACAAATCCCATGCACTTACATTGCTAAATTAGGCTTAAGTATTGAAATAAAGTTTTTTTTAAACGAATAATTCGTCTTACGAATTATAATTCCTATGTTATTGCTAATTTTAGAATTATCATCTCGTAGTTATAAAGTATCTCAATAAAAAATATCTCAGGTGTACCGCAATGAAGACGCATCTTATTTTTAAGTAAAATTTTCGCCTAGAGAAGCTGAAATTCAATTTGTGATCACCTTAGATCAGGATTGATTACTGATTACTTTTATTGACCACTAGCTGGTTTCTACGCTATAAGTATTATACAATGATTTGGTTAGAACATGATTTACGATTTGCATCTTAAGATATATACTTGACAGGGACCTAACTAACTTAGCTTAGCTAGGAGTTTATATAAATGTATTGAGAGAACTTAAGATATTTCAACTTAAGATATTTCATGAGCAGAAAACTTAAAATTAAACTTAATGTTAATTAAGATTAACTTAAGCTAATCCGGTTGCGGGGGGTCGCTGGGTCTGGGCAGACGGCACACTATGGCGACAATACGTAATTTTTACCCAAATTAATTTTCTGGCCGCAATTTTCATTTTTGATTTCTCTATCGATCCGTCTGAGCGGATTTTTAATTATTTACTATGATTTTTACTAATTTAATAAGATATATTGCTTTGTTGTCCAAAAAATACCTTTTTAGGAAATAAAATGAGTCTCAGTCACGCAATTTTCAAGGAATCTCGATAATTTTTTTATAATCTTCGTTTTTGATTTCTCTGTCAATCTATCTGAGCGGATTTTTGATTATTTACAATGATTTTTACTATTTACTAATATATATTGCTTTGTTGTCCAAAAAACACCTTTTTAGGTAATAAAATGAGTCTCAGTCACGCAATTTTCAAGGAATATCGATAATTTTTTTTATAATCTTCATTTTTGATTTCTCTATCGATCGGATTTTTGATTATTGATAATTATCTCGTATCATAACCCTATGCAAAGAAGAAAAGTGATCAGATGAATGTTTCTTAAATTTATGGATTTTAAACCAGTAACTCCAAACTTTTCTGTGGCCTTTCTTATCCAGTTACTTATCTTTAACTTTTCTAAATCCTCCTCCACTGCCTCTAACCATTTTCTTCTTGGGCGTCCTCTCCTTCTCTTTCCGACCACCGCTTCTTTCAACATTTTTTTTGCTGCTCTGGTTTCCGGCAATCTTTCTACGTGACCTAGCCTTCTGATCCTCTGTGGTTTCACTTGTGCTATTAATGAATGGCTGTTGTAAAGTTCATATGGTTCACTATTTGTTCGCCTCATCCAGATTCCGTCCCCTTTTTCCCCATATATTCTTCGTAATATTTTCCTTTCTCATATCTCCAATTTTTGTTTTTCTGCTCTATTTAGCGTCCATAACTCGTACCCATATAGGGTTACAGGTCTTATCACTGTCCTGCATAGCCTTTCTTTTGCTTCTTTAGACACCAATTTCGATAGAGCTACTGCACTTCCACTTCCTTTGTTTATTCTGTAATTTATTTCTTTGCTTTTGTCATTTCTACTATTTAAGTTCACCTCCAGGTAAGTAACGTTTTCTGTTTTGCCAAACTGATATATTTTCCCATCCGTACAGTTGTTAACTACTAGCTTTTCTTCTCTAGTTTCTTCCTCAGGTCTTATCAGCATGTATGTGGATTTTTTCTGCATCGCCAAACTTAAATATAACCTAATGTAAAAAGAAAAGTAATCTTTTGAAGTTTTTCTAAGACATTTACATCACGAACTCTAAACATAATATAACGTAATGTATAAATATATATTTGTAATTGTTTCTTAAACCTATTATATTATAACACAACGAATTTTAAACCATACATAACATATACCTTAAAATATACTTACTTATGTGTATATATACTAAACTTAACATAGCTTAATGTAGAAAAATGTATTTATGAGTCCAACAAGTTACAAATCAAATGTAACTTAATACACAAAATTATACTTATTAACTTAAATTATACTTAGGGTTTAGAAAGTTAATGTAAAATTGAAAATTGGACAAGATTTGAATCTTTTACGAGGTTTTAAGGTTATAAAGTACGATATTCCCCTGAAATTTGCAGACTTTTTTACATAACCCAGGATACATTACGTGGAGGTAGAATGACAAAGTATCCCGTGTGTTGTGTGTGACGCACGATACGAAGAAAGCATTAGGTACCACGGGTTCTTCTCTATATAATCCTTGGCTATTGCAGTGCAGAAGTTTTTGAATTTATTGACGTCAGTACCATTTATGATGCTATTAGCTGCAGAATAATGTAAAGCTTCTCAATAAAATCTTCATCAATAACTGTAATTTTAGCAATAACGTTATAATTTGGAAGAACTTGGTGGGCCTTTATTCGTATTACCTGCCCCTTACTTGACACACTCAACTAGTATATCCAATTCTTTCTGAATGCTATTCTGAATCTCACGAATTGTCTTCTCCAACAAAGTATTTTCATTCCACCTTCCTAAAGATATTTCATATGCTAAATGTAGAACCCACTCCATATTGCTTATCCATGTATGGAGAGTTGAAAGACCATACTTGTACGATTCTACATTCACCTTCATCCCCTTAATAATTTCTAATTTGTTCGTTTCTCTCGGCATTGGAGGATAGAGCACCTTTCGGAAGAAATTGTACCTGTAAGAGCTTGACGGACCTTACCATTAATCATTCTTTGAAAATTGCGTGACTGAGACTCATTTTATTGCCTAAACAACAAAGCAATATATATTGATAAATGAGTAAAAATAATGATAAATAATCAAAAATCCGCTCAGACAGATCGATAGAGAAATCAAGAACGAAGATTTAAAGAAAAAATAGTGAGATTCCTTGAAAATTGCGTTCAGAAAATTAATTTGGGTAAAAATTACATATTGTTGTCATAGTGCGACGGCGGGTTTGAGGTGAAGGAGGAGGACTGGTTGTTGCAAACACTAAATAAACTATTAAGATTTTTAAAGACTTGTTGCTGAGAAGTTGGAGTAACCGAAACTACAGTTTTCAAGATTGTTCACGAAGATTTTGGGATCAAACTGTATAAAGTATAGCAGTTACAAGAAATTTAAAACTAACCTAAATGAAGAAACTAGTAAAAAGAGTCAGCAGAACCGGCATTTAACTATCAATAAAAACAGTTGTAAAATGATGTCATGATGATAGTCCTCATAAGTGGGCTGAAACTTTGTTAGAGGTGTGTTGAGTTTTAAATTGGTGCATTGCTATGAAAAACTGAATAAAGGACAATTTGTTAAATTTCATATAGGAGATTAAAGTTTATCTCAGGTGAAAATTTGGGTGCATCAAACAAAGATCTACAATTTATCGGGGAGAGTGAGAGGCAATTAGTTACAAGTTTGTGCTCTCAGTTCTACTCTAGAGTAGCCTTTAAAGATCATTGACTTTAGAAGGTTTTCTGATCTACCTCAATTCTTTTCAAGTTATTGAAGATTAAAAAAAACATACTCAAGGGACAGTTTACTGTGTACAAATGCAAAGTATAAACTGAAAACAGGTCTTAGATTGCTGAACTCTTTCCAAAGTTTTAAAATAAATCTCACCGTTCTGTTAGATTTATTAATATTTTTGCCAAACTACCCGTAAAAAGACTATCTAGAATTTAGGATTACTTCCAGGTATATGCCAGCATCGTCCATTAGTATAGTATATATATTTATATACTAATGGACGATGAACGATTCGCAAATCACTTAAGATTCGCAGATGATATCACTTTGATCGCCGACACAAAAGAAGAATTACAAGAAATGCTGATGGAATTAAATTACAAGTCTCGAAAAATAGGTTGAAAAATAAACTTCACCACAACCAAATATTTGAATAACGAAAGTGAAGATAACAGCCAGGAACTATTAATAGGAGGTGAAAGAATAGAAAGGGGGGGGGGGGGGGGGGGGGGTGGGGGGGTTGGGGGGGGGGGGTTGGGGGCAGGTACAAACATTCAATATATTTAGGACAAAAAATCGAAATATCAAAAATTAATTTAAAGGCTGACTTGGATAGAAGAGTCTCGTTAGCTTGGTCTGCGTTCGGAAGGTTACAATTTACATTTAAATTGGACATCCCAAATACAATAAAAGATAGAGTATTCGATCAATATTTACTGCCCGTATTAACATATGGCACTGAAACGTGGGCTTTAAATAAAAAAAACCTAAACTCTAGCAACCCAAAAAGCAATGGAGAGAAGAATGGTAAATATTAGACTCCAAGATCATATTCCTAACAGCGAGATTCTAAGAAGATCAAAAGTGGCAGAAGTAATAAAACGAATATGTATATAAAGGTGAAATTTGGCGGGGTATGTCGCAAGAATGGATGATAACAGCTGGACACGCCGTATAATTGAATGGAGGCCTAGAGAACACAAAAGATACAGAGGTAGATCGCAGACAAGATGGATGATTAGCAGGACACGATTGAATGTAAAAAGTAAACAACAGAACTCATTGGAGACAACTTGGGGAGGCTTACATCCGACTATGTATGGAATAAGCTAATGATGATGATATGTCAGCACAATACTCAGAAAGTCTGTCAAGCTCTTCTTGGATTTGAAAGTAGTGTTCAGGTCCATCTACTAAAATAATAATAAAAAAGTGTATATTCATATTTACAGATTATATAAAAATGAATCAGAAGACGATAAGAATTAGCGTAGCTATTTACCTAATCGTCTTGTTTTAGTAAGTTTTAAAATAAATATTAAATTCTAAAATACAAAACCCTTAATATTACAATTTTTTTACACATGTAAATGCCAGTAATAATCAAAAGTTGTTGTAGGAATATATTATTTATAATTTCTAAACGATTTACCGAAAAAACAAAACAGAAAATGCAATAGAAGAAATAAAGATATTAAGAAAATACTTTTTAAAACCTGTAATTGAGGCTTCTCATCTGAATCAAGAGAGTTATTAATCGTAATAGGCGAAAGAATGTTATTTTTATGTTACAGCACGTTAAACTTTCGACAATGGCGTGTTTGTCTGTTATGAGTATTACTACCTCGAATCAGTTTCTGAAAAAGATACTGTGGATTACGTATAAGATAATTTTATGGACCATGATAGCCATGTGCAAATGAAACCTCTGATCCAGGTTAAGCCAGTTTGCATTCTAAAATAAGAGAATAACGTGAACATATTTATGAAAGTTATGGCTTCAACTTTACAACTATAGGAGGCCCTAAGCGACTTCCCTGGGAGACACCTGAGATTGCTAGAATTTAGTTCAAACAACACTTATTCACTCAGACAATCTGTTCTCGCTTACAAATATACGACTACTCCCATTTTTCATAGACCGTCAGATACACTAACTTCAGCAAGCTTTTGGATTAGTATTTTATCATACGCTGAAGTTGGTACCCATGCAATCTACTTGCTTTCTAGAATTCATAGCAATTTATATAACCTTAAAGATTGTTTTGAAAAAAATTCATACCGTTCAATGATGGAATATAGCTAAAGTCCCAAATAATACTCAATGTTTTTAGGACATATTCTTTTAGTAATTTACAGTTACAATTTTTGTTGCTGTTAAAATTTTTGATTAAAAAAATTATAAAAGTATATCATGTCCGCCTAGATGTTTATGTTTCACCAGCTACTGATTCATATCTAAAAAAAAACCAGCTTAAATTTAAAACAGATAATATTTTACTTATCTACGACATATTGTGTTTTACAACGACAGCGTGCACATGCACGCAATGCAAGACGTAAATGTAGTACCTTCACCCTGGCATGATAAGTAGCGAGATCTTTTGATTAATAGCACAACTAAATTAGATCAACCTCATTGATTATCAATAACTTGATTTAAAATTCTCTTCGAATACTATAGACTACTGACCTTAAACTGTTTCGAGATTGCAGTATTGAAGAGATGGTGTTTTAAAGCTACAGAACCGGATTTGAGAAATGTAAAAGAATCATCTCATTATAAAAACATTTGCTAATATTTTTCAACATGTCCTAGCTACGTTAATAGGCTATTTCAATATATTTAGTGTTGCTGCTTCTTGGGATATAACTAAAAAAATCACTTATTTAATGTTCTCGAATCTCTATTATAAAGAGGGGTATATTTTTGTTTTAGTATTTGGAAATTAACGTTGATAATTTTGATGATCAAGTTTAGTTAGTTAGAAAACGAAAGATACAAATTAATGTGCTATATAATTTTTTTAAACAATTCTAGGTCATTTATGTTAACTGTTTTAATTGAAATTTAGGTGAGTTGGTATGATTATTGGGTAAATGGAATTACTGTTTCGAAATAATTACTAATAGTTAGTACTCGAATCTTGGAATATTAAAAACAACTTTTGAGATTTTATTCCAAACTCCCAAATATCTGATTTCTATGACTTGGTGTTATATTCTGACTTTTGTTCGCGGTAATCAGAGCCAGATTTTAATTTATTCTTTCAATTCTTTATCCATAACTTAAGTTGATTTATACTCCATAATTCCCTGGCCATAATTCTTGGCTATTTTGGTGCATCCGTGATAGCTGTTTCATCAGCAAATACGTACCATCAGTTTTCATTTAGATTATTTTAGTGAAATTTAGGAATGTCTCGTATAAATGGATTGGATAAGGTGAACGATAGCTGAAAACCCTGCGAAATGTCACACCGTATTTTTTTTTCAGATTTCTAAAAAGCATATTATGAGTTGGGTATGTAAATTGAGGTTACCCATTTTGTTTAATTTTATTAATAATCATTTAGGCTAGCCCTTATTAAAGGCCTTCCTAATTTCAAGGAAATTTGGTCCAGTGAAATTTTCTGTTGATGTTCACGTTCGTTAAAATAGTAGAAACTAGAAACCAGAAGTTCATGTGATAACGTCACATGAACTTCTCAGAAAAAAAACACCGACAGTCGATAAAGAACGAAACCATTTTGTTCGTAGCTGAAAAAAGCCGTCACGTACCACATACCCAAACTCTTATCGCCACAAAGCTTGGTAATTAAACTATTATTATTCAAAGTTTTTGTTATGATATTGTTATATCAAATAATACTGTCCATTTTACAACAGAATCTTGAAAATGCGCGGAAATCTGATCTTGAAATTCTCTCAAAATTTTCAGGATAAAATGATGCCTCCGAAAAAGTTATTTCTTAAGAATAATAAAAATAGAAAATTGCATTTTTTGTGAATTCTTAGTACAGATAACTAAACTGAAAAAATCGATGAAGAAAAACTAAAGAAAATAGAGTTAATATTTAAATATATATAAATTAATTTAATTAACAAATGTATGCTGAGCAGTGCAGAGCATTAATTTTCAAGTAACTAGAATGGTCCTAAATCATCAATCTGTTTTAAGAAATGTAAAATTCCTCGTAAAAAAAGGTTTAAGAGAAGACTTATCAGCCCTGCTCATTTTTTTGCTAATTAATCTTCATTGATAATAGGCATTTTTATACTTGCTATCATATTAATTTAGACTAATTTTATAATGGTTGTTGAAATGCATAATAATTTGGAAGGAAAAAATATTCATTTGACAACATATCTCTGTCCTCAACAAAATTATTAATTTGGTCTTAAAGTTCGAGAAAAAGCTAAGAGGGGGATAACTGCCACCTATCAGTCCAAATCTGGTTTAAAAGTTAATATAATTTTTGAGGTTGGAAGCATTTTTTTTTTTTGGATAATAGCTGTTGTTTATAGTCCCTTTAATCATATTAGTATATGGTTTTTACTAACAAATATCGATATTGTTGTTTATTATCTAGGCTTATTTTGTTCTTGTATCGTTTATTGAAGTACGACCAGCTTTTTAAACATCACCAAAGTTTAGTATGATCTTACTTCTTCCATCAAGAAAATTTAAAAAAATGCAGTTAAAAACATAATGGCTGCGCCGTCAAGGTTAGTTAAGTTAGTAATAATATTAGTCTTAATTAATATTATAGCAAGTATAATTAAGGTACTCACTAAAATGTCTATTCTCAATGAAGATTCATTAGCAAAAAAAAAATGGACGGGGCTCTTAAACCTTTTTTGAAAGAGAATTTTAATTTTAATTAAATTAATTTATAAACACCTGGACAAAATTAACGCAACAATCTGAAAATTAATTTATCTTTTTCTTATGTTAGTTTTAAAGTTTATCGAGTATTTGAATAGTAGGCTATGCATATTTTGTTTCGTTGTTCATGACAGAAATCAAAACGATTCGTTTAGATTTACAGTTTTAAAGAATTTTTTAGAAGATAAACAATTTTCTGTAATAATGCGATAGATTTTCTTTAAAAGTAAGCTTATAAATTGTTCCCTTTTTCAAAGTAATACGTTTTTGTGGTAGACTGTTTTATTTTTGACTCCGAAGAATTAGATAAATGAATCGAACAAGGAATTTAACTGAACAGGAGGTAGTGCGAGCCTCAGTTTTATTGGACGAGGGATATTGTCAGAGTTATGTTGCCAATTTGTTAGGCAAACATCTTTCCACAATAAGTCGTATGGTAAGGCGCTTGAAAGAAATAGGAACTTATTCTAAAAGGCTAGGGCAAGGGCGAAAACGATGCACTAGCGACCTAGATGAATGTTTTATAAGACAATATGCTTTAAGAAACAGGACTGTCACTAGTTCTATAGTAAGAAACGAACTCGAAGCTGTTCGCAATGTCACAATTTCTTCTAAAACAGTTAGAAGACGGTTAAATGAAGCTGGCAACAGTAGGAGACCAGCCACTGCACCCTTGCTTACTAGAGAAAACAGAGTTGCCAGGTTACGTTTTGCTCGAAATCACGAAAACTGGTCTGTGGATGATTGGAAACAAGTTTTCTTCACAAATGAAACTAGGGTTAGTCTAAAACATCCAGATGGTCGTGAGCGAGTATGGCAAAGACCAGGAGAGAGGTTTGCTCCTTGCAATATTTCTGCAAGGATTCCATTCGGCGGTGGCTCTGTTATGTTCTGGGGGGTGGCATCTGCTTTGATGCTCGCACAGAGTTAGTTCCTGTTCGTACGAGATCCATGAATGCTGACTACTATCTTGAGAATATTGTAATAGAATATGTGAGGCCTTTCGATCATTTTGTGGGGCCCAATTTCCTATTTATGCAAGACAACGCTCGATCTCACGTGGCTAGGGAGGTACTCGATTATCCTAATCAAGTTGATATACCGATTATGCAATAGCCACCAAAAAGCCCGGATCTGAATCCGATAGAACATGTATGGGATCACCTTAAGAAAAATGTGAAACGTCATATACCTGCACCTAGAAACCTGAGGGAACTTGAAAATGCAGTTATCACAGAATGGGAGCAAATTCCTCAAGATTTTATCCAAAATTAAATTAGAAGCATGCCTAGGCGCATAAACGCTTTCATCCGAAGTAGAGGAGGCAGCACACGCTACTAATGTCCCAGTTACACCATTAATTTTGCTTCTAGTGTCCCAGTTTATTTTTTTCATTATTACATAATTTCAACGATTTTGTTATTAGGTCTTAAGAATAATTTTAATTCGAATCTGATAGAGAAATTTGGTAGCTAATTCACTTTTAAAGTATTCGAATAAGTTTTTTCTAACTTTTAGTGTAACCAATGTTCATAAAAAATTATTAAAATTAATTCATTATAAAGATTTGTATGATTTAATATATTGTTGCGTTAATTTTGTCCAGGAGTGTATATTTTTAAATATTAACTCTATTTTCTTTAGTTTTTCTTCATCGATTTTTTTCAGTTTAGTTGTCTCTACTAAGAAGTCACAAAAAATATAATTTTCTGTTTTTATTATTCTTAAGAAATAACTTTTTCAGAGGGGTCATTTCATCCTGAAAATTTTGGGAGAATTTCAAGATCAGATTTCGGCGAATTTTTAAGATTCTGTTGTAAAATGGACAGTATTATTTGATATGACAATAAAATAACAAAAACTTCGAATAATAATAGTTTAGTTACCAAGCTTTGTGGCGATAAGAGTTTGAATATGTTGTTACGTGACGGCTTTTTTCAGCTACGAACAAAATGGTTTCTTTCTTTATCGACTGTCGGTGTTTCTTTTTCTGAGAAGTTATCACAAGTAATAAATTCAAAGATTTCTCGCCTGGTTCTATCAAACGAAAACTTGATACTACACTGACAAAATCAGCAAATATTATTGCTTTTAATAATATAAGCAGAGGAATCTACAATTACGTCATGATGATGTACGTTGGTATGAGAGAAGCAAAAAAATTGAAGGGCAATTTATCGATGTATATGAGACCGCCGGGAAGTACTTTTTTTTCTTTGACATTTCTTTTCATCTGATTTAATTGTCGACTTAACTAAAATTAAAACAGTAAATTAATTGTAACTCACTGTTAGAAAAGGTATATTCTAATTGAATAAATAATTTAAGATAGACAGAGTAAAGAAAGTTAGTTAGCCTTCATCTCTTGGGCTTGCCAAAAAGGATTTCTTTGATCCCTTTCCTTTGTGATAAGTCTCCACCCATACTATTACTAGTCTTTATTTTGCTAGTAGACTATAAAATGGGGGTTGAAAAATGTTTCAATTTAGAATTCAGTAATAATTAAGTGAGATGTTAAGGTACTATACTATAGCTTGAAATTTAAGAAAAAATTTGTGTTGTACGTAAAATAACTGAGTTTGTTTTTTTTGGATAATTGGATACTACGGTACACTAACCTGGTGCAGTGGCTTAAAACTGTCTTATTTTTTCCGCTTTTTTATATGTTAATATAAACCTTAATAAAGAGTTAAGAAAACAGTTTTCGTAGATCTCTGAATAACTAAATATTTATTTAACGCAGTGCTTTGTAAACAACTTCATACAATTCTTATGAACAAATGCATAATTCCTTCAATGTTTCACACATTTTTGATATGTTACCAGGGTATTCCGAAAAAAAACTTCTTGACAATCAGATTGGGTCACCAATTTCTAAAATGCCGAGTTTACTCCGTAATAGTCGACTTTCAGATAAGTAATTTAAAACATAGAGTATTGGAACAGCTGTACAGAATCTCAGGAAACATTTTTTTTAATTTTTAGGATATTAGATTCAGAATAACTTCCTTACAAGTATAACTAAAAATCTGTACATAATACTAAGTGCCATGTTATTGTTAACGATACAAAATCTAAGGAATTTCAATCTCACTGTGGTGTAAGACAAGGTTGCATCCTATTTCCTAAACCTTTCAATATATATGGCGAATATATCATGCGAAGGGCCTTGGATGATTGGCCAGGAGGGATATCAATGGTAAAATGATTATTAATTTGAGATTCACAGATGACACGGTTCTTCTGGCTGGGAGCGAAGAGGAATTAATACAAATACTTAAGAGAGTAGAAAAAGAAAGCGTAGGTAGAACTTGGACTTGAACTGAATATAAATAAAACTAAAATTATGATTCACCTGATAGGCAAAATAACAACAGACCAGATGTCAGACAAATTGACCGCCTAGTTAGTGAGTTTGTGTACTTGGGATCCCTAATTAGTTGATTCGGTACAGTAGAGGGGGAGATCCGTCGAAGGTGTGTTCTTGCAAAAGTTGCTGTGCAAAAGCTCAAGAAAATCTGGCAAGACAACCACATATCAAAACAAGTGAAAATCAGACTGGTAAATTGTCTTATCTGCCCTACTCTCACATATGGCTGTGAGTCCTGGACATTGAGAAAGTAGGAAATAAAAAAAAAACTAGATGCTACAGAAATGTACTGCTGGCAAAGAATGCTTAGGATCTCATGGACCCCACGACGGACCAACGTCTCAGTTATATCAGAGCTCAAGGTCCAGCAACGTATTACAAGTCTTATCCAAATAAAAATCATTAAGTTTTTTGATCATATCATGAGAAAAGATTGGGAATGTTTAAAAAACAAGGAAAAGTTTCAGGTAGAAGACCTCGAGAACGTTTTCCGTCCCGTTGGGTGGACCAAGTTATCCATCCTGCGAACAAACCACTTCACATACTGGTCAACGTAATGCAGGATAGAGAAATATGGAGAAGAATATCCCACAACGCAACAAAATGACCACTACATTCCCTGGAGGCACTTGACATCGAAGAGAAGAGAGACCTAGAAGAAATATTGTTACGCTCCTGGCAGTTGACACGTGTTTTATCAGGACTTAATTTGGGCATTCGCAGACTGTTTTTTTTTGGTCGAATTTTCAGTTGAATATTTCACGAGATACTTTTTAAAAGGGTTAGAAATGATTATCTTTACCTTCTCAATTTCTGAAATAAACTTGTAAAATTGGCATATTTATAGTTATATTTTTTTGATCAGATTCTATAATTACATCATATTGACATATTTACGTTAACCTCAAAATTCAAACACCTGAAAATTCTACGACGTAATTGTTGATGACTTTTAGAAAAGGCATACATGATTTTGGTGGCCGTCCTCTCAAGATTTTAATCAATTTGAGACGGTTCTGTGCCAGCAAAGTGGCATTTTACGAGTACATAGCGGTACTGTATATTCGAACTCGAGTGTTAGAGAAAGGTAATTGCACTAGCGAACATATAGTTTATTACCAATTTATTTCTTCGTCCATTAATGAGAATAAATCAAAAAGGCCATTAAGATATATCTGTTTCGTTTGATATTTAGGAAAGATCATTTAGGATAGTAATTTTTAGTAACACATACCATATAAACTAACAAATGTGTATACTGATAAGTAAATTCGACCAAAAATGATTATCTAATCTTGTTTGTATAGAGACATTTGAATAAAACCCTGCATCTTCAGGGATCTTTCCATTTTAAGCTTAGAACCGGCTTGAAGAGACACGCGCTAAGTATGCCATATTATGCCGATAAACTATATTTCTATTAATGTTATTAAGATGTTTATAAATGCTAATTAATAAAAGAAATAAACACAAGAATAGTCTTTCGCTTATAAAAGTGAAGATCTATGCAGCAGCTTTGGTTTCTCTGGGTACCTTGAGGAGTGTTAACGTGTAGCTGTAGTGGGACTTGTGTCTTTTTGATACTTTCATGCTTCTTAACTTTAGCAAATATTGATTCTCCACTTTCTCCCATACTGCTCTGTATCCACCAAAGAGAGAGTTTTATATACATCTTTAGTTTGTAAAGAAATTATATCCTGTGGTAATTCAAGCATATTCTTGCAAGTGTTAAACATTATGTAATTGTTAGAACTTTTACCTAATTGTTCAGTTAGTTATTATAAATGTATGTAGGCCACTAGTCAAAATTTTACTAAATCCGCTATACCACTACTCACGCGGCCAAATAATACTATAGCAACACCGCCAATTGAGAAATCAAACTTGTTATCTCAATTTCTTGCTTTACATTCTACTGTCGATTTCCAAAAAAAAACACTAACTATTCCCATAATGCAGTCAAGGATGCCCGATATTATCTTCAGCTATCATATAACGTATTTTAATCAAGCTAGACATCGAAAAAGCATTTGGTTCTGATGGAATACCTGCCATAATACGCTACAGTTCAGCCGATATTCAAAAAATAACCGGTCAAGTGCAAGTTGAACTGGCGCAATTAGTGTTCCGTACATTGATTTCTATTAAAACAAAATTTTTTGTTATGGAGGCATAAAATGATCAGTGACTTCACAAAACACACCCCAAATAAGTTTTCAACAAAGTTTGTTGCTGATTTTTACTGAAAACTGATGACTTTCAAATTTTTGTTTTTTTTTTTGTAGGTAATACCCTCGTGATAATTTTCGTTCAATCTACACCCTGTGGAGAATAATCCAGAATTTTTTCAAAATTTTTTGATCAGTACTTTTCGAGGTAAGGGGGGGAGAGCGATTTTTCGCGATTTTTTAAAATAATACAAAGACAAGTGTGCACATTATATATATTTTTGAGCTCATGTTTCTACAAGCTTTCATTTGACACCCCACTCGATGCCCAACAAATTTTTTTTTTTTTTTCCGATTTTACCCCCCAAAACTAACCCCTTAAGTCAAAATTTCACTTTCAAAACTGCACGGCTCTGATGAAGCTATCAATTCCTATATCAGTACCAAATTTCAACTTTCTATGTCAAATAGTTTCGGAGAAAATCGAGTGTGACAGACGGACTGACACAAAAGTGATCTTATAAGTGTTCCGTACGGAACTCTAAAAAGGCAAGAAGATCTGGCAAAATCAATATTGCTTTCCTAGGCAAATAGATCTTTTAACTTATATAACACATGTTTGGAACAACGCAATTGAACACTTTGGAGAATCTCGAGAACTTGTACTTGATATATCCAAGGAATTCGACCATGTTTGGCAGGACGGATTCTTGGTTAAGCCACGCTTTGATAGTATGTCTGAAAAGTTATATTTATGGCTCTCGTGTTCCTCAGAGAGCATTCTTTACGAGTGGCAGATTTCTTTTTAATGCCTTCACTATCAATGTCGGTGTGCCCACGGTTCCAACTGACTTCTATTCTCTTTCTTATATATATTAACGATCTGTTAGGAAGGACTAGGAATCCAATTTACAACTCTGGAGGTCACAGTATGCTTATTTCTTCAGTTACGAACATCGACTCAAGCGAATATATGCAGATAGCAGGAAGTCATTCGACTTAACAAAGACGTCGAAGCGATTATATCTTGGGGTGAGAGTAGAGTTTGGGTCCTGTGACGTCTCGTTTCTCGAAGCCCCGGGGTCGAGACTTGATACACGCTTGTCGAAATCGTATTGTAATAATTTTATATTCAAAAGGTCATAATACGCTGTATTAGCTCACGTTTCCCTTTCTCTGTCACTGAGAGCGCTATCTGTGAGCTTAACGAGTAATTACTTCATACTCGTACGTACGTAACTTACTGAGTGGAGTGAGTACACTATAAATGCGTTCGCTGCCATATTGGTATTTTATGACGTTTGTTTATGAGATCAGTGACATTTATGACTGTGTCAGCTCAGTCAGTCGTCAATTTCACTAATTTCACTTTATGAGGTCAAGTGTTGTGCGCGGTTGTGTTGCGAGAGCTGCGACGCCCTTGTGAAGACGACGCTCATCCCATATAAGTTTAAACAAACACTTTACAACAACAATGGCAAATGATAATCTGGCGGCATGGTTCTTTGAAACATTAAAAGTTCGTATAGAAGAAAGAAGATCACAACAATATCATTGTTAAAATATTTGCACACCTCCACTCACAGTCCTAAATAAGAATTTTTTTTACTTCGAATGTGAATAAAATTGCACTTCTTGCTTTTGCGGAAGATCTTTATTGCAGACTCTGTCCCTCATGCCCCTACGCCGGATTTGGAAATAATGGACGCCGAACCCAGTACTAGTAGCTCCACAGAACATAACGAACTCGATGAGTCGTTTCAAAATCAAATGAAACAGGGAATTAAAAAAATCAAAGAAAATGCACCCGAAGTTTCTGCAAAAAAATCAACAGCAACATTAAAAAAGGAGTTCTAGTTATATGAAGCAACTGGAAAACGTACTGAAGGTTTGGAACTTCTTTATAAAGCTTGAAACATAATAAAAACAACATCTATTGAAAATGAGAGTGTGTTCTCCTTGTCCGGAGATATTATTATAAAAATCAGAAACAGATTGTCAGACAAAGCTGTTAATGCATTGATTTTTTTAAAAGCTTATTTTATTAAATTAGGAAAAAAGACTAATTGATAGTTCATTATATTATTTATATGACTAATGACGAGACTTCCCAAACCCTAGGTGACAGTAACCAAGTAGAATACTAAAATACCCGATGCTGAACCCAACATAGTTATGTCGGGACATATTATTTCTCTAGGATCGTCACACATTTGCTGGGCGTTAACTTGGGAGCAAATATATCTTCGCACGAACATATTGCATGCATAGCAAAGGGAGTTTCTCAAAACCTTGGAATATTATTTCTAATTGGAAAGCTTTACACTCCACAACTATTAATTCTGTACAAAGTTTAAATTCGACTAACGATGGAACACTGCTCCCATGTTTGTGGCTTTGCTCCCAAGTATGTACTCTATTAGTTCAGAAGAGAGCTGTCCACCCAGAACTCTTCAGCAACCTTGATTCCTTGGAACATCGAAAAACGGTTGGCTACTTGAGTCTATGTTATTTATACACGTCGCGCTAATTCTTCACCTGAAGTTCAACTTGTCAGTTCTCATACAATCCTTTTCAAGCAGTTTTTTATACGGAGAACCTCATTCCTTTGAAATAATTTGCGCAGGACTGTGTTTCGTACCGTACAATTTACAGCCACTCAAGACCAACGTGGATAGCTTTTTCCGCATATGCATTGCTTCTGTAGCGCTATAGGGATTTTCTTGTAGCTCAGGTGCTATGCCCATAAAAAAAATGCACCCATCGAGGTTAGATTATAATATAGTCTATAAATCTTGACAGAGTAACAAACGTTAAAGACATAAAGGCTCTTACTTTTGTATACAACAGCCTAGTGCATAGGATATAAGAGTATTTTTTCAGTTATTTGGTCACCGCAATATTCATGTCATATAGTTGGTGCAAAATATGAGTAACGAACGTTAACGGCATTAAGCCTCTTACTTTTGTATACAACAGCCTACTATGTAGGATATAAGGGTATTTTTTTTTAGTTATTTGGCCACCGCAATATTCACGTCATATAGCTAGTGTAAAATATTTTTGTGAAATTTTTACTGTATAAATTTCAACTCTCCAATTTGTTATATGAAACTAGGCTGTTTTGGTGGTTTCAAAGTGTGGAATATCGAGGTACAGATAAACTTACTTTCTATTTTTAAATTACCAATGGCATTATTATCTGTAGTGCCTTTTTGGGGTCTCATTTTTTCCTTAGTAAAGCTTAAAAGATGACGAAAATTGTTTTTTTCAATGCATCTCTCTGACAAATTATGCCATTATTGCTTTTGTAAGAGGTATGGTACATCTATCATAATCTTGAGCGAAACTGATATTTTTTCTATTTTGTTAAAAAGAAGACTACGTGGGCCCTTTGGAATCTTCGGCTTAAGAACACTATACACAAGTTATCACTTCTACACAAAACATTTTATTTTTGCGCTCGACACGCGTTTCGCTAACCATGTTAACATTATCAGGAGTGATGATTGATTGCTAGTCTGATAGACAAAAATAAAGTGTTTGGTGTAGTGATGATAACTGTTATATAGTCGAAGAGAATTATTGGTAATCATTTTTGTTTCCGATACTAGTTTCTGTTAACTGTTACTACTGTAACTTAATATTAAGTTGTAGTAGTAGTAGTATATTTGAATGTGACTAATTTTACCCTAACCATCTTAATCTAGTATGTTAATACATCAGAAATCACATTTATGTTTTCCACTTTACCAAAGACAAACAACGAATAAGTTGTTTATATAGAAGTGACATATATTATATGCCTAAAAAACTTTTCTACATAACTGCCGTCTACACTAGTACTAGTTTAGCGTTTCTCGAGTTGTTTTCCACCCGAAAAAAATCTCTTATTTGCACCTCAAAAAATGATGCTGTAGCAACTTTCAACTCATCATCTAAGGAAAATTTTCAGTTCCTGAGTTATTTCTTCAGAGTTTGGCCTTGCAATTTTCGTGCAACAGCACAGTTTTCGTTTTCCATGAATTTCGAAGGTTTTCTCTAATAATTTGAACTCCCTCCTGTTGAACTCGCCATTGTGAACCTTTTCCAAACATTTAGCTGATAATTTTTCGAAAAATTACTCTCACTGATGTCCCAAGAGAATAAATGTTTTTCAGAAATTTCTTTCTACATCTTTGGTGTAAAGAGTTTGGAAGTTCATCGTGCAGAAAACTGTAGTTTTCGATACTCCATTTTCCGTACCAACTGCTGGGTCTTTCATTCGACGATGTTACAGTAATAAATCCTGAACAAGGCTAATTATTTCCTCATTTCCTGCCTTAACCGATCTTCCTAATTTAGAGTCATCCTGAATTGAGTCTTGACCACACTGAAACTGTTTAGACCATAATTTTTCTTAAAAATAAGATGGGTCGCCATTACCGTGCACTTGGGGTAGTCTTTTTTAGTGTTTCGTACGGAAACACTTATAAGATCAGTTCGGTGTCTATCCGTCTGTCTGTTCGTTCGCCTGTCCAACTGTCTACCTGTCTGTCTGTCTGTCACACCCGATTTTTTCTGAAAATATTTGACATAGAGAGTTGAAATTTGGTTCTAATATAGGAATTGATGGCCTCATCAGAGCCGATGTAGTTTTGGAAGTTAGATCTTGAGTTAAGGGTTAGTTTTGGGGGATGAAATCGGAAGTGAAAAAATTTTGTTTTACCAGGTCATCGAGTGGGGTGTCAAATAAAAGCTTGTAAAAACACGAGTTCAAAAATATATGTAATGTAATACTTGCGCGCACTTTTCTTAATATTACAGTAGAACCTCAATTAACCGAGCCGCGATTATTCGAGCTCCGGATTAACCGAGCCAATCTAAGAACCTGATGATGCGAGGTACGTGCGTCTATGCTGCGTATTAATCGAGCTTCTAAGATATGTATGTACATATTTCCATTTAAAATCGTCGGGGCCTTCGGGGAATACCCCTGGCCCGTGTGAGGGGTTCCCCTATTTATGTTTTTGGACTCTTTCAGCATGTAAATTTGCGTGAATGCAGTGCGTTATAGCGTTTACTACGGAGAAGTACGAGTATACTCACCTAATTTATTTGGTTGGAGTTCTGGTAGTTAAGTGTAATTAATACGAACTGCTTGTTGGAATTTTTGTTTGTCGTATTATAATGGAGCAAAACAAGCGTAAAAGAATCGTCGTTCCTATTGAAGAAAAATTAAAAGCCATCAGAACAATTGAAGCAGGAGAGACAATTAAAGTTGTTGCACGAGATTATGGAGTAGGTGAGGTAACAGTTAGAGATTGGAAAAGAAAACGCACAAAAATAGAAGAGTGGTGTATAAATCAAGCCTCCTCGTCCTCAGGAAGAAAATCAATGAAAACCGGCGACTATGAAAAGGTTAATGAAGCTTTATTCTTGTGGTTTAACCAACAGAGATCAAAAGATGTGCCTCTGTCAGGTCCAATTTTACAACAGAAAGCAATAATGATTAGTAGGCAATTCCAAAGATAGATCAGTTTACCGCTAGTTCTGGATGGCTTGACCGCTGGAAAAAACAGTACGGTGTACGACAACTGGTGGTGGTACGTGGTGAAAAACTTTCTGCTGATGTGTCATCAATTGAGAAGTTTAAGCAGAACTTTAAAAAGCTTTGAGGTATATCGAACAACAACCAGAGGTAATCCCAGCGGATTTGCTTCTTCTTAATAGACGGAGAAACATTGTAGCGAGAAAAAGAAGATGCAATATGAAACAGAAGCGCATAGATACCTATTTCACTGTTTTATAACGTATGTATCTATTTATATGTTAAAAACGTTAATACATCGGTTTAAAGAATTGGTGTTTATTTTTTTGAATGAATAAAAAACAAATCCGGATTATCCTAGTTTTCAGTTATCCGAGGAGGGTGCCCCCTCACGTTACTTCGGATAATCGGGGTTCTACTGTAGTTTTAAAAAGTCTCTGCCTCCCCCCTTATCTCGAAAAGTACTGATCAAAAAATTTTGAAAAAATTTTAAATAATTCTCCACAGGGTGTAGATAGAAAATTATCACGAGTGCGTTACTTTTATTAATTTATCTGGTATTAAAAAAAAAAAATTCAAGGTCATCAGTTTTCAGTAAAGATTGGAAAAAAACTTTTTTGAAAACTCATTTAGGGTGTATTTTGTGAAGTCATTGCTTATCTTATACCTCCATAACAAAAATTTTTATTTTAAAAGCAACTAACGTACGGAACACTAATTGTGCAAATCCAACTTGCACTTGACCGGTTATTTTAGTGAGAAACATCACCCCTGCACTATACTCAAACTTACTTTTACTGATTTTACGAAGGAAAAAAAATTCTAAAAACTTTAAAACATAACGAACTTGTACAAAATTTCGTCAAAATACAGCGATAATAATTTAACAACCAAGCAATTTTTTGTATGGCGGTATTTCTATAGTTAGGTAAATATCTTAACTTGTGTATTTTGTCTGTTAGTTTGTTAATTATATTAACACCAATATTGTTTAGCTTGAAGTAGGTTTCCCAAAACATATTTTTTAAAATCAACATACTACTTCTTTAAATAGTAGTTGTGCTTTATATAGTGTGGAGAATAAAGGTTGACAAGTTAAAATTAATTATTTCAAAATGGTCGATTTCTCTCTTAATATTGAATAAAATATCTGGTTTTTACTCTAATTAGTGTAACTCTGAACATTTCTCTGCTATAGACAGAGTAAGATTATACGTATTAAGACATTAATGTGATAAATTAAGTATATATTTAAGCCTATGTTTAATAACATGCTTTTAAGCGAATATATAAAACCATACGCAATAAATTAACAAATATGGAAATTTTGTCCAATATGCAGGTACACCGTTAATTTATGTTGGAATTGGCTAATTTTTACCAAAAATCGATTCATATGCGAGAGGATTTAAATCAGGGTTACATATATTGTAAATGTATGTAATTTTTACACGAAAAATAAACTATATTAGACAAATTTTATTTTTATACGATTTTAAACTACTCCTTGTCAGGAGAAACATGGTTAGCGAAACCCGCGTCTGGCGTAAAAATAAAGTGTTTGGTGTAGTAGTGATAATTGTCGTATAGTGTCATTGTGCCAAAGATTCCAAGACCCCAACGTAACCAAGGTACAAAAAGCTTGGGTGTTAGGAAATACAAGAAGTTAACAGACTAGGGCCAGTAAGCTCATTTGTGATTTAAGTTAAAAAAACCAACCATTTTTCTGGCAACAACCGACACATTCACGGAAGCTACAATAACAACCTGCGGAGACTCTTCTCAATGAAACATTATTAACTGAATAGAAAAGATAATGACAGCTGTAATAATAAAACAAGAATACTATCGGGGATGAAGTTAATCGCCATTCTCTCACTGTATTATTATAGCTGTCGTTTCTTTTATATTCAATTAGAGTAGAGTTTCACGCTGGTTGCTATTGTGGCCTCCGTAGATTTGTCATTTGATGTCAGCAAAATAGTTGATTTTTCGACTTAAACCAAAAACGTACTTACGCTCGTATGTGAACTCTTGGACTTTTTCTAACCTCCAACATTTCCTGCGTTGTGGTTTGGCGAGTGCTACTGAACTCTCGAGGACTTCTTAAATATTCTTATAATAATCAGGAGTTGTAAAGGAGTATTGGTCGGTTCCACTCGAGAAAACTACAATTTTAGTATAATCTAGTTTTTAATCTTAGATTTAATCAGTCAACGTTAACATGGTTAGCGAAACCCGCGTCTGGCGTAAAAATAAAGTGTTTGGTGTAGTAGCGATAATTATTGGATAGTGTCATTGGGCTAAAAATTACAAGAACCCAACGTAACCAAGCTAAAGGTACAAAAAGCTTGGGAGTTAGAAAATACAAGAAGTTAACAGACTAGGGCCAGTAAGCTCACTTGTGATTTAAGTTAAAAAACGAACCATTTTTCTGGTATCAACCGACACATTCACGGAGATTACAATAACAACCTGCGGAGACTCTTCTCAATGAACATTATTAACTGAATAAAAAAGATAACGACAGCTGTAATAATAAAACAAGAATACTATCGGGGATGAAGTTAATCGCCATCTTCTCACTGTATTATTATAGCTGTCGTTTCTTTTATATTCAATTAGAGTAGAGTTTCGCGCTGGTTGCTATTGTGGCCTCCGTAGATTTGTCATTTGATGTCAGCAAAATAGTTTTGATTTTTTCGACTTAAAACCAAAAACGTACTTACAGGCGCTCGTATGTGAACTCTTGGACTTTTCTAACCTCCAACATTTCCTGCGTTATGGTTTGGCGAGTGCTACTGAACTCTCGAGGACTTCTTAAATGTTCTTATAATAATCAGGAGTTGTAAAGGAATATCTTAGACTCAATCAGTTAACGTTAACATGGTTAGCGAAACCTGCGTTTGTCGTAAAAATAAAGTGTTTGGTGTACTAGTGATAATGATTGTATAGTGTCATTGTGCCAAAGATTCCAAGGACCCCAACGCAACTAAGCTATAAGGTACAAAAAGCTTGGGAGTTAGAAAATACAAGAAGTTAGCAGACTAGGGCCAGTAAGCTCATTTGTGATTTAAGTTAAAAAACCAACCATTTTTCTGGTATCAACCGACACATTCACGGAGATTACAATAACAACCTGCGGAGACTCTTCTCAATGAACATTATTAACTGAATAAAAAAGATAACGACAGCTGTAATAATAAAACAAGAATACTATCGGGGATGAAGTTAATCGCCATCTTATCACCGTATTATTATAGCTGTCGTTTTCTTTATATTTAATTAATATGGGGTAGAGTTTTACGCTGGTTGCTATTGTGGCCTCCGTGCTGATGTCAGCAGGGTAGTTGATTTTTCGACTTAAACCAAAAACGCACTTACAGGCCCTGGTATGTGAACTTTGACTTTTCTAACCTGCAACATTTCCTGCGTTATGGTTTGGCGAGTGCTACTGAGGAGGTCTAAAAAGTCCGAAACACCTCTATAGCACTTCCGTTACTTTTGACAGAACTCTGGAGGACTTCTTAAACATTGTTATAATAATTAAAAATTATATTGAGCGTATGTATCGGCAAGTTTATCAAATACTGGTGGATCGTTAGTTTATTAAAATAAAACTAGCATTTGTTCAAATTATTTTCTTTCATATGAAGATGGAGCTTGGCGTTGATAAGTGGCTTAGGATTTTATTATTAATTTAATTATTAATTAATGAATAAATTATTTAATTTAATAAACTTATATCTTTTCGCTCATGACACATCGTTAACAGCAAAATGTAAACAACCTAGGATTATAATTTCACGTCATCAACGGGCTATTAACCAACTAGAATGGTAGATGAAAAACTGGAAGATTAAGTTAAATCTAAATAAAACTAAGGCTATTTCTTGCCTTAGTTTTATTTGTAAATATCTAATTTAATTACACAGCCCCACAAAAAAAAAGTGGGGTATACTTTTGATGTGATATATCAGATCCGTAGTATTTTTGCCCGCTGATCACGAATCTGACGTCAGAATATCGCCATCACATCTCAATTTTTTTCTAACCTCAAAAACCTCAAAAAAGGTAAAGGAGATTGCTGGGTTGCACAAACCTAAAATGACTGGACAGCTTACTGATGACCATAACCATCCAATAACAGATGCAGATGAATTAAGGAATGTTTGGCTAAGATATGTGGAAGAATCTTTCAGCGATGACCGACAAACCTTTGCTATTACAGATTGTAAAATAGGACCTAGAATTACAACCGATGAAGTGAGAGCTGCAATCAGGAGATTGAAAAACGGAAAATCAACTGGTCCAGATAATTTCTATGCAGAATTTCTTAAACTTATGAATGATGCAGGAATAGAATGGCTTACTTCATTGCTCAATGATATATACGAATCTGGAAATATTCCTAGAAGCTGGCTAAAATCTACTTTTATAACTCTACCAAAGAAACCTGGCGCGAAGAAATGCGAGGATTTTAGAATCATTAGTCTCATGAGTCACCTTCTTAAAACTTTTCTTAAGATTATCCACAACAGAATATACAAAAAATGTGAGACCCACATATCCCGTACTCAATTCGGTTTCCGGAATGCGCTGGGTATTCGAGATGCTCTTTTTGCTGTTCAGGTAGGTAAAAATTAGTAAAAATTAAGAAAAATATACTCCTAAAAAATTGATTCAAGCTTTTTCATGAATCCAAAGATGTATTAATATGTATTCGGACACGCTAAGCTAATATTCATCGGTTGGATTAAGCCATACAGTTCTGTTTTCTTTCTAACCTCAATAAATCAGACAGATATAGTGCTTCTCGAATGCAAAAATTAAAATTCAACTGATTTTTTTACCAAATTTGGTACACGGGGGTTTTTTGGGTTGCTGATCATGAATCTGAGGTCGGATTTGCAAAATTCAAAATGGCGGATCCAAGATGGCGGACAAAATTTTTGAAAACCAACCGATTCCTACCAAATTTGGTATACAGTTGGGGAATCCTCAAACCTGATACTCTTAAACCCTAAACCCTGAAACCTTAGACTCCCACACCCTGTAACCTCAAAAAATAGACCTCAATAACCCTGTAACTTTAAAAATGAGACCCAATAAACTCAAAACCAGGACTTTTAAACCATATACTCTCAAATAGTAGACCCTTAAGCCCTAGAATTGCGAAGGTTAGACCCGCGCCTAACTTTCCTTTTTTTGGCTGTATCTTGTTCTTTTTTTCCGCGAATGACCTATTCAAAGGCTTTCTGCCCAAAAACGCGCAAATTAAGCTCAATCTTAAAACCAAGATTCTTTTGTACAAAACACTAGTAAATTTTAACTTATGGTATACCAACTTGGTAAATTTTAAGTAAAAATCAACTTCAAAAACATTCCAGAAAAAAATCCTGAAAATGATACTTGATATACGCCAAACACAGGGACCTGTGTAGTAGTAGAAAATTTGGCTGAATTCTTTGATAAAATTAAAGTAACTATCATTTAATAGCTCAAATAATTAACTAACTCATTTTAAATTCATACGTACAATCTTTCCCAAACAATAAATATAAATTACCTAAAGACTTACTTGCAAGAAATAATGAACCACTCAAAATTTTCTAATCTAAATTAGTTCAAATTTAAATTTTGTTTTGATAACTGATGGACTTTTCAAAATTTTTCATTTATCAAAAACCATTTAGTCAATGCCGACATTAAACATACTTGTTCACTTTACCTTAACAGAAGACCACATATTAGTGCAGTAAAAAAAGCATTGGAAATTGTATAGTTTAGATACAGCAATATTAGGATCTTATCCTCTCTGGGATATCACCAGGAGTATTGTCCTGAGTTTTGGACCTCTAAAAACGCGTTTTTTTTGTGCTTAAAATGAAGTGAATAACTTCGGTTATATAAGTCGGATCGAGACCAAAAAAAAACTAAACTGTTCATAATAAAATTTCCAACAAATCTCCGTTTTAAGTCGCTCAAGTAGGTATATAACCTCTCTCTCTCTCTCTCTCTCTCAATTCTTTTACCCTAATAGGAGTATCGGTGACACTATGCAGTTGCTGCCTCAACAGTCAATCTGCAATCATCTCGATCCTGTGCGACCTGACTTGACTCGTGCATACCCATACCAAGGAGAGATCCTACTTGGTCGAACCATCTTGTCGAAGAGCGTCCCGAACATAACTTACAAAATTGAAAAAATGGGCAAAAACTGTTTTTTTCCAAGTTCTTGTACAGAAAATATGCCTTTTGTTATAGTAAAAATACACTGAAATTTTGGTACAAAAATATTGAACCCAGTGGGCACAATTGAATTTGTTATTTAAAATTTTAATTGCCCCCATTTTGTGCCGTTTAGTCTAAAATGGTTTTTTTTTTCAAAATTTAGGTCTCCGCCGGCTTTCCGATGCCACTAAAAAAATTTTTGGGGTCATTTTAAACTTTTTTTTACATTTGTTTATTAATCAAATAACAACAAATGCGTTTTTTCGGTCATTTTGTCACATCTGGTAGAGAATCGCGAGAATTTCATTCTTGTTACCAATTTTTAGTGTTCCGTACGTAACACTTATAAGATTACTTCGGTGTCTGTCCGTCTGTCTGTCTATCTGTCTGTCATACCGGATTTTTTTTTCCAAAATGGCAATTGTTATATGATTAAATGTAAACAATAATATAACGTGAATGACAGGATTTGAGGGGCAATGTGTTACAGTAAAAAGGAAAATTTTAAACTTTATTTTAAATAACCGGTCAAGTGCAAGTTGAACTTGCGCAATTAGTGTTCCGTACGTTGATTGCTTTTAAAATAAAAAATTTTGTTCCGGAGGTATAAAATGATCAGTGACTTCACAAACACAATCTTTACTGAAAACTGATGACCTTCAAATTTTTGTTTTCTTTATATACCAGATAAATTATTAAAGGTAATGCACTCGTGATAATTTTCGTTTAATTTACACCCCGTGGAGAATATTCGAGAATTTTTTCAAAATTTTTTGATAAGTACTTTTTGAGATAAGGCGGGTGGACAGCGATTTTTTAAAAATAATACAAAGAAAAGTATATATATATATATATATATATATATATATATATACATATATATATATATATATATATATATATATATATATATATATATATATACATATATATATATATATATATATATATATATATATATATATATATATATATATATATATACATATATATATATATATATATATATATATATATATATATATATATATATATATTACTCGTGTTTTCACAAGCTTTCATTTGACACCACACTCGATGACCTAGTGAAAAAATTTTTTTTCACTTCCAATTTCATCCCCCAAAATTAACCCTTTAAGTCAAAATTTAACTTTCAAAACTACATGGCCATGAGGCCATCAATTCCTATATTATTTTCAACTTTCTACGACACATAGATTCGGAGAAAATCGGGTGTGACAGACAGACAGACGAACAGACACCGAAGTCATCTTATAAGTGTTCCGTACGGAACACTAGAAAACGGTTAAAATGACTCCTCTAATGCATCGAAGAGCTGGCGTCGAGACCTAAATTCTGAAAAAAAAGATCCATTTTGAACCAAATGTCACAAAACGACGGGTAACTCAAATTTTAAATAACGAATTCAATTGTGCCCACTGGGTTCAATATTTTTATACCAAAAATTTCAGGTTTTTTTAAATTTTGTAGGATATATACGCTCTTGAGCAACCTAAAACCAACGATGATTTGTTAGAAATTTCATTACAAAAAGTTTAGTTTTCTTTTTTTGTCTCGATTCGACTTACATAACCGGAGTTATTCACATTTTAAGCTCAAAAAACGCTTTTTGACAAAAGAGCACAAGTTTTTTGATGTCCAAAACTTAGGACAATACTCCTGGTGATACCTCAGAGAGGATAAAATCATAATATTGTTGTATCTAAACTATGCCTATCTCATCTTTATTTCGACCTTTTTTTACTGCACTATATATGAACAGAGGTCAAAAGTATTATGCCTGGCCTAAATAAATGTTAATAAAAAAAGTTGGACACTAAATAAGTTCTTCTTCTGCTAAGCAATTGTCCACAAAACAAAATAATTGGGTAATTCGTACATTCAAGGTTAGTAATAAAATGGATATTACATTATAGAATTTTATAATAAGCGCATGAAAGGGGAATATTTATCAGATCAGTTAACAGAGCTATAAGGTATAGCTCATTACTACTGCCAATGCTATGACTAGTTGTCAAGAATTCCGAAAGCACTGAAATAATCCCTTTTAAATATTTTTAATTAATCTTGCAGACTCCGTTATTACTACTGGACGAAACGGTGTTAAGCTAGTTCGTTGGGCCATATAGTCGTTTATTACGGTATTTCCGAATACTCTTGAAGATTGATGATCATTACCCGTTGTACCGAAAACCAGAAAAAAATGACGGAAATGGGCATTTTTTCTGGTTTTCGTTACTTTTTACTACTTATTTTTATTGGGAGTGAAAAATCGTCTTCGCACGGTCATTGACTTCTAAATTGAGTTTAAGTTTTTAAAGTGTTACTGTAACGAAGAGTTTGACCAAATAGCAAAGGAGGCAATTGTTGACGGCGAATTTTTACTCATATAATTACACGTAAAAAAATCATGATAGGGTGCCAAAATAGATGAAAAAACTTCAGAAGAAGTAGTAATAAATATTTAGCTCAGATCTATCAAGAAATTCCAAAAGAATTTTGGTATAATCAGTTGAGCGTTATACTACTATTATAAGACTTAAATTTGACCATACATGTTAGCCGGCTAATCTTAAAAAAAAATAATGTCATAGAATCCGTATTATGCGAGTTATGTGGAATTGTTGGTGACTCGAATCATATTTTTTTTTTAATGTTGCAAATATAGTAATGATATATATCCAAAATTAATAAAGAACTTCTATACATCAGGACCGTTAACCTTTTTACATGTACTCACACTTTTACACAATTTTCAACCTCGAAGGATCGTTATGTTTCATTTACACCAAAATAATATTAAACTTTGAACTCTGCTTCTATAAAATCCTCGTAATCTCAAATTTATATGTTATCCCTGGCTTATCTGTTTGTTTTAAAATGCGTTTTTTTTTTATTATCTGGTAATAAGTAGCAACGGACCAAACTCTACGAACAGTTTTTGATACACTCAAAATTCAGTATAAAGTGTTCCAGTTAGTAACTGGCTGTACGGTAGAACTGTCCAAGCCAAAATTAAAAAATAAATGTTACTGTACGAGAGAGGTATTTTTTCTGGTTGTCGATTTTTAGTTTACTATGTTATGTAGGGCCTAAACTTCCAGAGTTCCAGTGTAAGAGGTTCTTTCATCCAGTTGCTATGTCTTTCCGATTGTCGTTTGGCGGTCCTCCTCTTCCCGTTTGACGATTTGCTGCCATTCCTCTTTATAACCAGCTCCGCCTTTGTTTTTTTTTTTCCTTGAAGAAACTCTTTTGTATTCATACGTCCCACTCGTTCCATTGAACCAAACTCCTCCATTGTATGGAATATATTTGTCCCAGACTATTGATTATAAAATATTCATTTCACATTAATTTTATAAATTATTGCTATATCCTTACATATCAGTCTAGTTAATAAGTTTTAGAAGCGGCACCTATGAAGCATCACTTGAATCAAATATTGAAGACCACTTTGAAGCTTCATCTGTGATATGAACACACCCTGAATTTCGTCGATCTGTCAAGTCATTCATTGTTTATCAGCTGGTTAAAGTAGATGTGTTTGAGTATTTTTTAAAAATGGAAAGAATTGAATATTGTGCAGTGATAAAATTTTTTTGTTTTGAAAGTTTATAGGCAACTGAAATCCATGCAAAGTTAGTTAATGTATTAAAGGAGTCTGCTTACTCATTTCTATCTGTTCATAGATGGACTCTAGAGTTTTTAAACGTGGTTGAACAAGCGCCAATGATGATCCACGTTCAGGACATCCAAAAACTGTAACAACTGAAGAAATTGTTGTGCCAGTTCAAGATATGGTAATGGAATATCGTCAATTAACCGAGGGTGATTTAGTTAAGGCTATAGGCATCTCAAATGGATCAGCACATGAGATCTTAACTAAAGTTTTGGGTACGAGAAACCTATTCACAAGATGGGTGCCGCATTTGCTAACATCGAAACAAAAACGCACTGGAGAGAAACTTTCTAAACAACATTTGGCTCGTTTCATAAAGAATAAAATTGATTTTGTGCGTCGATTTGTAATTATAGATAAGACTTGGGTTTACTAGTATGATCCTGAATTGCGACAACAATCCGCACATTGGGCTGAGCCTGGTTGTTCAGCTCCAAAGCAGCCAGAGTGGTCAAAGTGGTCCAAAAAAATTATGGCGTTAGTTTTCTGGGATGGATGCAACAGGAATTTTGTTAATTAATTACCTTCAAACCGGTAAAAAAATCACAGGAGAGTATTATTGCAACCTGCTGGACCAGCTGGATGAGAAAATTTGTGAGAAAAGGCCCGGTTTGCAGAAGAAAATAGCATCTTTCATCATGATAATACACCTGCTCACAGAAGTGCTTTGGCAACGGCAAAACTGGTCGGATTAAATTACGAATTGTTGGAACAACCACCCTATACGCCAGATCTGACTCCGTCTGACTTCTATTTGTTTTCAAACCTCAAAATATTTCTGCGTGGGAAGCGTTTTTCAATAAATAATGAGATGATGGCATCCGTAGATGGTTATTTTGAAGGTCTTCCAGCAAACCACTTCAGAGATGGAGTAAATGAATTGGAAAATCGCTGGATAAAATGCATTGAGCTTAAGGGAGATTGTACTGAAGAATAAATGTATTTCGACTCATTAATTCATCTTGTTTCATTTCGCTTTAAAAACTTATTGACTGACTTTATAACCAAGTTAATTGCCGAAAAAATATTAATTTTTTAACAACTTAAATTGGGTCAAATGGAACCGATTAACTTTCGAATGGTTAAGAGAAATTTTTACCTTGTTATCACTGAAAACTAGGCAACGTGCAATATTCCGTGTATATCGGCCCATGCATTGAGTCTTCTGATGTCAACCACCGTCGATGTAACACGTACACAGGCTGAAAGGTTTCTGTTTAGCTACTTAAAACGCATTTTTTTTTCCAAAATTCGACCTTATTCTTCAACATAGTCTCCTTCAAGAGTAATACAATCAGTCCGACGCTTTTCTAACATTTCTATATCTTTCTTTTAGAAGAATTTGTCTTTCCTTTCAAAATAGGCCTCAGTTTCGGCGATAGCTTCTTCACTCGAGCCACATCTCTTTCCCGTGAGCATTTTTTTGAGGTCTGCCAATAGATAATAGTCGCTGGGGGCCAAATCTGGAGAATACGGTGGATGAGGAAGCAATTCGAACTTTTATTCTTGCAATTTTGCTATTGTAACCATTGACTTGTGACACGGTGCATTGTCATGATTTCGTTTATTTGGGGCCGTTTCTTCGGTAACTTTATGTAATATTCGCTATTGTTGGTTTTTTCCTTCTCAGTATAGACGATGAAAATTATTCCATGTTCAGCCCAAAACACAGAGGCCAAAATCTTCCCAGCCGACTGTTGTGCTTCGGACGACTTTCACCAGCTGCCCAGCTGGTGCACCGGCTCACTCAGCTGACTGCCGATTTGATTTCGGTGTGTAGTGGTGGATCCATGTTTCATCCATTGTTACATATCGCATGAAAAAATGATTTTTATTGCGCTTAAACAGGTCCAAACAGCGCTCAGAATCATCAACACATTGTTGTTTCTGGTCCACTGTGTGCAAACGCAGTACGCATTTCGAACAGAGCTTTCTCATGCCCGAATATTCATGAAAAATATGACCAACACGTTCTTTTTTGTAATGCTTAAATAACTTAACTCTTGGGTGTGAACTATCTCACGGAATTTCACTTTACGGTCATCCAAAACAATTTTGTGAATTTTTTTGATGTTTTCCGGTGTAACCACCTTATTTGGGTGTCCAGAGCGTTCAGCAACATTTGTGTCTGAACGACTACGTTTAAATTCAGCATACCAGTAAATGATGAGTGATTCTCCAGGGGTAGAGTCCCCGTAACACTTATCAAGCCATTGCTTTGCTTGAACGTTATTTTTTCCCATCAAAAACAGTGTTTAATCAAAACACGAAATTCGATTTTTATCATTGTTTTGAAATATCAAAAGTAACGTCACTAAAACCACTATAACTTGTAAACTAATCGTCGAAATGTCATGAAATTTTGACACGTATCGTTTGAAGGTTGGTACTTCCTAAAAATCATACGGATTTTTTGAAAAGAGCGACGTGCATGGGTCAGACTAAAAACTTTTCAGCCTACGTGTAAGCATTCGTATCTTATAACCACGGCCTACTAGCCCGGAAATACAACAGGCTAGATAATGTCACTAGTCGTAAAAGCCTTTATACTAACTTAGTAAAAGTTTGATATGTTTTCTTTAGTTTTTGTTATTCTGCTTGGGAGGGGGGAGGGGAAAGGAAGGACTCTACGCATAAACATTATTTTTTAAAAGACAAAATTTAGTATTCTGTTTTATTTAGTTTATTTTAAAACCCCTCCTAAAAAACCTAAGTCTTTAATGTTTTCAAATTATTTTATACCACATAAATATTTATATTCCATCGGACATAAGTACTACACAAAACTAAAAACAATAAAGAAGATTACAAAAAAACTAAGTGGTAATTATTTCATCTACGAACTAATTAGCACAAATTTAAATATAAATAAGATTTATTCGTGAGATAGAATTTTGTAATGCTTAAATAACTTAAATATGTAAAATAAATTATAAAATAAAAAGCGGAAAAGGATAATAAAGTAATTATGTCAAATTTTCAATTTGTTAATAGATGCATTAACTAATTTCGACAATTCCGTGAGAATTCCTTACACCTGTGTTACATAATTATGCGAGGTTGATTTTCAACTAAGGCGTTGTATTAAATATCTTAATTTGTATCTTGGTTTTTTCAACTGGAACTTTTTGACATTTAATATTTTGAGAATTTCGTTTTTTAGAGGGCCATAGGAAATATGAATAAGTTTTATTAGACATAAAAACTAGAGACAATATTAGGAAAGGCTTGCTTCGAATATCACCAAAGTAAAATGAACAATCTTATCTTAAACTAGCCGTGGCCGCGGCTCCGCTTGCGTGGACTTGATTCACTATTACCGTCAATGCTTATTCCTTATGTTACCTAACGTAATAAAATATATCCTATAACCTGGCCAGAGAACATATGTATAAATTAAAAAAAAACGGAGAAGTGGTTCTTGAGTGCTAAGCGTACTAACGGACAGACAGACTGACAGAAAGACGTTGCGTTTTATGTATATATATTATAGATTTTTTTTTGATAATATTAATTAAAAAAAAAAAATAGCATAAATCGGATAAGTAGTTCTCGAACGATAAGCACACTAACGAACACACAGACAGACAGGGAGATGTTGCATTTTATATATATTATATCCTAGACGGGCCCGCGGCTCCGCTCGCGTGGTCTTGATTCACTACTATCGTCACTGCTTATTCCTTATGTTACTCAACGTAATAAAATATCTCCATTATTTCTCCTTATCTCCCAATATTTCTCCTTATTTCCCATTATCTCTACATAATTTCCATTATCTAGGCTTATCTCTGCTCATCTCCCATTATTTCTCCTTATCTCCCATTATTTCTCCTTATCTCCCATTATCTCACCTTATTTCCCATTATCTAGGCTTATCTCGACTTATCTCCCATTATTTCTCCTAATCTCCCATTATTTCTCCTTATCTCCCATTATCTCACCATAACTCCCATTATATAGACTTATCTCTGCTTATCTCCCATTATCTCTCCTTATCTCCCATTATTTATACTTATTTCCCATTATCTCACCTTGTCTCCCATTATCGAGGCTTATCTCGACTTATCTCCCATTATTTCTCCTTATCTCCCATTATCTCACCTTATCTCCCATTATCTAGGCTTATATCGAATTATATAGAACATATGTATAAATTTATAAAAACACGTAAATCGGATAAGTGGTCCTCGAGTGATAAGCGCACTAACGGACAGACAGACAGACAGACAGAGAGACGTTGCATTTTATATATATATATATATATTGTATCCTTTGCTACATGATATTGTTCCATATTCATTTGCTATTATTGTCACTGCTGTATGTATGTTTTAAAAAAAAAGTACGAAAATCGGATAAGTGGTTCTCCAGTGATAAGCGCACTAACGGATAGACAGACAGAGATACGTTGCATTTTATATATATTATAGATGTAATAAAATATATACCTATAACCTGGCCACAGAACATATGTATGAATTTAAAAAATCACGTAAATTGGATAAGTGGTTCTCGAGGGATAAGCGCATTAACGGACAGACTGACAGACAGACAAACATTGCATTTTATATATATTATAGATATAGATTATTATTATTATTATTAT
The DNA here is from genome assembly GCA_019049505.1 of Pachyrhynchus sulphureomaculatus. NCBI lineage: Eukaryota > Metazoa > Arthropoda > Insecta > Coleoptera > Curculionidae > Pachyrhynchus > Pachyrhynchus sulphureomaculatus. Next base: position 41,266,305 of record CM032449.1, read on the forward strand.
ATAACCTGGCCAAAGAATATATGTATGAATTTAAAAAAAGAGAGGCAAATCGGATAAGTGGTTCCCGCGTGATAAACGCACTAATGGACAGACAGACAGACAGAGAGACATTGCATTATATATATATATATATATATATATATATATATATATATATATATATATATATATATATTATAGATTATACATTACAGATATTCTTTGCTACATAATATTGTTCCATATTTAATGGTTTAGGCTGTGTATTGCAAAGGCACGCGCTAGCGGCAAACTTATTTCCGACATCATTCACTATTTTACGTCATTGCTCATTCCTTATGCTACCTATCGTAATAAAATATAGCCTATAACCTGGCCAGAGAACATATGTATATTTTTTAAAAAAAAGTACGTAAATCGGATAAGTGGTTCTCCAGTGATAAGCGCACTAACGGACAGATAGACAGACAGACAGACAGAGAGACGTTGCATTTTATATATATTATAGATGTAATAAAATATATATCTATAACCTGGTCAGAGAACATATGTATGAATTTAAAAAAATCACGTAAATCGAATAAGTGGTTCTCGAGGGATAAGCGCACTAACGGACAGACAAACAGACAGAGAGACGACGTTACATTTTACATATATTATAGATATAAATTATTATTATTATTATTATATAACCTGGCCAAAAAATATATGTATGAATTTAAAAAAAGACACGTAAATCGAATAAGTGGTTCTCGCGTGATAAACGCACTAATGGACAGACAGACAGACAGAGAGACATTGCATTTTATATATATTATAGATTATAGATTATAGATATTCTCTGCTACATAATATTGTTCCAAATTTAATGGTTTAGGCTGTGTATTGCAAGGGAACGCGCGGCAAACTTTTTTCCGACTTTATTCACTATTATCGTCACTGCTCATTCCCTATGCTACCTATCGTAATAAAATATAGCCTATAACCTGGCCAGAGAACATATGTATGTTTTTTAAAAAAAAAGTACGTAAATCGGATAAGTGGTTCTCCAGTGATACGCGCACTAACGGACAGACAGACAGACAGACAGAGAGACGTTGCATTTTATATATATTATAGATGTAGATTATTATTATTATCATAAAACCTGGCCAGAGAATATATGTATGAATTTAAAAAAAAACCCACGTAAATCGGATAAGTGTTTCTCGAGTGATAAGCGCACTAACGGACACAGAGACAGATAGAGAAACGTTGCATTTTATATAGATATACTTTCCGTGCCCGCGGCTCCGCTCGCGTGGACTTGATTCACCTTTATCGTCACTGCTTATTCGTTATGTTTATATTATTATATAGCTCAAGGGGCTTTAGAGGCTCATGGCTTGGTTGCATACTTGTCTCCACTTCTTAGCTTTTCCCAGTGCGAGATTCCCATCAATTTCGGATCTTGCTTTATTGCCTGAATCCATGGAGATCGAGGTCTACCCTTGCCTCTTCTTCCAACCACTCTTCTTATTAGGGCTTCATTTTTGCCACGTGTCCCAACCATCTTAATCCCTGGCTTTTTATGATTTAGCTTATAAGGGGTTTCGTATATAGGCATTTTAATTCGTAGTTTGTTCTTCTTCTCCACAGTCCCTCTTCTTTCCTTCCTCCGTAGATTCTTCTCAAAGCTTTCCTTTCTCACACCTATAACGTCTCCTTCTCTCTTGCCTTCAGTTTCCACGTTTCGCATCCATATGTCACCGTGGGTCTGACAACTGTCGTATATATTCTTTCTTTTGCTCTTCTTGATACAGTCTTTGATTTCAATATTGGATTCATTGCCCCAAACATCTCTGTCCTTTCGCTATTCTTTCTTGTACCTCCGTCCTTTCTTGTCCATTCTCTGTTATTGTTACTCCCAGATATTTGTCTACTTTTTAAACATATATTTTTGCCCTAAGTTTTTTATTATATGTAAACTTTTGTTGTTTTTATTATCCTTCTTCTTTGTAATTTCCATGTATTTTGTTTTTTCCTCATTTATCTTTAGTCCTCTCTTCCTTCCCCTTTCTTCTATCCTACTTATGGCTTTTTTGAGATTCTCTTTTGCAATCACTGCTACATCATCCGCATAGGCCAAGCATTGGCAGGTTTGTTGGTATACCGTTCCATTTGTGTTTATTTCTGACTCCCGGATTATCTTCTCTAGTACCAAATTAAATAGACATGTCGACACTGGTTCTCCCTGTCTTAATCCTCTCTTCACCTTAAACTTGTCTGATACTTTGCCCTAAACCAACACTCTATTTTCTGTGTCATTCAGGGTCATTCTTACCATGCGAATCAATTTACTTGCAATTTTTAGTTCTTCCATTATCTTGTAAAGTCCTTCTCTATTTACAGAGTCATATGCTTCTCTGAAATCCACAAAGACCAAGTGTAGTGCCAAATTTTGTTTTAAGCTATTATCTGAGATTTGCTTAATCGAAAATATCTGGTCTGTAACCGATCTAATTTTCCTGAATCCACACTGGTATTCTGCCAGAATAGACTCGGCTTTCTCTGCTAGTCTGTTTTTGATAGTCAACACTACTATCTTGTACACGACATCCAGGCTATTGGTCTATAATTAGCACATATAGTTTTTTCTTCTTTTTTGTATATTGGACAAATGAGCGACTCTCTCCAGCTCACTGGCATCTTTTCTGTTTCTCATATTTCTTGCACCAACCGGCATATTTCATTTTCCAGATCTACTCCTCCAGCTTTTATTAGTTCTACAATTTCCACCTGGGGCCTTATTTTTTTTGGGTTCTGAGTATTTCTCTTATTTCTTCTTTGCAGGGTTTATTTGTCCCCTCCTGCCCTTCAGATAATTTTGCTTCCTATTTCTTATTCCACTTTAAAGTACTCCCCCCATCTATTCAGTCTTTCTGCGAAGGTTACTGCTAAACTTCCATCTTTTTTCCTACATATTAGCATTTTCTTTCTGTTTATTCCCTTTGTATTTTATTAAAAAAAAAAAACACGTATATCAGATAAGTAGTTCTTGAGTGCTAAGCGCAGTAATGGATAGGCAGACAGACAGAGAGTCGTTACGTTTTATATATATTATAGATTTTTTTTGACATATATTAAATTAAGAATTAAAAAAAATCACGTAAATCGAATGAGTGGTTCTCGAATGATAAGCACACTAACAGACAGTCAGACAGAGAGACGTTGCGTTTTATATATATTATATAGATTATTATTATTATTATTATATAACCTGGTCAGAAAACATATGGGATGAATTTAAAAAAATCACGTAAATCGGATAAGTGGTTCTCGAGGGATAAGCTCAGTAACGGACAGACAGGCAGACAGAGAGACGTTGTATTTTACATACATTATAGATATAGATTATTATTATTACTATATAACCTGGCCAAAGAATATATGTATGAATTTAAAAAAAGACACGTAAATCGGATAAGTGGTTCTCGCCTGATAAACGCACTAATGGACAGACAGACAGACAGTGAGACATTGCATTTGATATATATTATAGATTATAGATATTCTCTGCTACATAATATTGTTCCAAATTTAATGATTTACGCTGTGTACTGCAAGGGAACGCGCTAGCGGCAAACTTTTTTCCGACTTCATTCACTATTATCGTCACTGCTCATTCCCTATGCTACCTATCGTAATAAAATATAGCCTATAACCTGGCCAGAGAACACATGTATGTTTAAAAAAAAAAGTACGTAAATCGGATAAGTGGTTCTCCAGTGATAAGCGCACTAACGGACAGACAGACAGACAGAGTGACGTTGCATTTTATATATATTACATATATATATATATATATATATATATATATATATATATATATATATATATATATACATATATATTTCTGCAATAAATGCCAGCCGTGCTGTGCCGCTCTGCTTGAATAGACTTTGTAAGTCGCCGACAGAGTGCAGTATAAGCATCTATCTGTCATACTTTTCCGTTAGTACCTGGATAAGGACTAAAAATGTGCTCTCGTATTTGCTGAGCCTAGCCCAGCTGATAAGCCGTAAGTTGGCGAAACGCGTCTTGGGATGGTTCAGCAAATACGAAGAACACTTTTGGTAACTTCTGAAAATGCGAGTCTTTTTGATTCGTCCTTAGTTGTTATACCAATGCTGCCATATATATATATATATATATATATATATATATATATATATATATATATATATATATATATATATATATATATACATATATATATATATATATATATATATATATATATATATATATATATATATATATACATATATATATATATATATATATATATACATATATATATATATATATATATATATATATATATATATATATATATATATATATATATATATATATATATATCTATATATATATATATATATATATATATATTTATATATATATATATATATATATATATATATATTTATATATATTTATATATAACATATATATATATATATATATATATATATATATATAATATATATATATATATATATATATATATATATATATATTGTATTCTTTGTTACATGATATTGTTCCATATTTAATGGTTTAGGCAGCGTATTGCAAGACAGTGTGCTAGCGGCAAACTTTTTTTTTCCGACTTGATTCACTATTATCGTCATTGCTTATTTCTTATTTCACCTAACGTAATAAAATATATCCTATAACCTGGCCAGAGAACATATGTATTTTATAAAAAAACACGGATAAGTGGTTCTTGAGTGCTAAGCGCACTAGCGGACAGCCTGATAGAGAGACGTTGCGTATTATATATATTACAGATTTTTTTTGATAATATTAATTAAAAAAAAAACACGTAAATCGGATAAGTGGTTCTCGAATGATAAGCATACTAACGAACAGAGAAACAGGCAGAGAGACGTTTGCATTTTATATATATTATATAGATTACTATTATTATCGTATAACCTGGTCAGAGAACATATGTATGAATTAAAAAATAACATGTGAATAGGATAAGTGGTTCTCGAGTGATAAGCGCACTAACGGACAGACAGACAGACAGAGAGACGTTGCATTTTATATATATTGTATTCTTTGTTACATGATATTGTTCCATATTTAATGGTTTAGGCAGCATGCGTTAGCTACAAACTTTTTTCCGACTTGATTGACTATTATCGTCACTGCTTAATTCTTATATTACCTAACGTAATAAAATATATCCTATAACCTGGCCAGACAACATATGTATAATTCTAAAAAAAAAGGAAATCGGATTAGTGGTTCTTTAGTGATTAAGCGCACTAACGAACAGATGGACGGACAAAGAGACGATTCATTTTATATATATTGTATTCTTTGTTACATGATATTGTTCCATATTTAATGGTTTAGGGCAGCGTATTGCAAGAGGGTGTACTAGTGGCAAACTGTTTTCCTACTTGATTCACTATTTTACTGCTTATGTCTTATATTACCTAACATAATAAAATATATTCTATAACCTGGCCAAAGAACATATGTATAAATATAAAAAAAACACCTAAATCAGATAAGTGGTTCTCGAGTGATAAACGCACTAACGGACAGACAGACAGAGAGACGTTGCATTTTATATATATTATAGAAGATTATACGTGGCCAGAGAACAAACTTATGAATAAAAAAAAATACGTATATCGGATAAGTGATTCTCGAGTGATAAGCGCACTAACGGACAAACAGACAGACAGAAAGACGTTGCATTTTATATATATTATAGATAACCTGGCCAAAGAACAAACTTATGAATAAAAATAACTTGTAAATCGGATAAGTGGCTCTCAAGTCATAATCACACCAACGGACAGACAGACAGAGAGACGTTGTATTTTATATATATTATATTCCTTGTTACGTGATATTGTTCCATATTTATGGTATTGCAAGAGAACGCACTAGCGGTAAACTTTTTTCCGATTTGATTCACTATTATCGTCACTGTTTATTCCTTATGTTACCTAGCGTAATAAAATATATCCTATAACTTGGCCAAAGAACATATATATGCTTAAAAAACCGGTCTAGTGCAAGTTGAACTTGCACAATTAGTGTTCCGTACGTTGATTGTTTTTAAAATAAAAAATTTTGTTAGGATGGTATAAAATGATCAGTGACTTCACAAAAACACACCCCAAATGAGTTTTCAACAAAGTTTGTTTCCAATCTTTACTGAAAACTGGTGACCTTGAAATTTTGTTTCTTTTTATATACCAGATAAATTATTAAAGGTAATGATAATTTTCGTTCAATCTATACCTCGTGGAGAATATTCCAGGATTTTTTCAAAATTTTTTGATCAGTACTTTTCCAGATAAGGTAGGGGACAGCGATTTTTCACGATTTTTTTTTAAATAATATGAAGGAAAGTGTGCGCGCAAGTATTACATTATATATATATTTTTTACTCGTGTTTTCACAAGCTTTCATTTGACACCATACTCGATTAACTAATAAATAATTTTGTTTTTCACTTTCGATTTCACCCCCCAAAACTAACCCCTTAAGTCAAAATTTAACTTTCAAAACTACATGGCTCTGATGAGGCCATCAATTCCTATATTACTACCAAATTTCAACTTTCTATGACAAATAGTTTCGGAGAAAATCGGATGTGACAGACGGACAGACAGACGGACAGACACCGAAGTGATCTTATAAGTGTTCCGTACGGAACACTAAAAAAAGAAGCACGTAAATCGGATAAGTGATTCTCGAATGATAAGCGCACTAATGGACAGACATACAGAGAGACGTTGCATTTTATATATTATAGAAGAAAAACTTTTGAGATGCATAATCCATCTATTTTTTTTAATAACTAAAGATACTTAGTAGGTACGAGGGTTGTTTGATAACTACCTGGCCTCAGTCAGAGATGAGATTTAAAAAATTATATTGTTCGTAACCTTTCATAAGAATTCTGTCAAATTTTCAAGTCGCTGCTTGATTTAGTTTGTGAGTGGCAACCATTCAGATAGAACAACGCTTTCCACTCTTTGCGCTCTATCTCGAGATCGCTTAATTATATAAAATATCGCTTGAGACCAAATTTGTAGAGAATTTTATGCTTTACAAGTTTTATAATAGCTTTAAATATCATTCGAAGCATAGGAAACAAGATATTTGCAAAAATCCGATTTTCGCGACATTTGACCTTGAATATCTCGACTCGCGGATAAGCGATTCTATGAGACTTTTGAGCTAACTTTTAAAATGTCAAAAAACAGATATATGCAAATTTTCAGCTTTTTAACTTTCTTTCCGAGGTTGAATCCCTATTTGACTGCACGATACTCGTCTTTATCCATTTCTACCAAACGTGTAACGTCGATCACTTATGATAGCTGCCAACAAATAGCTGACCGTTACAGGTATTTGAAAACTCTGAACACCACCGTTACTAGAACCATGGTTAACAAAATTTCTCTCCATTTCGTAGAATGAACCCCCCATCAATCTTATAAAAATACGTCTTTCTATGGATTTGGCTAATGTTTTGATACATTGTAGTTCTAATCGTTCTGAACAAATGTCTTCGTGGGCATAAAATGAATGGATTTCGCGCTACGGGCCTTCCAATCATCGAATCAGCATATGTATTGAATACTAATATCTCTCCGTATTAACGAGTGATTGAATGACCTGCGTGCGTGAATTTGTATTCACAGGAACTAAGGTATTCTTTTTTTTTATGGGTCTAGCACACGTGCTACAGGAAGTCCCTAAAGCGCTATAGGAGCGACACGTGTGCGGAGAAAGCGATTCACGTTGTTCTTGAATCGCTGTAGATTGTACTCGGTGGGAAACACAGTCCTGGGCAAATTATTCCAAAGGGATGATGTTCTCCATATAAAAGACTGCTTGAAAAGCGTTGTACGAGGAGTAACAAGCTGAACCTTATACGGATATAAAGAATTAGCGCGACGTGTACTTCTAACATGCACCGCTCTGGGAGGAATTAAGCGAGCCACTTCCTTTGAACACTTTCCATGAAAGTACTTGTAGAATAGGCTCAAGTCGCCAACCGTTCTTCGATGTTCCAGCGAATCAAGGCCGACGGTCAGTTCTGGGTCTCCAATCAGACGAACAGCTCTTCTCTGAATAGAATCCAACAAATGCAGTGTATGTTTGGGAGCGGAGCTCCAAACATGGGAGCAGTATTCCATAGTTGGTCGAATTTGAGCTTTGTAAAGAATTAACAGTTGTTGTGGAGTGTAAAGCTTTCTGGTTCGAAATAATATTCCCAACTTTTGAGAAGCTCTCCTTGCTATGCCTGCAACATGTTTATGCCAGGACATATTTGCTCCCAACTTAACGCCCAACAAATTGAGTGACGATGTTAGAGGAATGGAGTGCCCCGACATAACTATGTCGGGTTTAGCAACGTTAACTTTTTTAGAAAAAACTGCCGCCTGGGTTTTTGTAGCGTTAAATTCCACTTGGTTACTGTCATCCCAAGATAGAATTTCTTCGAGGTCTCTGTTAAGTTGAATGACTTCCTGCTGTCTGCGGATATTCGTCTGAGTAGCCGATGTGCGAGCATTCAAAGTGAATGAAGAGATAAGTGTACTGTCATCTGCAAAGCTGTAGATTGGATTCTCGGTCTTTTCCAGCAGATCGTTAATGTAAATGAGAAAGAGAGTAGGGGACAGTATGAGCCTTGGGGTACACCGGCGTTGATAGTGAAGGTGTTAGAAAGAAATCCGTCGACTGCCACTCGTAAAGAACGCTCTCTGGGGAAACATGAGAGCCACAAACAGAACTTTTCCGACATACCATAAGAACGTAGCTTAGCCAACAGTCCATCGTGCCAAACACGGTCGAATGCCTTGGATATGTCAAGAGCAACCGCTCGAGATTCTCCAAAGTGTTCAATTGCATTGTTCCAAACATGTGTTACATAAGTCAGAAGATCTCCTGTTGATCTATTTTTACGAAAGCCATATTGGTGATCGCTAATAACGTTGAATCCTTCAAGATATTTTAGAAGATGCTGATTGATAGCTTTTTTCCATGACTTTCGATATTATTGAAAGCAGTGCGATTGGTCGGTAGTTATTTGGCAAGGTGTTCTTGCCTTTTTTAGGTATCGGCTGAACTGTAGCACATTTCCAGCAGGAAGGAAATATTCCCTTTCTGTAGGATAGGTTGTAAAGTCTACAAAAAACTGGTGTTAGTTCCCTCGCACAGATTTTAAGAACTATGGCAGGTAGTCCGTCAGCGCCAGAAGCCTTTTTGGTGTCTAGCTTCATCAGAATACGCTTTATGATACGCTGTCTGAAGACAACATCGGGCATCTTTGACTGCACTATGGGAATAGTAGGTGGTGTTTTTCCTTGGAAATCGACAGTAGAATGTGAAGCAAAGAGTTCAGCCAACAAGTTCGCTTTCTCAACAGGTGTCGTTGCAATAGAATTATCTGGCCGTGTGAGTGGTGGTATGGTGGATTTGGTGAAATTTTGACTAACTGCCTTAGCGACCGACCAAAAGGACCTTGAATTGCCGGGACAGGCGAGAAGTAGGTTTCTAATCCGTTGATTGTGTACCTCCTTGGTTTCGTCGATAATTTCTTTGCATCTGTTCCTGGCACGAACAAATGTGTTACGATTTATGGTGGTAGGATTTTCGCGCCATTGTCGGTATGCAAGATGTTTAGAAGCAACAGCTTCTTTGCATTTTCGGTCAAACCAAGGCTTGCCGTTGGAAGGGCATTTCTTCGAAAAAGGGATGTAAGCCTCCATACCGGCCAAAATAACATCGGAAACCTCCCTGGCGCAGTCAGATGGGTCGTCGGATCGAAAACAAACGTCTAACCAAGGGAAAGTTCGAAAATATTCCATGAGATCTTCCCATTTAGCAGACTTGTAGTGCCAAATCTTGCGCAGTTTAGGCGCCTCTCTGTCATTGATTGGTAGAATACTCGATGTTGAAAGTAGTTTATGGTCGGAAGAACCTAACGGCGGATTTACTCTGACTGTGTAAATCTCCGGATTGGTGGTTAAAAAGAGATCAAGAAGACTGGCAAACTCTCCGTCTCGATTAGGGATCCGTGTTGGTTCGTCAATAAGCTGAGTTAAGCCACAACTGATTGAAAATGATTCGGCTTCAAGACCTTGTTCATCGGTAGTATTTGAATATTTAAGCCAGTTGATGTTGTGGACATTAAAGTCGCCCAGGATGTCAATTTCGGCATTTGGATAGTTAATTTGTAAATGATCGATGGTGTCTGCAAGAGAAGCGAAAAAGTGTTCTAAAGTTAGTATCACTTGGTGGTCTATAGAGGATACAGATGAACCTTGTGGTTGGTTGAGTCGTTATTTTTAACCACATAACATCAAAGTTTGGGGGCTCCAGAGCCTCTTCTCGTTGGCAAGAGAGGTCGCTTCTGACATAAAGAAGATTCCAAAGTTACGCCTAAATCGGGAATAGAAGTCGTACCCAGGATAAAGATAGTTTACTGTGCTGGTCGATGAACTGACCTTAGTTTCACAGAGAGCGAGTACATGAGGTTTATTTGATTGCAGGTGTTGGTGCACTGAATTTATGTTCGTGTTTAAACCTCGTATGTTGCAAAAATCCATTTTAAAATTCTGATCTCTGCATGTCGACGCCCTGAACCAGCCCCCACCGGAGATCCGAACGGGGAGCTATTTTACCTCCTCATCATGCTATTTGGTCCCACAGTCCGGGACATCGGCACAGCCACGAAACGTTAAACAACTTCACGCAGCCTAAGCCGATGCGATGGTATCACACCGGGCGATGCTGGTGGGATCTGCGCATCTACCATCTAGGTTGTTCTTTAAGTCGCCTCTTACGACAGGCAGAATATACCGGGGGAGATATTCTATCCCGCTCCCCCACGGGGGGTCAGTATTTGATAAAAATGATTAACTATGCCTGTCCACTGAGGGTCAAAAAATGCGAGGGAGGGGAGAGGGAGCATATATAGAATATTAGTATTCAACACATATGCTGATTCTGTGATTGGAAGGCCCGTAGCGCGAAATCCATTTATAGTATCACGTTACGTCCATGGAGACATTGTTCAGAACGACGAGGACTACGACATATTCAAAAATTAGCCAAATCCACATAAAGACATATTCTCATAAGATTGGTGCGGGGTTCTTTACTAGACTTATCAATCCACCCTCATATGAATATATCTTTGTTATGGTGGACATCAGCTGGCTAATAAAATTAGAAATCTTTTTTATAAATGTATAACAACAAATCATTCGGAAAGAATGGAAAGCATCTTATACAAGATTCTTTCTAGAAAAATGTATTTCAATGGTTCAAATTATTACCATGTGTTCAGCGTAAACTACTACTTGAGAATGTGGACATGATGGTCTTCTGTTGACAAGCTTTGCGAAAAGCCACTTGTAGGTAATGGTAAAGTTTATGACGTTTATGAGTGGGTGCGGTACGCAATCTTACGACTGCTGTTATAATGAAATAATAACTAGAAACCTTAAACAATGTTGTAGTTTGTCCCCAATATTATTTACGCAGAACGGATTTCAGAGATATGAGATTGTAGGTATGGTGAAATGAAAATTCAAATTCCTCATTAGAGAATTAATTTCGAGTAAGGGATACCTTTCTTATTCTTTTCTAAACGTATTGCGTGACTTTTTTAAAAATATTTTTTCCGAAAAAAATCTTTTTTGCCTAAATGTAGACTACAACTTTAATGAAAATCAACTTATGGTTTTTTGCTGGCCATCTGACGAAATTTCTATTAATCACTATAAGTTCCTAAATGTTACGTCAAATACAGATTTAAAAATGGAGTATCATTAAGGCAGCGTGTTGTTTCTCACAGTTCGTTGTTGGTTCTAAAGAGAACCATTCAAAATGTTATTATTTTACCTCTTCAGACTGTTGTAATTTCTCCAAATGTGTTGTTCTCATGTTTTGTATCATTATGTCGCTACTTGGTTAGTAAAATGCTTGTACTACATACTTAACTAGAGAAAAAACTGTTACGTTTTTGTAATTATACTATTACACAACTTACAGTATCTTAATTTTCCTTCTGTCGTTTGTTTTCATTTCAGAATCCAGAAGAAGCTACCATTAAGGCAGTGAAAGCTTGGTTAAAAAATAAATGACAGAAACTAGAGCCTAAAGATCTTTAATTGTCCGTCTTTATTACCTTACGAGGGCGTTCCCAGAGTTAACCTTCAATTGTTTGTTATTACTGCCCTGTTACTGTCCTAATACTCTTCCGCGCGAGCATTTTCTTGAGGTCTGCGAATAGATAATAGTCGCAGGGGCCAAATCTGGAGAAGACGGTGGATGAGGAAACAATTCGACCTTCAATTTATGCAATTTTGCCATCGTAACCATTGATTTGTGACACGGTGCATTATCTTGGTGAAAGAGCACTTTTTTCTTGTTCATTTGGGGCCGTTTCTTTGCGATTTTTGCCTTCAAACGCACCAATAACTTTATATAATATTCGCTATTGATAATTTTTTCCTTCTCAGCATAGCCAATGAAAATTATTCCATGCGCATCCCAAAATATAGAGGCCAAAACCTTCCCAGCCGACTGTTGTGTCTTTGGTCGCTTCGGGTAGCTTTCATCGGCTGTTGTCCACTCAGCTGGCTGCCGATTTGATCCTTTTTTTGCGCTTAAACAGGGGCCAAATAACGCTCAGAATCATCAACACGTTGTTGTTTTTGGTCCACTGTGAGCAAATACGGTACCCATTTCGAATAGAGCTTTCTCAATGTTCATGCAAAATATGACCAACAGATCCTCTGATATCTTTAGGGTGTCAGCTATCTTATGCAATTTCACTTTACGGTCGTCCGATTTTTTTGATGTTTTCCGGTGTAACCCCATCTCATTTGGGCGTCCAGAGCGTTCACCAGCATTTGTATTTGTACGACCGCGTTTAAATTCAGCATACCAGTAAATGATGAGTAATTTTCCAGTAGCGTCGCTAAAACCCCTGTAACTTGTAAATTAATCGTCGAAAATTCATGAAATTTTGACACGTATCGTTTAAAGGTCCCTAAAAATCATGAAAAGGGCAACATCTATGTGTCAGACCAAAAACTTTTCAGCATACGTGTTATATTTATATATATATATATATATATATATATATATATATATATATATATATATATATATATATATATATATATATATATATCTATACATTCCCGTTAGTATTGCTCAAAAATATTCTAAAATCTGTTTTGGTAAATGACATAATTTGTTTAAAAAGCGATAGTGTAGTGGTATATAAAAATATGGCAATATTTCAGAATGAAATACGGACAATGTTGAAATATTTCTGTTACCGTAATATTCAAATATCATTCAGAAAAAAACAGTAGCACAAGTACTAATGATACATATGTTGATAGTTGTTCTAGACTACATTACGCTATCCTAATTAGCATAAATTTTTCATTATCTTAAAATCTGCCTGTTAACATTTATTTATATATGTAATCGTAGTATTTACTAATTGTGCAGTTAAAAAAAATGAATTCGGAATTATAAGAAACGAAAGAGGGACACTTGGTTACTATAGATATTTTTCGGTTTTTTTTAATGGGTTATTTAACATTAGTAAGCAGTTTTCTGAAAATAATATAATAATAGAATGTTGCCGATACAGCAGCAAGTTTTGCACCTTAGCACGTATCCAACCAAATAGGTGTAGGCTTCAGATTTAACGGCTTGAAACTAGTCGTCGAGTCCCCATACAATAACGCTGACTTATGTGGACTTGGACAAAAGTTACAAACCGCCACAATCAAATGGGATATAATCATATAAAAACATTAATTAGTGCATTCAAAATTTTTAGAATTTTGTGCTTATTAGTTGACAGATTCGATAGAAATAAGTAAAATTTGCCACAGATTTAATAAAAATAAATATAATTTTAAGTGAAGCTTGGTCAAAGAAAATAATATTGGTTTAGGTTCTCTGAAACGTGTCGACGGGGATAGCACCTACGATGTCGGTGTTAAGTTTGATTTATTTACTATGCCAAAACGAGTAACATCAACGGAGTTAGTAAATGCTTGGTCAACTAAGGAGGGGGAGGCGATGAAACAGATCTGCAACTGCAGGCAACATTAACGTGTTACTGATGCTTAGTTGGTTAAAGCACAAGGGCGTTTAACTTGAAATTGTATGTTTAATCACACTTTTTTTTATATACCCTGCGCTCTTGGAACGGTTAGAACTGCTGTTATTAATTATGTTATATATGTATATGTTGATAGTTTCTTTCTTTTAAGTTTGCAGTATCCAGGGCCCCTCTGCCCGACATGCGGAATACTAAATTTGACTTTCTCACCCTATAGAATAACTTAATTTAGCATTACAAGTCGATATTTTTAATGATAGGTGCTCTATAATGAGATATCAATCACAAAAAATGAGCACAGCAGTTTTAGAGATATCTATAACGGAATCCTGATATTTTCATTTACATAAAATTTCTTTTAAAACTGGAAATAATGACAAAATAACATCGCTTTCTATCCAAACAGTTTAATATACATCTATAATATATATAAAATGCAACGTCTCTCTGTCTGTCTGTCTGTCTGTCCGTTAGTGCGCTTATCACTGAAAAACCGCTTATCCGATTTACGTAGTTTTTTTTTTTAAAACATACATATGTTCTCTGGCCAAGTTATAGGCTATATTTTATAACGATAGGTAGTATAAGGAATGAGCAGTGACGTAAAATAGTGAATGATGTCGGAAATAAGTTTGCAGCTAGCGCGTGCCTTTGCCATACACAGCCTAAACCATTAAATATGGAACAATATTATGTAGCAAATAATATCTGTAATGTATAATCTATAATATATACAAAATGCAATGTCTCTCTCTCTGTCTGTCTGTCCATTAGTGCATTTATCACGCGGGAACCACTTATCCGATTTACCTGTCTTTTTTTAAATTCATGCATATATTCTTTGGCCAGGTTATATAATAATAATAATAATATATATCTATAATATATATAAAATGCAATGTTTGTCTGTCTGTCTGTCTGTCCGTTAATGCGCTTATCCATCGAGAATCACTTATCCGATTTACGTGATTTTTTAAATTCATACATATGTTCTCTGACCAGGTTATAGGTATATATTTTATTACATCTATAATATATATAAAATGCAACGTATTCTGTCTGTCTGTCTGTCCGTTAGTGCGCTTATCACTGGAGAACCATTTATCCGATTTTCGTAATTTTTTTTTTAAAACATACATATACCATTAAATAAGGAACAATATTATCTAGCAGAGAATTTCTATAATATATATAAAATGCAATGTCTCTCTGTCCGTCTGTCCGTCCGTTAGTGTGCTTATCACTGGAGAACTACTTATCCGATTTACGTGCTTTTTTTTTAAACAAACGTATGTTCTCTGGCCAGGTTATAGGATATATTTTATTAGGTGACATAAGGAATAAGCAGTGACGATAATAGTGAATTAAGTCGGAGAAAAGTTTGCCGGTAGCGCGTCCTCTTGCAATACATGCAATAGATAATGGGAAATAAGGTCAGATTATGGGAGATAAGGAGAAATAATGGGAGATAAGAAGAAATAATGGAAGATATTTTATTACGTTGGGTACATAAGGAATAAGCAGTGACGATAGTAGTGAATCAAGTCCACGCGAGCGGAGCCGCGGGCCCGGCTAGTATATATACATATATATATATATATATATATATATATATATATATATATATATATATATATATATATATACATACATACATATATGTATATGTATATATATATATATATATATATATATATATATATATATATATATATATATAGGGTTTTATGAAAATAGTTTAACATATTGAAATGAGTGATTTCTTGGATGATGTAGACCAACGTTTAATACTTCTTTTTTCTCATTTGGGACATACTTAGAATTTGGTAAAATTCTCATTTATTATTCCAGCTTGACGCCTATGATTAATTGTACTGCGTATAAGTTTCTTTCTTAAAGTAACCTAGCTTTTTGTGAAAATATTTTTATGAACTAAAAACTCCAGAAAACACATCAGTAAATGTTATATTTCTTGAATAAAAGAAAACGAAATCACTACAAATTTTAGGTTTCTTGTTTTTTAACTGTAAAGGCCACAAACCTAAAAAGTGAGTAGTAGTAAAGTTTTTTAGTTCCTATTAACATTTTTAATTATTATTTTGCTCTGATTTAAATTTAAACACACTTTACTCTTTATTATAAATTATTATTTTTTATTGTCCCTGTATACCATCAAATATTTTAAACTTTTGACGCTTTATTATGGATTTTCATGTGATGTCAGAACATCTTATCAAGAATAATTTTTTTTTGTAATATTTAAGATAAACTTTTTTCTCTATTTGTATAAAAGTTTTTGAGACACATTGTATATATATATATATATATATATATATATATATATATATATATATATATATATATGAAATAATTATGCTTTAAAAGCTATAAAAAGTTATGATAACACTATCGAACCTATTTATTGACACTTACCCCTTTCACCCTCTTACCCTGAAGCGACATCAATGAAAAACAAGAATTTCATCATCCACGCAAATATTATATATGTATAGTATTTTTCAAGATCTAAGCAAGTGATTTGGCAAATTGACGCAATAAAAACATTAAATGACCGTTAGGATCTTCGCACGTACCTGGCCGTAATAGGGTCGTAATTGATATATATGTATATATATATATATATATTATATATATATATATATATATATATATATATATATATATATATACATATATACAACTTAGCACGTATCCAACCAAATAAGTGTAGGCTTCAGATTTAACGGCTTCAAACTAGTCGTCGACTCCCCATACACTAACGCTGACTCTTATTAGAACTTGGGCTAAAGTTACAAACCGTCACAATCAAATGGGATATAATTATATAAAGTCATTAATTAGTGCATTCAAAATTTTTAGAATTTTATACTTACTAGTTGACAGATTTGATAGAAATAAGTAAAATTTGCCACAGATTTAATAAAAACAAATATAATTTTAAGTGAAGTTTGGTCAAAGAAAATAATATTGGTTTAGGTTCTCTGAAACCATTAAAAAACAGAAAAATATATTAAGTTAAAGACACAGCTAAAAGAGAATTTTTCAAAAAATGCCAAAACGAGTAACACCGACGGAGTTAGAAAATGCTTGGTCAACTAAGGAGGGGGAGGCGACCGACGAAGCAGATCTGCAACTAGCAGGCAGCATTAACGTGTTACTGATGCTTAGTAGGGCGTTTAATTTGAAATTGTAGGTTTGACCACACTTTTTTTTATATACCCTCCGCCCTTGGAACGTGGCTACTCCACCGGTTAGAACTGCTGTTATTAATTATGTTATATATATTGATAGTTTCTTCTTTTTAAGTTAGCAGTATCCAGGGCCCCTCTGTCAAACATGCGGTTCTAAGAGGAATACTAAATTTGACTTTCTCACACTAACGAATAACTTAATTTAGCATTACAAGTCGATATTTTTAATGATAGGTGCTTTATAATGAGATATCAATCACAAGAAATGAACAGAGCAGTTTTAGAGATATCTATAACGGAATCCTGACATTTTCATCTACATACAATTTCTTTTAAAACTGGAAATAATGACAAAATAGCATCACTGTCTATTTAAACAGTTTAACCTGCTCCATTTCCCCTTAAACCTTTTCTATATATATATATATATATATATATATATATATATATATATATATATATATATATATATATATTTTTTTTCAATTTCTTGGGCTTTATGGTTCTTTTGTTTTAAGGATAGAGAAATTACATCATGTTCTAGTTAGAATTTATTGAAAACGTTTCGCCCGATTTTCAGGCTTCTTCAGTTCATCTAAAAAATTGAAATTTTCTGTTTTGGATATTCAATAGGACGCACAAATTTTTTTAATTATCCTATTGAATATCCAAAACAGAAAATTTCAATTTTTAGATGAACTGAAGAAGCCTGAAAATCGGGCGAAACGTTTTCAATAAATTCTAACTAG
Source organism: Pachyrhynchus sulphureomaculatus (assembly GCA_019049505.1). Classification (NCBI taxonomy): domain Eukaryota; kingdom Metazoa; phylum Arthropoda; class Insecta; order Coleoptera; family Curculionidae; genus Pachyrhynchus; species Pachyrhynchus sulphureomaculatus. Next base: position 41,284,436 of record CM032449.1, read on the forward strand.
AACATGATGTAATTTCTCTATCCTTAAAACAAAAGAACCATAAAGCCCAAGAAATTGAAAAAATATATATTCAATATTCCAAGGTTCAAGAAAGAATTCAATCCAACTTATATATATATATATATATATATATATATATATATATATATATATATATATATATATATATATAGGGCGTTATGAAAATAGTTTAACATATTGAAATGAATGATTTCTTGGATGATGTATGTTAGACCAACGTTTAATACTTCTTTTTTCTCATTTGAGACATACTTAGAATTTAGTAAAATTCCCATTTATTATTCCAGCCTAACGCCTATGATTAATTGTACTGCATATAAGTGTTTACTTAAAGCTAGTGGAGCGAGGCCACGAAAAGTACTTTTCATTGATGATATCAACTTTAACAAGCCTCTCTGAAAGTACAGTTTGGAAAATTGTAAATAATTCGATAGCGCGTAAAAAACACGAAAAGACAAAGGTGTGTCGAAATGTATTGATTTCTGTCAAGAAGACTTAATCCCCCGCAATGAAATGTATGCAGAACAAAAAGTTCCTACGTTATTGTCACTTTCACGGAGGCTGTCCGAGGATAGTTCTGACATAAAATGTTCCACTACAACTCTGGCGTATTCTACGTCGTTTGGGGTTTTGGTTCAAAAAAATAGACAAAAGGCAAGTTATAGAATATCTTGAAAAAATAATTACAGGTAGATCGGAAAATCGAACGATAATCTACCTAGATGAGACTTGGTATGACACCCACGACACACCCAGTAAAGGTTGGATTGATAAATCCAAAAAATGCCATACCAAAGCTCCTTCAAATAAAGGTAAAAGGATAACTATTCTACATGCGGGGTCAGAAGAAGGCTGGATACCAGAATATCTATTTCTAACAGCCAAGAATACTTTAGATTCCACCTTGGATTATCATTGTGACACAATCGCTGAAGTTTTTGAAGATTGGCTTCAAAACAAATTAATGCCGAATATACCACCGAATAGTTGTATTGTGATGGATAATGCATCCTATCATAGTCGCCAAATGAATAAGATACCAAGTTCCACCAGTAGAAAAAGGGAAATACAAGCCTTTTTGTGCGAACGTGACATATATTTCCCTGAAATATACAGTTAAACAATTGTTAGAAGTTTTAAAAAGTTACAATTTTTCAAAGGAATATGGTTGTGATAAAATTGCAAAGGAAGCAGGACACGAAATATTTCGGCTTCCACCATATTGTTGTATCTTTAATGCGATCGAGTTGATATGGCATAAAATAAAGTCTAATATACGTGCTCACAATAATACACCCACTTTAAACAGTAGTGCGATTGAATTGATAAAGACAGAAATCAAAAATGTAACCCTTGAAAACTGTATTCAACACGTCAAAAAAATTGAGAACTCATATAAATGTATGTACATAAATATAAATAGTTTAGAACCTGTAAAAAAACTTATTATTGATTTGCAAGATAGTAGCGATAGCAAAATTGTACGCGAGGACACTATACACTGTTTTAATATATTTGTGTAATTACTGTATTGTGTATTATTCAGTACATAAAACATTAAAATTCAACTGTTTTATCACAATAAAATTTTAAACCCAACAATTATATAATCAGGTATATTGCTGCCCTGCACGATGCCTTGTCATTAAACAACCATAAATTATTCACTTTCAAATTTTGAATGAATTTTGAATGGGTATAGGTAGCTAAGTCACTTTCTTAGATCGCGAAAAATACTATACCAAATTTGAAATTGGTATTTAATTTTATTCATGAGTAATCGTGGCCATAAACAAACTGCTAAAGTGGCCAACCGGGTTAGGAAATAATGTTTTTTATAATATAAGGATCTTGAAAGATGAAGAAAGTCTCAGAGGGTAATTTTTTTACAACTATAATACTTTGTGCATCGTCACTCATGATCGTTAGCTCACAGTCCAATATTGCTTAGTTATAATTCCCATAACCCATTTAGCGTCGAGAGATGGCGTCAAACGACTATAAAATACCAAATGGACCGTTTTGCCTCTAGCGCCCGTTTTGCCTCTAGGGCCCGTTTTGCCTCCAGTTCCCCTATCATTAACAGTTATATCGCTTTTAAAATGTAGCAATTTAATTACGTCGGAAAAAAATTTGTATATACCAGTTCGTAAAAACTTTTATTAGCCACTAGCCACGCCGTATTAAGCCGTAGAATTAATCTATTTTCCCGCAGTGCCCTATATATGTAATTAAATTCATTAATTCTATTTTGTTCTTTGTGTAAAAAAGAATACCGTAATTCATAGAAACAAAATGAAAATATTTCTCTAGTGTTGTCGATGAATTTAAATCCAATAATGGCAGTCTATTAAAATCCTTAGATTAGATAACTCTCTCTTAAAGTTTTTACTTCTTGTAATGAAACTAAAATTTAATGGTTTGTCATTTAATGATCTCGTAACTGAGACTCGAGAATATTTAAAGAATTTCGTTCATTTGGAATTCACGTCAGTACATATGCACAGAGGCTGTTTACTCTTAGTTTACGTAGAAAAATCGAGATGTTGAGATTCGATTTCGAGGACTAACTCGCTTTTTCGTATGTTGTTTCATTTATTTATTCGTTTGTTCATATTTATTGGTTTTATATTTTACCATTTCTATGCCTAGACTAAAATAACATTATTTTTAATATATCTGATCCGTGTATTAATATTGCAGTTACTCCTGAAGAAGTAATCAAACGATAATGAAATATTCGGTATTAAAGAAGAAGATAGTTTTATTTAAAATACAGACCTATTCTCGTTAATCAAATAAACATCTAATTGACGTACGGTCGATAAGAGATTACTCGCCGCTGCCGCTCGAAGCTGAGTTAGCCTCGAGCGGCAGCAGCAGCAGCAGCAAGATCATAGTATCGAGTAGCAGCAGCAGCGGGGGCACTTGAAAATGCCAAATGAGATATTGACGAAACGCCGTGCAAATTCATTATTAGACGAATGGATTGAAACCCGGAATATTAATGTATTAAATATATATATATATATATATATATATATATATATATATATATATATATATATATATATATGTATATATATATATATATATATATATATATATATATATATATATATATATCTATATATATATATATATATATATATATATATATATATATATATTATATATATCTATATATATATATATATATATATATATATATATATATATCTATATATACATATATATATATATATATATATATATATATATATATATATATATATATATATATATATATATATATATATATATATATATATATATATATATATATATATATATATATATATATATATATGTATATACCAGGTGTACAAGTATGAAATGCGGATTTCAGACAACAGATGGTGCACTAATGCAGTTTGTGCTATAAAGATTTGACACTGCACCATTTTGTTGTGTCATCAACAAGTGTCAGACGCGCACGAGTGATAAATTGGAAAAGTGTGTGCATAGTGTTTTGTCGTTGTGTTCAATATGTCGAAATTTATACCGAACAAAGAGCATTCGAGGACAGCATTAATTTTTTGTTTTCATTTGAAGAAAACTGCTGTTGAATCATACCGATTACTTCGAGAAGCTTATGGTGAACATGCTCTATCGCAAGATACGTGTGAACGATGGTTTTTCAGCGTTTCAAAAGTGGTGACTTCGATGTTGCAGACAAGGAACGTGGAAAACCGCCAAAAAAAAATACGAAGATGTGGAATTGCAAGCATGGTTGGACGAAGATGATTCGCAAACACACAAACAACTCGCCGAGCAATTGGGCGTTAGTCAACAAGCGGTTTCCAATCGGTTACGAGAGATGGGAAAGATTCAGAAGACCGGTAGATGGGTACCACATGAATTGAACGACAGGCAAATGGAAAAGCGCAAAAAACACGTGTGACATTTTACTCGCTCGGTACAAAAGGAAGTCGTTTTTGTATCGTATAGTTACAGGAGATGAAAAGTGGATGTATTTTGAGAATTCCAAGCGCAAAAAATCATGGGTAGACTCAGGCGCACCATCACATCGACCTCAAGACCGAATCGCTTTGGCAGAAAGACGATGCTCTGTGTTTGGCGGGACCGTAGGGGCGTGGTCTATTGTGAGCTGTTAAAACCTGGGGAAACGGTTAATACTGAACGTTACCAACAACAATTGACCGATTTGAACCGTTCGCTGCTTGAAAAAAAAAGGCCAAAATCCCGAAAGAGACAACACAAAGTCATTTTTCTTCATGACAATGCACCAACACATACGGCAAAACCAGTTCGCGACACGTTGGAAGCATTCAGCTGGGAAGTTCTACCCCATGCGGCTTACTCACCAGCCTTGGCTCCTTCCGATTACCACTTGTTTGCATCGATGGGTCATGCACTTGCTGAGCAGCACTTTGGTTCGTACGAAGATGTGAAAAAATGGCTCGATGAATGGATCGCAGCGAAAGGGGAAGATTTTTACTGGCGTGGTATTTACAAATTCCCCGAAAGATGGGGAAAATGTATAACAAGCGATGGAGCATACTTTGAATAAAGCACTTTTTATCATTCTTCCGAATTTAACATGTTTTTTAGAAAAAAAAAATCCGCATTTCATACTTGTACACCTGGTATATATATATATATATATATATATATATATATATATATATATATATATATATATATATATATATATATATATATATATATATATATGTGTGTGTGTGTGTGTGTGTGTGTGCATGTGTGTGTATACGACAACATCTAATGTTTCTTTCAAAACCAGTGTACGACTTTAATATTCAGGATTGATTTATTGAAAAGGATATAATATTTAAGATGCAATATTTAAAATGAACGAGGAACATGTTACATTGTCAAAAAAGAAAAATTCAAATATTACATTATCACAAATCTAAATTTTTTATACTTTAACTTGCAGATCGTCATTTAGCAAAATGTGCTTCTTATTTGATAAAGATCGTTGTTGCCATCCATCTTTCTTAAATATCTCTCATTTTTAAGCCCACACACTTTCGGAGGCTGGTCATTTTCATTACTCTTTTATTTTTAGAGATTAAATTTGAAAATAAGATAAAAGATTGTGTACCCACGCAAATATTGTTATTTTTTATTTGAGTTTGACTAGTTGTTTAAAACAAACATTAGTTGTTAAAACTAATAGATAAAAGGACCTGCAGGTTGGTTAAATAAAATTTATTAAAATGGTCTTGATGAATGAGACGCCAAGATGACACTAAATAAAATAGAAACATATTCTGAAGTAAATTTGTCCCGTCGTAGGTACACAGTGTCCTTGAAAAGTTCAAGAATACTTGCTATAGAATAGGAAAAATAAAGAATAAGCAAGTAGCATTATCCATAGCCCTCGCTATTATTTTTGCGATTTGTAACAATTCAGCAACTTGCGGAATCAAATATTATTTCCGATGCGATAAAACTTATTATTTTTAATGTTCCGTACGGAACACTTATAAGATCACTTCGGTGTCCGTCTGTCCGTCTGTTTGTCACACTCGATTTTCTCCGAAACTATTTGACATATAAAGTTAAAATATGGCACTAATATAGGAATTGATGGCCTCATCAGAGCCGTGTTGACTTAAGGAATAGTTTTGGGGGGTGAAATTGGAAGTGAAAAAAAAAAAATTTTATCAGGTCATCGAGTGGGGTGTCAAATGAAAGCTTGTAAAAACCTGAGTCCAAAAATATGTATAACGTAATACTTGTGCATACTTTCCTTTGTATTATTGCGAGAAATCGCTGCCCCTCCTTATCTCGAGAAATACTGCTCAAAAAATTTTGAAAAATTTCTGAAATTTTCTCCACAGGGTGTAGATTGAACGAAAATTATCACGAGTGCATTACCTTTAATAATTTATCTGGTATATAAAAAAACAAAAATTTCAAGTTCACTTTTTAGTGAAGATAGGAAAACTGATTTGGGATGTGTTTTGTGAAGTCATTGATCATTTTATACCTCCGTAACAAAATTTTTTATGTTAAAAGCAATCAACGTACGGAACAGTAATTGCGCAAGTTCAACTTTGACTAGATTTTATTATGGACACAACATACGTACTGTAAGGAAATCCATAAAACGCTACGTGGGTCTTGTACCGCTGGAAATTGTGCTCGGTAGGAAACATAGTCCTGGGCCATTTATTCGTCTTTGATGAAGTTTTTCAGGGAAGGGATTCTTCAAAAGGGTAATACTATGGGTGATAAGCTGAACCTCATACGGATCTGATGTATTAGTGCGACGTGTATTCTTAGCATACACTACTGTAGGAGGCAACAAGCGAATCATATCGATTTTTACATTTACTGTGAATAGACTTGAGTCATTCATTCTTTGATGTTCCATGGAATGAAGATTTCCGGTGACTTTTGCGTCTCGAATCAACTCTAAATAGAACTAGTGCAGTGAAAAAAGGTTAAAATAATGATCAGATAGGCGTAGTTTGGATACAGCAATATTATGATTTTATCCTTTCTGGGATATCACCAGTAGTATATCCTGAGTTCTGGACCTCGAAAAACTTGTGCTCTTTTTTTTTTATAAATAATTTAAGTTTTCAAAACGCCTTTTTTGAGCTTAAAATATGAATAACTCCGGTTATCGACATAAAAAAACAAACTCCTTATAATGAAATTTCCAACAAATCCTGGTTGGTTTGAAGTCGCTCAAATGCTACATAAGCTACAAAATCGAAAAAAACAGTTAAAAAAATGTTTTTTTTTTCATTTTATTATACAGTGGGTACAATTAAATTTGTTATTTAAAATTTGAATTGTCCGGTATTTTATGCCATTTCGTCCAAAATGGACTTTTTTTCCAAAATTTAGGACACCGCCAGCTTTCCGAGGCCATTAAAAAAAATTTTTTTTTGGAGTAATTTTAACAGTTTTTTTTGATATTTGTTTATTTACCAGTTAACAACAAATGCGTTTTTTCGATCATTTTCACGTTAACGAAAATGATTTTTTTTTTTAAAATAAAGGTCTCGCGATTCTCCACTAGATGTAATAAATTTTTTTTTTTTCGAAATGACCGAAAACAGTTATTTGTTATTATTTGATTAATAAACAAATGTAAAAAATAGTTTTTTTTTTACATTTGCTACAATTTTTTTAATAACATCGGAAAGCTGGCATCGAGACCTAAATTTTGGAAAAAAAGATCCATTTTGGACCAAAAAGCATAAAATGGCGGTCAATTCAAACTTTAAATAACAAATTCAATTGTGCTCACTCGGTTCAATATTTTTGTACCAAAATTTCTAGGCATTTTTGCTATAACAGAAGGCATATTTTCTGAAAGTTTCACGCCCACCGGTTCACTTAGTTGACCTGTAAATAAGATGAGTACGATGGTAGGATACAACGAATTGTATTAAGTACGCATACCTACCAATGTACTCCGTAACTTCTGGGATAAGTACCAGTTGATTCTCTTCTCTTCTTTTTTCTCTTGTTTGTCAATCCTAGCCTGACTGACGAGCCGTGATATGCCGAAACGCATCTCAGGATGAATTTGACGGACAAGAGAACAGTTAGTAGCTGAAATATGGACGTCTGTCTGTTTTCAGTTGCTAATAACTAATAAGATGAGAAAAAAAAAGTTTTTTGCTTATTTTTACCATTTTGTAGGTTATGTACGCGCTTGAGTGACTTAAAAACGGGGATTCGTTGGAAATTTCATTACGAAGAGTTTGGTTTCTTTTTTGTCTCGATCCGACTTATATAACTGGAGTTATTCACATTTTAAGGTCAAAAAACGCGTTTTGAAAACTTAGATTGTTTATAAACAAAAGAGCACAAGTTTTTCGAGGTCCAAAACTTAGGCAATGCTACTGCTGATACCCTAGAGAAGATAAAATCATAATATTGCTGTATCTAGACTGCACAATTTCAAATGCTTTTTTTACTGCACTAAATATAGTTTTCCCGAAATCCTCAATTAACTTTGTGCTAAGGGGTGTAAAAACTAAAGTAGAAAGGTTTGGATATATCATATGAAACGATTCTGCTAACGATTTGAAGTGGCGAAGTATAATTAAGAAACCAGTGCTGAGCGAACAACATAGAGAGAAAGGACTCGCGTGGACAGAGAAGAACATAGATCGAGACTGGAGCAATGTAATTTTTTCCGATGAAGCTTCATGTTGAGGTTATGTTATCACCCTACTAGCCTGGGCAATTTTCATTAAGTAATTGATTCAGCGCACCGTCAAACACCCTGTGAAGATCTACGTTCGGGGATGTCTTTCGGAAAAAGGTTTTGGAAGACTTTTCATCTTTACCTACATTTTGAAGGCTGAAAAAATGCTTCAGATTTACAAGAAGGCATTAGTATCGACTGCCAAATGATGACTTGGCGATAAAAATGAGGAGTGGATTCTTCAAGAGGATAACTACCCCAAATATCGGAATAAAACTTGTAGTCAGTGGAAAGGGGAATCTGGTATCGGTCAATCGAGAACGTGTGGTTACATATCAAGTAGAAGCTTCGTAGTAAAAAGGTGTACACAGTGAGTTAGCTATGAAGGTAAATACGGACAATTTGAAAATCTTTGCCCCAAGATATGTCGAAAGTATTCGCTGAAGATTCCAGGCGTTCATCGATGCTGACGAGGACTGGACGAACTACTGAAACATCATTTTAATGGAAATCCTTCATTGTCGAATGATGTTAAAAACTTTTAAACAAATACATTTTTTAATGAAAATACGTGACACGTTCTCACTGTAGCTTTACTTACAAACAGAAATAAATGGGCTTGGACTTCAAAATTACAGACGATCAATACTATTGCAGTCGAAAAATCTCAAAACTACGTTATTTTTTCATTATTTCCAATTTTTGAAGATATACAAGGTCTGTCCTAAAAATAAGTAGAATGATTTTTTCCCGCCGACGTGGACGACTAGAGTGGATCGATTTGTGGTGGGAAAGGGGGTGGTAGCTCTTGGGAAAGCAACAAGTGCATTTGCCTGCTGGCCGTTACAGTGTGCAGATCACTGCTAGACTGGACCCCTGTTCGAGGGTCGCGTAACGAATTCACGATGTCACGTTCCATGGAGCAACGACGAGGAACACCCCAGACGTCCGTCAACGACACAGTGCGACGAAAATGCGCAAAAAGCGAGAGTCATGCTCAATTTCGATCGACGCCTGAGTGTCAGAATGTTAACAGAAGAGTGCAATATTTCGAAAATCATAGTGCATCGCATTCTTACAGAAGATTTAGCCAGGAGAACGCTGCCTCAACCGCTCTATTGCCCCGATGTGGCACCGCTGGACTTCTTTTTATGTCCAAGAACAAAAAGGAGCTTGAAAGTCAGCCATTTTAGAACGCTGGATAACGCCAAAGAGGCTGTGACGAGGTGCCTGAACGAGGTTCCCGTCGACGACATCCAAGAAGCGTACTGCGACTGGCAGAGGCGCTGGTAACGGTGTGTCGATGAACAAGGGCACTATTTTGAAAATTTTTAGTAATTTGTACTTTGATCTGCAATAAATTTTTTTTTCCTGGATTTATTCGATTTATTTTTGGGGCAGACCATCTAGCATGTAGATGTTCATGACAGATGTCAGTTGTTTTCATTTCTGAAACTTTTCTTCTGCTCATTTTTTGATATATCTTACCTTAAAGTACCTATCGTACTATTCAGTATTTATTTCAGAATTGGGTGTATGCGAGGGAAGCACTGCGTTAATCTCGTTGCTTATTTTTTACAAAGATGTAAATGTTAAAATACTGGCACCGACATTTAAATTGCATCGAGAAATTACATCATAAAATTTAGAGAATCCGAACTATTTAACGAGTAGAATGCTAAGTTTTGTTATAAATAAAGTTAAATTATATATATATATATATATATATATATATATATATATATATATATATATATATATATATATATATATATATATTCTACGATTTAATTGCTAGACACCAATTAAACGTTCAGTTTAGCAATTAATTTTGTACCCTGTATATTATAAATGTACAAGAAACATCCTATATCTAGGAAACTTGAGCGCAGGTCTCTATAGGGACACTAATTATAAAATCATTGAATTATTATTAGCGTTAAGAACAAGTTATTTCCGAGTGTTGTATGATCTCTCCTTTGCCAATTATGAAATTTATATCGTCACAACAGTTAATAGTCTGTTTTATTGTTAAGTTATTTACAATTTCCTCGAAATAATTTGTAACGTTGCTAATAATTGCTATTCAAGAAGCGTCGGTATTAATAATATTTGCAATGTAACGAGATAGAAGTAAGCATAACTTCAATTTATGTTTTAATCAAATCAAGTCCTAATAGAAATCCCGCCGTAATTATGTTTATAATAATATTTTCCTGTTTAATTAAGGTGGTTGATCTGACGTCTTTAAATACCATTCTGTAATCTGTAAAATTTGGGCCTTATCTTGAATTTGGGTTTAAATTTTACAATTAAGAAAAATGAAAAAAACTGTAAAGTACCGGTTATTTAACCAATTTTTTTAAATATATATCTTTTTGAAAAGTCGTGGTTCTTGGGCGACGTTTCGTCTTTTCTTCAGGGATCTTTACTCTTCGAGATTAGAACATTGAATGTGTATTCTTTTGTAGTAACATTGATAAAGTCCGAGCATTTATGGCAATACGTTGTGGCCACGAGAAGAGGGGGTTTAAATACCATTTTATCCTCTTCTTGTGCGTAAATTTAGAGAGTTCATCTACCTTGTTTCTACATGTTAATAATACCTCAGAAGATCAAATACACTGTTTAATTTAAATGATTAGTTTTAAAACGGAGGAAAAATAGAATATCAAAAAGCTTTCACTGACCTTACCTACATGAGTGGTAACTTATATATATATATTTTATAAATTTTAAATAGCACAATAATTAAACCATAAAAATGAAATTTAAGAACAAAATTAAGTAAGAAACACTAAAAAAGTATGATTTTCTTTTTAAGTTTTAGACTCTGCATAACTTTACCGGTAATTTTGACACCAATTATAGCAGTAAAGTAACAAAATTCCACCAATAAAAAGCCTACGTTATGATTCTATTATAACTTCTATGTTACAGTCTCAGATGATAATGTTTTATTAAAAGGCATGTAACACGTAGGCTCAAAAGTTTTTGGTCTGACACATAGATGTCGCCCTTTTCAAATTAGTATGATTTTTAGGAAGTACCAACCTTCAAACGACACGTGTGAAAAATTTCATGACATTTCGACGCCTAGTTTACAAGTTACAGTGGTTTTGGTGAAGCTACTTTTGATATTTTCAAAACAATGGAAAAATTCGAATTTCGTGTGTTGATTAAACACTGTTTCTTGATGGGAAACAATAGCGTTCAAGAAAAGCAATGGTTTGATAAGTGTTACGGGGACTCTGCCTTTGGAAAATCACTCCTAATTTACTGGTATGCTGATTTTAAACGCGGTCGTATAGACACAAATGATGCTGAACGCTCCGAACACCCAAATGATGTGGTTACATCGGAAAACTTCAAAAAAACCCACAAAAATGTTTCGGATGACCGTAAAGTGAAATTGCGTGAGATAGCTGACACCCTAAATCAAGAGAACGTGTTAGTCATATTTTGCATGAACATTTGGGCATGAGAACGCTCTGTTTGTAATGGGTACCGCGTTTGCTCACAGTGGACTAAAAACAACAACGTGTTGATGACTCTGAGCGCTGTTTGGTCCTGTTTAAGCGCAATAAAAAGCATTTTTTTTTATGCAATATGTGACAATGGATGAAACATGAATCCACCACTACACATCGGAATCAAATCGGTAGCCAGCTGAGTGGACATCAACCGATGAAAGCCGCCTAAAGCGACCAAAGACACAACGGTCGGTTGAGAAGGTTTTGGCCTCAGTATTTTGGGATGCGCGTGGAATAATTTTCATCGACTATGCTGAGAAGGGAAAAACCATCAATGGCGAATATTATTTAAAGTATTGGTGCGTTTGAAGGCAGGCAGGCAAAGAAACGGCCCTAAATATACAAGAAAAAAGTGCTCTTTCATTAAGACAATGCACCGTGTCACAAGACAATGGTTACGATGGCAAAATTGCATGAATTGAAATTCGAATTGCTTCCTCATCCACCGTATTCTCCAGATTTGGCCACCAGCGACTATTACCTATTGTCAGACCTCAAAAAAATGCTGGCGGGAAAGAGATTTAACTCCAGTGGAGAAGTTATGGCTTATTTTGAAGGCAAAGACAAATCCTTCTACAAGAAAGGTATAGAAATGTTAGAAAAGCGTTGGACTGATTATATCGCTCCTGAAGGTTAATGAATAAAGTCCAATTTTGCAATATATATATATATATATATATATATATATATATATATATATATATATATATATATATATATATATATATACGAGGCTGGTTTGAAAAGTCCGTGCAAAAATAAAAACTACTTATGTGTTTGGGGTAAACCTTTTTTATTTTTCGACATAGTCTCCTTTTAGGCTTATACACTTCGTCCAACGATGTTCTAGTTTGTTGATCCCTTCCGAATAATAAGATTTGTCCAAGTCTGCAAAATATCTATTAGTGTCTGCAATCACCTCCTCGTTTGAAAAAAATCTTTGTCCCGCCAGCCATTTCTTCAAATTGGGGAACAAATAGTAGTCCGAGGGAGCCAAGTCTGGAGAATAGGGGGGATGTGAAACGAGTTGGAATCCTATTTCCATTAATTTTGCGACCACAACTGCTGAGGTGTGTGCTGGTGCGTTGTCGTGATGGAAAAGGACTTTCTTGTGGGCCAATCGCGGGCGTTTTTCTTGCAGCTCGGTTTTCAAACGGTTCAATAACGATGAATAATATTCACCTGTAATAGTTTTTTTACCCTTTTCCAGATAGTCGATGAGGATTATCCCTTGCGAATCCCAAAAGACAGTCGCCATAACCTTTCCGGCCGAAGGAACGGTCTTCGCCTTTTTTGGTGCAGATTCCCCCTTGGTAACCCATTGTTTAGATTGTTGTTTGGTCTCAGGAGTATAGTAATGTATCCATGTTTCATCCACAGTGACGAAACGACGCTTAAAGTCCTCCGGATTCTTCTGGAACAGCTGCAAACCATCCTTGCAACACTTCACACGATTCCGTTTTTGGTCAAGCGTGAGCAATCGCGGCACCCATCTTGCGGATAGCTTTCTCATGTCCAAATGTTTATGCAAAATATTATGTACCCGTTCAGTCGAGATGCCCACAGCACTAGCAATCTCACGCACCTTAACTCTTCTGTCATCCATCACCATATCATGGATTTGATCAATGATTTCTGGAGTCGTAACATCCACAGGCCGTCCAGAACGTTCAGCGTCACTTGTGCCCATATGGCCAGTCCGAAAATTTTGAAACCACTTATAAACTGTTCTAATCGAAGGTGCAGAGTCACCATAATGTTTATCAAGCTGCTCTTTAGTCTCCTGAGGCGTTTTGCCTTTCATAAAGTAATGTTTAATCACCACACGAAATTCTTTTTCGTCCATTTCTTGAAAATCACTCGACTTCCTTGATTCACACAAATGCCAAACACAAAGAAATAGACCAATATGGCAGAAACTTGGTGTGCGTTCATTCAAGAGATGCTACTAACTAAACATGACCTCGATACGCGCCGGTGATGCCATCTCTCGGACTTTGCACGGACTTTTCAAACCAGCCTCGTATATATGTATTAAAAAATTGGTAAATTTCAAGCATCCTGAAGAGGATATATAATGTGACATATTCAAAGCCACCGGTCTAACCCGCTTCTTTACCTATTTAACCCTTTATCTGTTGTATAGTATAATTTGTTTCATTTAAAATTTGCTCATGATCTTAAACAAAAACCGAAAAAAATTCTCATATTATTATTTAAACTAAAAATATATTGCCTTCCCTTCTTTAAAGCGGTATAGCCCAACTACTACAAGTTTCATAAGTGCTTCAAGCAGTATATATTATATAAATTTGAATTCCATATTTAATTTTGTTCGAAATCTATTATGCCAGTAGTACAATAGAATGATGAAAATGAAAATCTATATTTCTTGTGATCTAGGTACCCTCAAACACCACGGTGGTACTTTTTTCATTACTTCCTTTTTGCAGGGGAAGTAAGAAGAACATGTGTGTAACGGGTAACGTATTCATATCAGTCCATTCGTCTCTGAAAATACTTTTCTTATCAAGATAAGTGAAGATGAAACATGGATGTTAAAATCTTCTCAACGTAATATGAAATTCATGAGAGCGTGTGAAAATTATCTTTATTTTAAAACAATATCCCATTAATAAAATTAAGCCAATTAAAAATCTTGAAAAAATATTAAGTTTAATAGACCGTTAAAAAATTCATAATCACTATTTTGCCACGAAAAATAAATTTCGCACACTCACATGATAGTTATCTTTCAAATTGCGTTGGGAAAATTTTAATATATTGCTTAGTTTTTTTTTTCAATTAGCTTTAATAAATGCTCGAATCGGCCAGAATTTCTGGCCATTTAGTCTTCTTAAGTTTGAACAAAAATATTTCTTTTAATATATATGTATATATATATATATATATATATATATATATATATATATAACATATATATATATATATATATATATATATATATATATATATATATATATATATATATATAATAGTTAAACTTCCGGTTGTTTTTTACCAGTTAATATATGTATATATATATATATATATATATATATATATATATATATATATATATATATATTACATTAAAATTCCAGGTTTCAATCTGTTCGCGTAACAATAAATTTCCACGACTTTTCGACAAAATCTCATTTTGCATTTTCAAGTGCTCTTGCTGCTACTCGATACTGTGCTAACATATATGTATATATATATATATATATATATATATATATATATATATATATATATATATATTCTACTTCTTCTTCTTCTTAGTCGTTCCTTTATGGCTGAAGCTTCGGGATTTCATGGAAAATTTCGTGTAATAGGTCCCCATTTTTCCCTATCCTGTGTGTTCTGAAGAGTTTCCTGTAGTGACGTATGGGTCATTAGCTTCACTTGATGATGTAGATCGACCCCTTGGTTTTTTGCCTTCAACCGTATCCTGTATTATTAGCTTCTCTAAGCTTTCCTCATCTTTACGGATTATGTGACCAAAATATGAAAGAATTGAAGCCCCTCTGTTATTTGCCGCTCAATGAGGGTTGAGATATCCTCTTTGCCGTCCAGGGATTTCAAAGGGTTCGCTCGCACCACATCCCGAATGCTTCCACTTTTTTCTGGCCTGCTGCACTCACAGTTCACGATTCAGCCCCGTATAAAAAGATTGGAGTTATTAGTGACTTGACCATTCTCTTTTTAGTATTGGTAGTTATTTGCAATAATGTCCATGTTAGCACTACTGCGTTGTCTGAAGTGAAATACAAATGTGTATATTCGGTACCTGGCTTAGCTTCGAGCAGCAGCAGCAGCAAGATGACAGTATTGAGTAGCAGCAGCAGCGGGAGCACTTGAAAATGCCAAATGAGATTTTGGCGAAACTTCGTGCAAATTCATTGTTGGACGAACGGATTGAAGCCCGGAATTTTAATATATATATATATATATATATATATATATATATATATATATATATATATATATATATATATATATATATATATATATATATTTGTACATAAATATCGGAAAAAAACTTTGTTGAAAACTCATTTGGCATGTGTTTTGTGAAGTCTAAAAAAATATTTTCAAGGCAATTACGGTACAGAACACTAATTGCGCAAGTCCAACTTGCACTTGACCGTTTTTTTTTCTTACTTACACGATTTGACATCTGATAATTAGATTAAGTAATTCATGTGCACATAGATGGCACAAAATGCCGTTATAAACTAAAATAATACCACTGAAAAGTTCTGTTTTATCTCACCTCTCTGCTTACTGTATTTCAGGTTAGAGTTTACATAGTACAGTACAGTTTATTAACGCTGCTCAGTTCCTAACACAATTTATGACGCCATGATGGATAATTTATATTACAGTTGTCATACACAAATATATTGCGTTGTATGTTAACAGTAGGATGTTGACTATTTATACTGACAGTTATATGGTACTTTTGATATGCATAATACCTTAACGAAGACATCTTATTGTTAGTATCAGCGCAATCACTCAATGATATATTTATTTTACTAGAAATCTCTTATTAGATCAATAGGCTGAAGGAGTACCGTAGGTCAATTTATTAGACTTCAATTAGAAAACTAGCAAACCTTTTCAATAATAACAATAATAAAACGCTCTTGCATGAAAAGTTACTGCTATTCATTTAATTGTTGTTTGAGTACCTATTCGCTTTTAATAACGAAAGTACTAAATCTTGTTTTACCTACGCATTTTGTTCTTGAATTAAAACTTTTAGCGGTTTCACACGGGATGGCGCTGAGGTCTATTACCTACTGACACTTTGGGGTGAATGCCTTTTAAATCTCTCCTGTTGATACTGGATGTTTGCGACAATTCATAGTTTTAGAAATATTAATAATATTTTCTTACTTCAAGGATACACAATTTTAAAGATCATTATAGTTGACTGGATTGTAAAATTAAATATTATCAGTAAAAGCAAAGTGATTTGCATATTTTATAGAGAGATAAAACTTAAATTATGTAAGATAAGTAAGCCTAAAAAGTGTTTTTAAGGTACGACCTTTGATCCTGGAAGGGAATTTAAAATCATAATCATTATCATTATCATCTATCAACCATTTTCGTCCACTGCTGGATATAGTACCCCTCTAAGGTTTTCAAGTAGTTTCTGTTTTGGCCGCTATTTATTCAGTTATTAGCTTTTTTTTTTTTTTTTTTTTTTTTTATGGGTCTAGCACACGTGCTGCAGGGAAGTCCCTAAAGCGCTCCAGGAGCGGCACGAGTGCGGAAAAAGCGATTCACGTTGTTCTTGAATCGCTAGAACATTCATTAGTAACAGTGTTTGAATCTTTTTCGACAGTCTCAATGTTTTCGGCATGAACTGATAAGGTGAAATCATTTGTTTCCATAACATCAGCATCAAGTGGTTCAGGAGGCGGAATTAGTTTAGTTGGTCTTGTTACTGTCGAAACATCGTTATAAGTAATAGTGCTTTTATTTTTTTCGGTTATGCCTAGATACAACATTCATACAAAAGTATTAATCATTTTCACTGTATGGTCTATTCCATATTGCTGGTCTGGAATATTTAATCGCCTTCTTATTGATGTACAACATTATTTTGCAAGAACTGCAAATGATGTGAGGAACCCAATCTGTATCCTGGTGCTGTATTTCAATGTTAAAACAATCCTTATATAAGGTTTTAATCTTATCCGTTATCGGTGACCCCATTTTACTCAATACGTGTTGACAGTAAATATAACAAAATGAATCACTGTTTTTATCGCACTTATGAAAAGTCCTTGTACCGTGAGACCGTTTTCTTGTAGCATTATACTCTACATGAGCCAAGTCACCCACACATGAAGAGCTACGGTCGCTGGATGACGACGGCTGCGGGCCCGCTTTCCCACCCTGACCAACCGCCGATACTGGGTTTCCGAGTCCCTGCATCGTAATTCTCTTTCTTCTACCTGCCATGACGCCATCTAAGCCGTTATCCAGGGACTCTGCCGGCCAGTAGAGTAACACCGTTGCCCACCGTCACCACGTGGAGGTGCCCTGGATGCAGGTAGAAGAATAAAAATCGACCGATGAATTTTCTCGGCGTTCAAAATGGCGCGAAAACATCTGCCATCTTGAATTTTGCCAATCCAACCTCAGATTCGTGATCAGCGACTCAAAAAATCCCCGTGTACCAAATTTGGTAAGGATCGGTTGAATTTTAATTTGAATTCGTTTTTTTTTTGCATTCGAGAAGCACTATATCTGTCTGATTTATTGAGGTTAGAAAGAAAACAGAACTGTATGGCTTAATCCAACCGATGAATATTAGCTCAGCGTGTCCGAATAAATATTAATACATCTTTGGATTCATGAAAAAGCTTGAATCAATTTCTTAGGAGTATATTTTTCTTAATTTTTACT
Organism: Pachyrhynchus sulphureomaculatus; assembly: GCA_019049505.1. Lineage (NCBI taxonomy): Eukaryota > Metazoa > Arthropoda > Insecta > Coleoptera > Curculionidae > Pachyrhynchus > Pachyrhynchus sulphureomaculatus. The sequence continues at coordinate 41,302,628 of CM032449.1, forward strand.
AATTTTTACCAATTTTTTGAGGTTAGAAAAAAAATTGAGATGTGATGGCGATATTCTGACGTCAGATTCGTGATCAGCGGGCAAAAATACTACGGATCTGATATATCGCATCAAAAGTATACCCCACTTTTTTTTTTGTGGGGCTGTGTAATTTATCTGGTATAAAAAAAAAAACTATGTGGCTTATCAATATCGCGAAAATTTGGAAAGATGTGAATATAAACGGTACTAAACTCTTATCTTTTTTAGTACATTACTGCATTTGGCCAATCACAGATAAAATAAATTTCTATGATGACCGAGACAAAATAATTTTGGTTTATTTGTTTATAGTTAAATAAATTCTTAGGTCTTTTAAACTTTTACAACTAGATTCTAGATTAAGCTAAATTCATTTATTTGCTATTAAGTAGCTCAGAAGCTATAACTATTATATATTATTGACTAAGAAAAAACGTGAAAATATATATTGGATCTTAAGATATATACATGTTAGGGAACCAATTAACTAACCTAACTAAGAATTTTATTTTATTTTAAAAGCAGTCATCGTACGAAACTCTATTTGCGCAAGTCCTACTTGCCCTTAGCCGGTTTTTTAATAATTATTTATATATTTTATAATTTTTTCGCATTTTATTATCCACTAAAATTCTGTCTTTATTAATTTTTTTCCGACAAACAACCTTCGTTTTTGAGCTAATGATATCTAATAAAAAAATCAGATAAAAAAAATGATTGACAACTGACTAGTTTAACATGTCGCTAAGCACACTTTCTTTTTGTGCAAGAATAACTATTTAATTGGATTTGACCAAACTGAGTCATTGTCACATTAATTTTATTCAAAAAAAAATGTCAGGAAGTAATAGGTTATTTTTTGTGTGTAGAAATTATACCACAAAAGAAATTTTAATTTATGTACGAAAACCACTTATAAAAGTCAATGAAATTCAGGTCAATAGGTAGGTATATAAGAAACCAAAATAAATTTATAGTTTTATCAAAACAATTTTTAAAATTTTGCAACTTATTCAGGTGATTTGAAGTCTATAAATAGAATTCTGTATAAAAACATTAAAAAAAAATTGAAATAATTTATAAATTTAACATCATAGTAAGAAACAACAAATTGTATCTCTGGCCTGGAATTTGCAAGCATACCTGGTAAGATATAGATTTTTATTACTGGGTTAGAACTCTAAGGATCAGCTGTCTAGCGGTACTTTTTAGTATCAATTCTTCTGTCGGTCATCAGACCTTGCGCCTCTTGATCTCTTCTACTAGGGCAATATTAAAGAATACGTATACAGGATAACATCAGAAACTATTCAAGACCTTAGAAATGGGATTACTTAAGCCATTAATTCTGTTATTCCTCTTTAAATAGAAAATATTTTTCGTGAATTTCAAAATTTTCATTTCAATTTCATTTATTCCGGGAGGTGAATGATCAATGTTTTGAATAGTTAAACCACTATATATATATATATATATATATATATATATATATATATATATATATATACACGTATATATATACACTGGTAAGAAAAAAAATCGACTCAAATTATTTAGCTTAATTTAACACGGATCCTAGAATTTAGTGTTCATATATTTTTGTGTTTTTTAGTATCATTTTAAAGCCCTTTCTATTCTCTTTCTAATGATACCAAATTAAGCATAGCTCTTGCTACCTTTTTGCTAATTAAAACGATTAAAAGGGAAAATAAGGAGAACAAGTATTAAAAAAGGGTAAGAGAAAGGAAAAATTAAACAAATTTTAAGTTTAACCACTAAATTTATTGATAAAAACCAAAATCAATATTTTTTATTACCCTCCTAGCCCTTATTACTGCTTCCAGCGGGTTTTTCTTTGAGCGGGCGAGCTATTTCACCACTGTCTTCCGCTATCGCAACCTTTAAGTCTCTCAGCGATGCAGGGGCTGGATTTCTGGCTCGAATTCTTCCTTTGAGCTCATCCCACATGTACTCGATTGGATTGAGGTCAGCCTAATGTGGGTATTCCCACTTCCGCCAGGCATGTAACTCGCATTGTCATACCCAGCGAAAGGGACGACGTGTTCCTGCAGTATCTCGATGTACTGGTAAGCAGTTAATCCACCGCTAAGAATCTCATCAGTCACGAAAACCAAGTCGGTTTTAGCATTCAGTGAGATGCCTCCCCACACTATGACAGAACCTCCTCCTTAGATGATCGTTTTAGTAATGCAGCACTGGGCATAGCGCTCCCTAGGCCTCCTATAGACTCGAATTGTTTCATCATTGCCATATAGGCATATTCGGGACTCGTCGGAGAATGAAACGGAGCACCATTGTACCAAGTCCAGTCGAGATGTTCTTGGGTAAATCAGAGTCGCGCTTGTCGATGGGCTGCTGTCAATTTGGGTCCGCTAGCTGGTCTCTTCGTAGTTACCTTTCTTTATCGTCCATGTTTCTGATGCACATATTACAATCGGCAATATACCTAAGAGTTCTTGCAAGCCTTAACTTAGTTGATCACGAGATGCTCTAGTCTTTCTATATTTTGACTAATTTTGTGGTTGCAGAGCGAGCAGTTAAGAATCTCCTACGTATTTCTGAGTGACACTACCGGTATCGGTAATTAGAGACTCAAGGTATTACTAGGAATCTACGACTTTACAGCCCAGTAGATTGTGAGGTTGATTATCATTCGTTCTACTTATGATCATTATTTTTATTTTGTTGTTATTTACTTCTAAACCTGATTCTTGTTACTATTTGCATAACTACCTCTAATTCACTTTCATTTGCGGCTATAATCAAGGTGTCATCTGCATAGCGCAGGTTCTGTATGCGTCCTCCAACGGCGATACCACCATTTCAGCTATTGAAAACTTCGACCATAATGTACTACGAATAAATGTTGAACAATAGTGGCGAAAAAATTCATCCTTGCTGGACACCAGTTTTCGTAGTGAAGCTTTCTGTGTGCATGTTATTAACACGCACTTTGGCTATATTGAATTCGTAAAGCGTTTGTATTAGCTTTAATAAGTGTGGCGGAGTTCCCATTTCTTTCAGAATCGACCATAGTTTTGGCTATCTCACCTTGTCAAACCATTTCTAATAGTCGATGAAGCAGAGATAAATTTTGATGTTATATTCTCTTTCTTTCTCTATCAGTTCATACACATTCAAATTTTGTTCTCTTTCCTGGTATAAATCCTTCTTGTTCTTCCGTGTATATATATATATATATATATGTATATATATATATATATATATATATATATATATATATATATATATTATATATATATATATATATATTAACTTGATTAAATTTTAGGTTAAGAGGCGATACTTCCTTCCTAAATCCAGTCCTGGATTGTGATAAAAAGCATTCGTATGACATGTTAAAAATAAATACTCTACAATAATGATAAGAAACGCTTAGGAGTGAATCAGTGTTAGATAATTTATGTGCTACTAGGTACAGCATCATGTCTAAGTTCAGTAGGGAAAGAATGTAGAGAGTTTATTCAAGAACAATTCATATCCAAAATAAGAAAATTCCAATATCCATCATCCTTTATGACTTAAGTAAACGTAAATCATCAGCATACTGTAATAATCTTTGGGCTACCAGGTAGTCTGTTAAAAAGGAGATGCTATTACGATTTTTAAAGGAACAGTTGTTTAGGTCGCCTTAGGCCAAGCTGTTAGAAATTTATTGCATGCGATAAAAAAAATCTGAATACTACCGTGTAAGTTTTGCTTCCTTGTGTAAAGATTGCTACTTATTTTATCGACAAGAATGGCCTTAAGATCATCTTATAAATATCATTTTGAAAATTGAATGAGAAACAAATAATATTTAAGTTTTCGTAACTGGTTTATTAGTTGTTGCCTTGAGATGGTGGTAGTTTTCTGAATATTGTTTTCTACTTTTCAGAACCATATTACCATACAATTTATGTAAAGTAGCAGAGAATTTTATATCTCAGTAAGAAAAATGCAAATGTAAACAAGTCCCCCACAAATTATTAAGGTGCGCGAGATCAAAAGTGCCGATCGAAAGCTGATACTATTGTTTAGAGCTATCTGCTCTAGTCCTGTTAAAGCGTATGATTTTGTGTGTTTTTGCCAAACAAGAATAAATTTGCTATTCCGAAGAAGTTCTCGTTCGGAATTTAGTTTTATATCCATCGTACTTATTTTGTATACCGATAAGTGTACTTCTTAATTTTACTGAATATAAGGTCATTTTTGTGTAGCCTAGTATTATATTTTAACTACTATAGATTTGTTTATTTTTTGAAAACTGAAATCGCGCTTTGGTATCCTTGCGTAATTTATTGGGAAAGACAACATGAACGGAAAAGCTAAAATTTAAAGTAATACCTAAGATGTGTAGTTTGTGGTTTTAGGTATCTCAGAACAGGACACCTAAGGTAAAGAATAAAAATATAAAGAAAATTGTGAAATAATTCAGGTTAGTTCCAGTGATGGTCCTTCACATATATATTTAGTTGCTCATTCTATGTGATCCTGGATCTAGACAAAACATTTGTTGTTCTGTGATATTTGTCTACTATTTAACCTTTTCTTAATATTTTGGTGGTTCACAAGTCCGTCTCACCTTGTGACAATATTATCAGTCTTCAGTCGTTTTTAATTTCGTCCTATATGAAACATGAAGTTCTTTTTACAGTTGTTCTTTCTCTGTTGGGACATAATTTTTTTTTATGCGCCTAGCACACGTGCTGCAGGGAAATCCCTAAAGCGCTACAGGAGCGATACGTGTGCGGAAAAAGCGATTCACGTTGGTCTTGAATGGCTGTAAATTGGACTTGGTCGGAAACCCAGTCTTGGGCAAATTATTTTAAAAGGCTCAGGGGCTCTATATAAAAGACTGCTTGAAAAGGGTTGTACGACGAGTAACAAGCTGAACTTCATACGGATATGAAGTATTAGCGCGACGTGTATTTCTAGCAAGCACCGCTTTGGGAGGAATTAAGCGGGCAACATCCATCGAACACTTTCCATAAAAGTACTTGTAGAATAGACTCAAGTTGCCTACCGTTCTTGGATGTTCCAATGAATCAAGGTTGCTGGCCAGTTCCGGGTCTCCAATCAGGCGAACAACTCTTTTCTGAATAGAATACAACAAATGCATTGTATGTTTGGGTGCAGAGCCCCAAACATGGGAGCAGTATACAATCGTTGGTCGAATTTGAGCTTTGTACGGAATTAACAGTTATTGTGGAGTGTAAAGCTTTCTGGGTCGAAATAATATTTCTAGCTTTTGAGAAGTTCTCTTTGCTGTGCTTGTAACATGTTAATGCCAAGACATATTTGCTCCCAAATTAACGCCCAGCAAATCGACTGATGATGGTAGAGGAATGGAGTGTTCCAACATAATTATGTCGGGTTCAGCAACGTTAACTTTTTTAGAAAAAACTGCCGCCTGGGTTTTTGTAGCGTTTAATTCCACTTGGTTACTGTTACCTCAAGATAGAATTTCTTCCTGGTCTTTGATAGGTTGAACGACTTCCTGCTGTTTGTGGATATTTGCACGAGTAGTCGATGTTCGAGCTTTCAACGTGAATGATGAGATAAGCGTACTGCCATCTGCAAAGCTGTAGATCGGATTCCTGTTTTTTTCCAGCAGATCGTTTATGTAAATGAGAAAGAGAGTGTGGAGCCCTGTGGCGCACCGGCGTTGATAGTGAAGGTGTTAGAAAGAAATCCGTCGATTGCCACTCGTAAAGAACGCTCTTTGAGGAAAGGTTGTAAAGATATAATAGAAATTTGGGAAATCCAGAGTAGAGTAGTTTCACGAATACCGAATATGAAAAAAGATGTCCAATTTTAAATCATTTGTTACTAATTTGTTTCCAAATAAAAAATACAGGTAAAAAAAAGCAACCAACAATTTGTTTTCGCAAGAGGTTAAAGGTAGTACTAGCTAATCATACGCCCGTCAATAAATACATATTTTATTTATTACTTCTGTTGATTCATTTATATTCTTGAGAAATTTATTGATCTAAGAATTGTTTTTTAGTGAGAGTATATGTTAGTTATTCATCATATTGAAGGACGTAATTGACAGATGAGAGTAATGTTGTGACCTACTTAATGTTAAGCGTAATAAATCGTTCATATAAAGTTTCAGTTGTAAATCAAGTTACAATCGTAACTATAAATATTTTTACGGGTTGCTTGAAGCTCTTTTGATCATGTGTGGACGCGGAAAAAACTAATATACATTCTTCTTTAATCCAGCTTTACTTTAGTGGAAATTATAAGTTGAATTTTCCTTTTCTTTTTTTAAAATTTACTAAATTTACTTGCACGCACCTACATGGAGAGAAAAGTCTAAAATTCTATCACTGTATCATCACTGTCTTTATTGGATTCTAAGTTAGGCCAGGCCTCTTTCTTATAATTTTTAAAAGTATATAAAAATAATTTTTATAACTAAAAACTTATTCTATCTTAACCTAAGTTCTTACAATAGGAATCCTATGCTAACTTAACCTAGGAAATGTGTTTTGTATATACATGAAGTTTCTTAAAGCTAGGACTTAGAACTAAGACTAGAACCTTAGACTAAGACTTACGCTAACTTAAACTAGGACGTGACAAGAATTAAATTAGGACTAATTTAAACTTAATCTAGGATGACATTCTTCTTGTCACGGCGGGCGAGGAGGTCATCGTCTTCGTCCGAGAGCAGCAGCGGGCCCGACGGTCTAGGGAACTGGCGGCTAGCTTGGGGTGGGAGCCTCTGATGCACGGGTTGGGGTGCTAGGACGTCTTCTCGAGGAACTTCTGTTGAGTGTCTAAAATTAATACTTACAGACACTGATATGGTAAGATACATCGGACGTTAACACAGCAGCCACAAGCCGACAGAGTCGTTAACAAAGTCAACACTTCAACGCAGGCAGAGCGGTTTTCGAGGGATCCCCCTCGTACATATATGGTTTAATGTAAAACAACTGAAAATGGGCAAGACCCGTATTTCAGCAATATACACACTGTTCTCTTATTCGTCAAATCCAATCCGAGATGCCTTTCGGTCATAGACATAAGAATATAGGGACGGAAGGTAAGCCTTTACTTTGGGCGAGGGATGCTCACTTTTCCGGAAGGCTACTGGCGCCCACTTGTGATTGGCTGGGGCTTTGCGCATGTTTAGTTCCACTAAATTTGAACAACGTCATAGTTCATGTGCAACATTCTCGAATAAAACACTGTTTTTCATTGGAAATAAAAGGAACAATGTGCCAATGACAACTTTTATTATTTTTGTCAACCTTTAAATGCTGTAATATCTTATTTTCATTCTCGACTTCTGGAAAAACTCTTGTGATTTCGGTTATTAATGTGGAAAATGACATGTGTTTCAATATATTCGGTATTTGTATGAAAAAATTACGATTTTAAAAAAGTATTTGTAACAAAATTTTGAGTTCAGCTCTACATCACAACTTTTTGTGGAAAATTTGTAAAAACTTTAACTAATTAAATCTATACCATTAATTATTTTATATTTATTATAATGTAATAAAATTATATTTTAAACTATATTATAATACTATAATTATCTGAATAATTATATTTATTATTTGATTAATTGAATAATTATTTAATAGCAAATATTTTATATATGGCAAATATTTCATGAAACAATAAAGCAAGTGTGATCCATGAAAAAATTTATATTACAATATATTTATTACAATAAAATACAATTTAAATAGAATACATAAGTATACAAAATATAAAGGAATAGCTCCTTCTTTTTCACAATAGGGGCAATATACCCTTAATGTTCTTTAAAGAGAACAAGTTTGTTGCTCAAATGTCGGGTACTTTTCGTGCTGTTTGTATACTACAGGGTGATAAAATGTAATCTCATTAATTAAAAAATCATGATGCCCCTTGAAAATTTAAAACTTTTCGAAAATGATAATTTGTTTACAACAAAGTCGGAAGTCGAACAATGCATATAAAACGTCATATAATATTCATTGATTCTCTCAAATCCGAAAACACGCGTACTGCACTTGCGCAATATCACCAGCAAATAGTAAGTAGGTACCGCTTACCTCACCGCCCTCCCTAAAACCGCTTAATTACCTTCCGTCCTTATATTCCTATGTCTATGGTTTCGTCGTATGGCGGCTCTGTAAGTATCTGGATAAGGACTAGTAAATTTTTTCTTTTGTTTGTCTATTCTAGCTCGATTGATGAGCCCTGATTCGGCGAAAGACGTCTCGGGACGGATTTGACGAATAAGAGAACAGTGGGTAGACTGCTGAAATATGGTCTTGTCAATTTTCAGTTGTTTTACATTAAACCTAGTAATACAAGGATTAAAATTAGATATCTAAAGAATATGCAAAATATTAACTGCCCGATTTACTAAAAAGGCCCGACTTTAAAACTAGTATCAGTCAACTAAAGTTATGAGCCTGTGTAGAATACTAGAAAATTTGTTTTCAATTATGATAAAACTGATAAAAATGACACATTCAAATACTACATTAGAAAGCTAGAGGTTCGTAATTTCATGTCAACTGGATCGGATCTTTAGACCCCTTTCGTGAATCTGGTTTTTAAATTAACAAAAAAAATGAACACTATGCAAACTTTATTAAATCGAACCTCTATTATCAGAGGTAAGTACCAACTTTAGAAACAATATAAGGCAAAGAAAATAGAGAGTAAATTGAGATACACATTAAACATACAATAAAATAAAACTAAACCAAGTAAAAGTAAATAATTTACATTTCAAATCTTCCTCCAATTAACGGTGATTAGATTTCTCTTATTTTCATCTTTTTATATTATTTTTAGCTGATTTTTACATGTGTGTATGCGTGGATCAAAGGACTTTAGAAAAACAATAGTCATGACTAATTTGGTATCCTCTAGTAACCTTAAAATCTTTGATGAAGAGATCGATCAAATACATATTTAGTCCATGAAATAAGCATCCTCGACCGAAACACAACATCCGAAATTAGAAAAAGATTCGGTCTAGTTTGGACAGCCTATGGAGCTTTAAAGGATATATTTAAGAACATTTCAATTTATCTGAAAAGGAACCAGTGCGTCCGTCCAGTCTTTGTCTATGGAACTGAGACGTGTGCACTTACTATGTGATCTGCACACAAACTGGAGAGTGCGTAAAGGCGCATGTAGAGGTCAATGCTTGGTTTAGCGTAGACGCACTGGAGTCACAGATGTCATCATGCGGTGTGACTTTAAAATATAAGTGGACAGGACACATGACGAGACTTAGAGATCTGAGATAGACGCGCAAAATATTGAAGTGGAAACCAAGTTTAAATAAGCGCAATAGAGGGAGACCACCGACACGTTGGTCAGATTATATTAAAAGGGCTGCTAACAACTGGTTGCAGATAGACAGAGCAGTTCGCATTTGCTGGCGATACACATTTAATAAAGTAAATGTTAACATGGGACTATTTTTTATTAATTTAAACTCCTAATTGCCAAACTAGACCCGGCTCGAAGTTAAACATTTTTTAATAACTCAGGTGGCCAATTTTTTAAATTTTTAATTTTTTTCTTGTAACAGTCAGGTCAGCCCGGTAGGTATTAGATTTCATGTTTCGGTAGCTGAGAATTTTTTAAGGCTTCTACAGAAAATAAGCTATCGTTTTTTCCTGATGTCAAAACACAACATAAATTTTGGATCTGTTTTTAAAAAGAATTATAACGTGAAAACACAGTTCTTCCGCGGGATTAAGCGGGCAGAGTAAACTATTACCTCCATAACCATAACTTCATATTAGTAATATATATATATATATATATATATATATATATATATATATATATATATATATATATATATATATATATGAAATAATAACTTAAAGTGTCCTTCATTCACTGAAATTGTTTTTCCGTGTTGTCCCTTTTTGCAGGGAGACACTTTTGGCCACTTACGATGAGTTGAGCAAACCCGTCCGTCAAAAGGTCTCACTTCCAGACCACCGTTACTACCACTGTATCTCTTCCTTAAGCTTCGAAAACAGAAAAAAAATTGCAAAGTGCAAGAACCAGGTTATAAGGTGGAGGAGACAACATTATACAACTAAAGATACTTCAATGTTGTATGTGTTCTGTGTATGAGATCGAGCGTTGTTATATGAGGAAGTCGATATATTCTCGTAACAAATTATATGCAGCCGTCGCGCGTTCGAGTTGTTAGAGTGTTATCACATCTTTCTGGGTTGGCCACATTGCTAGGTTCCAAGGTTTCAAGATGAATGATGCCGGCATAATAATAATTTTTTTCGGTTGCAGCGGACCCTTATGTATATACTTCATGAAGCGGCTTTTTATTTCAGGGTCGTAATGGCGACTCGTCACAGTTCCATGTGATTCAAAAGCTGGTCTCAAATTTCTATACTCTCCTGTAATTCAACACATCGCAGATAATACGACTCTACTATGTATTCTTTTTTCGTAAAAGACCCACCTTTTTGAAATGCCAGTCAGTTTACATCCTCGATTATAGTTCAACTATGGGAACTAGTTATCTCTCATTTCATGTATACATTGACCATCCACTGTGTGTTTGATACTTCAGGTTCGTTTTAATGGTATACTACACTCAATTGTCGATGGATGTCGACGGGAGCTACATTTTTTACAGAAAGAAATTCGGTCACAGCTCGTTGCTTAATCATGCAGCTACGGGGTCTTAGGTACCAAGAGTCAAGGCCATTATTACAATGAAGCATTCATTTTAAATATACCTTCTTATATAGAAGGCTGTATCTCATCTACCATAAACAACATTTAGTTTATGTTGTGTTTCTAGGTTACCAATGATTCCATCTTCTCCTCCTGGGAACGGTAAGCGGCGAAAGTTCCATGGTAGTACTCTAAAAATAATCTAAATTGCTCGCCTAATTGTAATCACTATTATAAAAAACTGCTCGACTAAAAATATAATTAGTTCTTAAATATTAATTTGCTTTATAAAAAATCAGCATTATTAGTTACGTTACAATATTTTCTCATCATCATCTATGTTAGCATTTCAATATTCCTGGAAACGGTAAGCGGTAAAAGTTCCGTGGTAGTACTCTGAAGAAGCTAAGAAGTTGCTCACCTATTCGTCTATCGAAATAACCGCTATTCGAAGAACAAAAACCTTTTGTAATTGCTATTATTTTCACCGGCTTCTTCTTCGGAGATTCTCGAGCGTGTATCTTTTGGTCTACACGTAAAATCACATTCCTCACGGGTATTAGTTTATAGAATATTACAGTACGATTATTAGACTTTTTTCTTGTTAATCGTATTCAAAAAGTGGTTTAAATTATAATTTAAGAAATACATAGATTATAATGTGGTACATTTACTGTTACATTTTGTACAGAAGTAACTTAATGACTTCAACCAGGATCGAAGGTAAAATTGGGTCGAAAAGTGGAACATAGCGTGACTTTTTTGTACTATTACGTTATGAGACTTTTTTAGGTATACTTGAGTACAGTGAGAAACGCACACAACGGAGTTAGTGCCATACCTAATTTTAAGAAAAGAAGTTCATGAAAAATAATAATTATTGGGATCTAACCATGTCAAACGGGAAGGAATTTCTTAAGTTCCACCTACGATTACACAATATATATTTGGAGATTCCACAAGTCGGTTTTTCCGCGTCTGATGTAGATCGCAATTCGTATGTTTATTTTATTAGGATGATTGTACATGTCGATTAATTTCCTAATCATCAGTCAGCAATGTAATTTTTTTCTTTCAGTGTTGGAAATTGTCGGATTGTTGAATCTACTAGTTATTACCCTTTTGGCGAAGAGCTGATTTCTAAAGTGGTTCACCGAACCTTCAATACTATTAGTGTTGGTTAGTTGATGGGTTGTAGGCGGGGTAGGCGATTGTACCTGTTTATGCACTACAGCCTCCCTTCTGATTGTGCTTCCCTCTCTTGGTTATAGGAGCGTCGTACCTTTAAGAAGGCTTATTAGTTTCCTCCTAAGCTCTTCATGTGATAATTTATCGCTACGATATAGGTCTCATGTCCTGTTCATATATGAAGACATATAGGTTCATTGTGGATACCCATTTTCTGTAAATGTTCTTCTCATGTGACAGTGGCGGGTAATCCGTTCCACCAATAGTGTGGTCTGGGGACTTGTCAAACAAAGCACGTCAGTTGTTAGTTTCTTTGAGGGGTCGCTAATTACGTCCCTTGCATGTCTTTGGTCAGATGTTGCTATTCAACGATCTAGATGTTGCTAATATGACTACCTGTTTTTCATTTTTACCAGCTGTTTCGGTATACCAAATGCTGGTTTTTGGATTCTTGTATAGTTGTGTAGCTCTGAACGTTAATTTTCTATCACCTGCTTTTTAGAGCATTGGTCAGTTTATCTGTTTCTTATGAGATAGAATGTGCATCATATATTGGTAATATCGTTAGTTTAATAGCAGCATTGGTCAGATGATCTGATGAGATATAATGTTCATTATATATTGACAGAGCTCTAAATACTAATGAGTTGATGCTAGTTTTTGAGATGGGTGATTGCATAAATTAGCATTGATACCAGCTTGTGCGAATCAGATTTCTGTAAACCAATATCCCAAAGTGCTGTTATGTTTCCTTTATCTCAGTATAACACCACTAACTGTACGTAAATAATGACTTTCTTGTTTTATTCTCCAACTATTTGGTCTTTCGTATCTCTTTTTTTTCTTTCTTGCCGCGTTTTGTTAATTTTTAGCTATAAAAACACCACATACCTTATAATAAAATACATTTTAAATTTAGATTATCTTTGATTCATATTTTGTTATGTGTTAGCGGAAGGGACCAAGATGTAACATGAAACAAGAGAGAGTAAGATACTAACAAATAAAAAAGTAATGAAGTTAGGTGATTGAAAAAGGCTATTCTAGAGGTATTATAATGAGTTTTGTAGCTACGGAATGCTAATGAATTATTATTTCTCTTGTCAAAGGCAGTACTGATTCGTGAAAAATTACGTCGCCAGATTTTTGCATTTGCTTACGAATCCCCAGCTGATGCTTTTACTTTTCAGCAATCTGTCGGTCTATCGGCCTGCCTATATGTGTGTCTATTTTTGCGTCTGTCGATTGTCTGACTGTCTAACAGTTAGTCTGTTGGTACGATAGCCCTTCAATGAAATGAGATATTAATTTTAAGTTTGGTATATATAATAGGTAAAGTACGAAAGAAATTTAAAATATTTGAGTGATGTATCTTCAGAAGAAGGTGGTAATAAAGTTTTAAAGAGGTGAGAAAATATTTTAGACGAGTTACTTCAAATATACCGTATTGTACATCCTTTTGAGCGTTTCTGGAGTCAAGGAATGTTAAAATGTTGTTTCTTCTTTATCACGAAAATAGCGTAAAAGTAGAAAATATCAGTTTTCAGTTTCAAAAATGTCTAAAGGTCTGAATTTTTTTATTACTGTTTTTCCTATTTTTTTGGGTTTGATTTTTAGTTTTCCTTTATGTTTAAACAAATTTTACTAAAATTTATAAAAAAATGTAAATATCGTTTTATCAACTTTAGAAAAATTTCTCACGGAATAAAAAAATGAACTTTATGTAATTAGTTATAAATGTTTGTCATTTATTACAGAGAGTTTTTCATTTTACGTGTTATAATTTTTTTTTTTGTTTCAGGTATGTTTATCGATCTGATCCATGTGTACTATACTCGAGTAAAAATTTAATGTCAGACATGGGTACGTATAAACGACTTCAACTATTATTTGTATGTACACTTTCACAAACAAAAAAGGAATCACAAGCAGTGGTTATTTTACACGGTCAAAAAAAATAGTGTTTTTATAGTCCAAATTGAACATTTTTGTAACTGACGCAAAAAACCTTGACAAAAGCCATGTATAAAAATATACGGAAAATTTAGTTAGTAAACAAAACAAACTTAAATATTATTACGGTAGTGTTTTTCTTTATAAGTTATCCATCTTGCAATGCAGGAAAACTAGCAGAGCCCCAGAGGTCATGCTTCAAAAGTCGCACGATGCCAAATCAGGGCTATAGGGTGGGTGTTGCAACCGTTCATTGTGAACCCCGTAACAATGACGTTTTGGTTCTCCATAAATTCGGAGTTGTTTAATGTTCCGTACCGAAGGATGACTTCGGTGTCCGTCTATCTGACACAACCGATTATCTATAAAACTATTTGACTTAAAGAGTTGAAATTTGTCAGAAAGATATGAATTGATGACTTAATCAGCTGTGTGGTTTTAAAACTTAAATTTTGACTTCGGAGGCGTTTGAGGAGTGAAATCGGAAGGAAAAAGTTCAGTTTTATGAATAAACTATCTTATTCGACAATAATATATTAATTAATGAACTTATTCTAATATCTAATCTAATTTAATTAAATGCAATGCTTCAATAAAACTTTAATAGAGTTGTTTTATCCCAATCCCTTCATTATGTGACCTACAATATACGTCGGTTATGTGTAATAACATCACATGGTGTAGCCAGGTTAAGAGGCGGGGGGGGGGGGGGCGGAAGAAGGATACTAACGGCAATTCTTTATGAAGAAAAGATAATACTAAAAGCGGAACTGCTTGTAACTGGGGGAGGGAGGAGGAGTCACTCGACAAACGGGGAGGCTAATCGCTAACTGCACCGGACTAAAACTCTTAAAGCTTAGACCCTTCTCAATACAATAAACTAAAAATCGATTAGCGCGTGAGGAAATTTTTTACAAAAAGAACACTTCCCTCCGATAAAATTTAAAAAACTTTCACCCTATTTAAAAATTCTCTGACTAGGAGGATACATCATTCACAAAGAGAATCTTTTTACAGAGTAGAACTTAAAAAGCTCGAGGGGATATAGATTTTTTACAAAAATAACCCCTTCCACACAATAAAACCTCCTTCATAAAAAAATCCTGTTTCCAAGAAGGCGTTGTTTTCTACATACATAGGGACAGAGGGGACATATGATCTTCCTATCCTCTTATCTTGACTACGATATAAAGTTGTGTAGAGTGATTTAAATGACGTTACAGAGTTTTCAACAAAACATGTTGTTAAATCTCATAAATATTTAAACATAAATTTTTGGCTTGGAAATGTTTCGAAATATTTTTTATTTAATTTTGAGTCACCTAATTAACGAACGCTGCAATTATTAGGACTGTTAATTAAATCATTCAAGGCGTTGTATTTCGATATTTGGTTGCGTGCGATTTTGACGCTACTTTTTCTTGAAAGTAAAATTAGGAGCAAGGATATTAATTATTTTAATTGATTGTACATTAAACAAGTGATGAAATAACAATTTGTGGGTCCAAAATTTACAACCTAATAAGCATAATGTGGGTATAATTGATCAAAATTACAAGTGTTGACAACTGATATCAGATTGCTTTAAATTTATTATAACAGAGAATTGGAGAGGCATGTTGGTTAAGACAGAAAATTGATATTGAGAGTTAGTATATTTGTAACAATTGCGAGGACCAGCAGGGATTAAAACTTGGGAAATCTTTCGAAACAGCTGGAGTAGACATGACACAATTTATATATCAACAGTTGGAATTGTCATACGACGTTGTTGGTTTGTTTTTTGATTTGTCAAGACTGTTTGACATCTCAAATCACAGTTTCATCCAATTAACGCTTGTTCTACAATAAAAAGCTTTGTTTGACTTAATTTTTTAAATTGAGTCAGTTAAGTAACAATATCGCTGATAATATTTCTTTTGGACAATAACCTTAAGTTTTTACCAGAAACAATCATCAGGTTCGTGGACAACACGACTCTGTCAGCGATGGCTAGTTTACAAAAAGCTTTTTTCGAGTTTGATACGTAGAATAGTTAATTGAATTAATTCTTTCTCATTCTATTTTATTTACAAAGGGTTTCATAGATCATTTTAACGTTTAAAAGAAACTAAATCTTTCAATTTTGAGAAAAATATAGAAATTATTGATGAAAATTTTAAAGTGTCTTGGCGCCCATTACATTTATTTCATAGTTTGCTTTTACTTTTTATGACATCGAAAAGTTTATCCTTCTTAGTAAGTAGTAAACACCTTTTAATGCTTATAAAAATGCTTGCTTTATTTGTAATAGCGTTTTGTAAGTAGGTAGATCGAAGTCCTAATCGATTGGGACTTAATCACTTCCTTATGCCATAACTACATATTTTATTGAATAAGACCCGTTAAACCAACTCGCTCGTAATGCATTGTTCCAGTCTTAAACAGAAAAAAACATTTTAAAAGAAAAAAAAATATAATCCTCGGAGCATGGTAAGGCTTTGTTATTGACATCTCGCACTTGGTTGTTTAATAATTATACCCATCAAAATAATAAGGAAGGTCAATAACATTTTCGAGGTTACCCGCGGCGAGACGCGTCTATAAAGAAAAATACACAGTCATAGACGCCGATTGAGGAAAAGGTTTGGGCACCACTCTCCCATTTTCAAAAAAATATGGTGGGAGTTCAGCCTATCATTACCATAAAATAACACATATTTTCATTAATCTAGTAATAGTAAGGCGATCTTATTAACTATTTCAAATTGAATTTGAAAAATCATTGCTCTTGAGATTAGATCGTATAAAATCCGACGTTTTACGATTGCAAGAGGCTTTTGCAGGGATAGCCAAATATATATACCTCACTGGTGTATACCGAACATGGACATCTAGTCCAGTAATTAGCTTCCACGTGTGGTACAAGCAGAAACAATATTTCTGTTGATGTTCTTAGGTTGTTTGTAAATTTCGATTGATTCTCTAATCTTTTGTTTAAATAAACTGAAGAACTTTGGTTTCTCTGGCATTGATGGTATGTCTTGTAGATTGCTGATGTTCTGTTGCAGACAATTTGTTCCTTTTCTATACAACGTTAATGTTTCTTCATTATACTGGATAGTTTTTAGTAAAGATGATTGTTTAAGCTGGCATTGAGATATTAATCTGTATTAATTAGTTATCGGCAAACTCAATGAACGTTCGCACATCGGCTACTCAGACGAATATCCGCAGACAGCAGGAAGTCGTTCAACTTAACAAAGACCTGGAAGAAATTCTATCTTGGGGTGACAGTAACCAAGTAGAAATTGAACGCTACAAAAACCCAGGCGGCAGTTTTTTCTAAAAAAGTTAACGTTGCTGAACCCGACATAGTTATGTCGGGACACTCCATTCCTCTAACATCGTCACTCAATTTGTTGGGCGTTCATTTGGAAGCAAATATGTCCTGGCATGAACATGTTGCAGGCATAGCAAGGATAGCTTCTCAAAAGTTGAGAATATTATTTCGAACCAGAAAGCTTTACACTCCACAATAACTGTTAATTCTTTACAAAGCTCAAATTCGACCAACTATGGAATACTGCTCCCATGTTTGGGGCTCCGCTCCCAAATATACACTGCATTTCTTGGATTCTATTTAGAGAAGAGCTGTTCGTCTGATGAAGACCCGGAACTAACCGGCAGCCGGAACATCGAAGAACGGTTGGCGACTTAAACCTATTCTACAAGTATTTTCATGGAAAGTGTTCGAAGGATGTGGCCCGCTTAATTCCTTCCAGAGCGAAGCATGTTAGAAGTACACGCCGCGCTAATTTTTCAGAACCATATGAGGTTCAGCTTGTTACTCCTCGTACAACGCTTTTCAAGCAGTCTTTTATATGGAGAACATCATACCTTTGGAATAATTTGCCTAGGACTGTGTTTCCCACCGAGTGCAATTTACAGCGATTCAAGGACAACGTGAATCGCTTTTTCTGCACACGTGTCGCTCCTGTAGCGCTTTAGAGACTTCCCTGTAGCACGTGTGCTAGATCCATAAAAAAAAATTGAATGTTAGAAGGTGCGTTTATTTCTTAATTGTAATTTACGAAGGAAGGGCTCCATTTGATTCCGTTTGGAGGCTTAGTTATATTGATATAAAAGAAAGGAGATCCTAGAAATTTGGAGAATTATAGGCCAATAAGTCTTCTATCGCAAGAATACACACTGTTCGTGAGAATAATCACAGATCGATTGGACAAGAAGTTTGAAAATTACTAACCCAAAGAACAAGCAGGTTTCGGAAAAAGATTTAGCATAATTGAACATCTACACATGGTCACCTTAAAGAAAACTGAATACAATATCACAGCCTGGATGGCACTTGGCGACTTCCGAAAAGCGTTTGACACCGTGGAATACTGGACAATTGAGCTAGCGATAAAAAACGCAGAAGTCGATCAAAGGTATATTAACGTACTGACAAAAATCAATGAACAATCAAAACTGAAAGTGGGATTACATGAGGATACCAAGGAAGTAAAAAAAAGATAGGTGTTAGATAAGGTGATGTCATATCACCCAAAATATATACCCTGGTACTAGAAGACATCTTCAAGAGCCTTCAGTGGGAAAACAGGGGACTTAACATATCCGGACAGAGATTCATCAACTTAAGATTTGCTGATGAAATTGTAGTTTTTGCAGAAAAAGAAATTAAATTGAAAGAAATTCTTCAAGAATTACCAATTGAAGTAAAAATGGTCGGTTTAGAAATGAACATCAAAAAAATCGAATTCATGACGAGCGAACAAACAACCATTAATGATATCCATACACAGGCAATAAGTGGAAAGGGTTGATTCATATGTGTATTTATTACAGGAAGTTACAATCGGAAAAGTGAATCAAGAACTGAAAGTCAATCGAAGGATACGTCTGGGATGGGCGGCTTACGGTAAAATGAAGCCAGTCTTTCAGTCCAAACTACCTTTAAAACTTAAAAAAAAGTATATAACTAATGCATTCTACCAGTAACAACATATAGTAGCGAAATTTGGGTTCTTATACGGAAAGTTATTACAAAATTGGAAGTTCGCCAGGCAGCATTGAAAGGAAAATCCTAGGTATATCATTGAGGGACTGCAAGCTAAACGATTAAATAAGGAAAAAAAACAGGGAACGATATAACTGAAAGGATATCTCCCCTCAAATGGAACTGGAAATGGGCTGGCCATGTGGCCAGAAATACTGATATTTGGAGCGGAAAAGTGACTAGATGGAGGCCATTGGGGGAAGAAAGAAGTACTGACAGACCTTAACCACGTTGATATGATGATATTAAAAAATCAGCGGGGCTCAGTTAGTAACAATTTGCTCAAAATAGGGACATATGGAAGCACATGAGACAAGCCTATATCTAAAGGATAGAGAACGGCTAGAGGAAGGAAGGAAGGAAGCAGGCTTAGTATTATGTTTGGAAGTTGTTAGGGAAGGTGAAAGACACCTTTATTATGTGGATATATGGTGGTACCAGAATGTCTTCGTGGATCACTCTAATAAGATTATTAAGATTAGATTTACGATATGATTTTCAGGATCCACCTTTATGGATTTCAATCTTCAACTAGTCAGTTTTTTCTATGCAAGAAGCTACGAGATTTGCTAGATATTTACTTATTTTCTAATTTCTATCACAAGAACCATGATTTTTCTCTTACCTAACGACGTCCTTTCATAAAATGGAACTTACATATGTGGTTCAAAATGTTTCAAAGGTGACACATCATTTTGATTGAATTAAAATACAATAAGCTGATTGTTTATAGTGTTTTCCCAAATGAATGTCGTCTTTAAAGCTGCCAATAATAAACAAAAATAATTAGTGTACACGCTATCAATAAAAAGTATGAAGTAATGTCAATTATAGATACAATGATTTCGATAGTCAGATGTGAGAGAGAGATATAACATTTATG
Organism: Pachyrhynchus sulphureomaculatus; assembly: GCA_019049505.1. Taxonomy (NCBI): domain Eukaryota; kingdom Metazoa; phylum Arthropoda; class Insecta; order Coleoptera; family Curculionidae; genus Pachyrhynchus; species Pachyrhynchus sulphureomaculatus. Next base: position 41,322,448 of record CM032449.1, read on the forward strand.
TTTGTAAAAATAAAGTTTTAAGAATTACTTGAATAGGTGCTAATTAATGATTTTTATGAATGTGATAACTATTTTTTATTCAAATTAGTTTATTTAAGATTTTTTTTAAAGAACAAAGAATGATTTTATGTATGAATCGAATGTGAATGAATATGAAGTTGGATTTTCTATTTATATCCATTGGAATTTTGAGTGACTTACTCATACTAAATTGAAAGAATAATAAGAGTCCAAACACCATCTGTACGCCCTACATCTGAAGCGTACTTAAACTTTGAACAAATTTAATAGAAATAACACTTTTTTTTATTTGACAATATGTCTATAGTGGGTTATTTAGGTTGCGTTGTGTGCGAACCACAAAAGAGTGGTATAAAGTAAATAAATAGGTATAAAATCAACAATAAACATTTTTCAAAAGCTTTTTAACCGTTAGTCATAGCTAAATAATAAATATTTTTTAATTTATATTTAGGTTATGAATTTTGAAGATGTTTTGATTGTTTTAAACCCGTTCGTTTTTCAGCTTTTCATCGAAATTATAATTTATTTTTTATATTCCCTCACGAAGCAAATTCAGCTTTTATATTATTCTATGTCACTTATACTATAAATATTAATGATATAATTTCTGAACTAAAACTAATTTCTGACAAATAATGTCATTCTTGAGCAATTTATATCACTAGGAGCGCTGAAGTACCACTAGCCAAACGACGAAGCAATATTGAAATTTGAAATGTGACCGGTAATAGTTATCCCCTCTCTTTACGGTAATTTAATCGAATTTTATATTCATATAACATATTTAAGTAATACATCTAGATAATATTCAATTATAAACACCCGAAAGTAACACGCTATTCTACAAAAACTTTCTGATTAAAATTATTTTGGTGCTTACCTCGATTTTGGTTTAGGAAGTATACATTTACAGAAAAAGGTTTTGCCTCGGTATGGCTTAAGGGTATAAGGACTTAGATGGCGTAAGAAATAAAATGAAACAGATCCACTTTTTTGTTATGAATGCCATTTAGTAACCTAGTTCGATTATCGTCCGAGCCCAAGGACTTACGAATTTAAATACAGGAAAGACACGTTACTTGCCACTTTACAATTTATCTTCATCTTTCATATGTTGAAATTACATAAATTCAAATTACTTTTTCAAGTAAGAATGTAACCTTAATTAAAACTAATCTGTATTTGAACCTGCTGTTTCGGATTTTTGGCATTTTACGATCTAGCTGATATATTTATTTTGTTGTTTTAATTTTAATACTAAAAAACAAACAAAAAAAAAAAAATAATAGTGAAAAAGACAATCGCTTAAAGGAAGAGCCCTACCTATTATTAGCCATAAAAATTAAACAGTACCGAAGAAGATAAATCCTAAACGAAAATGTCAGAATATTTAACTAACTACTGACAGTTGAGGCTTAAACCCTGCGATGTTCGGGGAAAAAACAGTCAGTCGATATTTTTAAAATCAACAATATAAAATGCGTCTAATTTGCATAAGGATTCGAGCCTAGCTGAAATACAATGACACGAAAACGAAAGTATTAAAGAATCTGAAATTTCAAAGAGATAAGGAGACAAGGTTCTATTCTTTAGCTTAATACTTGTTAATAATTGTTTGGTATTAGTTTAGGCTTTAATAAAGAAAAATGTTGATCTATTCAATATTGTCACGTGAGCTTGGCTACATGAACATTGAAATTTTCTCAAAAAATTGTCGAAAACGAGCTTATTTGTGAATATTCCGACCAATTTTATGAAGAAAAGGTGTTCTTCTATTAACTATATCTAAAAGTATGAATTGTTAACTTTTAATTATTATCACTATTTGAATGTTTGTGAGTTTTCTAAAAAACCAACAACTTTCTGGTCTTAAAGAAACTACTTGGTGTCGGTAACCTTATCCTACTTATTTTACACCTAAATCTGGCTTATAACGACTTTTACTTTCAGTGAAAGTACCATAAAAATAACGCTTTAAAATTTTCTTATATGTGACGCAAAATTGGTGTAATTACAAAATTCAAATTCACTTTTACAGTCCTGAATTGATGTTAAAATAAGATTTTTTTTTCTTTCCAAATAGACAGGGCTTCTCGTATTAATAGACAATTAATATTTTTTCATGATCACGCTATTTAATAAAATGAAAAATTGAGGGATGAATAAATTTAATGCTTTAATTTTGAAATCATGAATGAAAGCTGAGTACCTTACTATACATTTATTATAAGTATGTGGCTGTGATGTTACTAACTTTTACTATTTAAGTTCTATATTATGGAAATATTTATGGCAAATAATATTGATGGATTGTGTCAGTTATACAAATTAAATAATTGTTTTTTTAGTTGAAACATCATTATTATTATTACCATATTTTGATTTTAATATCAATTTGATACTAAAAAAGTAAATTTAATTTAGGGTGTTCATTTTTGAAATTACGTCAGTTTTGCGTAATTATAACATAGTTTTAAAGAGTTATTTTTGTTTTCAATGAAAGAAATTCGTTATTATATATTTAGGTTTTAAAAAATAAAGTTACTAATAAAAAATAGTTTCTTGCAAGCAAATTTTTTTGGTTTTTTAGGAATGTTTTAAAAAAAGTTTTAATCAAGCGCTAACCTGGATACATATGTAGAAGGTCTGAAAGTTTGTTAAAATAAATCTGAAAAGGTTTGACTTCGTCAATCCAACATTTTATGTCTTCACTCAGCATATATCATCACTATACCAAACACTTTATTTTTACTAACCATGTTAGCTTCATCAGGAGCGATGATTGACTAAAGCTAAACTACAAATCTACCCTATTTATTCTTAGCCTAATCCTTGAATTACTCAGGCGAAACTAACGGCATAGGCGAGGCCATCAGTTCCGGTCAAGTAACCAGTAGAGGGAACTATAAGGAATAGGCCATCTGTCTTTATTTAAACTACTTTTACATTTTATAATTTCCATACTTTTATATGCGCTCAACAATCTCCTATCAGATACAGTTTTAATTAATCTTAGATTATCTAATGTTACAGTATGACCAGCTTCAAGGGCTTGTTCGGCAATGCTAGACTTTTCTGTTCTAGTGTGTTTTAATTGACCTTTTATTTTGCCCAACATACTTTTTGTCGCAATTATTACAGCTAATTTCATAAATTCCACTTTTCTCACAATTAGGAATCTTATCTTTGGGATTTCCTAAGATATTCATCAGATTGTCTAATAACTTATAGACTAAGGTGAGGCTTACCTTAGTCTATAAGTCTACTTGGTCTTATTTGCTTCGCGTGTAACAAAGGTGGAATTCTGAATATTTAACCTGAACTTATGTCTATTTATTTTAGGTCTTGTTAATCTGTAGTTATAACTTTGTTACTCTACCATAGCACTTTAGCTATCTTTATAAAAGAAGTTCTGTTGCATCATTATAAATAGGAGTTCTATTTAAAATGTTTATACTCGGTTATCATGTGGTAATTTTTAGTACTTTGTGAGAGGGAAAAAAAAAATGTAATTGACTCAATTGTGCTAGGGAAGGTAACCATGGTTCCATACCATAATCCTCTGTCTAAACGGGAATCTATGGAAAGGTGTCATCCTGGAGCCTTACTCTCCAATAAAGACAAAAGTGAGAATATCACAGAAAGAGACTATGGCCGCCATTTTTTTAGATTCTCAAGAGGTTTTACGAGTCGATTTTAAAGAACGAAATATTACAGTTTCTTGTGAATATTATCGGTCGTTAATAAATCATAATAATAAATAGAGGGATCGCAATAAAGCTAAACCTTGCAGAAAGCTGTCCCGGGAAGTAAGGTTATTGCACGATAATGTATCAGTTTATACTGCTGTGGCTGCTATTGAGTAACGTGGTTTCCGAAAATTAAATCACCCACCTTACAGCCCTGACCTACCTCCTATTTTGTATTCTCTAAATTGAAGTCGGACTTGAGTAGGAGAAAATTTCCAAGTGATAAAGAAATCATTTTTAGAATCTTTCAAAGAAAAAAATTCAGATTATCTTTTAGTGGTATAGAAAAGTTAACTAGCCGTTCTAAAAATGGATCGAAAAAAAAATTTATATCGGAAATTATTTTGAGAAACACAAAATAAATGTTTGATTCTATTACATCTTTAATACCCTTAGGACTAGGTACACATGTAAAATTAATAAAGAAACAAATTCAATCGATTTATTTAAAGAAAAATCAATTTTAATAGTCAACGGAAGACAAATGACTACTATTACACCAAAGTCGAATTTCAAGTCAACTTTCGTCTTTTATGATGCCAACTTTTTTGAGGACATTGAGAATCGTGGACGTTTATTGGTCGAAAATGGATTAAAACGCATTCCGTCATTCTCTAATATATTTGTTTAGCATCGGTTTAGATAATTAAATCCAAAGTTTCCGACGTATGTGCGGTCATTGATTTCATTTCTGTTTGGCGAAGCCTTCCATTGTTGTTTTTTCTAAACCCTGCGCCTATGTCTGAAACAAACACGTAATCTTTTTTAATTCGGACCATTACGCAAGGAAATAATCTGAGCACCAACACTCATAAAATCATTTTCGTGTAATCCAAATTAACCAAATTCTTGGCCCGAAAAATATGTCCAAAGCATATCAAATTAAAACCAAATTAATATCACATTAGTCCCTTACAAACGATTCTCTCAGTTAAGCATGCTACCATCCATCTTGTCTCTCTTTCTATGTCATCATTTAATAATTTATTTGGACTGAGGAAAGTTAGACGAAATGGCATAGACATATGAAATTTCTTAAATTTGTCGAGGCTGTTGAAAGGCAAATTTTATATTGAAAACCTGATACCATTAAATTATAAATAAAAGCTTTTATTAATTTAAAAATACTAGTATTAAGGGTTACATTATTTATATCCAAATTAAAAACTATAAATGTAACAAAATGTATTTCATTGTCGTATAATGGCTATTTTATTTTCGAAGGTGGCTTATGTTATTTGTTTCCCTTTTTTCATTTATCTTTTCCTGGATAATCTTCTCATCACGTAACCCAGATATTCAAGGTTTTTGGATTTAATAGTTGTCATAAGTTTAGGCTGATATCACATTCTGTGAAGCATCTCTGCGTTAGTAATGTATTCTGTTCAATATATTCTGAGGAGCTTATGGTATATCCACGTTTCAAAGGTTTGGATTTTATCTTCCGATGCTTGAGTCATCGTCCAACTCGCAACGACGTACAACACACTGGAGAAATTGCCACACTGTACTATGCATTTCTTAAGGTCAAGTGGTTTCATCATCACGTATAGTACGTATTATTAGCTCTTTTTATTCTACATTTTACTTCAATGGAGTAATCTCATGATTCGTCGAACATAGTTCTTTGAACGTTTTCAGTTTTTCAATGATTTGATTGTTGACCAGAAGTAACCTCGGTGGGACTAATGTTTTACTTATTATCATATACTTGGTTTTCTTGATAGTGAGTTCTAGATGATATTCGGAGATAGTTTCCTTGACTTGATTTAAATGTTTGCAAATCAGTCAGACTGTTTGGTATGAGAATTGTATCGACAGCATAAGGGATATTGTTTATTTCTTCTCTGCCTACCTTCATGCCGATTTGACTGTCGTCTAGCACTTCTTTGGATGTGTATGCCAAATATAGATTAAACAAAAGGGGTGAAAATATGCAACTCTATCGCGACACGATATTTGATTGTCCACTATTATCATCGCTCTTTATCTTATAATCTTACTTCTTTCGTCTTCACTGTAATTTATTTCACAGCCGTAATCAATTTTCTATGTTGGCAGCGTTCGAACAGCTTACTGTAATCTAAAAACATACGTACACATCGCAGTTTACGGAATAACATAGCAGTTTATATAATAACATCGCTAACAGAGTTCTGGAACAGAAATCATAGCCTTTGATGTATTTAGACCACTGCGGAAACCAAACTGGGTCTTGCTCCGGTTTGTCGGAGACATGGCTCTTAAGACTAATTATTTTAAAATCTTTATATGCTTTAGCATTATTTTTCTTTGGAGATGTCGTGAAAGTCAATAATACGAGGCTGGTTCGAAAAGTCCGTGCAAAGTTCGAGAGATGGCACCACCGGCGCGTATCGAGGTCATGTTTAGTTAGTAGCATCTCTTGAATGAACGCACACCAAGTTTCAGCCATATTGGTCTATTTCTTTGTGTTTGGCATTCGTGTGAATCAAGGAAGTCGAGTGATTTTTCAAGAAATGGACGAAAAAGAATTTCGCGTGGTGATTAAACATTACTTTATGAAAGGCAAAACGCCTCAGGAGACTAAAGAGAAGCTTGATAAACATTATGGTGACTCTGCACCTTCGATTAGAACAGTTTATAAGTGGTTTCAAAATTTTCGGACTGGCCATATGGGCACAAGTGACGCTGAACGTTCTGGACGGCCTGTGGAGGTTACGACTCCAGAAATCATTGATCAAATCCATGATATGGTGTTGGATGACAGAAGAGTTAAGGTGCGTGAGATTGCTAGTGCTGTGGGCATCTCGACTGAACGGGTACATAATATTTTGCATAAACATTTGGACATGAGAAAGCTATCCGCAAGATGGGTGCCGCGATTGCTCACGCTTGACCAAAAACGGAATCGTGTGAAGTGTTGCAAGGATGGTTTGCAGCTATTCCAGAAGAATCCGGAGGACTTTAAGCGTCGTTTCGTCACTGTGGATGAAACATGGATACATTACTATACTCCTGAGACCAAACAACAATCTAAACAATGGGTTACCAAGGGGGAATCTGCACCAAAAAAGGCGAAGACCGTTCCTTCGGCCGGAAAGGTTATGGCGACTGTCTTTTGGGATTCGCAAGGGATAATCCTCATCGACTATCTGGAAAAGGGTAAAACTATTACAGGTGAATATTATTCATCGTTATTGGACCGTTTGAAAACCGAGCTGCAAGAAAAACGCCCGCGATTGGCCCACAAGAAAGTCCTTTTCCATCACGACAACGCACCAGCACATACCTCAGCAGTTGTGGTCGCAAAATTAATGGAAATAGGATTCCAACTCGTTTCACATCACCCTATTCTCCAGACTTGGCTCCCTCGGACTACTATTTGTTCCCCAATTTGAAGAAATGGCTGGCGGGACAAAGATTTTATTCAAACGAGGAGGTGATTGTAGACACTAGTGGATATTTTGCAGACTTGGACAAATCCTATTATTCGGAAGGGATCAACAAACTAGAACATCGTTGGACGAAGTGTATAAGCCTAAAAGGGGACTATGTCGAAAAATAAAAAGGTTTATCCCAAACACATAAGTAGTTTTTATTCTTGCACGGACTTTTCAAACCAGGCTCGTAGCCGGTCGTCACATATTTCACTATAAAAAGTTACTAGTGTCTTTAGGAATTTTTCTCCCATTATCTTAAATAGTTCCACAGGGATATCATCCGACCCCCGGGATTTGTCTTTCTTTGAAAGTTTAATGACATTTTGAACTACGGATATTGTAATTCTATTTCCATTCACTCTGTCGAATTGGTGCTTTGTGAGACGTTAAGTATCGTGAGCGAGTTTGTCAATATACTTTTTCCTCACTTTATATTCTATAATCTGCAATACAAGTTCACCCTCCTCGGAATAGGCTACTTAACATAAATTGGCAAAGACCTTAAAATTTCAAGAGAAATCTGTCATATGTCATGACTTTTGGTGAATTCTTACATTTTGACATTCTATTTCCCTCAAAAACAATATGTGTAAAATAGCGTTGTTATATATTTACTCGAATCTAATGCGCGGCGGGATTTTTTACTCTTAAAACTGTAAAAATGGTTTAACACTAATTAATTCGCAGCTTTTTACCTATATATCAGTACAGGCATTTTCATTTCCTGTAGCAGAGCCACACCCCCCGCCACTAACTGACTGGGTGGTAATCTCTTGCCTCACATTCTTCATCCTAGCGTCTTGTTCTACAACTCCTTCAATTACGTCATTTTTTGGAAACTTACACTGTGGTACCGAATCTAAAGCGTGCTTCTAATCTAATTCTCAGCTGGATCTCGGACTCGTGAAAGCCGTAAAGCTCAATTAGCTTCAAAGAAATACTACTCAATAGTTACTACTATTAGACCAAACACTTATTTTTGCGCTTTCCGCAAACCATGTTAGCATCTTTAAGAGCGATGATTGTCAATCAGCGCTCCTGATCGCTGGTCGAATGCAAAAAGAATGTGTTTGATATAGAGACGAAACTGTTGTGTAGCATCATTGTCCCAAAGACTTTAAAATTCCAACCTTGTCAAACCAACACGGTTGGTTCTTATATGGATGTACTGCTTAACAACTTTTTATACTCCACAACAACTGGGAGTCATAACTTAAGCTCAAAATGAACCATCGATGTAGTACTCCCAGGTTTGACGCTCTGCTACCAAACATAATCTGCATTTGTTAAATTGTTGTAGACCCATCAGAAACCCTGAATCGTTAGTATATCGAAGCTCGTTTGATTTTTTTTTAGAGCATTGCATGCTAGGAATACATGGTATATATATTACATCCATATGAAGTTCAAATTGTCATTACTTATATCATCTTCTTCAAGAACTCTTTTATCTGGATAACTTATCGGGAATAAATTGCCTAGCACTGTATTTCTCAACGCGTACAGCCCGTAGCGATTCGAGGCCAACATGTCCAACATTTCTGTAAACGTGATGCTTTTACAGCAATATGAAAAAAATAATTTGTGTTTTACGAATATACTTAATTATTTTGAGAAAATAGTCTGGAATCTGAATGTTTAAACTGTAACTGAGTAAGTGATTTGTATCTATATTTTATTAATTGCATAAATTAAGATGAGTTTTTACTACAGTTTGCTTTATTTTTAATAAAATTCTAGTTAGACTATAAAATCTGTTTCAAATATTTACTTTTTGTGACCGCATCCTTCCATAAATTATTTGATGTAGTACCATCAACCATCCAAAAGGTTATGATGCGAATTCAAGCAAACTACTTTGATATTAACTTACTCTATTACAATTGCAAGACAGAGTGTTCATATCATCAATTTATTCGGATAACTGTGTGAGTAAGAAAAAGCTTCAAACCTTGGTTGGCTTTTTTTTGATGATTTTAGATGATAATTATAACATAATTATAAATCACCTTTAATTCATGGTTGTTATATCGAAAAAGCTTATATTCTATTTTTTTTCTCTTCTAGTAAATAGAAACAAGTCGACATTTCTAGTCGAAATTTAGCCTAGCGATTTATTCTTACGTTCAGGTATTATGACCTCGGATATGATTATTTCTTGTTCTTCAGGTTGGTAGAATGATGGAATGTTATACATTCTTGAAGAAAAAATTAGTTTTTTCTCCTTATAATGATACTACCCTAACCCGGATTTAAGGCTCAATTTACAATATTTCTATTGTTTGTTTTAAAAAGTAAATCTAAGTACCAAAGACCGAACTGCTGTTAGTAAATTTATTAGTTATTCTAATGTAAGAATGCCGTAAAGTTGGGGTGCTGATTGTATAATCATGAATCATACTTTAATAGATAGGGAGGCAATTATAAAGTAGAAAACCAAGGTTTAAACTTTGTTTAAAACTAATGTCTATGTAATACGTGTATATAGGCATATTATTCCATTTCGGATTCCACTGCCACTAGGATGTAAATATCTTAAAAATAGCATTGCACATACGATACATGTTATGTCGCTGTCATAGTTTACATGAAATATCTTTTTTTCAATGTTGTTTGTTTGCCTTACTTGCCGTAACTTAAATTTTACAGAGAGAAATTTCCTATTCTAAAAGTTTAGATCGTATGCTCGATTGAATATTCCTACTTACTTACTTAGTCCAAAGCCTTTCTACCGTTAAGTGTAAGGCTGGGGGTGTTGAGTGTTGCATTTTTGTCTCCATTGTTGTCTGTCTTGAGTTAAAGTTCTTATTTAGCTCCATGCCATTCCTCTCCCCTCTGTTTCTTCACAGATTTTGTCTATCTATCTTGATCTTGGTCTTCCTCTCCTATTTCTTCGCGGCACTCGAGTTTCGAACAATGTTTTGGTGAGTCTATCATCCGGCATTCGACACACATGTCCAAACCATCTGAACTGTCCCTCTATAATTTTCTCATTGATGGATTCAATTTATACGTTTCGTTTGAATGTTGTCTTTGTTGCATTGAAAATTTCTCCCGCTCTTCCCACTCTTTCGTTTATTTCCCTGTCCATTTTCCCGTTCTCTTCTATAATCGCACTCAGATACTTAAAAGGATCTACTGGTGCACACGTCTTCCGTCCAGCTTTATTTCGTGTGTTTCTCTGGTGTTTGGTATTATCATGGTTTTTGTTTTTTGTATTCTAATTTTCATGTTTATCTTCTTCAGCTCTTCTTTTACTATTTCAAGGTTGTATCGAAGATTTTCCCCGATATCTGCTATAAAGGCCATGGCATCTACTTCATTCAGTTGTGTGGGTCTCAATCGCCGGTACTCTAATGTCAACTTTTTCTTGACTTTCTTCATTGCATCATCTATTACCGTTATATATAGAAGTGGGCTAAATACATATCTTTGAATTGTTGATTTAAATCATGCTACTTTTTTAATAAATATTTTCTTACTACTACCCTTATGTAAAGATAAATATTTAAATATTTTTGAGCTAAACACAAGGACCTACTGTCTAGTTTAATGGTTGCTTCCTGAAGAACCGTGAAGGACTAGCATTTTCTGCGACTGTGACCGTAGTTGTCTCTTCATATGCGGGAGTTACAGTTACACTAGTGAGACTGTGGAGTAGTCCTGGTTCGTATGGAAAGAGAATCAGATTCATGTTCATAGAAAACGGTGGTCCTTTACCCTTCCTTGGGTTAGCAGTTGTTTTATAAAGTTCCCTTTCTATGGTACGATAACTTCCTTAGGCGACGGCATTTTCGTTTGGAGATTACGTACAAAGTCTGAATATAATTCGAAAAAGGAGCAAAAGAGATATTTTGACTAATAGAATTATAATGTACTAGACTATAGAAGTGTTTATCTATAAAGTATATCCCACTCCTCGATGTATACTAATAATCAAAACGTGACTCCCAGGCTAGCAGTCTTTTATAGGGTGAACATCATCCCTTTGGAACAAATTGTCCAGTACAACTTACAGCGATTCAAGAACAACGTGAAATGCTTTTTCCGCACACGTGTCGCTCCTGTGGCGCTTTAGGGACTTCCCTGCAGCACGTGTGCTAGATCCGTAAAAAAAATAGAGCTCTCTCTCTGTTTTTTCTTTGCAAGTAGGAAGAAGAACCAAAAGATGTCGATGTAAAAAGTTTAAAGTATGAAAACTTCATTGTGTCTTAAATTCAATAGTCAGTGAATTAGTATTTAATGTCACCCCAACGGTTAAAATTGGGCGTCAGTTTCGGACATTTTTGATAATTATATAGAAACACAGCCTCGAGACTAGAAGAAACAAGTCTGAGAAATGAAAGTAATGAAATTATACTAGATATTAAGGACAAAATAAAGACATGGGAGCAATACATAGAACAACTTTTCAATGGACATAGATCAGGTTAGTTACAGCTAAGCAGGGATAATGAAATAGGGTCAGAAATAACAAGAGTTATCCATGCTATACAACTACAGATGGATGGAAAAGCAGTTGGTCCCCATAAGATAAAGTGAGTAATTCGCAAAATATTTTCGGATGAAAGTCCATTTATTAATCGACTGATAATCTTATTTAACAAGATCTATGAAATTGAACAAATTCCTCTGACTGGTTAAAGTCGACTTTTATCTCAATTCTTAAAAAGTCAGAATCAATGAAATGTGACGATTATTGCTTAATAAGTTTAATGTTTCACGTTCTCAAGATATTCCTGAGAATCATCCATACCAGAATATATATAAAAATGTGAATCAGAAATAGATATCACACAGTTCGAGTTCCAAAAAGGCAATGGGTACACGGGAAGCTTTATTCTCATTAAATGTACTGGTCCAGCGTTGTAAAGATATGAATGTAGATGTGTATGCATGTTTTAAAGATTACAATAAAGCTTTCGACCATGTGACGCACGAGAAATTAATAAGAAGTCTAGAAACAATAAGTATAGACAAAAGAGATCTGAATATTATTAAAAATCTCTACTGGAATCAACCAATGAAAGGTAAAATTGCGCTGGAAAAGTCCGAAAGCACAAAAATAACCCAAGGTGTAAGACAGAGATGCATTCTCTCTTCACTTTTGTTCAATCTTTATTCTGATGCTGTGTATAATGAGGTCATCTATGAATCCATTAAAGGAATAACAGGGTACTTCCAGTACACTGAACATACGGTATGCTTATGATACTGTTTTATTAGCAAATAATATCAAAGATATCCAGCAACTGATCAATCGGGTCTTAACAGCCAGCGAAAGTTTTAGATTAACTATGAATCTAAGAAAAACCAAGTAGATGGTAATAACAAAGAAAAATCTACCACCAGAATGCCTCGAAATTAGGGACAACACCGTAGAACAGGTCTCCACATTTAAATATTTGGGAACCGATATAAATGACAAATGGGACCCAAGAAAGGAAATATATTCCCGAATTCCCGAATTCCCGAGTAACATACATGAATATGAATAAATTTTTTCATCGCACAAGTCTTAGTCTCGAACTCCGAATGAGGATGGTGAGAGTGTATGTATTCACAGTGCTATTGTATGGATGTGAGTGCTGGACCCCTAACCCTGGGCCAGAGAAACGACTGGAATATTTTAAAATGTACATTTATAGTACTGGAAAAAATGAAGGAATTACTAACAACCAGAAAAATAAGAAAAACTCAGTACTTCGGACATATAATGAGGGTCCCAAAGTACGAACTGCTACGTCTAATTATTGAAAGCAAAATAAAAGGTAAATGATCGATCGGAAGACGATGAATTCTTGGCTGAAGGACATGAAAACGTGTTTTGGTTGTGCTTCGAGTGATATTTTTCGAGCAGCAGTTTCCAAAGTTCGTTTAGCTATATGGACCGCCAAACTTCATGACGAGATGGCGTTGTAAGAAGAAGTTTCGAAATGAATCTCGTTCTACAAAGCAATGTTTGGAGGGGTGCTAACAATACCCTCAATAAAAGGAATTTCTTTTACCGATTACAAGTTATAGGCGATACGTTTTTACTTGACCGACTGTACTTATAAGTATTATTATTTTTAGTAATATTTAATTTAATTTGAATAAACTCGAATGTTATTGCTTCACGGCACTGCAAAAATAACGCTGCGGGCACAGAAAGGAAACGTTTCACAATTATTTTTAGAAGAATTTTGTAGCACTTAGACTTATTTCGGTGACAAAAATTCGACTAAAACTATTGCAGAATAAAATTATAATATTTAATTTTAAGGTGAATGGTATACATGCTGGAGATGTACCTACTTTTACTTTCACTTGACATCAGTTTGAAGCGACAACCTGAACAGCCTGCAGGATTAAGTCGTAAATGTATTTTTTTACTAAATTAATTAATATTAATCTTAGATGAGACTAGTCATGTAGGACAGTTTTCTCTAAAACAATTAGATAAACATGATATTTAGATTTATTTTATTCGCACAGTAATTTATCTAAAGTTTTTTTTTTTTTTATTTATACTAACAAGGCTGTCATAACCCATTTCGTTGTATCGAGTTAATTAAAATCATGAAAGTATATATTAATTTAATTAATATCGCAGAAATCTTCTTTTGCTACAAAAAAGTTTTCCATTATGGTGAGACTTTCACTAACTTTTAAACGATTACGGACCGGGGGAATTATTAAGAAACATATTTGAGCTGATCAACCTTTCATCCTAAAATGCATGTGTAATAAAGTTTAAATATCACTTAGCTGATTTTGTTAAACCTTTCACCAAGTAAATTAAGTTTGGTAATAAGAAATACTTTTTTTACTAAATTATATGGTTTAGGTTGTTAGCGAATACTTTTAACTGGCTCCACTTATTTAGGCATGATACAAGCATTTTTCTATGTAAGGAATAATTAATTTTAACACATAGATATTTTATACTGTTAAATATAGTGAATTATCGTTAAAGATGAGCGGAAATCATTAAACGCAGAAATCTAGTTTACGCTATATTTTTGGCTTATTTGAAGCAACAGTTTCAGCTTCTTTGAAGCAACAGTTTCACTCTTGAATCTAATTATTCTTCTTCAAGTGCCGTTTGCGTTACGGGACCGCCGATCTAAATTATTAAGTAAGACAGTCCCCTAGCTACTCAGTCACGAATGTCGTCTGTTTCTACACTTTTTCGTTCTTCTTCTGTATTATCAGCTAGAGCAAATGGACACACACAGTGGCATAACCACCTAATAGAATGGAAGAGCACAGGCTAATATGGATCACTCTGGAAGGAAAACCAGCAGGCGACGTTCACCGGGGAGACCGCCTAAAAGATGGAGAGATAGCTAGCAATCTACCTCCCAAGAAATCTCACAACATCCGAATTAATAGATCATCAGATTTATAAGAAGTATAAGAAGAAAAAGAAGCTCCTCGTGAAGAAGTCCCAAATACTGCAGTCTTTGTTTTTTCAGTGTAATTATAATTTATTATTTTTCTATTTTCTCAGATCAGTTCTTGCTCTTGTTGGCTCTCCATGCTTGTACATGCAAACATTTTCTAAAGGATGGCTATTCACATAGATATTTCCATTATTTTATGTTAATTTGTAATTAACATATTTAGTTACATTTCATTTTGTTTACTCGATGCCAATCTAATTAACTAATAGTTAATAAGGTTTTTAATTTTGGTTTGAAAATTCGTTCAAATTTGCAGCCCCTTATTCTTTAAATGACTTTAAAAAATTTATTACCCTTAGAAGATAAAATTTGAAAAAATTTTACATCTAGGCTCGAAATCAGCTGACAATATTCTCTTGAGATAAGAAAAGAAACTGTTTATTTGCCATTTATCTCACTCTTATTTTATTCAATGATAACTTTCTAGTTAATAACACAGGTCAACATTTTTCAAACCCTGAGACCACATTATACTTTTTCAAAGGTTTTTGGTGCACTGAATCCAAGTCTGACCTTAGAATTGCTCCATCTCATCAGATTTCCGAGATATCTTAACCTAAAAATGCAAAAATCACGGTAAAAATTATAAATAAAAACATTTTTTTTTCGCTATATTCGGGATTATATTACACCGCGAATTATTTTTTCTTCACAAAACTGCGGCATCTAAAGTACTACTCTTCCCCTTCAAAATGGATTTTGAATTTTTCAGATATTTTATTTCTTTTCGGAGAAATCGTCCCTTGTAATTAATTAGTTACAACCATACCAAAAGAAAAGTTGATTCGGGAGGGAAGAGTAGCGTAATTATATGATTTTTGGGACACCGAATCCCAATTAGTTGTCGGTATAACCCCATCGAGTCATGGTTTGTTTCTAACCTTAAGAAATTCAAAATGACTGGTCGGAGAAAAAGTTTCATATAAAACTGCTGTATTAAATTTTGATTCATTTAGTTATGTTTGGTTAAGAGCTTGGGATGTTTGCCACTATGTTGTGCCAAATATTGATTCATTTAGAGTCGTTTGTTAGAGGTGTGTACATTTCTGCTGTTATTAATTTTGGTTTGTTTAGAGTCATTTGGTTAAGAGTTTGTTACGTTTGCCTTTCTATTTTGTTAAATTTTGATTCTTTGAGGATTTGAGGATGTAATATCTTTTATTAATTTTTACTCCACGCCTGAGGTTACGTTAGGTTCATTTGCCTGTAGGCTTGTTTGGGGATTAAGAGTATAACGTATTCTGACAAGGAAATATTGAAGAACGGAGTATTATCGAGAAAAAATTTTCGAACAAAAGTTATGTATTTTTGCTAGAAAAAACGTGAAGCCGTCATAAAAAATATGGGTACCATTTAAAAAATCAAAGTTAACCTTGAAATGGCCTTTAAAATGATCTTCCAAGGTCATCGCAGTTATATCATTTTATTCATCATTAGCTTATTCCATCCATAGTCGGACGTAAGCCTCCTCAAGTTGTCTCCAATGAGCTTTGTTGTTTACTCTTTGCATCCAATTGTGTCCTGCTAATTTCCGTCCATCTTGTCTGTGATTTACCACTGCATCTTTTGTATTCTCTAGGCCTCCATTCAACTATACGGTGTTTCCATGTGTTATCATTCAACCTTGTGATATGCCCCGCTCAATTCCACCTTAATATACATATTCGTTGTGTTACATCTGTTACTTTTGATCTATGATAACATTTTATTGTTCCTTCAAAATCTTTTGTCTAAAACTTTTTTTACTAAAAGTTGACATAAAAAAATAAAAATGGTACATTAAAATGGGACACTATGTATGATAACAAATAATGTTGCTACTAGAAAGATGATTTCTCCGAGAAGAAATAAGATATCTGAAAAATTTAAAATGCATGTTGATGGGGAAGAGTAGTACTTTCATATACTGCAATGATTTTGTGTAGAAAAAATAATTCACCATGTAATATAATCCAAAATATAGCGAAAAACCGTATTTTTGTATTTTTAGGTTAGAATATCTCGAAAATTTGAGGTGATGGAGCAATTCTGAGACCGGATTCGGATTAAGCGCACCAAAAACCTTCGGAAAAGTATACTCCGGTCTCAGGGTCTGGAGTTTCGTCCAGTTTCGTTGGCTCGTGTAATTGTTAATTTTACTTTTTTAATTTTACTCCTTTCGTTATAGGGAACTGGAAAATCACTCTCTGGGTTTGTTGTATTTTTTCATGTTCCAAAGTCCATAGATTAGGGAAAACATAGTCCTTGATCTGTGTCAGTCTGTCTATTAGCAGAATAACTCTTGAAAAAAATGATAAAATTATATCTCAATTTAAAATTTGGTGTATAATACATGAAGTTGGAAATCTCCATTTTTTTTAGCAATATCGCTTTATCTGAAGGGGTTTAATGAGGTGGCGGTTGATAAGTTTAGTATATTTTCAGCATACTTTTGAGAAACTTTTCTTCGTTTTGGATGGTAATAATGAACAAAATCATAGCTGTGTCTAGTCAAATATATAGTTTAGTGTAGGAAAGGCAAATTCTGTACTGTACTACTTGTTTAGAGGGGAAGTACAGGGTACATTACTTTATAGATTTTTTCACATTGCTTTAAGTTTGGTATAGGCAAGGAATAGTTAAGTCTAGTAATTTAAGTAAACTCTGGGAAAAGTTATCTTAAATAATTCAAGTAACTTTAAATTAAATCAGTGTAGTTACATCTGTCGAAACATGATACGATAAGTCTAAATTAAAACAGGATGATGAATAGGTTAGCTTTATTCAATTTCAATGAACAAATTGTTGTGTGTGTAGTTGTCATTCCTCAAGATCTCACACGTTTAATTATGCATCATTACCAAGACGTGTTTATGTTGGTTGTTGAATAATACATAATTTTTTCAGATCTTTGTATTATTTTTTTTTTACCAAGACTGCTCAACTGTAATGACATAGTAATTGATCATAAATCCACTGATATATTAATATACATTTTTTTATTTTCTAGTATAACGGTAACAAATATTGCCACCACAACTTAAGGGCCGTGTTAATAATTTTTAGTAACAGCGTCCGAATTACATTCTCCCAAACTAAGAAATTAGGTTGTTAAGGCCGTCGTTTTACAGGTAACGCTACCGGGAAATTACCGGTAAAACTGGAGTAAAACTAACCGCTAAAATTACCTACAGCTTAAAATTCTTAAAAAAATCTAGCGGTTTCATATTTCAGTTAGTATTTTCACTTATATTTATTTCTGAATTATCTTTTTTAGATTTTTAACTATATTTATGCTATGGCAAATATTAGAACGATCCACCATAAACAGTACAGCTGTACGACCAGCCGCAGTAAAACAGCTGTACGACCAGTCAGGTTCCCGAATAAAGTTGGGAAACATTTTCTCCGAAAATTTTTCTGTAACAAAGGGTGTCAGATAGGGCTGTCTTGTACATTATTCAAAATTTGTCTGAATGAGGCATTAGAGAGATGGCGAAGAGCACGTGAAGGAATGGGAATATAGCTGACCGACGAAACAACGTTGTACACTCTACATTTCGCCGACGATCAGGTGGCAGGTATTGGTCAGGACAAAGAAGATCTTGAAATTCTGACAAAAAAAAAAAAAAACTGTTTGAAGGTTATAAAAACTGCGGTTTAACAGATAACTGAAAACCAAATATTTGTATATAGTCGGAAAAAAAGAGAAGCTTTTTATTCTAAATACCGGTGAGGTCATTGATGTTTGTGAAGAGTATATATAAATATATATATATATATATATATATATATATATATATATATATATATATATATATATATATATATATATATATATATGTATATATATATGTACATATATATATATATATATATATATATATATATATATATATATATATATATATATATATATATACAGTAGAACCCCGGATATCTGAGGTAACGTGGGGGGGGCACCCTCCTCGGATAACTGAAAACTCGGATAATCCGGATTTGTTTTTTATTCATTCATACCGCTGTATTAACGTTTTTAACATATAAATAGGTAGATACATTATAAAACAGTGAAATAGGTATCTATGCGCTTCTGTTTCACATTGCATTTTCTTTTTCTCGCTGCAATATTTCTCCATCTATTAAGAAGAAACAAATCCGCTGGGGTTGCCTCTGGTTGTTGTTCGATATACCTCAAAGCTTTTTCCAAAGAAGCAAAACCTTCTTGATGAGAGATCTTAGTGGGAGACTGTTCATCCACCGCCGCTTCGTCATCGTCATCTGATTTTTCGGTTTCCTGAAAGGCATTCGATATTTCTTTAATACTCATTTCTTCTTCTAAATCATCTGCTGTAATCCATTCAACATCTTCTCTTGTCACATTTTCGCAACCTTTTAATTTTTGCATTAATTCAAATAAACTTTTTTCTTCTATCTCGCTGTCAAAATTTGAACAGAACATTTCTCCATGGCTTCTCAATTTCAAAGCTAATTCATTTAATGGAGTATCATCTTCACTGTCATTATAGTCCTCAAAATCAATAACATTTGACCAAGATTTTTGAATAGTGGTAGAACGCACAGAATCTCAAGCTTGACTTACCCAGTAAATAACATTTTTCAGTGTAACCTTTCTCATCCCATTGATAATATCCTCCTTTTCTGTGTATTCTAACAGATGTTTAAGATATAAACGCCTATAATTTTTTATAATGTTTTCGAGGATGCCTTGATCCATTGGTTGCATTATGCTGGTTACATTTGGAGGAAAAAATTTTACAATTTCGCCCACATGAAGTCATTATCCATTAACAAAATTGCTTTAATAGGAAGACGGTTTCTGTTCAAAAATTTAGTTACAGATGGCACAAACTCTTCCTCAAACCAGTTAGTAAATAAGGTCGCATCCATCCATGCGCTCTTCTGACTTTTGTAATAGACTGGTAGGGCTTTGGGTGAGATGTCTTTTAAAGCTCTTGGACGTGCAGACTTGCCAATCACCATCAGTGGGATTTTTGTGCTTGCCAGATGCATTTTAACTTACCATTATAGTTAATCTTTCCTTACCTCGTTTGTGCCCAGGAGCTCATTTTTCCTGTCGAGATGCCAATGTTTTTGATGGAAGCATTTTATAATTCAGACCAGTTTCGTCACAGTTGTAAATTTGATCACATGTGTATCCACAATCTTCGATGTGCTTTTTAAAGTTCTGCTTAAACTGCTCAGTTGATGACACATCAGCAGAAAGTTTTTGACCACATATAGTCAGTTCTCATACACCGTACCGTTTTTTTTCCAGCGGTCAAGCCATCCAGAACTGGCGGTAAACTGATCTATCTCTGGGAATTGCCTACTAATCATTATTGCTTTCTGTTGTAAAATTGGACCTGACAAAGGCACACCTTTTGATCTCTGTTGGTTAAACCACATGAATAAAGCTTTGTTAACCTTTTCATAGTCGCCGGTTTTCATTGATTTTCTTCCTGAGGATGAGGAGGCTTGATTTATACATCACTCTTTTATTTTTGTGCGGTTTCTTTTCCCATCTCCAACTGTTACCTCACCTACTCCATAATTTCGTGCGACAAGTTTAATTGTCTCTCCTGCTTCAATTCTTCTGATGGCTTTTAATTTTTCTTCAATAGGAACGACGATTCTTTTACGTTTGTTTTGCTCCATTATAATGCGTCAAACAAAAATTCAAACAAAGCAGTTCGTATTAATTACATGTAACTACCAACCAAATAAATTATGTGAGTATACTCGTACTTCTCCGTAGTAAACGCTATAACGCACTGCATTCACGCAAATTTACATGGTAAAAGAGTCCAAAAACATAAATAGGGGAACCCCTCACACGGGCCAGGGGGATTCCTCGAAGGCCCCGACGATTTTAAATAGAAATATGTACATATATATTTTAGAAGCTCGGTTAATACGCAGCATAGACGCGCGTACCTCGGATAATCAGGTTCTTAGATTGGCTCGGTTAATCCGGAGCTCGGATAATCGCGACTCGGTTAATCGGGGTTCTACTGTATATATATATATATATATATATATATATATATATATATATATATATATATTATATATATATATATATATATATATATATATATATATATATATATATATATATATATATATATATATACATCTCGCAACTAACATAAGTAAAGACAATAGAACGGAAAAATAAGTGGAGAGTAGAATAACACGTAGGCTGAAAAGTTTTTGTTCTGACACATAGATAGACAATACGTGTCAAAATTTCATGATATTTCGACGATTAGTTTACAAGTTACAGTGGTTTTAGTGACGCTACTTTTGATATTTTCAAAACAATGGAAAATACCGAATGCAATGACTTGATAAGTGTTACGGAGGCTCTTTCCCTAGAAAACCACTCATCATTTACTGGTATGATGAATTTAAACGTGGTTGTACAGACAGAAATGACGCTGAACGCTCTGGATGCCCAAATGAAGTGGTTACACCTGAAAACATAAAAAAAATCCACAAAATTGTTTTGGGTGACCGTAAAGTGAAATTGCGTGAGATAGCTGACACCTTAAAGATATCAAAAGACCGTGTTGGTCATATTTTGCATGAACATTTCAGCTCGAGAAAGCCCTGTTTGAAATGGGTACCGCGTTTGCTCACAGTGGACCAAAAACAACAACGTGTTGTTGATTCTGAGTGCTGTATGGACCTATTTAAGCGCAATCAAAAGGATTTATTCATGCGATATGGATGAAACGTGGATCAACGGGAATCAAATCGGCAGTCAGCTGAGTGGACAGCAGCCGGTGAAAGTGACCGAAGACACAACAGTCGGCTGGGAAGGTTTTGACCTCTCAATTTTATGATGTGCATGGAATAATTTTCATCGACTATGCTGAGAAGGGAAAAACCATCAATAGCGAATATTATATAAAGTTATTGGTGTGTTTGAAGGCAGAAATCGCAAAGAAACGGCCCCAAATGAACAAAAAAAAGTGCTCTTTCATCAAGACAATGTACCGTGTCAAAAGTCAATGGTTACGATAGCAAAATTGCATGAATTGAAGTTCGAATTGCTTCCTCATCCGCCGAATTCTCCAGATTTGGCCCCCAGCGACTATTATTTATTGGCAGACCTCAAAAAAAGCGCGCGCTGGAAAGAGATTTGGCTCCAATGAAGAAGTTATCGCCGAAACTGTGGTCTATTTTGAAGGCAAGGACAAATCCTTCTACAAGAAAGGTATAGAAATGTCAGAAAAGCATTGTACTGATTGTATCGCTCTTGAAGGAGACTATGTTGATGAATAAAGTCGAATTTTGCAAAAAAATGTATTTTAAGTAGCTAGACCAAAAACTTTTCAGCCTAGGTGTTAAGTAAAGGAAAGGCGATCATAAGAGACTGAAAATCTGTTCTGTGGTCGAAGAACGTGACATCACAGAGAAAGCTGTATTTAAGAACGTCGTGTTATACGATTGTGACACTTGGCAATTGACGAAATGATTGGAATAGAAACTAATGGCACTCGAAATGAATTACTGGCCAATATCGGCTTAAGTGTCAAGAGTTAGAAATAAAAGAATAAGAGACGTAAAGAAAGTAGAAACCACGATTATTGAGGAAATTCGACAACGGCAAATTATGTGGTATAGAAAGAATGGAAGAATACCGAATACTAAAGATGATTTTAAAGTGGGTACCAAGCGAAAATAGAGGGATAAAAAAAGCGACATAGTTTGGAGGTGTTCAGGGGGCAATGTCAGAAATAAATCTAAGAGCTGGAGATTGGGAAGATCGAAGAGGATGGAAACTGAGAAGCGGAAGGATAAGAACGCTATAAAAAAAAAACCGGAATGATGATGATGATGATGAATTATATTTATAATTTCGTGTGTATAATAGACTTTAGGTACGGAGAAAAGCTTTCTGTACCACTTCTTTTCCTGCCTTAGTTTTAAAAGTAGATGAATTTAACAATGGTTCCTGACCTTTTCAGGTAGCATCATCACCGAGAAAAAAATATAGGACACTAGCACATAAGCATGCAGGAGTGAGAATAATTTGATATAGATAAAATTTCGGATGGTTGTAGCTTCTACTTGATGGAAATTCATTATAAATATATAATAAAAGACTGTTTTTAGTCAATTTCCATAGGTTTATGTATAATTGTGATGACACGTTTCGCTGTCGATGCAGCTTCTTCGGATCTACATTTTACTGTAACTGTCACAATTATAAATAAACTTGTGGAAATTGACTAAAAACAGTCCTTTTTTATATATTTATTTCTTGTCACTTATAAAAAAAACTTAACGTATCCTTTTGCGACGTAATCGGGGTCAGTAGAAGATTTTTTCAGGTATAAAATGAAAGCATGCAGGTATCCCCATCCTATAATGCCAACACTTTGTTATAAATCTTCGCAATACGCCTAAGCACTAATAAAATCATAGTTAATATCTCGGTAATATACCGTAAAACTTGAAACTTATCGGTAATTTTTGAAACTCTGTTAAGAAAATATCCTGTATGTAATGTGTACTGAAGCGTTTGAAATGTAGCTCTATCGAAGAATATTAAAAATCTCATGGGCAACCAGGATCACTAAAGAGGAAGTTCTACGAAGGATAGGCCCAGGCAGAAAACTTTTGACAATCATAAAAGTATTAAAAATAACTTACTTAGGTCATATATTCAGAAACCACAAATAATCACTATTGCAAACTATCATGCAGGGAAAATTTGACGGTAGAAAGGGTGTCAGAAGAAAAAAAAGTCTTGGCTGAGAAACATCAGAGAATGGACCGGCACGAATGTAGGGGCGTCGTTCCATGTTGCGAGGGACAGATAAATATTTAGAGACGTGGTCGTCAACCTCCATTAGGAGAAGACATGAGAAGAAGAAGAAGAATTATGTAAATTCAGCAGTGTGCAATTTTAAGCTCTAAATGTCACTTTCTTAAGGCGTTTTAAATTAATTTTTAACCCAGCTACACCAATATCTGGTTTCTTGATCCGCAATAAAATATCATGAAGTGTCATTCATTAGTATTTTCCTCTTTGTTTACACACATTATTTTAGTCTCCCACAAATAAATGCAATAATAAAAGCAGGAATTCACATACAATATATATTGCTGAATCTAAAACCGGTAGTCTCTGACACCGTAAAATAGCCGCCTGTACGGTTATGACGTACGGACATAGTACTACTGGTATAATTCGGACGTACCCAATGTATCAAGTCCTCGACTTCTTGGCTAGGCTATACATATCGCGATATCCTTTTAGGTATCTCCAGGGTAGGCTAACGTCTGTACATACATCGACAAGACATAATTTGTAGCCATTTCAACCAACTGACTTACATACAGGTTTGTGTGTATGTTTAATTTTTATTACATGGGTATTAAACCAGAAGCTTATTTTATTTTTTAACTTTGTTTATATAGGGTGTTTTCTAAGTTGAGGTTTGTTTAACTAAGCTACGATACAGGGCCGAATTTAGGATTTTGCCCAGGGTGGATATTCGCCATTTCACGAAAACTTTATTAAGTAGGAATTTGTATTAAATGACGCTCTAAAGGTCAGAGCTGCATTACTTTGAATTGTGAGAATATTTTTACCTACTTTTTTTAATACGTTATCGGTGTAGGAAATTCCGTTATGTTTATGTTCGAAAAGAATGTTTTTGTTTCTAAAATAACACTGGGTAGTCGGATTTTGCGAGTGTGCTTTACAATAAAATAATATGAATGAACATTAGATTATATCAGTTTTAGTTACCGAGGATGTCATATTTGTTAGAAATGCCAAATATTTTTCGTAGTACCACTGTACGGCAGTGAAAAACGCCTATTTTGTCCGCCGATAAAATTTTTAACAAGGATCTTCAATAAATTTACGGTCTCGTATTAGCGAAATTTTTACTGGTCAACTTATATTATCTGAACGAATAACTGACTAATATTATTCGAATTCCTCCTAAAATGAATGATTTACCTGGTTACATAAAGACGCGTCGTTAATCGCTGTAGACACTTTGCTTTTTTTTCGAGA
Source organism: Pachyrhynchus sulphureomaculatus (assembly GCA_019049505.1). NCBI lineage: Eukaryota > Metazoa > Arthropoda > Insecta > Coleoptera > Curculionidae > Pachyrhynchus > Pachyrhynchus sulphureomaculatus. Next base: position 41,347,136 of record CM032449.1, read on the forward strand.
TTGTAGGCGAGAAAATAGCGATTATTACTAGGTGTACAAGTATGAAATGCGGATTTGTTTTCTAAAAAAAAAACATGTTAAATTTGGAAGAATGATAAAAAGTGCTTTATTCAAAGGATGCTCCATCGCTTGTTATACATTTTTCCCATCTTTCGGGGCAATTTGTGAATACCAAGCCAGTAAAAATCTTCCCCTTTTGCTGCGAATCATTCATCGAGCCATTTTTTTTTCACATCTTCGTACGAACCAAAGCGCTGCTCAGCAAGTGCGTGACCTATCGATACAAACAAGTGGTAATCGGAAGGGTAGAACTTTCCAGCTGAGTGCTTCCAACGTATTGCGAACTGGTTTTGCCGTATGTGATGGAGCATTGTCATGAAGAAAAATGACTTTGTGTTGCCTCTTTCGGTATATTCTGGCCTTTTTTCAAGCAGCGAACGGTTCAAATCGGTCAATTGTTGTTGGTAACGTTTAGTATTAACCGTTTTCCCAGGTTTTAACAGCTCATAATAGACCACGCCCCTCTGGTCCCACCAAACACAGAGCATCGTCTTTCTGCCAAAGCGATTCGGTCTTGCGGTCGATGTGGATGGTGCGGCTGGGTCTACCCATGATTTTTTGCGCTTGAGATTCTCAAAATAAATCCACTTTTCATCCCCTGTAACTATACGATGCAATAACGACTTCCTTTTGTACCGAGCGAGCAAAATGTCACACGTGTTTTTGCGCTTTTCCATTTGCCTGTTGTTCAACTCATGTGGTACGCATCTACCGGTCTTCTAAATCTTTCCCATTTCTCGTAGCCGATTGGAAATAGCTTGTTGACTAACGCCTAATTGCTCGGTGAGTTGTTTTTGTGTTTGCGAATCATCTTCGTCCAACAATGCTTGCAATTCCACATCTTCGTATTTTGTTGGCGGTTTTCCACGTTCCTTGTCTGCAACATCGAAGTCACCACTTTTGAAAACGCCGAAACCATCGTTCACACGTATCTTGCAATGAAGCATGTTCACCATAAGCTTTTCGAAGTAATCAATATGATTGAACAGCAGTTTTTTCAAACGAAAACAAAAAATTAATGCTGTCCACGAATGCTCTTTGTTCGGTATAAATTTCGACATATTGAACACAACAACACAACATTATGCACACACTTTTCCAATTTATCACTCGTGCGCATCTGACACTTGTTGATGACACAACAAAATGGCGCAGTGTCAAATCTTTATAGCACAAGCTGCATTGGTGCACCATCTGTTGTCTGAAATCCGCATTTCATACTTGTACACCTGGTAAAATATTGAGTTTGGGTCAATTTCCTACTCCTCTGCACTCTCTGTGACACTTCCCTAACAGTTCATATGAAATCTCATGCAAGACTTAATCGATGGAAGAACACAACGTTGTATTTATAGTTTAAGGTTATTAACCACATGCACTCACACAGTGAGGAAGACGTATAACAAAATGGATCGGCTAAATTTTAAGCATGAAATCTTAAGTACTTTTATATAGGGTATATTTGGCTGTTATTATTTAGTAAGTACTAAAATCGAGTAAAAATAACGCACAAACTAAATAACATAATGTATTGCTACCAAACATCTCCTAAGTTCAAAAGACAAAGTCGGAAATTACCTGATAAAGTTTTTATTTTCTCTTTTAGACAATTGTTCTAAAGTTTAGGTTTTAAGCATTAAATATCATTTCATTGATATTTGCAAGTGTATCTTATCTCTTCTTTAAATTTGCATTCTATCTATATAGGGTGTTCTGGAAATCACTGCATATATTGGAACTGGCACCTCCTTGTAGCAAGACCGATTGCAGAAAATTTACCTGAAATAGCGGATCTCAATAATAAATTAAAAAATCGACTCTAAAGAAATGACGAAATAAAGGTATAGTTCTCGTTTCGCCACTGGTAAACAAAAACAACTAAACGGTATGGCCGATTATAAACAAGAATGTGAATATAGTGTTCATGAGATTTAACTTAACAGACGCATTGGACGAACAGCAACAAGTCGTCTACGCCTGAGCTAGTTCGTACAATGACGGCCATTCAGGTGTGAGTTGGTTTGTCGCTAAAATCCCGTTTTGTTCTTTTTTAATTTTTCAAAAATTTTCGAATTTGAAAAAAAAATATTGAATTTGCTTCTACATCACCCCACGAGTCACTGGTTTCAATATATGTAGTGATTTCCATAACAACCTATATATATATATATATATATATATATATATATATATATATATATATATATATATATATATATATATATATATATATACAGTCCCTGGCCAAATTATTAGACGCACTGTATTTTTTTTAGTAATTTTATGTTTCTTAGGAGTTTTTATGCAATAATGGTATATTTAAACTACAATATTATTGATTTTTATTTAAAAGAATTGTTGTAGACTACATATTTGTATTTATTTTTAACATATGGCAACACTGTGTTGGCAAAGTGATACATGAACGTAAACAACTACAAACCTGTATCAGTCGCGATCGGAATCGAGTCAGGTATGGACGTGTTTCTGTGGCTTTATGGACTGTGATTGTTTGTTTAACAGTTTTATACTACTCAGTTATTAGTTTATTTTGTATGCAGTGTTTTAAAAAAGTAATTGGACTATTTTCATTATGGGTAGAAAAGGCGATCTTTCACCACGTAAAAAAGCCGAAGTGAAGGCCCTTGTGATTGCGAAAACATTTACAAACCGAGAAATATCACGAAGATTGGAGGTTTCTGAAGCTAGTGTACGACGCATAAAAAAGAAAATTGAGTCAGGGAAGGAATTAAGCCCGAAAAGAAAAGAAAAGATGGGGTAGAAAACCATTTTCACTCCACGGTCAGAGAGATGTTTGAAGAAAATTTGTGTAGAAAACAGATTTGCTACCACAAGGTAATAAAATTACAACTCCAGGATGCTAGCGTAAATGCTTCTGAGCGCACTGTTCGAAGAAAATTGAAAGAATTAGATTTTAAGGCCTGTCGCCCCGCCAGGAAGCCCAAGGCGCTCCAATGGAAGCAAAGCGCCTGAAGTGGGCCAAACAATGGCAAGACAAAGATGTGGACTTCTAGAGATCGGTAAGATACAGCAATTTAATCAATAATTGATACATTATTATCATTTTCAGTTAAATAAAGCAAATAAACATGGAAGTTTATATATTTTTCCTATTTTTGACAGGTCTGCTTCAGTGACGAAAGCACATTCGAAATTTTGCAGAATAAAGCTCAGTATGTGCGTCGTCGTCATGGAGAAAAGTTTCATCCTGATTGTGTCGTCCCGACGGTTAAACATCCCACCAAAGTGATGATTTGGTCAGTCATCAGCGGCAAGGGCACTGGACGTCTGTACGTCGTCAAAGGAATAATGAGGCAAGATCAGTACAAAGAAGTATTACAAAATCGGTTGATTCCGCAGCTCAGAGAATGGTTTCCAAATGGGGAACCATTCACTTTCATGCAAGATGGAGCTCCCTGCCACACTGATCGGTCTGTTAAAGCTTTTTTGGCAGAAAAAAATATCCCTCTGTTGGATTGGCCGGGTAATAGCCCTGATATGAACCCCATTGAAAATGTGTGGAAGCTGATGAAAAGAGAAGTGGCTAAAGATGTGATTACCAACAAAACCAGCTCCTAGAAAAGATTATTCATGTGTGGAATCATCATCCTCAAATGCAGGAGACAGTACAATCTTGCATTGATTAGCATGCCGCGCAGAATTAAAGCTTTGATAGCGGCTAAAGGTGGCTCAACTAAATATTGACTTTTACTAACATTAATTTCACTTTTCTTTAAAACTTAATAAACTTATGCTTTTCTAAATTAATGCTGTTTTATTTATATCAAATAAATAGGTAATTGATTGGATAATATAAAAATAAAAAACAAATCAATTTAAAATAATAAAACGGTACAATATCACTCGGTAATTAATATTTTACATGAAATCTTGCAGTGCGTCTAATAATTTGGCCAGGGACTGTATATATACATATATATATATATATATATATATATATATATATATATATATATATATATATATATATATATATATATGTACATATGTGTGTATGTGTTTGTTTGTGTCTCTAATATTTTAAAGTCATAAGTAGGGTTTATATAGACTGTACTTGTTTCACTTTAAAAAACTTTAAAAAACGCTTCTAATGCTCCAGAAACAAACTTCATTTGAAATTTAGTGTTGTAAAAGCAGTTATTTACTAATGAAAATAATACACACAAGAGCTGAAATCTAATAAAAACAAAATTATTAACAAACTTTCGTTAACGATATAACGATAACGATATATATATATATATATATATATATATATATATATATATATATATATATATATATATATATATATATATATATATATATAGGGTTACAGGGAAAGTCGTCCTAGATAATTAAGGACGTTATAGTTTAGGTCATTTCTGACCGATTTGACTCTATGACATGATGTCCTAAAGTTAACCGTTTTCGAGATATTGAAGTTTAAAGATTTTCTAAAAAAAACATGTTTTTTTTTGCTTTTATATCGATTTTTTTTTATTAGAGGTTCTCGAGTGCGATTTTTTGGTTATTTTTAGTTAGTCTGTATGTCAAGTATCAAAAATCATCAAAAAAATTTGAACTAGTTACTAACAGTTTCAAATGGCGGCTTGTTAATGTTTCTAAATTACGAATTTTTACCAAGGGTTTCCTACTTTAAATCAATAAAGAGAAAAAAAAATGTATGGAAGTTATTCTGCAAATTATTTTAAAAACTTTTACGTCTTTTTAGCTATCAAAAAAAGGTATAATACTAGGAGTTTAATAGGAAAACTGTACACAGAATGACACCTAAAGCGGGCTCGGGTAGCAAAAAGGTAAATTTTTAGTTCTAGGTGAAAATACGAAAAATACACAAATAAAACAAAAAACCTTGCAATTTAATATTTTTTATTAATTATAATTCATGTTCTATATGGTCGCCCCTATTTCTAACACAAATTCTCATTCTTTTTCTTAAATTACTTTTCACAACGCTGGTTGTGAGGTGCCGCCTCATTTCGTCAGCCGCATCAATTATTTTTTGTCTGACATCCACGTTTTCGATAGGAGTCATCTGGTCGTATACGAGACTTTTCATGTGACCCCACACATAAAAATCCATCGGTGTTAGGTCTGGGCTTCTCGCCGGCCAAGGTATGGGTCTGCCTCTTCCAATCCATTTGTTGGGATAATTGTCATTGAGCCATGCACGAACACTTCCTCTGTAGTGAGCTAGGCAGCCATCGTGTTGAAAGTACATGTTTTGTCTCAAACCAATAGGTAGGTCTTCCATCAAATTAGGTAAATCGTTCCGCAAAAAATTGTCATATTCCTCGCCATTCAAATTATCTGGCAGGAAGAATGGCCCAACCAAATAATTTGAAATTATACCCATCCACACATTTAAGCTGAATCTTGTTTGTGATCCTTTCGTTCGTTTTTTGTTTGGGTTGTCTTCCTCTTTAGAAGCCCAATAGTGGGCATTGTGGTAGTTTGTAAGACCGTCTTTGTCGAATTTCGACTCGTCAGTCCATAGTATTTTCTTAAAAAAAGATGCATCTTCGACATCGGTATTGAGCATAAATCTGCAGAATTCTAATCGTCGCAACGGATCCCCTTCTTCAATGACTTGCACGGGCGTATAGTGGTAAGGGTGTTGCCCAACAGTATGCATTACAAACCATACCTTCCACTGCGAAATACCAAGCTGTTGTGCGACAACATTTGTAGATGTGGTTGGGTCCACCTCAAAGAGACGTCGTATTGCGTTTTCTTCGTCTTCGTCAAAGATACGTGGTCGTCCCATGTCAGTCCGCCGTCTTTGTATGGAAAGAGTTTCTCGTAGTCTTCGATAAGTTCCATCAAATACGCTAACATCAGGTACACAACGAGTAGGATATCGAACTATGTATTCATCACGTGCACGCGACGACATTCCTTCGCAAAATCCGTAACACATTAGGATGTCAGCATATTCCTCGTTGGTATACGTTGCCATATTCACAAGCAGAGATCAAAATCCAGTTACGAGCCAATTCACACTGTCAGAAGATGAAACACAGATATTTTTGAAAAACACGGTATAGCACATCTAACACGGACGAATCGCATGAGCAGACTAAAAATCATTCAATAATGTTTAGTGAACAGAAAATGTCACTCGCACAGAGAGTACCCCGACCGGAAAAAATGCTTACCCAACCTTTTTTATTGTTTGAAGGTGCAGGTAGTAAACCGGTAATTGGTAGTATCTAAATTCTATTATTATGTTACTCTACATTTGGGCCTATGGAAATCTCATTTTCTTAGAATTTTCAATAGATCCAGTAGATATTATACCGTTTTAGATAGCTAAAAAGACGTAAAAGTGTTTAAAATAATTTGCAGAATAACTTCCATACATTTTTTTTTCTCTTTATTGATTTAAAGTAGGAAACACTATATATATATATATATATATATATATATATATATATATATATATATATATATATATATATATATGTATATATATATATATATATATATATATATATATATATATATATATATATATATATATATATATATATGGAGTTATGCTGGGCATAAGTTTACGAGAACGCATTCGAAATGACGAATACAACAAACAACTAAAGTAAATGATGTTATCGAGCGAATAGCCACATTGAAATGGGTTGGACCATGAGGCAGGTAAATTTAAGATGGATGAAACAGGTAGTGCAATGGAGCCCTAGAACCTAAAAAAAGCATAGGAAGGCCACTACCAAGATAGAGAGACGATGTGTAAAGAACTGCAGGAAAATTCTGGTACCGGTTGGCGCAGGACAGACAGTAATGGAAGGAAAAACGGGAGACTTATGTCCAGGAGTGGACTAAAATGGGTTGCTATATATATATATATATATATATATATATATATATATATATATATATATATATATGTATTTATATATATATATATATATATATATATATATATATATATATATATATATATATATATATATATGTATTTATATATATATATATATATATATATATATATATATATATATATATATATATATACATATACTTTAAAACCGTATTTTCTGTTCTACCGTATATTTTCCAAAGGTCTTATTCTGAGCTTTTGGCTGTTACTGATAAAAAAAATATGTATAATTTGAATCTGTTTACACGGTGAAAGAAACTTCAATAAAAGTAGAAATATTTTTTATTACATTTCGGTAATTTATTATGTAAGAAATTGAGTATAGACGCCGTATTTACTTAGCTTGTTTTATACATATGATAAACTTGTTCCAGAAAACTTATTACCTATATAGCAGAATTCTGTTTAAATGTAACATTCAAAATAAATTAGAAATATTTAGGCAACAAACTCAGGAATAAAAAATCTTTAATTACTTACATTTGTCCAATTATTTATGGCAGGTATTATTTAATCTAAAAAGAACACTTTAATGGCACTGTCAAAAATAAATATGTTACTTTCATTTTTAGTTTTGTTTTAATTCTTTCTGCTATTATGTTTTGTATACATCTGTATTAGTTTATTGGTTATTGTTATTATCACAAGTAAAGTTTTTTGTCACAATTATTAAATAGTTCAAGCTATCAGACTTAGATCTGCTTCTGATTCCTAAGTAATGTCGTTAGAATCGTTCAGTTATCTGCAAAATAGATAAATGATTCTTACGAAGACTAGACCATTAATCTTCATACTTTCAACAAAAAAAAAAGCGTAAAGAAACTAACACAGAAATGACAGAATTTACATAGATAAATATTATCTATGAAGGTCTGTCTGTAAAGAATGTTAAAATTAGTAGTTAATATGTATCTTTTAATCAAACAAGAAATCTCTAACCCACCAATGTGTACGAGCAATCTTCTTCTATCTTTTATAGCAATTTTGCATCGGCATATTTCAGCAATTATAAGAAAATTATCTGTTACAAGACAAAAATTAAACAATATTACTCTTATGTGTCAAGTTAATCTTGTAGCAGTAACTTTAATTAGTTGCAAATGTATTTGCAGTTACAACACAAATATTGATGCCAAATTAACCTTTAATTATTATAGGTCGGAGTTAATTGGGGAATTGTGGATACAATGTTGCCAAGGTGTAATATTTTCAGAAAATAGAAGAATGATTTTAGACTCTAGAGACACAATGTTTGTCATGTTGTAATCTATAATATATAAAATGCAATGTCTCTCTGTCTGTCTGTTCGTTAGTGCGCTTATCACTGGAGAACCACTTATTCGATTTACGTACTTTTTTTTTTTAAAACATACATATGTTCTCTGGCCAGGTTATAGGCTATATTTTATTACGATAGGTAGCATAAGGAATATGCAGTGACGATAATAGTGAATGAAGTCGGAAAAAAGTTTGCCGCTAACGTGTTCCCTTGCAATACACAGCCCAATTTAATATGGAGCAATATTATGTAGCAGAGAATATCTATAATCTATAATCTATAATATATATAAAATTTAATGTCTCTCTGTCTGTCTGTCTGTCTGTCCATTAGTGCGTTTATCACGCGAGAACCACTTATCCTATTTACGTGTCTTTTTTTAAATTCATACATATATTCTTTGGCCAGGTTATATAATAATAATAATAATTTATATCTATAATATATATAAAATGCAACGTCTCTCTGTCTGTCTGACTGCCCGTTAGTACGCTTATCCCTCGAGAACCACTTACCCGATTGACGTGATTTTTTAAATTCATACATATGTTCTCTGACCAGGTTATAGATATATATTTTATTACAACTATAATATATATAAAATGCAACGTATCTCTGTCTGTCTGTCTGCCTGTCTCTCTGCCTGTCTGTCTGTATGTCCGTTAGTGTGCTTATCACTGGAGAACCACTTATCCGATTTACGTGCTTTTTTTTAAAAGATACATATGTTCTCTGGCCAGGTTATAGGATATATTTTATTGCGTTGGGTAACATAAAGAATAAGCATTGACGATAATAGTAATTCAAGTCGGAAAAAAAAAAAAAAAAAAAAAAGGTTACCGTTAGCGCGTTCTCTTGCAATACACTGCCTAAACGATTAAATATGGAACAATATCATGTTGCAAAGAATATAGTATATATAAAATCCAACGTCTCTCCGTGTGTCTGTCTGTACGTTAGTGCGCTTATCACTTGACAACCACTTATCCGATTTACGTGTTTTTATAAATTTATACATACGTTCTATATAATTCGATATAGGCCGAGATAATGGGAGATAAGGTGAGATAATGGGAGATAAGTATAAATAATGGGAGATAAGGATAAATAATGGGAGATAAGCAGAGTTAAGTCTAGATAATGGGAGTTATGGTAAGATAATGGAAGATAAGGAGAAATAATGGGAGATAAGGCGAAATATTGCGAGATAAGTCGAGATAAGCCTAGATAATAGGAGATAAGGTGAGATAATGGGAGATAAGGAGAAATAATGGGAGATAAGGAGAAATAATGGGAGATGAGCAGAGATAAGCCTAGATAATGGAAATTATGTAGAGATAATGGGAGATAAGGAGAAATAATGGGAGATAAGGGGAAGTAATAGCAGATATTTTATTATGTTAGGTAACATAAGGAATAAGCAGTGACGATAGTAGTGAATCAAGACCACGCTAGCGGAGCCGCGGGCACGGCTAGTAAATAATAAATGCATAAAAGACGTTCGTTCGTATGTTCGCAAGTAGTTCTTGCTAATAGAATTTCTTGAGGGAGTTTTTTAAAATTATCTGTCCAGTTATGACGAAAAACTGGTCGAACGAGAATTATTCTCTGCATAACTACCGTTTATACTGATACATGTAGTCCAATGTTCCTCAAGTTATTTTATTCCATGAAAAAAATCGTTTATTTACACCCCAAAAAAACGATGCTTCAGCGGCTTCCAACTTATCATCTAACTGTGAGGAAAATTTTTGGTCCCTGAGTTCATTCCTTAGATTTTTGAACAAAAGAAAATTACAGGGCGCTAAATTAGGGGAATAAGATGGATGTTGTAATTCAGTGAATCAACAGCTTTCGGTATTGGCTTGACTTGTGTCAGCCTTGTGGACTCTACAGTTGTAGTGTAGTAACAAAGTTTTAATTCTAAATAAAATTGGGGATGTTTTCCCCATGTTTTTAATAAAGATAAATTCCTTTACTGTACCAAAGAATAGAACAATAACCACGGCTTGTTTCTTCTGACAATTCACAAAAAACACCTCTCACCGTTCTCTCAAGCAGTCAAGCCAAATTTTTTTCCTGTCCATTTTCTGCTATGGTATAAAAAGTTTAGGGTTTCATTGCTTAAAAACTTCTTTTATTTCTAAATCTTCTTGCGCAATCTTTAACATTGTAGTTGCGGATACTCAGCTTCCGGATCAAGCACTGTGATCTTTATTCGTTGAGCTGACAGCAGCAAATTCTCCACAAGTATAATACTTCCCTCAGGTTTTGCCGTAACTTGTCTTTCTGATCAGTGGTCATCCTAACTTGGATCTCGACCCCATCCCAGTTGAGAGCAAAATTTAACTTGAAAATAAGATGAGCTGTTATTGTCGTACATCTGGTTTTTGAATAACTTTTGATCCATTTCCCTTTTTAATGAGAAATGTCATCACTGCAGGAAGGCCCAAATTACTTATACTCATTTTTCGGAAGAAAAAAAATCGTGAAAACTGTAAAACAAAACGAATTCTTATATTTCTGTACTTAGAAGAGCAATAGTAATTTGACAACCAAGCAATTGTTTTTATCATTTTCACGGCTATGTAGATATCTTAAAAAATATTCTCGTAACATAGAAAGAGTTGGAAAGACCCAAACGCGAAGACATGTCACGTATATACGAGGGAGGATTGATAAGTTTTCATGGTATTGTGATGGAAGATCGTAGCATTAAGCTTCGTGAGATTGCTGGGATGATAGATATTTCATATGATGGGATACATTACATTCCGCATAAAATTCTAGAAATGAAAAAGCCGAGTGGATGTTTCAAAATTGTGTTTGGAAAAGTTGCAGCTTAATCCGAAGAATTTCTTACGTCGTCTTGTGACTGTAGACGAAATGTAGATCTATCATTACACCCCGGAGCCAAATCAGCAGTCAAAACAGTGGGTTGGCGAAGGTAAAAGTGTACCGAAAAAAGTGAAAACAGTTTTGTTTATGGGAAAAGTGATGGTACCTCACACGGTACCGTCATGATTGACTATTTGAAAAAGGATAAAACACTGACTGGCTCTTATTACGTAACGTTACTGGACCTTTTGCATAGTAAGCCGAAGTAGATGTGACCAAGATTAGCGTGCGTAAAAATATTCCTTTACTAGGACAATGCACCGCTTCACCCACTGGTCATTGCAATGGCAAAAGTGCACGAGCTGGGCCTTGCAATAGTTCTTCATCCACCCTATTTCCCAGATTTGACCCCAAGTGACTTTTTTTGGTTTCCTAAAATTAAAAATTGGTTTGGAGGGAAGAAATTTTCGTCCAATGAAGAGGTTATTTGTGCTGTAAATGAATATTATGCACTAGGAGTAACAAAAATGGAATCTCGCTGGACCAAATGTATTGAGCTCAATGGAGAATATGTTGAGAAATGTTATTTACCTTGTTTTTGTGAGACTTTTCAATTCGTCCTCGTATGTGGGAGATGAGTCAATGTGGGATTGCCGTACAACGTTGTCAACTGTTAGGCCGTGTTTTTCTATAGCTTTGATTTGGTAGTCTGGAAAGGAGTCCATTGCTGTTAGAGAAGTGATAAAATATTATCGTAAAAAGTATGAAAATACGGTCCTGTATATCGTCTAGTTTATTTAAAAACTTTTTTGCCGACCTATCTTTAATAAACCAATATTCTACCGTTGAGTAATTTAAGAAATAATTTTGTACAAAATTCCACTATGGTCCACGTATACATACCAATACCATTTTGTAAAACAAATTTTTAAAAAATGAGGCTTTAAATTAAATAATAATTGAAAATGACTTAGCGAAATTGGGTTCTTGGAAATGACCTGTAAAAAGTTCTGACATAGCATATACGGTTAACTAATTTGTTGTGCTACAGTCAAGGTAGAGGAATACCGGACAGTGTAACCTTTCTCGATACATTTCGTATTGTTTTAATTTAAAACAGTGACCAAAAAATGTTATTGAGGAATATTAAGATAAAGTAACACTGATTTGGTTAACGTTTTTTAAGCAGTAGTACAGGTAGATACAAGGGGTACACGGTATGAATTTAAAAATTGTAACAGCTGAAATATACATTAATATATAAACATATACGAGGGCCGCCTTTTAAGTTTTTGCAAATGACCATTAGATGGCGCTATTGAGATGTAACATTACCATTGTTGTAAAATTTGACATTTGTTGTTGTTAAGACAGTGGCAGCTCAGAAATTGGCTGAGTAGATAGTTTACAGTTTTAAAAAAATAGTTTTGTGAACAAATGGAAATTTGAAGTGAAGATTTTCGTTGGATGATTTTTTAAGATTTTAGTAAAGGCCTAATTCAACAACACTGCTCAACTTTTGGTAATGAATCATCATCAGAAAAGAGTGTTTACAATTGGTTTGCAGAATTTTGTTATGGTCGTGCTTCCATCAGCGATGAATTTTGTGAGAATCGACCAAAATCGGTTGTTATTCCAAAAAACATCGATACTGTGCGCAACATGATTGTCTGCCTCTAACTCACTTACTGTGAGATAGAGGCATCTTTAGGCATATCGAAGACTGCAGTACATTCGATTTTGCATGGACATTTAGCTGTGAAAAAGATCTGTGGCAATTGGTCTCAGGAAATGCTCAAAAAATTCTACTGAGGACATGAAAAATCCGTATACAACATCATAACAGGAAACGAATATATTCGTACGAGCCGGAAACTAAGCAACAATCAACTGTTTGGGTGTTCCAAGCGCGAAGCACTACTGGACATGTTGCAACCATTTCTTTAGAGGATCAAAGAACAGTTAATGCTGAATGGTATACAACAATTTGTTTGCCAGAAGTCATCGATAAAATTAGAAAGAACAACCGAAAATGTCGCATCATGGCAATGCCAGCTCTCACACAGCACGCCAAACAGATTATTTGACGGAGAAAAACATGAACTTAATGTCTCATTGCCCGTATTCACCTGATTTATCGCCTAAAGACTTCTTTTTGTTCCTTAATCTCAAAAAGAAATGCGTGGACAGCGATTTTCATCACCTCAAGAAGTTGTTGAATCTTTCCAAAATCATGTTTTTGAGGTAATAACTTCAGAGTGGAAAAAATGTTTTGAGAATTGGTTCGAACACATACAAAAGTATATAAATCTCAAAGACGAATATTTTTGAGAAACAATAAAACGATTTGTACAAAAAATTTTTTATATAATATATATACATACAGTCCCTGGCCAAATTATTAGATGCACTGCAAGATTTCATGTAAAATATTAATTACCGAGTGATATTGTACCGTTTTATTATTTTAAATTGATTTGTTTTTTATTTTCCAATCAATTACCTATTTATTTGACATAAATAAAACAGCATTAATTTAGAAAAGCATAAGTTTATTAAGTTTTAAAGAAAAGTGAAATTAATGTTAGTAAAAGTCAATATTTAGTTGAGCCACTTTTAGCCGCTATCAAAGCTTTAATTCTGCGCGGCATGCTATCAATGCAAGATTGTACTGTCTCCTGCATTTGAGGATGATGATTCCACACATGAATAATCTTTTCTAGGAGCTGGGTTTTGTTGGTAATCACATCTTTAGCCACTTCTCTTTTCATCAGCTTCCACACATTTTCAATGGGGTTCATATCAGGGCTATTACCCGGCCAATCCAACAGAGGGATATTTTTTTCTGCCAAAAAAGCTTTAACAGACCGAGCAGTGTGGCAGGGAGCTCCATCTTGTATGAAAGTGAATGGTTCCCCATTTGGAAACCATTCTCTGAGCTGCGGAATCAACCGATTTTGTAATACTTCTTTGTACTGATCTTGCCTCATTATTCCTTTGACGACGTACAGACGTCCAGTGCCCTTGCCGCTGATGACTGACCAAATCATCACTTTGGTGGGATGTTTAACCGTCGGGACGACACAATCAGGATGAAACTTTTCTCCATGACGACGACGCACATACTGAGCTTTATTCTGCAAAATTTCGAATGTGCTTTCGTCACTGAAGCAGACCTGTCAAAAATAGGAAAAATATATAAACTTCCATGTTTATTTGCTTTATTTAACTGAAAATGATAATAATGTATCAATTATTGATTAAATTGCTGTATCTTACCGATCTCCAGAAGTCCACATCTTTGTCTTGCCATTGTTTGGCCCACTTCAGGCGCTTTGCTTTCATTGCAGCTGTTAACTTGGGCTTCCTGGCGGGGCGACAGGCCTTAAAATCTAATTCTTTCAATTTTCTTCGAACAGTGCGCTCAGAAGCATTTACGCTAGCATCCTGGAGTTGTGATTTTATTACCTTTGTGGTAGCAAATCTGTTTTCTACACAAATTTTCTTCAAACATCTCTCTGACCGTGGAGTGAAAATTGGTTTTCTACCGCATCTTTTCTTTCTTTTCGGGCTTAATTCCTTCCCTGACTCAATTTTCTTTTTTATGCGTCGTACACTAGCTTCAGAAACCTCCAATCTTCGTGATATTTCTCGGTTTGTAAATGTTTTCGCAATCACAAGGGCCTTCACTTCAGCTTTTTTACGTGGTGAAAGATCGCCTTTTCTACCCATAATGAAAATAGTCCAATTACTTTTTTAAAACACTGCGTACAAAATAAACTAATAACTGAGTAGTATAAAACTGTTAAACAAACAATCATGTCCATAAAGCCACAGAAACACGTCCGTATCTGACTCGATTCCGATCGCGACTGATACAGGTTTGTAGTTGTTTACGTTCATGTATCACTTTGTCAACACAGTGTTGCCATATGTTAAAAATAAATACAAATATGTAGTCTATAACAATTCTTTTAAATAAAAATCAATAATATTGTAGTTTAAATACACCATTATTGCATAAAAACTCTTAAGAAACATAAAATTACTAAAAAAAATACAGTGCGTCTAATAATTTGGCCATGGACTGTATATATATATATATATATATATATATATATATATATATATATATATATATATATAAGAAAGAGAAAGAGGAAGGACAGTAACAGGGCACTCGCAACAATCCTAAATTTAACTACTGGGAAACGCCCTTATAAGGAGAAGAGATGAGCAATCAAAGATCTAAAGGCTTTAGTATCTGCTTTTTATTTTTGTTATCGAGCTTTCGATTATTAGACCTAGACCTTATTATATCAATATTAAATGAACATTTCACATTAGTAGAAGAAATATGTAATATTCCTAAACAACAGTTTCTACTAATCATTACTTTTTTATATGAACATGCATTTTTCTCCTTCAACAGTACATTCTACAGACAAAAAATTGGCGTCCCAGTGGGAAGTCCTATTTCGCCAATTCTGGCCGAAATCGTTATGAATAAACTTCTTTATTTTGCCATTTCAAAGGTGAATTTCCCCTTCTGTTTCAATATGTAGATGACTTGCTTTATCTGCCGGAAGTGTGCAGAACACTCTTAATATTTACAATTCTTTAAATCATAAATTAGTATTTACTGTTGAGGAGAAGACTGACTGTGCTGTTCCGTTTTTGGATACTAGGGTTGTACGCCTTGAAAATAATACAGTCAAACTTGACTGGTGTAGGAAAAAATCAAGTTCGGGTAGATATATCCCATTTCATTCTTATCACCCTATGAAACAGAAACTGAACATCATCAGAGGATTAAGAAACAGAATAGATAAGATTTGCCACCTTTCATTTAAAGAAAAAAATGTAAAACTGTTGGAAAACATCTTGTTGGACAATTACTATCCCCCCCCTTCGAATCAATCCAACTGTCAATATTAAAGTAGGAAAGTTACAATACATAGAAGGTCTTGTCTTTCAAAATACAAACATTAAGATTGCTAATTACAACAAAAAAAGAATGAATTTGTTTTTATACCAATTTAAAAGATAAAACCGAAACTTTACAAAGATCTAATATAATCTACGGCATTCCCTGTCAATGTGGTTTGGTCTACATTGGACAAACTTCACAAAAGCTCTCTAAGAGATTAACGTTCCACAAAAGTGATAGCAAACACAAACCTAACGCAACTAGCTTGAGCTTACACGTAAATAATACAGATCACAGAGTACAATATAACAACAGCTAATTACTTCAGAAGAAGTTTCTTGGAAATGTGTTACATAAAACCTTGTAAAAATAATCTCAATCACAAAAAATACATAGAAGGATTCGGCTCCATGTATACCTATTTACTAACACGAAACCATACCAAACCAATGAAAAAGAACGATTTTTATGAAAAAATTAGTTTCCAGTAAAGTTGACGTTTCTTTTCTCTTTCTGTTATTCCTGCTTTTTATTACTAATTACTTTTCTGTGTCTTCTTGTTATAAAATTAAAAAATTAAAAATTAAATATGATAAATAATATACAACATCCAATATTAATATTCTCTTTCAAATATTTTAAATTAGCCTATGAGTCCCTTTGTGATAAAATTAAAGAATTAATATAATTAATATAATTAATACAATTAATATAATTAATATAATTAATATAATTAATATAATTAATATAATTAATATAATTAATATAATTAATATAATTAATATAATTAATATAATTAATATAATTAATATAATTAATATAATTAATATAATTAATATAATTAATATAATTAATATAATTAATATAATTAATATAATTAATATAATTAATATTAATTAATATAATTAATATAATTAATATAATTAATATAATTAATATAATTAATATAATTAATATAATTAATATAATTAATATAATTAATATAATTAATATAATTAAATATAACTAATATAATTAATATAATTAATATAATTAATATAATTAATATAATTAATATAATTAATATAATTAATATAATTAATATAATTAATATAATTAATATAATTAATATAATTAATATAATTAATATAATTAATATAATTAATATAATTAATATAATTAATATAATTAATATAATTAATATAATTAATATAATTAATATAATTAATATAATTAATATAATTAATATAATTAATATAATTAATATAATTAATATAATTAATATAATTAATATAATTAATATAATTAATATAATTAATATAATTAATATAATTAATATAATTAATATAATTAATATAATTAATATAATTAATATAATTAATATAATTAATATAATTAATATAATTAATATAATTAATATATTTAATATAATTAATATAATTAATATAATTAATATAATTAATATATTTAATAATAAATAACTGGTCTAATAGTAACATTCATCAAATTAAAGTCCCTTTGTTATAAAATTAAAACTGAAAAATAAATATCATTAATAATAAATAATTTGTCTAATAGTAGCATCCACCAAAAAAATTTACCACATCCCTAACTTTAATGCTTTTATGGTTTTTTGTCGACCTGATGATGAGATAGACTACCAACAATATCCGGTTCAGACTCAAATATCACTAAATAAGTTACTAAACTCGAGGTCAAAAAAGATTTTTAAAATGTAGTACCATTTCAACATCATGGTGTTTTCTTGCAGTTGTGTTCTATCTTAAAAAGTGTTTTTGATTAATGTTTATTGACAACTTTTATTTTTAATACTTGTGTAACTCTCTAAGTGTCCTTTTATCATGTTTTTGTAATCATACCTACTACCTGGCCAACAAAAATGCAAATTTTATTGTCTTCACCAGAGATGAATTAACTGCTAAATTTTTGTAAGTAATTTCTCATACAGTCTTACTATTCATTGAATCACATTTTAAAAACGAGCGTTTTGGGTTTATTTTCTGTACCTGGTTTGCATTTTTAGAATCCAGAAGAAGCTGCCATTAGGCAGCGAAAGCTCGACAACAAAAATAAAAAGTAGATACTAGAGCCTTTAGATCTTTGATTGCTCATCTCTTCTCCTTATAAGGGCGTTTCCCAGTAGTTAAGCTTAGGATTATATATATATATATATATATATATATATATATATATATATATATATATATATTTTCGTACATATTCCAAATTTCTTTAAAATATGTGCTCTTCTTAGACCTTTGAGTAATTTATATTTCTATGGGTTTATATTTTCTTGGTATTTGGTCTATTTATGGATGAGGGTTGATTAAAAGTATTTATTTAAACGTTTCGCCTTCCTACAAAGTCTTCATCAAGTAACACACATTCTACAATAAAATTGTTCCACATTCAGATATTTAAAATTTCTTTTATAGGACATTTATAATTTGAACTTACCACACACGTAAATTTTTCAAACATTACACAATACATTGACACATACAATCAAAATAGTAACCTTGTTTTGCTTCTTCACTACATATTTAAAAGCCGATCTTAGTTTATCTGCGGTGTTTACAATACTAACTGACAATAAGAGAGATACGAATAATGCCTTAAAAATATACCAGATACCAAGAAAATGTAAACCCATAGAAATATATATATATATATATATATATATATATATATATATATATATATATATATATATATATATATATATATATATTATATATATATAGTCAGTTTAAAAAGTTTCCATACACCACCTGCTTTCTATACTATTTTTCTGTTATGTTTAACTAATTAATTGGAACTTTGAAAAAACATGTTTAAATTAATATTTGAAACTTAATCAACGGGCATTATTATTAAAAACAACTAAGGAAAATTTATTATTTAGAAATTACATCATTGTTATAAAAATGTAACAAAATTAATGTCAAAAAAGTCTCCAACACTTAAGAACTGCATTGAAAAAAAACACGTTATAATCAGCCGCATTTTATCAAGCTATCTATTGCTCGCTAAACTGAAAATAAATGAATAATTTTCGGCCATACTTTATAATCTGTCACTTGTTGCTAGTAATTTTACAGTGGATTTTCAAAATAGTATTAAAAATGAGCGAGTGAAATTGTGAAATTCCATTTTTAATTTCGAAAGATCATAATTGATTTTTGGAAAGATGGAAAATCATTCAGAAATATAGGAAAAATTATTAAAAAGTCGCATGCTACTGTTCAGTACATTGTAAACCAGTATAAATCAACGGGTTCCTATAAAATTCGACCACACTCCGGTGGTCCCAAGAAACTGACTCCACGTGAAGAGGCCAGTATTGTTAGACAAAGTGCATCAAAATTAAAGGAAGAATTAAGGGAATATTTTTGAAAAATGTTTGTTCACAAACAGTGAGAAATTGTATATACAGGGCAGGCTATAAGAGGTGTGCAGCCAGGAAAAAGCCGTTAATTTCGGAAGTTAATCGCAAAAAGCGGTTAGCTTTTGCTGGGGAATACGTTTCTAAACCTCCTGAATTTTGTGAATCCGTAATCTTTAGTAATGAAACTAAAATTAACCTTTCTGGGTCTGATGGCAGAACTAAAGTGTGGAGAAATAAGACTACCACATTCGACATTAAAAATATTTGTTCCAAGGTAATATAAGGCAGTGTTCTGCTTTTGGGATGCATGTCCCGCGGAGGGGTTGGAAATTTACATTTTTATTAATGATAAGTAAGTGGTAATTTAAGAGAAAGTGTCCAAAAAATAGCACTCGAAAAAAGATACATTTTCCAACAGGACAATAATCCGAAACATACCGCAAACTTTGTGCGAGAATGGATGATCCATAATGTGAGACAGCAGCTTCATACACCTCCGTAATCACCCGATGTTAACCCCATCGAGCATTTATGGGAGGAACTTAAACCGCGCGTTCGCGCAAACATAGTGTTTCAAATAGAGAAGAATTAAAAAACAGAATATTGAATGGGAGAACATGCCAGCAAAAGTTACTAGAAAGCTGGTTGCAACTATGACAAAAAGGTTATGGGAGATTATCGAGGCCAACGGCGGTCCCACTAAATGATCAATATGAGCAAGGTACTGGTACTCCGATTGAGCTGATGAGTCTGCATCAGCTTAATTAGTCAGATCAGTCGTGTTTATTAAAACCTGCTCGTCCTTCTGGTTCTGATAATGAAATACCTTCAACAAGTGGCAGTAATTTGATGTCAGGCAGTGAAGAAGTGTCTCAAGTCTCAAAAGCTACTGAAATTCAATCAACCACAAAACTGAACAAATATTCCGCCTTATGGAAAATAAACAATACGACAAGAAACATTATTGCAAGAAATAGTTTTGAACAAATCAAGTCCTGTGATTTCATAAAAATGAAGTTGTTATTTTCCGTTAAACTCCGTCAAACTATTATTGGTAATTGTTAAGTGTATGGAAAATTTTCTTGACATTAATGTTTACATTTTTATAATAATGATGTAACTTCTAAATAATATTTTCTGTAGCTGTTTTTAATACCAATCCTCGTTGGTTAAGTTTCAAATATTAATTTAAACATGTTTTCTCATAGTTCCAATTAATTTAAACATAAATAGTATAGAAATCAGGTGGTATATGGAAACGTTTTGGACTAACTGTGTATATATATATATATATATATATATATATATATATATATATATATGTATATATATATATGTATATATATATATATATATATATATATATATATATATATATATATATATATATATATATATATATATATATATATATATATATATATATATATATATATATATATATATATATATATATATGTATATATATATATATATATATATATATATTATATATATATATATATACATATATACATATATACATATATACATATTATATAGGCACTTAGAGAATAAAGTCATGAACGAGGGCTCAGAGGACATCCCAGACATTACCAACAGAGAAATAATAAGTAACATTAAAACCATGAAGAACAACAAAGTCCCGGGAATCGAGTATATTCCCTGAACTTACCAAGGAGGGTGGAGAGTCAATATTAACACCCCAGAGGGTATTTCTAAATGCCTGTCTACACGAAAGAAGAATCCCAGAAGAATGGAACAAATCGGTAACAGTTTTGATATATAAAAAGGGAGACAGAAACAACCTGGAAAACTACCGACCAATAACCTTGTTACCACCGATCTACAAACCACTAACCAAAATAATAGTAAACAGAATGGAGAATAAACTAGAGCAATTCCAGGATTGTCAGCAAGCTGGTTTCCGAAAGGGATTCAGCACGTGTGACCACATACTATCACTAAAAACGCTAATAGAAAAATCCACTGAGTATAATTTACCGTTATACCTAGCCTTTATTGAGTACGAGAAGGCATTCGACAGCGTGGAGTGGTGGGTAGTACAGCGAGCACTACAGAAATGTAGAGTAGATTATAGATATGCCGAGATATTACAATCAATATACGAAAAAGCAGAGATGGTGATACAACTACACGAAAAAACCCAAGCAATTTCCATTGAACGGGGCGTTAGACAGGGAGACTTAATGAGCCCTAAGCTGTTCATAACGGTGATGCAAGACCTATTTTCGAACGTCATTTGGGACGACAAAGGAGTTATGATAGACGGAAAGAGATTGAATCATTCGAAGTACGCTGATGACGTGGTGCTGATAGCAAATCGATGTGAGGAGTTGCAAACAATGTTGCTGGATGTGAAAAGAGAGTCTGAAAGGATAGGAAGCTAAACAAGGAGAAGACGAAAATCATGACCAACTAGAACGAGAATATGGAAATTAATATCGAGGACACTGTAATAAAGAGCACCGTTGAATACATTTATCTGGGACAGAGCTTTAGATGCGGGAAGACAAGCCAGTCAGATGAAATAAAAAGACGCATAAGATCAGCGTGGCGGGCTTTCGGCAGGCAGAGTGGCATCTTGAAGAACCAGAAAATTGCTTTAAAACTGAGAACAGTTTTCAACCAGTCTGTGCTGCCTGTCCTTACATATGCCCTACAAACATGGTCTATAACAAAAGGTCTGATGGATAAACTAGCTAAGACACAAAGAGCGATGGAAAGAATAATGTTGAACATTAAATTAAAAGACCGAGTGAGAAATGAAGAAATCCGTCAGAGAACTAAATTAATAGATGTGAAACAACACGTAGCTTTACTGAAGTGGAGATGGGCGGGGCACACATTGAGGCAGACAGACGATAGATGGAACAAACGGATTCAACACTGGAGACCCTGGTTGGGAAAAAGGCGACAGGGATCGCCCGCAGACACGGTGGAGAGACGACATGAAACTGGTAGCAGGATTCTGCTGGGCAAGAGAGGCACAGAACAGAGGACCATGGAGGCACACAGGGGAAGCCTATGTCCAACATTGGATGACGGAGGGCTGAAGAAGAAGCAGAAGATATATATATATATATATATATATATATATATATATATATATATATATATATATATATATATATATATATATATATATATATGTATATATGTGAATACAATACTTGGTTATCAAGATTGGCAATTACGATTACGTTATAATGGTAATTGAGACGTTAAGTACTTACAGTGTCTCTAAGAAGCCGCTACAAGAAAATATGCGGACATAGTTTCATAATTATCTGTTTAAGAGAACTCACTCTTGGAGTTGAACGGAGTTTTTACCAATATTTAATATACTTGTTAGTATATACACTTTGTTGTTGCTGTTAGTCAAGTGTCCGTGGATCTCACTGTATTGCAAAAAAAACTGACTTTATTTAAGTAAATAAATTTACCCGGCTTACATAAAAACTAAATTTTGAGCTGTACGATGAATCTTAAGAAACACCAAGAATGTTCCTTATAAAGATTTTTCGGTTAAGACAAAACACGTATTGGAGCTTATACTCTCCATAGCCATTATAAACCAGAGATATCTTCACCATAGAAAACATTATTCATAATTATATATTACATAACCTAAGCTATTTAACTTAGAATACAACATACCACAGGATTCCTTCTAGTTAAGTTTATCGGTTGGCTCAGAAATCCACTTGTTTTATTTCGCATGAAACCTAATGTGTCTTAATTTAGCCTCATTATAGAGTATAAAGAGTTATTACCAAATCATTGCAGCAACACATGCATACCGTTGTGGTATAAGGTTTCCTACCACTGGGATAAAACTATAAATGACGAGTAGTCCGCGAACGTAGTTATTGTCCTTCTAGGATCTACGATTGAAACAAAGTCATTATTTCAACAGGTAAATTAAATGGGCTGAAGTATGTACCTTTGCGGAACAAAGAACGGTTATATCAGGCATTATATTTTACAAATAGGCACTGGAAGCTTCGTAAATAGGTTGTTTGAATAAACACAAGGTGAATTATGAATAACCAGTAATAAGAGTAAAATGAAAAAATATTTTATTGCTCAAGGAATGTCTAGATTATACGCGGGCTACATTTTAAGTTTTTACAGAAACATGGAAAGAAAAAAAACACTTTTGGTGCAAATCGTTTTATTGTTTTTCAAAATATTCGCCCTTAAGATTAATACACTCTTGCCCTCTGAAGTTGGTGCCTCAAAAACATGGTTTTGGAAGGATTCAACACCTTCTTCAGGTAATGATCGCTGTCTACGCTTTTTTTTTGACATTCAGGGACAAAAGGAAGTCGTTAGGCGATAAGTCAGGTGAATACGTGCAATGAGATATTGATTCGATGTTTCTCTCCGTCAAATAATCAGTTGTTTGATGTGCTATATGAGAGCTGGCATTGTCATGATGAAGAATGATGTGACGTTTTCTGTTGTTTTTCCTGATTTCATTGACGACTTCTGGTAAATAAATTGTTGTATACCATTCAGCATTAACTGTTCTTCGATCCTCTAAAGCAATGGTTGCAATATGTTCAGGTTAGTTCAGGTTAGTTCAGGTTGGAAGTATTTCGCTAACGAACTACTTTTGGTGGATTCAGTTCATCTTAGAATAGTGTTATTGTCATCTTAGAATAGCCAAATAGCTGATTGTTGCTTAGTTTCCAGCTCGTACGAATATATCCAAGTTTCATCTCCTGTTATGATGTTTTATACGGATTTTGTATGTTTTCAGTCGAATTTCTTACACCAATTGGCATGAGCTTGTTTTTGAGTTTTGGTTAAATTATGCGGAATCCATTAGGAACAGATCTTTTTCACAGCTAAATATTCATGCAACGTCGAATGTATTGCAGTCTCCGATATGTCTAAGGATGCCTCTATCTCACGGTAAGTCACATGTTGCGCACAGCATCGATGTTTTTTGGAGCAACAACCGATTTTGGTCGACCTTCACTAAAATCATCGTTGATGGAAGCATAATCATGACGAAATTCTGCATTCTGCATTCTGATGGTGATTCATTACCAAAAGTTGAACGAAGCAATACGAGGCATTGTTGTTGAGTTAGGCCACTACTAAAATCGTAATAAATCATCCAACGAAAACCTTCATGTGAAATTGCCATTTGTTCACAAAACTGTTTTTTTTTTTAAACAAACTACTCGGCCAATTTCCGAGCTGCCACTGTTTTAACATTAATAAATGTCAAATTTTACATTATTGGTAATATCACATTTCAATAGAGCCATCTACTGGTCGTTTGTAAAAACTTAAAAGGCGTCTCTCGTGTAATTCGTTTTTTAATGTTGGACGAACTTTTATGGCTCGTTTGCTTTCATCAGTAACAAAATATAGTAGCAGAAAGAGTTCATAGATCAAAGCGACACCACTATAGAGCATGACTCTATTTCCAGGAATCTAGAAATGGAATAGGAAGAAAAAATATGTACAGTGATAACGACAAAATAAAAGGCAAGATATCAGGGAAGAAGTAAAAAGAGGACGTAGTTATAGATAGGCGTTTTTGACTTCTGGGCCTTCTTATAACTGGTCCTAATTGGCGGCCCCTCAAAGAAATGAACAACTGACGTAATTTATTTAACAAGGACCCATCCCAAACTAGTAGTGGGACTGATCATCTGCCACCGTCACATGAGGAAACATTTGCAGAAAAAAGGTATCCAGGATGGACCCACGACATGCAGACTATGTGGCGAAGAGGAAGCAACCTTTATGCACATGATATATAAATGTGCGGCTTTGTCTCGGAACAGTTTCTGACTGTATCGTGGTAATAAATTACCATATAGAGGGCTTGGAAGGAAGCTAATAAAATTTCAGGAGACGACGCTTATGTAACCAAAAGTAGGAAGCACAACAAGCCAAGAGTAATGAGTGACAAATAATTTTCACGAAGTCTTGGGGGATCAAATACGACGACTGAGCTCTGCTTTCAATTAATAGACAGCGAATGGTCATTGGCAACTAAAACCAGTGTTACCAAATCATCATTGACTTCCTGAACTTTCCCATGAATATTACCAGGGTGAAAGAGATGATTGAGTTGGACATTTATAAATTGGGACGTATCAATTGAGAATAATTAGAACTCTGTGGTAGGAAGAGAGCGCGACTCAGCCCCACTGACTCGTACCGATTGATTCCTTCTGTTTAAAAACTCTTGCGATAATTTTAGACTATTGTCCCTGACCCCAATATAAGTAAATCTAGAATGTTCGACTTATAGTGTCAAAAGCCTTGGAGAAGTCCATCATGGTCAGAACAGTCAGAGATCCTTCAGTCACACTCCTCAGTACATCATCATTCACTCCCAAAGAGTCATCTCAAAGCTATGCCCTGGTTTACAGTCCCATTGAAAATCGGGCAGAACAGAAAATTTGTCAATTTCACTAACTCTCTCCAGAATGTTTGAAACGGCGGAAAGAATACTTATAGGTCTTAAACCTTTATAGTTACTAGGGTTTGTAATTTTAGGTAAGCAATTAACAATGGTAGTAATACAAGAAAATACAACCAATAATAAAAGTTAATATTTAACTCATATATGCCTATCATATTGGTTTTTATGGAATAGAATATTTTTACCACTTCTTCATTAAGAAAATCAAAGTTTTCCACCAAAGGTTTTTTTTTACCCATTAATCTGATTCGGATTCCGATTAAGTTTAGTAAATCCATTAACAAAATGGCTATTAATTTTATCAGAATTATAACGAAGAGTAGGAATATCCGTAATTTTCTTCATAATATTTAACATTTCCAGGTCTTTCCAAACCTTACTAACACCATTGGCAGAAAAACTTTTGCGAAAAATTGACGTTTTACTTCTTGCGGCATGCTAAAGGTATAATTTCTAGGAGATTTACCAGTGTAGTAGTTTATTTTCGTTTTTAATTTGGCTCCACTTAGAATGGGCATTGTTCCTCAAAGATATTAAAAGGCTTAGTTGGAAATATTTGTTTTTAAGGGGCATGCACAATGAAAAGACCTATTAGAGTATTATTCAAAAGGATAACTTTATCGTGGGTATTCTTGATTTGAAAAATATTTTTAAGCGGAGTTTGTAAATTTCCTAAAAGGGAATCATGATCAAATTTTTTAAAAGTCCTTAATGATTTTAAAATTGGATACCTTTGGTGAAATTACAAAGTTAGTTCAGGTTCAAATTCTTCGTAATGAAATTTTCAACAAATCTCGTTGGCCGCTCAAGTACGTACATAACCTAAAAAACTGAAAAAAATTGGCAAAAAAAACTGTTTTTTTTTTTTTTTTAATTTTATTGTACAGGTCGACTAAGTGAACGACTCGGCTTGAAACTTTCAGAAAATGTGTCTTTTGTTGTAGCAAAAATACCCTGAAATTTTGGTACAAAAATATTGAACCTAGTGGGCGCAATTGAATTTGTTATTTAAAATTTGAATTGTTCGCCATTTTATGCCATTTAGTCCAAAATGGATCTTTTTTTCTAAAAAAAATTTAGTTCTCGACGCCAGCTTTCCGATGCCATTCTTTGGAGACAGTTTAACATTTTTTTTTCACATTCGTTTATTAATCAAATAACAACATTCGGTCACTTAGAAAAAAAAAATGAAAAATTTTTATTACATCTGGTAGAGAATCGCGAGATCTTTATTTTTAAAAAAAATCAAATCAAAAAAGCGGTTAAAATAACTCCAAAAAAAAAATTTTTAATGGCATCGGGGCCTAAATTAAAAAAAAAAGATCCATTTTGGACCAAATTGCATAAAATGGCGGGCAATTCAAATTTTAAATAACAAATTCAATTGTGTCCAAAACTCAGGACAATACCCCAGAGAGGATAAAATCATAATATGGCTGTTTCTAAACTATGCCTATCTCACCCTTATTTTGACCTTTTTTACTGCACTAAGTACTGTGATGCCGAAAATGTGCAAAATATAGTACCAGCGATTTCGAAGCGGTAACTTTGATGTTTCAGATTGTGAACATTCCGGACAACGCCAGGCAACAAACGGCAAAAATGACTAAGGATTTCATTTCTTCTTTGGGATAAGAAGTTCTCTCTCAAGCAGCCCATTTTCTGGACAGCATCCTACCTGATTTATTTCAGTCGCTGCAACATCATCTTGTCGGTTCCCACTTCACTTCAATAGAAAACATCAGACAAAATGAATTTGTCGATGCCGACTCGACACTACCATCTTTTTTCAAAGAAGGAATCCTCCAGCTATCTGAAAAGCTGGCAAAATATGTGGATAATAATAGTGATTATATTATCATCGATTGAGTTGTATTCTGTTACTAAATAAATAGTCATTTTATCAATTTATACACTTAATATATACGTGCGTCACTGCTGCTTCAATATGAAGACTTTTTTAAAAAAAGAAATATATGCCACTGACTAACACGCAAACCTCCCAATAATGTGGAAAATACTAATATGATTTATTGCTTACTTAAATGAGCAGAGTCTAGCGGCGAGGCGTAGGCCATTAACCGAGGTATGTGGTTTTATTCTATGTACATATTTGCGGCTTTTGAATCACCTGTTAGACCGTTCTTGCACAAAAAATTTCCCTAATTTTTATATACAAATCCCTATAAACAGTGTAACAAAAGTCTACGACTGTTTTGACTCATCTTGATCTTAAATTGCTGCATGCATGGAAAACGATATGTCGATGGAGTTTTCCAAGCTACAACGAAAACTCAAAAAACAGAATACTATGTATAATTCTTAAAGTTTCTTCTCTACAGCTGTGTGTTTTTGGGTTAAGCTTAACAGACCTATAGAAGGTGTAAGCCTAGTTAGAAAAGTCTCTTCAGAATGACATCCAAATAAAGTCATTCAGGAAAATATTTATCTGCAAATCTACATCGAACCAAAAAATTGTATCTCTTGCTAATGTCAGTCTAATTATTAATATCATACCTGCCCTCTATCAAAGGAGGTTTAAACTGAGATATCGAAGCCTTGTTAATGCCCAACCAGGAGTAGTAGGCAGCGTCATCATTCTAATATTGTTTTTTTTTGGAAGAACTAACAAGCTACGTGTGCCCTTTGTCGTTCTACAACTTTAGCAAAACAAAATCATATGCTTGTGTTGATTTTTAATGTATCGGTCCGTGTTCATTGGCTCTATAGCAAAGAATTACTATAATACGGAATAGAGGAAATTTTATATTTGTCGGATTAATATATTAAAATATCCATAATGAACGGAGTTAATTTTAATGCATGCTTCAGGCTGATCGGCGGTATTATAAGTTAGAAAACAATAAAACGTTTCTAAACAATTTACCGAGGGAATGTTATTATTTATACCGTTATTTATACTATTAAACATTTATTACTGAAGAAATGAGTATTTTCTGGCAAACACAGAACGACGTCAAAATCTTAGGTTACAGTCTTCATTCGGTTATATTCTAAATTTCAGTGGCGTAGGCAGGAGAGAGGATACTTTCCGTCTATTGTCTCAGCTATCTAACAATTTCTACCGATTAAGAAAATCGGTGTGCCCTCTCCGCTCCTTGACCAACTGTACTTGATAGCTGATATATTCAGAAGTTATAAACTTATTTTAAATTCCTCAATTAATTCTGAAGTTGAGAGTAAAAAATTTTAAAAAACTTGCATTATCTTCAAATTTGTTGCTCCCAAGACCCTAAAAATGACCTGTGGCATTGTATGTTCGAAGCTGCCTTCTTCTACTACATTTCTCCTCCCTCCTCATCCTTTATGTCGGTATATAGATACATTATGCTGAAATTTAATCTATTTTGTCAGTCTAAAGCAAGGAAAAACATCACGGCTTTGGTTAAATGAGAAGTTATGGTTCTTAGGAGTAGAGGATATCCAGTGATTTTCCGACGTTTCACCTATGCTTGCATAATGCAACTTCAAGAATATTTTCTCTTCGAAATTAGGACACTGAATGTACCCGAAGGACCACAAGTCATACTTAACTTCATATAATAATCCTTTTCTGCCTGTGATGCATCGCATATACGAACGTAAAATGCTGTTGAAATATATAGATTTTTCTAGACACAGCAAGGAGTAACTGAAGAAGTACCAATATCATCTGGAATTCGACAAGGCGATAGCATGAGTCGAACAATTTTTAATTTAATAATGGACAAAATAATAGAGTGCCAATGAGGTCAATAGCGGATAAGAGCTCAAGAATCTATATCAAGAGGTACTCAATCAAGCAAATAAAGCAATCAATATCTGGTTGTGTAAGATACTTAGTATAGAAAAATGTCTACATATCCACAGAAAACAAAGTGCGTATATATAAAACCGTGGTAAGACCAGTACTAACGTATGCAGCAGAAACAAGAGGGGAAACAGCTAAAACAAAAAGCCTCAGGAGAGCTACAGAAATGAAAACACTGCGCACTATTAAAGAAATAACACTGAGAGAACAGGTACGAAGCACAGCTATACGAGAAGAACTCAAGACGTCAATATTGAAGAGATTACGTAAGTAGGATGCCAGCTAATAGCTGGCCAAGATGGACAAAAGATAAAAAACCAGAAATAAGAAGACCACCCGGTCGACCACCAAAAATAGGGCATGAAAGCTGGACATCTAGGTCACAAAAGGCTTAAAAACATATAAACCAAGACCTTTCCTTAAAAGAAGAAGATTATTATTTTCTTATCATTACTATAGGTTAGGAAATGACACAAAAACACATTTTTTCTTTATTGCGCAATTGTGGTAGCTCCAACAGTACATTTATTTCATTGTGATTTGACATATCGCAACAAGAATGTAAATCAATCCTATTTTCTGATTGCTTAAGAATAGGGAATTATAAGATCGAGCATCTATACTTTATTACTAGAATATTCTCATCGGAATTTATTCCACAATTGGACCCAACTGACAAATTTGAACATAAATGGGCAAATTTACGGTAATGTCTCAGTCTGAATATGGCCAGCCAGTCTATCAATCTTTTTTATTTCAATTTCCTGGGTCCGTTACCTATAAAGACATCTATCTCGCATGTTATTGTTAATATTACTCAGAGAAGATATGTATAGTAGCTTAAAGGATTAAGTCGTTGCATTACAAGTATAGGAGTCCAAGAATAATGCATAACTCGAGCGTGCAATCTATCAATCACCAAATTAGGCAAAATAATATTTTGCTCTCCTTTAGAGCTCGTCATTAGCCTAGATAATCTGTTTGCCCATAGCAAGAAAGATCAACAAGCATATCGTCAAAGATAACTAGCAAATCATAACGCCATCTGATGTAAGCCACCAAAACTTTTAATTCAAAAGCAAAGCTAACAGTCGGGGAAATAAAAATTATTACTCCTATAGCTGTAGTTGTGCAAATAGGATACTAACGGCTACTAAATATTCAGGGGTAACTTTCAAAATAAAAAGAATTATGTAACTGTAACAAATAGATGCTTATACTGCACTCTGTCGGCGACTTACTAAGCCTATTCAACCAGAGCGGCACAGCACGGCTGGCACTTATTGCAGAAACGCACCTTTCTCGAGCTTACTGCTCGAAGGCATAGATGGCAGCATTGGTATAACAACTAAAGACGAAACGAAAAGAATCGTATTTTTAGAAGTTACCAAAAGTGTTCTTCGTATTTGCTGAACCATCCTAAGACGCGTTTCGCCGTATCAAGGGTCATCAGCTGGGCTAGGTTCAGCAAATACGAGAACACATTTTTAGTCTTTCATCCAGGTAACTAACGGAAAATTGTAACAAATAGATGCTTATACTGCACTCTGTCGGCGACTTACTAAGCCTATTCAACAAGAGCGGCACAGTACGGCTGGCACTTATTGCAGAAACGCACCTTTCTCGGGCTTACTGCTCGAAGGCATAGATAGTAGCATTGGTATAACAACTAAAGACGAATCGAAAAGAATCGTATTTTTAGAAGTTACCAACCTGCTGAACCTAGCCCAGCTGATGAGCCGTGATACGACGAAGCGCGTCTTGGGATGGTTCAGCATATACGAAGAACACTTTTGGTAACTTCTAAAAATACGATTCTTTTCGTTTCGTTTTTAGTTGTTATACCAATGCTGCCAGAATGATGTAAACTTGAATACTATGGACTACGGTATAGCGACCAATATTGGTATTTTACTCCCTATTTTCGCCATATATCGATATCAGAAAGAATCGTATTCCCGATCTCACCAGGAAGTGTGTAACGTGTATCCAAAAATAATTAGAAACAAGAGGTATTTACCGCCCTTGAATAATATGCAGAAAAAAAATGTCACTCCATCTTAGCTAGTTTATCAGCTAGCATAGATAAAGATAATTTTGGCAGCCATGATATCAGAACCATTTCTTTAAACCTAACAAATCTCAATGAAGTTTTTAGTGTTCCGTACGGAACACTTTGGTATCTGTCCGTCGGTAACACCCGATTTTCTCCGAAATTATTCGATATAGAAAGTGGCAGAAATATAAGAATTGATGGCCTCATCAGAGCCGTGTAGTTTTAAAAGTTAAATTTTGACTTAAGGGTTCATTTTGGGGGTGAAATCGCAAGTGAAAAAAAAAATATTACCAGGTCATCGAGTAGGGTGTCAAATAAAAGTTTGTAAAAACAGGAGTTCAAAAATGTATATAATGTAACACATTTTTCTTTGTATTGTTTTTAAAAAATTGCGAAAAATCGGTGTCGAAAAGTAGTGATCAAAAAAATTTGAATATTCTCCACACGGTGTAGATTTAATGAAAATTATTACGAATGCATTACCTTTAATAATTTATCCGGTATATATAAAAAAAAAGTTTTCAGCAAAGATCATTTTATATTTCCATAACAAAAATTTAGCAATTAACGTACGGAACATTAATTTCGCAAGTCCGACTTGCACTTGGCCGATTTTTTTCTTTAGTTTAAGGATAGTAATTTGAAGAAATGATATACGAAAGGTAAATAAGGCATAATAAAATAGGAAAGCACTAATTGCATGCCATAAGTTAATTATTTTAATTGTAGTAAAAATATTTGATTTACCAAGATACTTCCAACACACTCAATTATGTAAAATCTAGATTAGTACCAGAAAAGTGAAAACGTTCAGTTAGAGGTCTGCTGGTGTGTTCGGTGGGAAAAAGTTCAAAGTGATTTTTTTTAATATCCACAATTTTGTTATACAGAATGGAAGGAAAATGACCGTAATGGCTCTGTCCCTGCTAGATTAACCATTACAAAACAATATGTCGGCATTTATATACACCGCGATTATCTTTGATAAGAAAAGGGGACACCGACCACCTTCCCGCTCTAGAAACGCCACTGGTTCAAGTAACTCTTGTTTTTCTGTTACAATGATATTTCTGTTAGTTATTTTATGATAGCTAATGCGTTTTTTATGTTCCTGTAACTGATGGTTCCGTTTATAATTAATATATTCATATTTATTAACAAATAATAAGTTTTTCATAATTTTCTCAAAATATTTTTTTTTCTCAACTTAGGCTGTTTCTGAAATCAGCTGTTAATACATTTCTTATCTTCAGTAGAAGAGTTTAAAGTTTATAAATAACACGTAGTTTTTCGTCTAGCTACTTAAAACACATTTTTTTTCAAAATTCGACTTTATTCATTAATACAGTCTCCTTCAAGAGCGATACAATCAGTCCAACGCTTTTCTAACATTTCTATATCTTTCTTGTAGAAGGACTTGTCTTTGCCTTCAAAATAGACCTTAGTTTCGGCTAAAAGTTCTTCGTTGGAGCCAAATCTCTTTCCCTCGAGCATTTTTTTGGGATCTTCGAATAGATAATAGTCGCTGGGGGCCAAATCTGGAGAATACGGTAGATGAGGAAGCAATTCGAACTTCAATTCATGCAATTTTACCATCGTAACCATTGACTTGTGTGTCTTGATGAAAGAGCATTTTTTTCTTGTTCAGTTGGGGCCATTTCTCTGCGATTTCTACCTTTAAACGCACCAATAACTTTATATAATATTCGCTATTGATGGTTTTTCTCTTTTCAGCATAGTCAATGAAAATTATTCCATGCGCATCCCAAAATACAGAGGCCAAAACCTTCCCAACGTATTGTTGTGTCTTTGGTCACTTCGGGCGGCTTTCACCGGCTGCTGTCTAGTCAGCTGACTCCTGATTTGATTCCGGTGTGTAATGGTAGATCCATATTTTATCCATTGTCACATATTGCATGAAAAAATTCTTTTTATTACGCTTAAACAGGTCTAAACAGCGCTCAGAATCAACAACACGTTATTGTTTTTGGTCCATTGTGAGCAAATGCGGTACCCATTTTGAACAGAGCTTTCTCATGCCCAAATGTTCATGCAAAATATGACCAACACGTTCTTTTGATATCTTTAGGGTGTCAGCTATCTCAAGCAATTTCCCTCTACAGTCGTCCAAAACAATTTTGTGGATTTTTTTATGTTTTTCCGTGTAACCACCTCATTTGGGCGTCCAGAGCGTTCAGCATCATTTGTGTCTGCACGACCGTGTTTAAATTCAACATACCAGCGTCACTAAAACCACTGTAACTTGTAAACTAATCTACGAAATGTCACGAAATTTTGGTTGGTACTTCCTAAAAATTATATGGATTTTCTGAAAAGGGCTACATCTATCTATCTTTTCTGCCTACGTGTTACAAGCTCTTTTGTATAATATCTATAATTTGTGTTTAACTAAATAGGCGGTAGATGAAAATATTATTTATTTACTTGTATTTGTAAAGTGTATGTTATAAAGTGAATCAAATCAACCATAAAATTGATAGTTATTTTATTTAGAAAAGACATAACCATGAAAAAAACAAAAAAAAATAAATTACAATTTGCAGATGTTTCTTCCGTTAAATGTATAAAGCCGTTATCAATATTCTTTGATCCGCCCTGATTCCTAGCGACTATACTTAATATTAACAGCAGTTGCATAGATAAATAAAAAATGACCCATTGGCAATGTGAATCGACTTGGAGAAAGGACCGTAAAAACTTTAATAATTATTAGGCGTACAAATTAATTTAGTACGTTTCTTGCGTTAAAAGAATGTTTATTTATTTAGGAACGGAATACAACTTTAATTAAGAAAAATATTCCCCATTACTTTCCATTACACGCCACAACAACTGATAATTCTGTCCCTCTCTCAATCCTTTTAAACCAACAGGAGCATCGGTGATACTATGCGTCTGCGGCCTCAACAGTCATTCTCTAGGCATCTCGATCCTGCGCGGCCTGACTTGACTCGTACATACCCATACCAAGAAGAGATCTTACTTGGTCGGACCATCTTGTTGGAGACCGTCCCCTTGATCTTCTACCTTCTA
Organism: Pachyrhynchus sulphureomaculatus; assembly: GCA_019049505.1. Classification (NCBI taxonomy): domain Eukaryota; kingdom Metazoa; phylum Arthropoda; class Insecta; order Coleoptera; family Curculionidae; genus Pachyrhynchus; species Pachyrhynchus sulphureomaculatus. The sequence goes on from CM032449.1 coordinate 41,381,973, forward strand.
CCTTCCCCATTACTACAAGCTTTTCCATTGCATCCACTTTCCTTATAATGTGACCAAAATATTTCAGGGATAGCCTGCCCCAAAATATAAGATCCTGATTTTTGCCATTTTAAGTGGGCAAAATTCATTAATGCAAATAAATAAAATTATAAGTGCTTTTGGAGATGTTTATTTATAGATGCATGTAAAAACAAATGGATAAGAAGTACAAATATACAGTTTGAATGAATGGGGCTTACAACAGGGGACATATTGTATAAATAAAAATATATTTTAATTTAAGCCTAATTCGGTTTCGCTATCACTGTCATCAGCTGAGGTAATTATCAGTGGTTTTATATTATTTACATAAATATATGAATCTTCAACTTTAACAAAGTGCTGAATGGAATTCTTTCAGCTTTCATAAGGTATATCATTAATAACTTTTTTTATTAATTTAACCACTAACACTCTTAAAGTGGGTGAAACTTTTGTGCCCTTACTTTTGATTTAATTTGGTGCCAAATATTTTCAATTGGATTAAACACACAATAATACGGAGGAAGCTGCAAAACAGTGTGTCCCATTTTCTTAGCCATACTATAACACACATATTTCTTTTTCAATTTATAGTCTTTCAAAACTTCTAAAAGATCACTTTTTTTATAACTAAAGTCAAAATAAATGTCATTTTCTAACATAACTATATTCCTGTATTTCCGATTTGGTGTTGGCTGCATTAGGAACCTTATTTAGTAGGCGAGTATGGTAACTTGAATTGTCCATAACTATAACATTCTGTTCGGGAACATTTGGCAAAAGGGAATTTTGAAACCAATTTTCAAAAAGTTCTGCGGTCGTCTCTTCGTGATAGTCCAAACTAGAATGTTTTATGTTTTTTACAGAGAATAGTAGACAATTTGAAACCCAGCCCTTTTCAGAACCAGCATGAAAAATGGTTATTCGTTTGCCTTTATTTGAAGGTGCGTTAGTCTGACATTTTGTACTGCTGTCAACCCACCCTTTTTGCACAGTGTCATGGGTATCGAACTATGTTTCGTCAAGGTCAATTATTGGCCAATTCTCTGATCGATACTTTTTAATTTCTTGTAAATAAGTGCGTAGTGTGTAAATAAGTACGTAGCTAGATTCGTAATCTTTGGGACTCCATTACTACTTGCCTTTTGTTGATTTTTCGGAACGTGATTCCCATTCTTAAGAGAATTCTGTGAAGGGTTGATCGGCCACAATGTATATTGGTCCTATCCTGCATCAGTCCTAATTTTATTTTGTCTAGTGCCGGCACCAACTGCTCTTCATACATAGAATATATTTTTCTCCTGATGACGTCTTTTTCACAATCATCTACATTATGCATTTGAAAATCTTTCCGTTTTTTCCTCTTCCTACAATACCCTTAATCGTAGAAATTGGAGTTTTTGTTAGTTTAATGGTTTCTTGCAAAGCACTTTGTTTATTCAAATTTCTTTTTACCAAACTGTCGTAAACATTTTTCACTATTTGTTTAGCGTCAAGTGATAAATATTTTCTCTTATGATAGCCACTATTGCAATTTTTCCACGGACGCCTCATAATTAAAATAGAACCGTTACGTTGTAAGTTGTAAGTAAAACTAAAAATAAAAATAATAAAAAGTATCTTTCGAATCTTAATGGGGACCTGTGGTCATTAGGCCTATATTATCAAATACTTAAAGGGCTCCAAACCGGGTGGCCAGATAGTAAATATTGAATATAGGTAAAAATAGATCGAATATGATTGCAGATGCAAATGAGGGAGGTATACAAATCAGGTAAAATAAATATACGTTTATCGTAATACCTGGCAACTATGCATAAAACCTTAATAGGGTCGTTTATTGCCCCATTGAAAAAGCCAAAAGGCAGGATCTTATATCTTGGGATTTACTTTACTGTCTATTAATTCTATTCAATTCTATTTAAAAGTTGGTCATTTATACTGAGCTCTTCAAGAATAGATACATTAGTATGGTGTTCGGTATATGATACTCTGAGGATTCTTCGATATGCCTACGTCTCAAACACATCAATTCGTCTATTGTCAGCTTGTTTAATTGTCCATGTTTCCGATGCGTAAGTTGTTATGGGGAGTATAAGGCTGGATAGCAATCTTAACTTTGTGTTTTTTGTGACAGCTGGATCTTCTCAGACCTTAATAAGTTTGATCGTCGAGTTTCTACTCATAGCTAAACGTCTTCTTATTTCCACTTCGCGGCTACCATTGTTAGTTATGAGGGATCCCAAATAGTTAAAATTGCCCACAACAGTAAAACCAGTAATTTCATTTATGTGTTATGGATCTTCATTACGACTAACAATCATTACTTTCGTTTTCGCTCTATTAGCTGTCAATCCATAGTTTTTGCTAGTGATTTTTAGGCGCTCCATAATTGATTCCAGGTCTTGTATTGACGTTGGACGTTAACAGTATCGTCCGCATATTTAAGGTTATTTAGCTTTTTTCCAGTGATTGTCACACCCTCACTCTAGCATCAAAATAGCCCTCATTATAAAGTCAACTTCAACTTCAACATCTCTTTATTCATTGATAATACAGTACAAGTACATTTTTTCATTTCATTTGGCTGATGTTCGGCCTTTTTTGGGAAAAATAATGCTTGGGTATTTTAAGAATTATTTTTACCATTTCCGCCACTAGCTTTAATGATATTTTTGATTAGGTTGTTTTGGAAATAATTTGTTATTATTTTTAATTTTTTGTTGTCATTTTTTTAATTACTTACAATGGGAAAAATTAAAGTAAAAAAAACCCATTTCTAGGCTTTTAGGTACTGCGTAGCTTAAAGTTTAGTACCATTTAGTTTATTATCGCATTCATTCGTTCTCTTTTATCCTTCATCTTACATTCCTGTTTACACACTACGCTTCACTAATGCACTTCAATTTTTTAAATAAATTTTTATTTAAACTAGATTGGACTAATTTATGGTTATGTCTAGCTGATTTGCTTGTTTATTTATATTTTTTTACCTCCATGCATCACTTGGTATGTTTGATTGTTTATTTACATTTTTTATTAGTAAACAACTTAGGATTCGACACCAATATAAAGTAATGGTGATTAAATACAGCCCTGTCTGTCACCGGCTTCTACGTTAAAGGGATCGGAAAAAGAACTATTCAGTTTAATTCTGCTGTTTGTGTTTTTATACGGGTATCAGGATTGGATAAGGTTTACAAGATGTATCGGTGTTCCCATGCTGATTAGAATCGACGAGAGTTTCTTCCATTGTATGCAGTTGAAAGCTTTAGAGTCATCTATAAAACAGATATAGGTCGTTATTTGAAACCCCCTGACTTTTTCTATTATCTGGTGTATGTTGAGAATTTGTTTTCTAGTCCCTCTTCCTGGCATGGAGCCTATTTGTTCGGTAGATATTTGCGGCAGCCAAAAAGTATTGAGTCATTCATTTAGAATCTAGAAAAACACCTTAGGAGCGTGTGATACCAGAGCGACCGTTCTATACTGCAGTCCAAAGGGAATCCTTTCTTATGCAAAGCTATAAATGCAACTTCACACCAATCTTTCGGCCATCTTCCAATCTTCCATACCACATTACACAGTTGATGTAGCACAGTCACAGTGGTTTTTCCCATGATCTTTATTATTTCCGCAGTTATCACGTAAGTACCTGCTGCGTTTCTGTTCTTTAATCTTTGAATAACCTTTCTGACTTCAGATTTAAGAATACATGGAACTTGTTCTTCTGCAACTTCGTTGTGGACGCAGTCGCCACCAAGTTGAGGCACAAAAAGTTCTTTACAGTAATCTTTCCAAACGTCACTGATTCCAGGCGTGTCGGTGACTGTTCTACTTTCCTTATCTATGATTATTTGTGTTTTAGGTTTGAATTTTTTCGATAGGTATTTTACTCTTTCAGAAAGTTCTTGTGGTCGATTGTTTGTAGCATGTAGTTCTAGCTCCTCATATATATATATATATATATATATATATATATATATATATATATATATATATATATATATATATATATATATATATATATATATATATATATATATATATATATATATACGAGGCTGGTTTGAAAAGTCCGTTCAAAGTCCGAGAGATGGCAACACCGGCGCGTATCGAGGTCATATTTAGTTAGTAGCATCTCTTGAATGAACGCACACCAAGTTTCAGCCATATTAGTCTATTTCTTTGTGTTTGGTATTCGTGTGAATCAAGGAAGTCGAGTGATTTTCAAGAAATGATTAAACATTACTTTATGAAAGGCAAAACGCCTTAGGAGACTAAAGAGAAGCTTGATAAACATTATGGTGACTCCGCACCTTCGATTAGAACAGTTTATAAGTGGTTTCAAAATTTTCGGACTGGCCATATGGGCACAAGTGACGCTGAACGTTCTGGACGGCCTGTGGAGGTTACGACTCCAGAAATCATTGATCAAATCCATGATATGGTGATGGATGACAGAAGAGTTAAGGTGCGTGAGATTGCTAGTGCTGTGGGCATCTCGACTGAACGGGTACATAATATTTTGCATAAACATTTGGACATGAGAAAGCTATCCGCAAGATGGGTGCCGCGATTGCTCACGCTTGACCAAAAACAGAATCGTGTGAAGTGTTGCAAGGATGGTTTGCAGCTGTTCCAGAAAAATCCAGAGGACTTTAAGCGTCGTTTCGTCACTGTGGATGAAACATGGATACATTACTATACTCCTGAGACCAAACAACAATCTAAACAATGGGTTACCAAGGGGGAATCTGCACCAAAAAAGGCGAAGACCGTTCCTTCGGCCGGAAAGGTTATGGCGACTGTCTTTTCGAATTCGCAAGGGATAATCCTCATCGACTATCTGGAAAAGGGTAAAACTATTACAGGTGAATATTATTCATCGTTATTGGACCGTTTGAAAACCGAGCTGCAAGAAAAACGCCCGCGATTGGCCCACAAGAAAGTCCTTTTCCATCACGACAACGCACCAGCACACACCTCAGCAGTTGTGGTCGCAAAATTAATGGAAATAGGATTCCAACTCGTTTCACATCCCCCCTATTCTCCAGACTTGGCTCCCTCGGACTACTATTTGTTCCCCAATTTGAAGAAATGGCTGTCGGGACAAAGATTTTATTCAAACGAGGAGATGATTGCAGACACTAATGGATATTTTGCAGACTTGGACAAATCCTATTATTCGGAAGGGATCAACAAACTAGAACATCGTTGGACGAAGTGTATAAGCCTAAAAGGAGACTATGTCGAAAAATAAAAAAGGTTTACCCCAAACACGTAAGTAGTTTTTATTTTTGCACTGACTTTTCAAACCAGCCTCGTATATATATATATATATATATATATATATATATATATATATATATATATATATTTTTTTTTTTTTTTTTTGTTGAGCATAAGGTTCTTTGATCTTGGTATGTGATAACTATGTCGGGTTCAGCAACGTTAACTTTTTTAGAAAAAACTGCTGCCTGGGTTTTAGTAGCGTTAACTTCCACTTGGTTACTGTCCTCACATATATTATTCAAGTATGCATTTTTGTCCTTTTGACACGCCACCTTGATATCATTATTGATTAATCTGATTCTGTCCTGGCAATCCAATGTGTTGTATGTTAAAATCATATTTCTTCTTGTTTCTATAAGCTTTCGGGTATCGTTGGTCATTCAATGTTTTTGAGGGTATTTTTCTATTTTAACATTTTTGCATTGTGTAGCAGCATTTGTTATCTACTTCTTAATATATTTAATATATAATAATATAATATATAATTCTGTACAAAGCTCAAATTTGATCAACGATAGAAAACTGCTCCAATGTTTGGGGTTTTGCTTCCTAACATACACCGCATTTGTTGGATTCTATTCGGAACGGACCTGTTCACCTGAATGGAGTCCGTGGACTGACCAGTAACCTTGAATTCGTGAAACATCGAAGAATGGTTGGCAACTTGACTTTATTTCACAAGTAGTTTCATGGAAACTGTTCGATGGATGAAGCCTTGTTAATTCTTTTCAGAGCGCTGCATGGTCGGAATACACGTCTAATACTTGACATCCGTATAAAGTTCGGCTTATCACTATTCGTACAACCCTTTTCAAGCAGTCTTTTATTTGGAATGATTTGGCCAGGACTGTGTTGTGTAATTCAAGATCAAAGTGAATTGCTTTTTTTCGCACATGCGTTACTCATTTAGAGCTTTACAGATTTCCTTGCAGCACGCGTGCTATGCCCATAAAAAAAATCACCTCTTTTGCTCATTGTTCAGCTAGCCGAGGGATTCTCTCTCTGAAAAGAGATGGTGTTTAGTGTTGCTCAATTCGGTTATGGTGAGGTTGCAGCCACCGAAATAAATACTAACACTGGACACACGAAATTGATATTGATATTAAAACAACTTTAGGTGTCTTCAGTATAAAAGTGCAATAGTTTTATTTGATTACCCTTAGTTTCTTTTTGTGATAGTAGCCTATTCCCACTTTGATAAAAAATGTGAATATTTCTGTAATTATATCGAAAAATTGTTGAAATTATCCGAAAAGTATTTCTTACGTATGTGGAGAACGAACTTTTCAAAATTAACAGCGTAATTTTACACCTTTAATTATCATCTTGACTATTTCGGTTTTCCTGTTCGGCAACAAGACAAATCTTGTGTCCCACATATCTACTCTGTAACGTATGTTAGACTTCTTATAGCATGGGCTAAGGATCCACGATATATTTATTTGCTGTATCACTGATTCTGATGGAACATAAACAACACGCAAGTGCTGCTCGGTTAACATAAACGACATAACTAATAAGTCGAAATTCTCCAATGAAAATCTAAACCTCCACTCTGGGTCGCCTAAATCTAAATCTTCTAAATTTATAGAAGCTAAAAAATTGTTTGTCTTCCATCCAGTTCATAAACCAAGTGCCTCTGACCCTCATTTTTTAACAAAAGCACACCTTAATAACCTGACTTAAATTTATCCAAAAAATTGGCTGAGCTTTTAGGATCTTGCCTGAAGTACTGGAATTTGCTTTTAATTGATACGAAATTTTACTAGCTCAAAATCGAGATGAAGAACTCAAATTTTATTTCTCTTAGGCAGGTGCTTTAGTTTATGTAACTCATATGCTTTTAGAATTTTAAATACGATACAAATACTGGAATTTCTTCTGACTTTCAAATTCTCGATATAGGTGATTAAAAATAATTATATTTAAAATAACCTTTTCAACTAAACAAAAATAAATAAAAATTGATGTCATCTACTTTGTTTATGGGGGGAGCCGGTCACTCTATAATGAAACCCAGTTCCCTCTACCTACTATTACTATACCTTGATTCCAAGAACGCTAATATATATATATATATATATATATATATATATATATATATATATATATATATATATATAAATATAAATATTATAAATATAAATATAAATATAAATATAAATATAAATATAAATATAAATATAAATATAAATATAAATATAAATATAAATATAAATATAAATATAAATAAAAATATAAATATATATATATATATATATATATATATATATATATATATATATATATATATATATATATATATATATATATATATATATATATATATATATATATATATATATATATATATATATATATATATATATATATATATATATATACGAGGGTTGTATCTTGCGGAAAGCTTTCTCATATCCAAATGAGTTGTTCTGCACCCGTTCAATTGAGATGCCCACGCACAGCAATCACCGATCACTTATCACTATATCGTGGATTTTTTTTCAATCATTCATAATCTGGTGACCTCATTTGGACGACTAGGATTTCTGTATCAAAAATTCTTGGATGGCCGCGTTTAAATCCAGCTGTTCAATATTTTATGGTCGATAACGAAGGTGCAGAGTCCACCCCCCCCCCCCCCCCCCCCCCCCCCCCCCCCCCCCCCCGATACACTTTTTTTTTTAAAAACAAATGTTTTATCATTGCTTGATATCCAATTGTTTCCATTGTAAAATCACAAAAGTTCTATTTAAATGGCTGCCACTCACGAACTAAATTAGGCAACGATTTGAAAATTTGACAGGATTCTTGTGAAAGATTATGTTTACGTTGGCCAAGGTCAGGTACTTATCATCCAACTCTCGTATATATATATATATATATATATATATATATATATATATATATATATATATATGATTTGTCAAACAATTTTAAATTTGGATGTCAGTAAGAGCGTTGAAACAAAAACTAATAACAAATATGCCGCCATAACATTTGCAAATGCGTCCCTATCTATCATGAAAAACTATTTTATTATCTGTTTACGGTTACTAAATTTACAACAGCAGTTTAAAAATCTACATATAAGGAATATACAAACAATAAATTTGAAAAAATTGTACGTTCATTCATTATGTATTCGTATTTCGAATTCCGAGAGAATTTCTATCATAAAATATATCTAGGCTACATAGTCATTAACATTGATAGGAAATGTAAATGCATTTTTTATTGGTTTCTAGAGGAATTCGCCTTACAAGAACATAATTATGATTAAGTATAGATGAGAGAGAGTAAATCAGAGATCTATGATAATAGTGTTGTATGCTTAGTAGTAGTTTATTTATAAAGTTTTTGATATCATTAGAGGTGGGCAATCTGGGTTCGTTTAAAAATCTGAGTACTGAGACACGGCAGGTCGTCTTGTAAGGGCTCTTACCGCTCAAAGACACAGAATAGATTTACCATTCCGTTGATGTTAGAGGAGTATGGTATGTTGTCCACTAATTATACTGGTATAAATTTGGGACGATCCCAATAGAACATCAAAGTATCGTCGCCTGTAATAATTCTTGAAAAAAATACTCTCATTATTCTCTGAAGCTGCTAAATTATGTCATCACATGTTTTTGCCTTGGTGTAAGGAAATTGGAGATCCTTCGTGTGGAAACTTTTCTCATCCCTAAATCTGTGTGCACAACTCTAATTTTGGATACTCGAGCTTCTTTAGTAAGCACTGAGATCTTCATTCGTCGATCAGACAGCAAGAAACACACGACAAGCTTGATGGTTTTCCCGGATCTTGCATCAACCGGTCTTCGTGATTTGGAGTCATCTTGAATTGAGCTTCAACCCCATCGAAATTGGATATACCAAATTTTAATTGAAAATGAGATGAGCTGTCATTGATCCATAGCCTTAACTTCTTTCACTTATTGTTCGGAGGAAAAATATCGTAGAAATTGTAAAAACGTGATTAAACCGTACAAATTTTTATCAAAATACAGGTATAGCATCTTGAAAACTAAGCAATTTCTTTGTATGATTTCATTTCTATGGCTAGATAGATAACCTAAGAAATCTCCTGGTTCAGCAAAGGGTGCTCAAAAGTTTACTAATAATTTAATAATAATTAATAATAGTAAAAAAGGAATAAAGTTTCATGAATTTGTCCATATAAGATAGTTCAATTCTATTGTATATATAAACTGAAGTTACAGTCTCTCAACTAAGAACGTGTCCGCAATAATTCATTTTTGGTAGCTGCGATTCTAGTGATTCAACAAAAAATCGATAGAGGGGACTTTTGTCTACTACGCATTTTAGTATCAGTCGATTCTGAACTTTCGTCGAAATCACTTAAAATCCAAAATGAGTCACTTGTTTGCACGTCGGTTCGAGGCAGTATTTCTTTGTTTCCATTCAAAAGGGCCTAAAATGGCATATTCTGCGACAGTTAAATATATTGAAAAGTCGGTGTCCTTTGTGAAAAAATTTTAACGAGATGAAAAATGCCGACGACTTGCCAAAACGTGGCTGGGTAGGAAAAGTCACTCCGAAAGTCGAGAAATAAATAGTGGCTTTGTTTTCAAGGAGCGGCAAAATTAAGAAAATCAGATTTGAATGTGTCCCATGAGAGCATTCGACAATAACTTCGTGTTCATGATGTCGAATTCCGAAACACGTTGAAGAAAACCTTTGCTGTGCGAAAATTATGTCGCGAAGTGGTTCGCTTGAACCCACGATAAAATACTTGTGTGGCCCTCACAATCGCCGGACGCCAACCCTATTGAAAACGTTTGGTCCCTTGTAAAGAGAAAGCTCAGAGGAAAGATTCTGAGGATTTTGATTCAGTTGTCTCGCGAGATTCGAAAAATTTTCAGAGTATCCAGAAAATCTTGTCAGTAGCATGCCTCGAAGATACCAGGCAATTATTGAAACAGGAGACGATTGGATAACTTAATAAGGTAATTGTACCGTTGTTAGCATACCAAAGAATACATTGATGGCAAAAAATGTTCTCGAAACACATTCTTTTCAAGAATACGAGCGGTCACGTTCTTACTTGACATACTGTATTAAAACTTTAAAAACTACTTTACCAACGAATAATTCTTACTCAAGTTATAGTGCTTTAATGGACAAAGCTTACAGAAATGAGAATATAATTATACGTTATTTAATGATGTAATATAAGTACACAAAAAGATCAGGCAAGCACGAAGAATATTAACTATAAATCAGAAGGAAATATTTAATTTTTTTTAATGTTTAGAAAACGTGTCATCAGTCTCCGCACAAAGTGTCGTAACCTACGTTTATTTTAGTTTTACGGGAGTGTAGGAAATATAATTACTTCTAACACATATTTCTGTGAAATAACCCGAACGGAATTGCTCCAAACTCATCTTCTGCTTTTATTAAAATGTATTACTATAAATGTATATTTACGACTTGCCGTATGCAACAAGCTATATCTTGTTAGATTTTATGGCTCATTCTAGACACATTTTATGTATCATACACTCTACTTGAATAAAATAGTTTCCGGGTGGCTTTCATGTTCCTATTTTAATTTGTCACTTTTTTTGCTCCAAAATATTTTTTTCGAACACTTTCTCACATAGCAACAGCTCAGCAAATATTGCATTTTAAAAAGGTAATTTTCGCAAAAATCCTAATTCAAGGCACCCTTCAAAGGTCAAGTTTAAATATGGAGCTACGACTTGCATTCATCGTCTTTATTGAAGACCTACTAAATATCCAATTCATCTTGAATTCAAGTTAAAAATTAGAAAGTCCACACGCTGATGTGAAAATTACTTGACAACTTCTAGACGAAAGGTTTATTTCATCTGTGAAAATATCGACATTCTTTTGGACGCATATGAGCCTTTTATGACCTCAGACAACCCATATGTATGGTCCTTGGTTCACACGGGCATTAAAGGCAATGAAGAAGAGACAGGATATTAAGCAAATAACACGTAGGCTGAAACGTTTTTGGTCTAGCTACTTGAAACACATTTTTTTTTGTAAAATTCGACTTTATTCATCAATATAGTCTCTTTCAAGAGCAATACAATTAGTGCAACAATTTTCTAACATTTCTGCACCTTTCTTGTAGAATGATTTGTCTCCAATCCAAATCTCTTTTCCGCGAATAGATAACAGTCGCTGGGGGCCAAATCTGAAGAATACGGTGGATGAGGAAGCAATTTGAACTCCAATTCATGAAATTTTACAATCGTCACTATTGACTTGTGACACGGTGCATTGTCTTGATGAAAGAGCAGTATTTTCTTGTTCATTTCGGGTCGTTTCTTTGCGATTTCTGCCTTCAAACGCACCAATAACTTTATAAAATATTCGCTATTGATGGTTTTTCCCTTCTCAGCATAGTCGATGAAAATTATTCCATGCACAAAACCTTCCCAGCCGACTGTGTCTTTGGTCGCTTCGGGCGGCTTTCACCGGCTGCTGTTTACTCAGCTGACTGCCGATTTGATTCCGGTGTATAGTGGAGGATCCATGTTTCATCTATTGTCAGATATCGTATAAAAAATCCTTTTTATTGCGCTTAATTAAATCCAAACAGCGCTCAGAAACATCAACACGTTGTTGTTTTTGGTGAATTGTGATCAAGCGCGGTACCCATTTCGAACAGAGCTTTCTCATGCCCAAATGTTCATGCAAAATATGACCAACACGTTCTTTTGATAATTTTAGGGTGTCAGCTATCTCACGCAATTTCACTTTTTGGTCATCCAAAATAATTTTATGGATTTTTTTGAGGTGCAACCACCTCATTTGGGCGGCCAGAGCATTCAGCATCATTTGTTTCTGTACTACCGCGTTTAAATTCAGCATACCAGTAAATGATGAGTGATATTCCAAGGGCAGAGTAACACTTATCAAGCCATTGCTTTGCTTGAACGGTATGTTTTTTTATTAAAAAAGAGTGTTTAATCAACACGCGAAATTCGATTTTTTCCGTTGTTTCGAAAATATGAAAAGTAGCGTCACTAAAACCACTATACGAAATTGTTTGAAGGTTGGTACTTCCTAAAAATCATATGGATTTTTTGAAAAGGGAGACATCTATGTGTCAGACCAAAAACTTTTCAGCCTACGTGTTAATAAAAAAACAGAACAACTTTATTATATATATATATATATATATATATATATATATATATATATATATATATATATACATACATTGTATTGCTCTATATATTTTTTGTCGCTATTGTGTTAGGAATTACATTTTCATTTCTTTATATTTTAAATAAAATATGTGAATATTCCGAATTGAGAATGAGCCCATTGTAGGAAAATATTTGTTTGTACCTTAAAAACAGTTTTCCCGAAATACTTAATAAATTGATAATTTTATCTTTAATGGTGCCACTTGTAAATAATGTAAATAAGTATTAGAGTTTTCTGCGGAGAATGCTTTCCTGTACATATCAAATTTTAGTTTCAAATTCTCAATAATAACACCTCAAGTAATACTTTTAATAGAGAGATTTTGCAACGCTTATTTTTTGCATGCCCTTGTCCTTATCGTTATCGTTATTTCAAGCATGCGCAGTATTAACACCAGTTATTAGTATTTGATGGGTCAACACAAGTTTCTAAATTAAAGTTGAGTCTAGCATGTTTCTATCACTTTCTTCAATATTTTCAAGGTAATACGAATGTGCGATAAATAAAATTTCATTTGAAACTAGCACTACAAACACTATAATACTACTCAATATATATCACCACTACACCAAACACTTTATTTTTGCACTCGACGCGCGTTTCGCTAACCATGTTAGCTTCATCAGGAGCGATGATTGACTGACTAGTCAATCATCGCTCCTGATGAAGCTAACATGGTTAGCGAAACGCGCGTCGAGTGCAAAAATAAAGTGTTTGGTGTAGTGGTGATATATATTGAGTAGTATCATTGTGCCAAAGATTCCACATTCCCAACTTAGTAAACACTATAATGCCAATGTGCCAAAGATCTCAACATAATCTAAATACTAATTAACTGTTGTCAGTGTTATTTGCAATAAAAGATTATTATTTCAATTTTATTGTATTTTCTTAGTGGCTTATATACCTGAGTAGGAAAAAAAAAACAGGCCCTACCATAATAGCGATAAGAACAACGAACTTCAAATAACCTCTCTTATAAGTTCCTAAATAAAGTAAAGCGTTATCCTTAATAAAGGTTTCTCTTATTTTGTTTCAATACTGTGCAAGCTCCAGTGTGGGCATGTTTCAAATAACGATAACAGCTCTGTCTTTTGTATTTAATTTCTTCCCTTTACTACTGTGCAAGGTCCAAACGGTGAGCGCATGCCTCTAATAAAGATAAAGACAATGGTCTACCAAAATAAGCGTTGCAAAACCTCTCTAATAGCTAATTTTTGCGTTTCATTATTAATATAGGTCTTTACTCACGACAGTGAAGGTCCTTGTACTCTATATAAAGATAATTCTTACATAACATCAACATTTAATCTATTCGTTGTCCACTGCTGAGGAAAAATTTATTATTAAAATTTTCTTACAATTTTGTTTACCATAATTCACGTCAAAAATATCTACTACGTAGAAAAAAATTAATAGATAATTTTTCTACTTTTGTCTATATTTTTGCTAGAATTTAGTAGAAAATATAGTGATAATTACAATACAAATTGTCTGAACAATGTATATAGAATTATGTGATTTTTCTCTCTTGAGTCTAAACATAATGTACAGTCTGTCAAGTAAGAACGTGATCGGTGGTATTCTTGTATGTGTTTCGAGAACATTTTTTGCCATCAATGTATTCTTTGGTGTGCTAGCAACGGCGCAATTACCTTTCCAAGTTGTCCAATCGCCTTCTGTATCAGGAATCGCCTGGCATGCTGTCGACGAGATTTTCTGCATACTCTACAAATTTTTCGAATCTCGCGAGACAACTGAGTCAAAGTCCTCGGAGTTTTTCCTCTGATCTTTTTCTTTACAAGGGCAGAAACGTTTTCAATGGGGTTGGCGTCCGGCGATTGTGAGGGCCACTCTAGTATATTATCGTGGGCCCAAGCTAGTCGCTTCGCGACTTGATTTTCGTCCAACAAAGGTTTCTTCAACGTACTTCGAAATTTAACACCACGAACACGAAGATGTTGTCGAATGGTCTCATGGGAAACATTCAAACCCGATTTTCTTAATTTTGCCGCTCCTTAACGTAGCATCAATTTCGGGTCACGTGAAAACAAAGACACTATTCGTTTTTCGACCTTCAGAGTGACTTTGCCTACTGAGCCTCATTTTGGCAAGTCGTCGATATTTTTTGTCTCGTTAAAATGATTTACCCACTTTTTCACAAATGATACCGACTTTTTAATATATCTTGTGGCCGCGAAATGGCCCCTTTGAAGGGGAACAAAGAAAGACTGCCTCGAACCGACGCGTAAATAAGTAACTCATTTTTGATTTTTCGTGATTTCAACGAAAGTTCGGGATCGACTGATACTTTTACTAAAATGTGTCGTAGTTCTCTCTACTGATTTTTTATTGAATTGCTAGAATCACACCTACCAAAAATGAATTATCGCGGACACGTTCTTACTTGACAGACTGTAATATTTATATCTTATTGTCACAGATCCAAAACATTTTTTTGACTTATTATGGTACAGGCAAAATGGATATTGCGCTTCAGCTGCGATAAATACGTTGAATTTTGCTTTCTTTGGGTCACTTCTGGCTCGGCTGATGAGGCATGATACGTCGAGTCGCGTTCTGAGAGGGTTTGACAGATGAATAGAACATTTTTGATTGATGATATGTGTACTAGGTATAGGTTCCGCATAAGTCCTTGCTGCCTGACAGATATTGTAGTAACTGTGTGTGCTTTGATAATTATATTATTCAAATTTGTATTAGGTATAGAACTCGTGTTATCATTATGCTGTCTGTCGGATACTTCAGAAATTGTGCCTCCTTATGCTTCTTTGCTATAGTGATTTCTTTACTAGTCTTTTTCTGAGCTATAAGGCAAGTGTGTTTCTAATTTTAAGGCATCCAGAGATACAATTTATTGTGTACTACTAGGATATTGCCCTTTGTTACTTTAGCGAAAATCCGTATACAGCAGGTAGAAAAGTCCCACTCTTTTCGAAATTCCGCTTACTATTTTACTAGTGTAACTTCGAATATGGGCGTCAGTAAGTACTAAAATAATATTAATTCAAAATAATAAAAAAGTCTTAGTCCTCGGAAAATCTTTTATTAAAATATATAGGTACTTACGTGAAATATAAAACAATAATATATAAAGGTCGTAAAAGTCTAGTTTTACCTTAAAAGCACACCATTAAAAGTCAATAAACATATTTTATTTAAATTCAAATATTTTATTTCTTCAATTGAAAGGGTCACACAAAAAAATATATAATTGAAGAAAATGTCAGCATACTCTAAGAAAAAATATAGTAATACATGGCATAAATTATGAGTTAACAAACTCTTGAATCTTATAACAAATTTTATCAGTTAGTTGGAACATTATTCTATTTTTTTGCTAATTTTTATTATCACGCTTGCCAGATGAATTGGCGAGTTTTGTATTCAGCGGACCAAATTGGGAACTGACGATATTTGCCGCCGTCCAATCTGAGTCAGATGCTGCAGTTGAGGACTTTCTTAATTTCACCTCCTCCATCAAGACCTTACCGGCAAGGGTGGCCCTATCAGTAGCTATGCTACCGCCGGCATTGCTCCTTAAAAGGCTACTGAGCCCTCTCATCAACGACAAGGTGAAAGTCCATGAGAGAGAACGGTGACTATAAGGCAACAAAAATTTCTTATTTCTCGATTATAATCATAAGTAAAACAATTTACTTGAAATATGGACTTAATTTTATAAAACATACATTTTGAAATATACATTCCGGCAAGTAGTAAAATTTTAAAGTTCTTGGAATAACCATGATTACTCTATCAATTAATAGATTACTTGAAGTACTGCAGCAAATTAACATCAATGCCACTATAGTAAAAGCCATAGAAGGAGCAGAATCTCAAGTAAAGTTGGGTAAAAACTTTACTTGAGATTCTGCTCCTTCTATGGCTTTTACTATAGTGGCATTGATGTTAATTTGCTGCAGTACTTCAAGTAATCTATTAATTGATATAGTAATCACGGTTATTCCAAGAACTTTAAAATTTTACTACTTGCCGGAATATATATTTCAAAATGTATGTTTTATAAAATTAACTCCATATTTCAAGTAAATTGTTTTACTTATGATTATAATCGAGAAATAAGAAATTTTTGTTGCGTTATAGTCACCGTTCTCTCTCATGGACTTTCACCTTGTCGTTGGTGAGAGGGCTCAATATGCCACTATAGTAAAAGCCATAGAAGGAGCAGAATCTCAAGTAAAGTTGGGTAAAAACTTAAGTCATACCATTACAAAGGGTTTAAGACAAGGATGCTGCATGTCCCCCTTACTCTTCAATATCTATTTATATACCGTACTTGAGAATTAGATATAGAGACAGGCAGCGCGATAAAACCACGCGATGAGTATATATACCTGGGCGTTAACGTAACACAGCGCGGTAGGCATGATAAAACAATCCAAAGCAGAGTAACTAGTACAAAAAAGATAATTGGAATGCTTAACTCAATTCTATGGCAAAATAATACCTCAAAGAAAATAAAATTAAGAATATTGAAGACCATTGTAAAAAGTAATTTAGCTTACGGAAGTGAAGTCTGGCAGATCAGCAAAAATATGGCTAGAAAATGTTTACCTATAGAAATGAGTTTCTAGACGGAAAATAATACAGAATGAGGGAATAAGACGACGTATAAACAGAGATAATACTCTTCTAGAACACATACAACAAAAACAATTAATATAGTACGGTCACATTAATAGAATGGATGAGAGTAGAATACCAAAGAAAGTTATGTTCACAAAATACCATAGGAATTGCATTAGGAAATATTCGTATCATTTTTCAAACTCAATAAAAAGAGACGAAATAGTATACAGGTAAACTATCATAGGAAGTTGTGTCAGCTATTTTCTGTGTTCTTAATGAGTATTGTGGATAATTTTAATATGACAGTTTACGTCCGGGATCATAAACATGGGTCTTTTTAGGATGCTAAACATCTCGGTAGCATCCCTCGGGTTGCTAATTAAAAAACACTATATAGAAATACCTGGGCCGTGAAAAATTTAGGGATTTTGAATACCCCTCGCCAAAACTAGGTAAAACTTGTATTTAGTATGATAATAAGAATGAATAAATAACACCGTCGATTGTACTTCGATGTGAGAAAATAAATTATTTGAAGTCATTTCATTTACATTTAAGGTATTGACAGTATATCTGAAAACCCCCTCATAATTATGATTTAGAGAAACGATGTTTTGCTCTTTGTAGCTAAAACTAGCCATCACAGTTGGAATTTTTGTTTTTTCAACTAATCGTTTATTTCAAAAGGTGGTTATAGTCTCAGCCTTGACAATTCCAACACTTTATAACAGACAAGTTAACGTAAAGAAGTTACCTCATCTTAACAGTTAATTACAGAGACTACAAAATTACCACATTCATGCGATGAACATTTTTAAGTGAATCAAGAATTTTCAAACAAGAAACAGTAACATAGATATCCAGTCTGTGTATTTTACCAACTGTAGTAACTTCCTGTTCAGATAAGTGAAAAGTTCTAGCGGACAAGTTGTAATATAGTATATACAACATGCACATTAACTCTATTTAACAAGGTGCAGTAAATAACATTGCGAGAATTAACTTTTTCTACGTTGCACCTTTAATTAGTTCTTATGTAAATTGAGCGTTAAATTATTTGTTGATAGTCCGGCAGTCAGAATAAGGAGATCATTTTAAAATACGTGTGTAATAATATGTTTTAGAATGACATGTATACACTTCCGACGTACCTGCATAAAACTTGGATATAATTGCTACTAGTTTTACGGTAAATACTTTTTAAGTTAAGTCTTACTTAGTTATAATACGCTGTAATACACCACAAACATGAAAGTTTAGAAAATCTCCCCAAAATTGTCAGGGTCACATTTTAAATTTTTACAAACGATCACGAGATCACGCTATTGATATGTGACATTACCATTGTTGTAAAATCTGATATTTGTTATTGTTAAAACAGTGGCAGCTTAGAAATTGGTCGAGTAATTTGTTTACAGTGAGTCTCTAAAAAAATAGTTTTGTGAACAAATAGAAATTTCACGTGAAGGTTTTCGTTGGATGATTTTTTACGATTTTAGTAAAGGCCTAACTCAACAACAGTGCCTGGAATGGCTTCGTTCAACTTTTGGTAAGAATCACCATCAGAAAAGATTGTTTACAATTAGCTTGCAGAATTTCGTTATGGTTGTCCTTCCGTCAGCGATGAATTGGTCGACCAGAATCGATTATTGTTCCAAAAAAACATCGATGTGCACAACATGATTGAAGAAGATCGGCATGTAACTTACCGTGAGATAGAGGCATCCTTAGGCATATCGAAGGCTGCAGTATATTCGATTTTGCATGAACATTTAGCTGTAAAAAAGATACCTCATAATTTGACCGAAACTCAAAAACGGGCTCGTGTCAATTGATGTAAGGAAATGCACAAAAAATTCAAACATGGATATGCAAAATCCATATACAACGTCGTAACAGGAGACGAAACGGATATATTTGTACAAGCTGGTAACTAAGCAACAATCTACTGTTTGGGTGTTCCAAGATGAACCGAATCCAACAAAAGTGGTTCGTTCGCGAAATATTTTCAAGAGAATGATCGCCTGTTTCTTTGCTTATATTGCAACCACTGCTTTAGAGGATCGAAGAACAGTTAATGCTGAATGGTATATAACAATTTGTTTCCGAAATCAGGAAAAACAACCAAAAAGGTCGCATCATTCTTCATCATAACAATGTCAGCTCTCATACAGCATGCCAAACTATTGATTATTGAACGGAGAAAAACATCGAAATAATGTCTGTATTCACATGATTTATTACCTAACAACTTCGTTTTGTTTCCGAATGTCAAAAAAATACGTGGAAAGCGATTTTCATCACCTCAAGATGCTGTTGAATCCGTCCAAAACCATGTTTTTGGGGTACCAATTTCAGAGTAGAAAAATTTTTTCGAGAATTGGCATTCAAAAATGTACAAATGTTAAAGGCGAGTATTTTAAGAAACAATAAAATGATTTGTACCGAAAATCTCTCGCATAAAAGCGAATTTTGTCTTCCCGAGATAAATGGCATTATAAACACAACAGCATTCAAAGATAATTCTAATTGTTAATAGATACAGTGCTTGCTATGGTCAATTAATTCACCAAATAAGTTTTTATATAGATATATAGGTTATTATTGAGGGTGATGCACATTATTACTTGCATGGTGTCGTATTACTTTTAATTCATCGGCAAATGGAGTATAGGGTAGAAAAACAACTGATAGTGCTCTACATTACGTGAATACGGCGAATAATTCAATACATTAAATTGGTTTATTATTTCACATTCACCGAGCGATAAAATAGTTGGTAAACTTGTGAGAAACAAATAACGAATTCAACTAACAAGAGTTGAAATTTTCGGTGATTTTCTCAATCATCTTTAATCAATCTTAAGGGCCAATTTCTTTGATGGGATAATAGTTGATCTAATAATGTAAGTTAACAAGTTTTACATAAAAGCTTACCGCAGCTCTTTTTTTGAAAATATTCTTTTCGTCAAAACAAATTGTTCCTATCTAACGTGTATCTAACGGAAAATATGCCAGAAAACAGTTAACACAACAAAAAAGAACAGCAGCTGGTGCTTTTCATATTATCAAAAAATTCAGTTTCTTTTCGTACAGAAGATGTGTCAATCGCGTAGTCAACGAGGAGGGAGAGCAGAATGAGTCAAGAAAAAAGCGATCTGTTTCTATAAATTACTTCGTCTTATTAGCATTTCGGGTTTTTTCTTAAGAAACGTCTTTTGTGGTCTTCTGCCCACCCCAACAACAAAACCTGGCTGCAGCACTGAGGTGTGTTTAATTAAGAAAACTGGGATCGATTTGAATCATTTTAAGATGTTACAATATTATTTTATCTTTTTCTATTACTTTTCTATTTTCGCATGTTTTCACACGTGTTCACATAACAAGAGTAAATAAATTAAATGCAACCCTGTTTAATAATTTTCATTTAAGCAAAAAGTGCACACAAGAAGACCAATTTCAATGGCCAATTAAAGGAAGTGCCATGTTGAAATGGCAAGTAAAATCACCCAGAGTAATACCTGATGGTGAATGACCTTGCGCAGAATTTTAGTTAGTCAGTTCCCTGACACCCTGGCGCGGAGCCATCTTTATATAAGTTTTTCATATATTTTTGACACCGTATCTAGTATAATACTTATCACGATTGGATCTATAATTATCGAGAACTCACATCAGAATAACTGACATTGACAGCAGCTAAATTTATGATACATTATTCTATTTTATGGTCTTATAGTGATCAATACCCCTACTTTCAGAACTACTTCCTCACAATGGCGTGATGTGTCAAAAGAACTACGATCATCTGACTTCAAATCTTACCGAACCATGATGTTTGTATGACCTCTATTAGCGAAATACGTGCATACAGTAAAACGAATAGAGTTCAACTCTGGACAATATATATGTATATATATATATATATATATATATATATATATATATATATATATATATATATATATATATATATATATATATGTTCAAGTCTACACTTCCTGAAGTGTCCAAAAATATGATTGTTTGTGTGATATTGATTGTTAATTATTGTGATTCTGAGAAGTTAAGTAAGTAGTGATTTAAATAAATGTAAAAAATCGGTTAAAAAAAACACATTAATTCACGCTGGTTTAGGTATATTGTATATCATAAAAATGTTATTACTTAGAGCCTAAACGACTAAGCAGAATCGATTTTATTCGGTGAGTAACACTGGCTAGATTAAATTATCAAATAGAATGAAATGAAATAAAATAACATAGAAGAGAGTTAAAGTAACCAAGTTGACACAACACATATGTATTATTTTAATTTGGGTACTTTAGTCAACTCTAGCGACACAATTAGAAGGACCACATTAACCTCAACACTTTAATGTAATATTTTGAACTTGTTGCTTGAATCGTACCGCTTGCGTCACCCGTATGAAACAGCATTATTGTTACCACTATGTATACCTTCCTACCATACAATTTTATAATCTGCAGATTTATAAATTGAATTCCGTACATGTAATAAACTACTTCTGACAAATATCTCGTCATGCATAATGGCTGCTCATCATAGTGGAAGTGTTTTATGTAACTAATAGGCTTAAAATGTTTTGCATTACGTTCAGTATCAAAGTCTTCTAGAAGCTAATTAAAATTAAATTACCAGCTCTAATGTGTCAAAAATCATAACTCCGTTACTTAGTTAGTAACTTTGTTGCAGTGTAAAGCTGCCATGATTTCCATTTTTTTTTTTCCTTAATTCTAATTAAATAAATTACAAAGTAATTATGCTTTCAACTAGTAGAAAATCATGTCGAACAAGCTACCTCTTGTTTCGACTATGTAATGCTAGATATGTATGATAGATTTTATAGTTATACTTAAACCATACCATCGAATGGTTAGTAATTGCAGTTGTAACAATTATTAGTTCCAATCACTAACGCAATAGCTGTCGCCATCATTACTTTCAAATTCAGCATTTTTTTGTCTTGATCATGGAAATTTAACTCTCTAGCACCATTCTAGTAACCATGTAACTCAATCATTAATTTTCGATTTCATAAGGGAACAACTTCGCCGAGTCAACAAGTGTCAAACGTGCACGAGTGATAAATTGGAAAAGTGTGTGCATAGTGTTATGTTGTGTTCAATATGTCGAAATTTATACTGAACAAAGAGCATTCACGGACAGCATTAATTTTTTGTTTTCATTTGAAGAAAACTGTTGTCGAATCATACCGATTACTTTGAGAAGGTTATGGTGAACATGCTCCATCGCAAGATACGTGTGAACGATGGTTTTGGCGATTCAAAAGTGGTGACTTCGATGTTGCAGACAAGAAACGTGGAAAACCGCCAAAAAAATATGAAGATGTGGAATTGCAAGTACTGTTGGACGAAGATGATTCGCAAAACATAAAAACAACTTGCCGAGCAATTGGGCGTTAGTCAACAAGCTGTTTCCAATCGGCTACGAGAGATGGGGAAAATTCAGAAGACCGGTAGATGGGTACCACATGATTTGAACGACAGGCAAATGGAAAATCGCAAAAACACATGTGACATTTTGCTTGCTCGGTACAAAAGGAAATCCTATAGTTTTAGGGAATTAAAAGTGGACTTATTTTGAGAATTTCAAGCGCAAAAAAATCATGAGTAGACCCCAGGCGCACCATCCACATCGACCGCAAGACCGAATCGCTTTGGCAGAAAGACGATGCTCTGTGTTTGGTGGGGCCAGAGGGGCGTGGTCTATTATGAGCTGTTAAAACCTGGGGAAACGGTTAATACTAAACGTTACCAACAACAACTGACCGATTTGAACCGTTCGCTGCTTGAAAAAAAAAGGCCCGAATACCGAAAAAGGCAACACAAAGTCATTTTTCTTCACGGCAATGCTCCATCACATAGTGCAAAACCAGTTCGCGTCACGTTGGAAGCACTCAGCTGGGTAGTTCTACCCCATGCGGCTTACTCACCAGACTTGGCTCCTTCCGATTACCACTTGTTTGCATCGATGGGTCACGCATTTGCTGAGCAGCGCTTTGGTTCGTACGAAGATGTGAAAAAATGGTTCGATGAATGGTTCGCAGCAAGAGGGGAAGATTTTTACTGGCGTAGTATTCACAAATTGCCCGAAAGATGGGAAAAATGTATAACAAGCGATAGAGAATACTTTCAATAAAGCACTTTTTATCATTCTTCCGAATTTAACATGTTTTTTTAGAAAAAAAATCCGCATTTCATACTTGTACACCGGTATATATATATATATATATATATATATATATATATATATATATATATATATATATATATATATATATATATATATATAGGGGGCTATGAAAATCGTTTAATATATTAGGTTGACTCCTGGCGTCAATTGGAGTCACACCCAATGCTTATTTTTAATTTCTTTTTTTTTTAATAAATTTGACTATAAGACATTCGACACCGTTCAATATGAGTAGTTAATAGCTGTACTGAACGATATGGGCCTGGACGGATAAGACATTCAGTTAATAGCTAATCTATACTAGAATCAGATAGCGAATATTAGAGATAACGGTCACACATTTGAAGAAAAAGAAGTATCAGGTATAAGAGGTGTTCGACAAGGTTGTGTGCTCTCTTCCCTTTTGTTTAATTTGTATGTAGAGAAGATTTTCAGAGAAGATAGAACAGAGGGTATAACTGCTAACGGAATAGTCATTAACAACTTAAGATACGCAGATGGCATAGTGCTGCTAGCAACAGATAAGAGCACTTAAATATAAAGAAAATCAAATTGGTAGTCATCGGCAAAAACAAAAATATAGTTAACAACTTAACAGATATCAGGATAAATGAAGAAATAGTGGAGAGAGCATACAAGCACTGGATTACTGGGCGAACGAAAAATGGGACTTACCCAAGAAATAAAAAGCAGAATAGAGAAAGCAAGAACACAATTTAAGAAAATGCAAAAAGTGTTAACAAAGAGAGCTCTAACAATCTATTTAAAAATACGTTTATTAGGTTGCTATGTCTTCAGCGTTCTATTCTACGAGATGCAAGCATGGACTCTCACTAAAACAATGTGCAAAAGGATTGAGGCCATCATAATGTGGGCTTATCGCAGATTGTTGACGATATCGTGGATAGATAGAGTGACCAAAGAAGCAGTTTTACAACTCATAAATAACGAAAGAAAAGTGCTTGATATCATAAAAAGAAAAAAGTTGCAGTAATCGAAAGTATGTCTTCTTCTATATAATTATTCAGGGGAAAATAGAAAAGCGTTATTCTGGCCACCGGAGAACGTCCTGGCTTAAAATTTTTCAAATTTGTAACAGTGGTATGGCGTAAGCACCACGACACTCTTTAGGTCCGCTGCAGATAAAGTGAGGATCATGCGACTAATCGCCAATGTTCTCGGAGGATAAGGTACTTGAAGAAAAAGAAGAACACAATTGAAAATTTGCAAAATCACTGGCCTATGTAAATTAAGTTATCATTACATCGCCCTTGTCACAGCTAAAATGGTCATGGCTGAGAGAAAGCGTGACTTTTTAATGCGTGTTGAAGGGAGAAGCACAGCGAGAATCTAACCTCCAAATCTCTTTGGCGAAAAAACGTTCTATTTATATAGTGAAAAGTATTACGCATTCGTAAAATATTTCAAACTGGTAACGCAAAAAGTATTTTAAGCGTTTTATTGATGTTGGTGGTACTGTACAAAATCCTCACTAGAATCATAACGTATACATTTACGAACAAATTCGACAGTTATCAACCACGTGAACAAGCGGGATTTAGACGGGGATATAGCACTTTGGACCATATTCAAACAATTAGATTAATAGTTGAAAAAGTAAATGAATATAAGGTTACCTTTGTGGGTAGCAATGGTTGACTACTAAAAAGCATTTGATTCGGTAGAGATATGGGGAGTCCTTAACGCTTTAAGTAACAGCAGAGTCGATGAAAGGTACATAACTCTTTTTGAATACATATATAAAAATGTCACATCACAAATAATGCTTGGAGAAAAAACAAATAAAATCAAAATTAAAAGAGGAATTAGACAAGGCGACTCGATATCCCCAAAGCTGTTCACGTTGACTTTAGAAGACATGTTCAAATACTAATAGACGGTCAACGCTAAATCACTTAAGGTTCTCAGATGATATCACTCTCATCGCCAACACAAAAGAAGAAGTCTCGAGAAATAGGTCTAAAAATAAACTTCACCAAAACCAAATATTTGAACAACGAAAGTGAAGATAACAACCAGGAACTGTTAATAGAAGGTGAAAGAATAGGAGAGGTACAAACATTCATGTATTTAGGACAAAAAATCGAAATATCAAAAAATAGTTTAAAGGCTGACTTGGATAGAAGAGTCTCGTTAGCTTGGTCTGCGTTCGGAAGGTTACAATCTACATTTAAATTGGACATCCCAAATACAATAAAAGCCAGAGTATTCGATCAATATGTACTGCCGGTATTAACATATAGCACTGAAACGTGGGTTTTAAATAAAAGTATAATAAATAAACTCCAGGTAACCCAAAGAGTAATGGAGAGGAGAATGCTAAATATTAGACTCCAAGATTGTATTCCTATCATCGAGATATCAAGAAGATCAAAAGTGAAAAATGTAATCCAACGAATATGTATATTAAAGTGGAATTGGGCAGGACGTATCGCAAGGCTGAATGGTAACAGATAGACACGCCGTATAGTTCAGTGGATGCCTAGAAAACACAAAAAATGCAGAGGAAGACCACAGGCAAGATGGACGGATGACACAAAAAGATTAGCAGAACACGCTTGGATGCAAGAAGCAAATAACAAAGCTCATTGGAGACAATTTGAGGAGGCTTACATCCGGCTATGGATGGAATAAGCTAATGATGATGATGATTGATATTAGCAAATTTTAGTGACAACTGGTTTTTATGATACTTTGCTTAAATAAACAGAATTATCGTTGTGTGTTTACGATCTATATCTGATGTGTTTAATGCATTTTTTACTAGAAATTTTTTCATTGCTGACCGAATATACCTCGTTTTACTTATTTTGAACTATATAGATAGCGATAATTTGCAACAAAACACTACTTAGTTGCACTAGTAAAATAGATATGGGTACGTAATTAATACATTATTTCTATATGTAATTCTCCAGGCAATGGGGACGTTGTTTTTAGATTAAAAGTTGTGACTTCTTTGAGTTAGTTTTACGTGTTATTATCAGGGGGGGGGGGGAGGAGGGAATTGCTATTTATTAGTATTTTTCTACTATTGTTTTTACCACACAGAGATATGCCAGTTTCAATATAGTAAGTGATTTTCATTACACTCTGTATATATAGAACATATCTTAACGATTGTTGATATAGTTCAGGTTAGTTCAGGTTCATACAAAATATTGTCAAAATTCTTTTATTATATTTACATATTTTCCTGTCTTTTTGCTCATTTTTTGTCATGCATTTTTTACCATGAATAGTATTTTTCTTGCCAAAGTCTTGTCAAATTAAAAAGCAAAAACTTCATTATCTCGAAGCCATTTTAACTTATTTTAATGACATCAATAAACAATTTACTAAAAAATATAAAATTCCTGATGTAATTATAGATGTAATGTAACAATGTTTATAATGTTTCGCATCCGCGTGTAAATGGACAGTTTTTAAAGACAACCTAAAAAAGGCAGCACAAAAATGCTTTAAAGAAGATTGTCTTGTATGGGCACTTGATTCAGGTAAAATGAGCTCCATTATCTTTTATAATGTTGCTAGAAACTAATTATTAAGCTCGAAGCGGGGTCTTCGGTCCCAACCCAAATTGTATTTTAATAGTACATATTTACTAAAAATTTCACGAAATAACAGTGTTTTTTAAGCACACATGCCTTATGTTCATTATCTTTTTATGATTCCCTAACTTGACTTTTGCATAATGATCAAATGTA
Organism: Pachyrhynchus sulphureomaculatus; assembly: GCA_019049505.1. NCBI lineage: Eukaryota > Metazoa > Arthropoda > Insecta > Coleoptera > Curculionidae > Pachyrhynchus > Pachyrhynchus sulphureomaculatus. The sequence continues at coordinate 41,409,086 of CM032449.1, forward strand.
TATTTTATTTTTAGTTCATATTTAAGTATGGCAAAATAAAAACACATGTATATTTATATGTTCATTTATAAAATTTACGGAATCATTATAACTTATGAAATAAATTACGGAGGTTTAAGAATTACTGGTAGGATTTAAATTTCATCAGCAAAAAAAGGGAAAGAACAGTAGATTACTGGATATTTTATCTATTCTTCTTATTTTTTTTAGGTAATTTACGCCTAATCTGACAATTTGTGGCAGTGTCTTGCCACTGTAACGTAAATATATTTGTATGCTTTTATTTATCCACCTTTTATTCGTAAATTTACCTAAAATACCTCATCTCTCGACATCATTTACGATTTGAAAGTTCCTTACTTCTGCGCAATCTATCGGCGAGAGTATAAATTCTCAGATAACAAATTATAAATCTTAAGAAGAATAATACTTAGCATAAATAACCGGTCATGTGCAAGTTGAATTTGCGCAATTAGTGTTCCGTGCGTTGATTACTTTTTAAATAAAATTTTTGTTATGGAGGTATAAAATGATCAGTGAATTCACAAAAGACACCCCAAATGAATTTTCAATAAATTTTGTTTCCGACTTTTTTTTCCGAACTTTTTTTTGACTTCCGAATTCACCCCCCAAAACTAACTCCTTAAGTCAAAATTTAACTTCCAAAGCTACACGGCTCTGATGAGCCCATCAATTCCTATATTAGTACCAAATTTTAACTTTCTATGTCAAATAGTTTCGGAGAAAATCGGGTGCGACAGACAGACAGACGGACGAATGGACAGAAGGACAGACACCGAAGTGATCTTATAATTGTTCCTTACGGAACACTAAAAATTCAATTTAGAAGCAAAGGTCAGTTGAAATTCACTTGTAGATGCCCTAGATGTTTTTAAAAATTTTAACTTTTGGTAATTTTACAAATAATATTGACTCCAATCTTATAAATCATTTACCGAAATTTTACCAGCAATATTACCGATGAAATTACTGCCTTAAAAACTCTATAAATAATATATCAATGTGTCGAAATCCTCAACCTTTCCACAACTAGAGATAACGGACATTCAAATTACTTGTTTTTGCTTGGGTGTCCCCAATAATGATTGATAAAACTATACAGGCATTTATTACTGATTTTATAAAAATTTGATTTACATCCGTAAGAATTTACAGTTTGTACAATACAAATAGATGATGGAGATTTTGGACATATGAAAGATGTGGATTTGGGCGATTTTTCGTTTTCAAAAAGCTGGTGGGCAGGCAAAATAAATAATTATTTACAAAATGTTGGGACATTATTTTTAAAAATTAAAAGATATGGTCAGTTCTATGTAGAGACACACTACTTTATAAGAGTTTTGTAATATTCTACTCGCATATCAGATATTATATTTTTACAAATTCGTAGAACATTTTTATGTCAACATCATTTGAAATGCACAATTTGGTTTGTTGAGTTTATGAAGTTCTAGATCATTCTAAGAGGCGGTTATGGCGTAGTGCTTAAGGTGTCTGCTTTCTAGCCGGAGACCCGAGTTCGAATTTCGGCTCGGAAAAAAAAGTAATAATTTATTAAAAAAAATACAACATGACGGTCGCCTCTCTCGAGAATTCCATGGCAAACCACCTGTAGTATTATGTCCACTAAAGCCTTCTGACTTTGGCCTTTCGGAACCGGAATTAAACTGTAGGTCCCCCTTGTCTGTAGAAACAGTAAAAAAGGCACCAGCCACAGGCAAAACCGATATATATATATATATATATATATATATATATATATATATATATATATATATATATATATATATATATATATATGTAAAATATATTAAAATTCCGGGTTTCAATCCGTTCGTCTAACACGTTTCGTCTAACACGACGATTCTCCAAAATTTCATTTGGGATGCAAGCAGCAGCAAGAGCACTTGAAAATGCTAAATGAGATTTTGGCAAAACGTCGTGCAAATTCATTGTTAGACGAACGGATTGAAACCCGGAATTTTAATGCATTATATATATATATATATATATATATATATATATATATATATATATATATATATATATATATGAATTTAGTTTCCATCTTTAGACATATCTTATCCTAAAAGATTTTCTTCTGTATTGATAAAGTTAAGTTTTATAGAACCGTTTAATGAGTACCGTTTGGCAGTTAAATCTAATTTTTCAGGCTGTCAATTGAGGTTTTATTATCGGTTAGATACCGTCGCGTCGTCATTCATTATATTTAAACTTGAATTGATGTTTTATAGGTGATTGTTGCTAAAGATGAAGTTCTCAACTTCAAGATATACGTATGGCATTCAATTTCTAAAAGTTTCGATTAAGTATTGGTCAATAAGGAGAAAACTTCTGTTTTAACGGCAATATCGCAATCTTTCCCGATGAACGATCGATAAGTAATGAATTAAAAGTATGTACTAACTAGAAAAAAATTGAAAATTAAGTAGTTTCTCTACGAGCGCTTGGTTGACAACTGATGCTGCATAACTACCTACTGCTGTAACCGAAAGGTTAGAGAATCGATCGAAATTTACAAACACTGTTTTAACGTTAATAAAGTGGTAGTAGTCGTCCGGTATAGATAATTGTTTTGTACGTCTTCGTGTATTCCTATCTTGAAGAGTTAAAAGCTTCAAAAACGTCTCGTGCAATCATAGGTGAAACGGCGGAAAATAACTCCAATTTGATACTATCTAACCCTAGAGACTAAAAAAGAATAGACAGACTATGCCATTCATAACGTCGTTTCCCGCCAAATCAATTAGAAATTGCAACGAGTGCGGTAAGGACAAGTGACGACTGGACGAAATTTCAACGATGTCTTACGCAAGAAAATTACCGTATCCGGCGTCTGTGCAGTGCAGCTAAAAATCTGCTGCTAGTAAAACTGCCTGGAACGTGTACCGGTGTTGTCTCTTATATTTGTTAATTTTAATACCAGGTTATATATAGTTATACATAGTACTACCCTAAATACTGTTACAATGAAAACATTGCCTAAATATTTAATTTCTGTGTGAAAATTAAACAAATTGTTATGGAATTAATTCATATATTCATAATGTCAAAATTAATTTAAGATTTACTCAAAATGGCCTCCTCAACGGAAAATTGTCCACCGCTTTTGTTAAAGCTCATTTTAAAGAGTCAAGATTGATATGTCTTTTAGAGCAAACAATTCTCCTAAGAGGGACCCTAGTTTATAATCTAAAGGATTTAGATCAGAACTTGCAGAAGGCCAATCTTTTGTAGTAAAAACATTTTGCTGAAGCCATGCTTGTGTCGTTTTTAACTTTATGTCCTGGTGCAGAATCTTGCTGGATGCTTATTTTTGAAAAGAGTATGGTTTAGGAGTTTCACTACGTTTCTCTAAAATAGTGTCTTGATATATTTTAGCGGAAGTTTTTACACCTTTGGTACAAAACTGAATACTGGTAACCCCATCAAAGCTGATTCTCCTCCAAACCATAACTGATGCTGGATGATAACCCCTCTGAACTTTTAAAACAAGTTCAGACGCTTCCTTAGAAAATATGGCATAAATCCTATCATTTTGCTTATTGAACGATTGTTTCACAGTGAACATTTTTTTATCGATAAACAAATTTGTCAGTGTTTGTCATTAGCGTATTCCTTCATCAAACTTTTAGATTTTTGCCACCGTTTTCGCTTTAAATCTTCTGTTAGCAAATAATCAGTGTGTCTCTTATAAATAGCAACTTTTATTTTTATCTCACGAGATAAATTTTTTTGTTTGCGGAGAGGATTTCGGTCAATTCGTGCTTTTACACCTTTAACAGCTTGTGGCGTTCGAGCTGTTCGAAACGTTGCCTGTCTTTTATGTCTCCCGTCTTAGTAAATAACCTTATCGCCCAGTAAACAAAAACAATACTTATTTTAAGCAGTTTTTAGGTCTCAAAAATGTCTTTTTTTTCCATACCGACCACACTTAAATAAAGCTATAAGGGCAATCCTATTTTCTCGATCACTCCACTGCATTGTTTAAAGAATTTAAATTGTAAACACACAATAACTGTATAGCAACTGAGTAACATAACCTAGAAATAATTTCACCAAAAAAATGTTAATGTTTATAAAGGGTGTACGTGAAAGTTGGTAACAGTATTTACTGGAGTTTTCTTTTTATCGTTCACCTCTCCCCCCCCCGCCCTTTTTCATATCCTAAGGATATCGGCGAGGATGTCGTAATATCCGTCAACGTTGTCCAAGTGCCGAAAACATACACTTCTGTATTTCACAGGACCTTTTAGACAACGCGGTAGTGCTGCCTCTGGCGTTATTGCATTTCTGCGAACAACTACTACCTACGTCCTGGCTAGACGACCAAATATACTTAAATAATTTAATAAATAAGTATACCGACCTGCGGAATTGAACCCTAGACCTTCTGCACCGTAAGAAAGGTACTACACCACGGAGCCACGGGCCGCCACAAAATACAGTAGGAGTACAAGGTATATAACTTAATAAAATACAAATTTAGAAAATATTCAGGTGTTTCTTATAAATACATTATTACATATTTTCTTCTTTGTTAAAACTATGCACGATAATTTTACTTCATTAGATGAAACTTTTAATAATACGGCGAAAGCCGATGAACCATCGAATATTTTAAATTTTAGTGAACTGACAGAACTTATATTCAACCAAATCTTAACTCATCGTTTCCAGTCGCCTTTCATTAAATCCACGGTTAATCTTGGATCGCGTTAAGATATAAACAAGCGGACCCTTGGTTTGATCCTCAGAATCATTTCTCCGCTGTTCAAAGTCGTGAAAGGGAGAGCTTCTACTCCAGATTTTAAACATACAGAAAACGATTATACTATTTTGGATCATTAGTAAGCTCACAAGTAATTATGTGTGAACAAAAAGTATGTCGGTAATCCTACCTGCTAAAAACATAAAAGACAATTATTACAATAATCATAAAGTAATTATGTTTGTGTTGCCATTTGTCACAAACAAGCGATACTGTGAGACAGCAGCAGTGGGCATTAAATACTTGATTACGTTTCCTAAGTTAGAACTCTTAATGGCGTCTTTTGTTCAGCAAGATCTTAAATACCAAAAGACTTTATGTACGATCCTGGTTAATGTACCAACGCAATAAAATTTTGACGGCTTCATTCTCGACGAATAATGAACGGAGCAGGTAAATATATATCATTCTCGATTTATATCAAAGACATGTTCATCAAGGGTGGAGAGTAGTTTAAATTCTGAGATTAGAATGGTACAATATAATTTAGTATTCTTACTATTACATATATATCTACTCAATTTCTCGTTATGTTGAGAATTTGAAATTTTTGACACAATGACACTACTAAGTGTATATCACCACTATACCCAACACTTTATTTTTGCACTTAACGCGTGTTTCGCTAACCTACCTACCTACCTTCATCAGGAGTCATGATTGACATTAAATCATCGCTCTTGTTTAAGCTAACATGATAAGGGAAACTCGCGTCGAGCGTAAAAATAAAGTGTTCCTTATCGTTATATTTACATGTGTAAAATTTAACACATGTAAATCTGTTAGAGAAAAGTCAACAAATATTTTCAATCCTTATCTTGGTTCTGAGCCATTTAATGTATCTTGGAAGGTTTTTTTTCTGTTTTTTTTCACTGGCAGGACGCTTACATTCCTTTCTCAAAGAAATGTCCTTCTAACAGTAAGTCTTGGTTCAACAGAAGATTCAAGGAAGTTGTTATTTCCAAACAATTTTCGTGCGAATAGGTCATAGGATTTACATAATATTGACATTGATAATAAGACATATTTAGGTGCCCTTATCATAAAACTGCAACAGTTTTTATGGGGACGTCTTCAATTTTTTGTGACAGTAGCATATTCAGCTTGATAAAAAGCGGGAATGTGACACTTTAACCTATTGTGAATTACTATTAAAAAAATTATGATTTAATTTTATGTTCTATCTCTATAATTATATCGTGGAGGTATTTAAACCACCCAGAGAGCTCTTGTTAAGTATGTGCAGTACCAAATTTTTCTAAATCAACAGCGAAATTTTACACCTTTTACACCTTTAATTAACAACTACCATCTTGACTATTCGGTTTTTCTATTTGGTATCAGGACAAATCGTGGATCTTACATGTCTGCTGTATGATGTATTAGACTCCGTACAGGATGGGCAAATGGACCTCGACATATACCCTTAGCTGTGCCAATAATTTGGACGGAACTTATTTTTACGCAATTTCCATTAAGGCTATAACTAATAAGTCGAGAAATACCATTAAATATCAAAAGCTGCTGTCTACAAAAAAGCTAATCCCTTAGAGTGCAGAATTACCTATGCTATCTAGATCAACGTCTTCTAAATTTATAAAAACCGAAAAATTTTTCATTCCTAAGGAAGACAATGAAATGGAATTCGATGGAACTTTTTCCTTTCTTGAAATAGTCTGCTCATCCTCAGGCATTTCGGGTCAAAAAGTATTTAGCAGCCTGAATGAAACTAGGATGGCAATGGCTGAGACAATATTTTTTTGAGAATCTCACCAGGAGAGGCCAGGTAACTTATGGAAAACCCACGAGCAGAAACCAATCGTAAGTAATAAGCACACCAGTCTAAACATGTCACTTCCTGTCTGCAAGTGCGTTTCCATCGACTGCTCTACACGTGTAATTCGCGGAGTTAATTTCAAAAACTTTTAAAATCGAGGTTTATCAAGCCTTTTATTAAAAACTTAATAATCCCAATTAAAGACTTTATGCCACAGTGTACACTCTTCAAGCTTAAGGGGTTTGTTATTTAGTAGAAGTAATTTTTAGGAGTTTAATAAAGTTAGGAATTTTTATTTTGTTAATAAATATACCCTTTTTTATTTAAATGTGTAGTGTCTCACTAAACTTCTGTTCTTTCTTTCAGGACGCAACGGTTGTCCGTAAATTAATCTTATTTTAAAAACTGTAACTCTTCAGTATTTTTCATTTTTTTGAGCTGAAATTAGATTCCTTTTATTCTAAAATGAATGGTGCCCAAAAAAAAAACTTTTACACCTTTAATTAACAACTACCATCTTGACTCTTCGGTTTTTCTGTTTGGTATCAGGAGAAATCGTAGATCTTGCATGTCTGCTGTATGATGTATTAGACTCCGTACAGGATGGGTAAATGGACCTCGACATATACCCTTAGCTGTGCCAATAATTTGGACGGAACTTATTTTTACGCAATTTCCATTAAGGCTATAACTAATAAGTCGAGAAATACCATTAAATATCAAAAGCTGCTGTCTACAAAAAAGTTAATCCCTTAGAGTGCAGAATTACCTGTGCTATCTAGATCAACGTCTTCTAAATTTATAAAAACCGAAAAATTTTTCATTCCTAAGGAAGACAATGAAATGGAATTCGATGGAACTTTTTCCTTTCTTGAAATAGTCTGCTCATCCTCAGGCATTTCGGATCAAAAAATATTTAGCAGCCTGAATGAAACTAGGATGGCAATGGCTGAGACAATATTTTTTTTGAGAATCTCACCAGGAGAGGCCAGGTAACTTATGGAAAACCCACGAGCAGAAACCAATCGTAAGTAATAAGCACACCAGTCTAAAAATGTCACTTCCTGTCTGCAAGTGCGTTTCCATCGACTGCTCTACATGTGTAATTCGCGGAGTTAATTTTCAAAAACTTTTAAAATCAAGGTTTATCAAGCCTTTTATTAAAAACTTAATAATCCTAATTAAAGACTTTATACCATAGTATACACTCTTCTAGCTTAAGGGGTTTGTTATTTAGTAGAAGTAATTTTTAGGAGTGTAATAAAGTTATGAATTTTCATTTGATTAATAAATATACTCTTTTTTATTTAAATGTATATATATATATATATATATATATATATATATATATATATATATATATATATATATATATAAAGACTGTAACTCTTCAGTATTTTTTCATTTTTTGAGCTGAAATTAGATTCCTTTTATTTTAAAATGAATGGTGCCCCCAAAAAATAAACTTTTACACCTTTAATTACCAACTACCATCTTGACTATTCGGTTTTTCTGTTTGGTATCAGGACAAATCGTGGATCTTACATGTCTGCTGTATGATGTATTAGACTCCGTACAGGATGGGTAAATGGACCTCGACATATTATACCCTTAGCTGTGCCAATAATTTGGACGGAACTTATTTTTACGCAATTTCCATTAAGGCTATAACTAATAAGTCGAGAAATACCATTAAATATCAAAAGCTGCTGTCTACAAAAAAGCTAATCCCTTAGAGTGCAGAATTACCTGTGCTATCTAGATCAACGTCTTCCAAATTTATAAAAACCGAAAAACTGTTTCATTCCTAGTGAAGACAATGAAATGGAATTCGATGAAACTTATGAATCAAGTACTTCTTAACCTCATTTATTAATATAAGCAGAACCTAATCGATTGGTACGTCATTTAAATTTGTCAACAAAAGAAAACAACTGGCGGAGCTTTTAAGATCTCGGTTGAAGGGCTGGAATTTACTTTCAGGTGATGCGAAATTCGCTATTTTCCTAGTTGAGACGAAGAACTAAAATCTTATTTCCCTCAGGCAGGCTATTGAATATAGTTTATTGTAATGACATTTATGCAGTCATAAATTTTTTGAATACTGTTACAATAACTGGCGTTGATTTATTGACTCATCTAAAACTAGGTCGAAAGCTGTGCATTTGCATAACAGAAATATGCTTTCTTCTGTATAAATGGCTCATATTACCCATATGAAATTACCCTTAGAATCGAGTATGCTAGATATTCTTAAAAAAATACAGGGAGACTTAAAAGTCTTTGGTTAGATTGCAGCTTTACTATAAAATGTATTGCTACTTTATTTTTAAGTGGAACAGCAGTGATCGAAAAAGATAATATAAAAAAAGGAGTGGCCAAAGTGTCTTTTACTTATCCCAGGATAAAAAAATGTTTTAAATTCACCTTTAGTGAATCCTGATGATATACTTTTACCGGTTTTGCATGTAAAACTTGTCTGGTCTTATAAAAAAATGCAATGGACAGATAATTTTTCTATATCTGAACAATTTTTGTATTTATTTTAGTTTAGAGATGCCACTTTTCAAGCTGTAAACAAACATCTTTTAAACTATATGCTTGTAGTAAAATAGCTGAGTGGTTTCGCCAACTGTCTAGTGTCTTTTGATAATTTGTTTTATTTGTTAACTGATGTATAGACCTCAGGTGAAAGATATTATAGCAGAAACGCTAATCTACTATAAATTATTATTCAAGAAGCATTATAATATAAATCAGTGCATATGAACTAAATATCTAATGAAAATGGACTTTTCAACTCTTACACATTTTTAGTTTTTAAGAGTTTCTGGTTGGTCGGAAATATTGAGAATTTATTTATTTCCTTTATTTTTATTTTTCCTATTTGTTTATATGTTTTTATCGTAGCAATTTGTCACAGAAAATGTACCTATCGCTACTGAAAGACAAACACGTATCACAAAACTTCGCCTCAAAACGAAGCCGGCTAGCTACCTCCGGATCATTAAAATGTGCCTTGTCGAGGTTCTTAGAGATACCGCGCATTGCAAAACGAAGCCGGCTGGCTATCGACGGCGTGCTAAAATGAGCCTCTTATTGTTTCTGAGAGATGCAGCACACGTAAAAGTTTTGTTATATATAAGAATAATCAGATATTTTTTCTTATTATTCTTACATATAATACCACTTTTATTTACCACGCATCTCTGAGAAATAAGACGAGGCCCATTTTAGCGTGCCGTAGGTAGCCAGCCGGCTTCGTTTTGTGGTTACGTTCTGTTCAACGTGTTTGTCTTTCTGTACCGATAGCTATATCTTCTGTGACTTTGTGTAAACAACACGAAATATTTATCTATTTCTATATCTATCCATGTGTCTGACTATCAATCGAACTGTGAGTATCTATATATAATATATTAAAAAGTTCATCTCTATGATATTATGTTTGCTTTTTTTTTAACTTAATTTCTCTTAAAAATTAACGGAAGGAAATTAATTCCCTTCTTACTGTCTCGTCTAGTATATCTCCATCAAAGAATTCAATAGTGTAGGTGGTTCTTGTGGTACTAGTACGCTAACGGTTCTTGTATCGCGTAAATTTTCATTTCGTTTTAAGTAAAAATTACGTTTTATTGAATGGACGTGCTAGAAACCTTGCTATATACATATCTGTGTAATTTTAACTGGTCGCTGTCTGAGGATTTTGTACACTTGTTTGGTTTATTAATAGGGTATAAAGATTCCTATTATATAATCTGTACGTTTTTTCAGAGTTGCTACAAATGGAGGGCGTACGGGATAGTCGGCTAAGGTGCAAATACCAACGTTCTGACACAAAGCGCATGCTATTGAGTAGTATAAATCGCGAATTGAGTATTCTAGAATTTTAATTGAGTAAAAAAAAATGGTAAAGTACTTTATTCAGTATTTCTCTCGAAAATATATATAGATGTTAAATAATTATTCTCCTCTACTCTATATTATTCCGTTCGGATTGGAAATAATGAAAAAAATATATGTTGTTCAGATTCATGCATTTCAAAAACTATAAAAAGGACGCAAGTGTGATTGTACATAATTACGCTCCATACTGTCTCCGACTCCCTTTCTTTTTTATATTAACGAACTGCTGGAAAGGACCAGGAAGCCAGTCTATAGCTTTGCCGATGACAGTACACTTCATTTGCTTTGAACGATTGAACATCAGCTACTTATATAAAAATTCGCAGACAGCAGGAAGTCGTTCAACTTCACAAGGATGGGGAAGAATCTAGACGTGACAGCAACTAAGTAGAATTTAACGATGCCCAATCCAGGACTGCAGTTTTTTCTGAAAAAATTAACGTTAGGGCACTAAGCATTGTTTGTTGGGACACTCCATTTCTTTACAATCGTTACTCAACTGCTGGGCGTTAACTTGAGAGCAAATAAGTCTTGGTATGAACATGTTCCATGCACAGCAAAAAGAGCTTCTTAAAAGTGAGGAATATTATTTCGTACTAGAAAGTTTTACCTCCTCCTTTATCTGTCGTCGTACGTAAGGACGTGGTGATATCATGATAATTGTGCCACTATTGTAGTGATGCTTCCGGGAAAGTAAGGCCAGTTGTTGTTTTAATATGATCCGACTACCGCGTATGAGACCCTACTCTCGGTCTTTTTTCTCTCGACATTGCCTTCCACAATCAACCTCCCTACTATGTCTTTCCCTCATGCTATGTGATCAAAGTATCTCAGTATGTTTCTATGGACTATAGTAGTCAGTCTTGTTTTGATGTTGAGCTCATCTAGGATGGAGACATTTGTACGGTGCACTGTCCAGGGTATCTGGAACATCCTCCTATATACCCACCTCTCAAATGCGCTAATTCGTTTCTTGTCATTTTTTTAATGGCTTTGGTTTCAGCTGCGTATGTAGCAATTGAAGGAGCCGTAATTTGGTATTCTTCGTCAAGTCATCGTCTTTTCATATTTTTGTTAGTGTGGCAGTCGCTATTCTGGCCATAGTAATACGTCTGCGTATTTCATTCTCACATCCCCCACTGTTTGTTATTACTGGATTGAGGTAATTGAAGTGATTGACTGTTTCAGACCCCCAGTGTTTCTGATGTAAGGCTGATTGTTTCGGACTCTGTCAATAATTATCACTTTCGTCTTGGTTCTATTCAACTGTAGCCCATATTTATTGCTGACAATGTTAAGTTTATCCATGATGTGCTGGAGTTCTTCTTTTGAGGCCGCCAAGACTACGGTGGCATCAGAATATCGTAGATTATTTATTTTAGAACCACCTTTCACATGATATGTTCACTATATATATTGATCAATATAGGTGATATGATGCCTCCCTGATGAACCCCTGTTTTACACTCTACAACAAATTTTAATCCTATACAAAGCTCGGCTTCTAAGCATACGCTGCATTTATTAGATTACATTTTGAAGAGTTATTCACCTGATTGGATATTCAGAACTCATCAGTAACCTTGTTCCTTGGAACATCGATGAACGGTTGGCGAATTTAAACTATTCTGCTAAAAGTATTTGCATGGAAAGCGTTCGATTGATATAGCCAGCTTCATTTCTTCCAAATGGTATACTTCAGGAACATATGTCGTGCTAATACATCCGTAGGAGGTTCAGTTTGTCATTCCTTTAACCACCCTTTTCAAAAATTCGTTTATATGAAGAACCCTTTGGGACGATTAAACGTGAACCGCTTTTTCGGCACACGCATCATTCATGTAGAGCTTTTGAAATTTCATGCACGTGGGCTACACCCATAAAAAAAATTCTTAAAATTTGTCCATTCTCTCAAGTGTAAATCTCCTAAAATGTCATCGTTCAGGCTTATGTAGTTAGTTCCTTCTACACTTTAAGTTCTCTCTGTGGAGCAAATTTGAAATCGCTAGCTTATTTCATTCGAGAGTTATAGAGCAATAGTTTGATGGAGCGATCAACCGACATATATATTTCATTGTAACGTTGAATTACAACTAGTCAAAACCAATATTAGAACTGTACCGCTTCAACAAGGGTACTATGTGATTTGCTTTACCAGTTTTTTAAAATACTTTTTTATTTAGAGAAAATAAATATTTTCATGTTTCAATTTTGTAAGCTTTGCCCAGTAACCAACAACTGCTTTAAGCTCTTTTTGGCACTCACCACATTAAAGTATTTTTTGCCCTTGAAAGCCAAGTGCAGTACCACTTCAAAGTTTGCTTCACTCATTACTGTTCCGTACTTATCACTTCGGTGTCTGTCTGTCCGTCTATCACACCCGATTTTCTTAGAAACTATTTGACATAAAAAGTTGAAAGTGGTCATCGAGTGGGATGTCAAATGAAAGCTTGTGAAAATACGAGTTTAAAAATATATATAATGTGATACTTGCTTACACTTTTCTTTGTATTATTTTTAAATAATTTAATTGCCAAAAATCGCCGTCCCTTTCCCTTATCGAAAAGTACTGACCAAAAAATTTTGAAAAAATTCTGGGATATTCTCCAGAGGGTGTCGATTGAACGAAAAAATTATGAGTGCATTACCTTTAATAATTTATCTGATATATAAAAAGAAAGATTCAAGATCATCAATTTTCAACAAAGATCGGAAATAAACTTTGTTGAAAACTTATTTAGGGTAACAAAATTTTTTATTTTTAATTACCTCATGGAATACTAAATGCGCAGGTCCGACTTGCGGTTATTTTTTTTAAAAATAATCTGGAAATGTAGATGCCCCTTATCCTAAGATAGGAGGCTCGTTAGTTCAAGACAGCTACGGGGATGGAATTGTTTGCTCGTCCTAGCACAAGGAGCATCAGTAATTAGGTGTTTTTTACATTTATGAAACGTAGTGCGGAGACATGAAGGATAAAAGAAAACAACTGAAGGAAGCTTGAGGCGACAGACATAAGTGCGTTTAGACGATCATTGGAGTATTTAAAAACCGAACAAAATAGCGAAATTTTCATCTACGGTAGTACCTGGATTTGTGATGATGAATGTTGAAACAGAACAACTAAGATGCTATGTTATGGTCATGAAATGAAGGAAACATTATTACCTAAAATAGTTACGAAATAGATATCACCTAATCGCAGGACGTATAGAGGACGAAAAAAGATCTGGAAAGAGGGAGGCAATCTCTAGAGTAATAAGTAAGTAAGTAAAAAGACTAATGGAATGGCACAACAACATAGAAATAAGACATCTAAAAACAGCCAAAGATGTATTTGACCCGATTTTACATATTTCTCTCTCTCTCTCTCTCTCCCTCTCACATCGTTGCTCGGTTCCGAGCGTCGTGACCTCTATTGCATTGTTACACAGAATTTATAACAGCCCTCCAGCCTCGTTATCTTCGACACTTCTCATCATCTTCGGTAACTCATCTACAACTGATCGATGTATCTGTTAGGAGATCTACTTCTTTTTCTGCTACCGTCGACTTTCCTTTGGATCAGTAACTTTTCTATGCCATTCCTCCTTATTATGTGATCAAAAAATCATGCTATTTTTCTCTGAATCGATAGTAAGAGCCGGTCACTATTTTGGATATTAAGAAATCCTCAGAACAGATGCATTTGTCCTACGAGCTGTAGTTTCGAAAGGCATGCTGCAGTAATAGTCCATGTTTCGGCTCCGTATGTGGCTATAGGAAATATTAATGAATTGACTAGCTTTTTTAGTCATTTTATTTATTTTGTGATCTTTCCATACTTTGCTTAGGCTTTTCATTGCAGTTTTCGCCATCTTTATCCTTTTTTTTAATTTCTTCTTTGCAGCCCTCCTTGTTCGAAACTTTGGCGCCTAAGTAATAATATCTGTCTTCAGTGGTATATTGTTGATTTTGTTGAGAGGAATTTTAGCTCGATCTACTATAAGAAGAGAACATTTCTTTCGATTTAGTGAAAGGCCACATTTGCGCTAACCTTTTCGATTCGATGCAGCAGTGCAACCATTCCTTCCTCGGAGCATTATTGTAGTATCATCAGCGTATCTTCAGTTTGAGAACTTTTGCCTCCTACTGATACTCCTCCATTCCACTCTTCCGTCACTTTGCGGACAATCCATTCACCATATATATTGAAGAGTAGTGGAGATAGGATACAACCCTGCCTCACCCCTTTTTCGACTTGAAATGGCTTAGACAGATTTTTCTTAACTCTAACATAAGCGATGTTCTTGCTGTATAATTTTATGGGTTAATGTGGTCTGGTCTCCCCATTTGTCGAAGATTTCTCCATAAGTGATCCCACGCTACTGCATCGAAGGTCTTTGTATAATCAAGGCGGAACACGCCATGAACATTATATTTGTAGAACTTTTCTATTATTTGTCTCACATTGATTAGCTGTTCTCTTGTGTCTCTACCGGGTACAAAACCTACCTGATCTTGGAGAATCTGGGGCAAGAGAGTTGGTTTCAATCGTTCTTAGATGATGTGGAGCATAATTTTGTTAGCATGACATATAAGAGAGATAGTTCTGTAATTTTTACAGACGTCTCGTGGGCGTTTCTTGTGAATTAGTATATATCGATTGTGTCCATTCTTTAGGTCATTCATCCGTTGTCCAGATCGTATTACATATTTCGTGGATTAAGTTAACACCGCTCGCTTCTGTCACTTTAAGCATTTCGGCCACAATGCCCTCCACCCCCGAGGAATTTTAAACATACATATGTCTATATATATATTATTGCTTCATAATATTTTAAAGAACTGGATCAGTCACAGACAGAAAATTTTACCCAATTAGGAGAATAAACAGTTAGGGTATTTTAACAGCACATTTTTATTATTATTTGATTGGCACAACCACACATGATATGTAAAACCATCATAACATCACATAATTTATGAATTATTTAACATTTCCTTAAGGTTGAATATGTCAAAAACACTTGTATTAGCCATTAAACTTTAGAAAAAATTCCCACTAGAGTTTTATTAGCTATCCAACTGTTTTATTAGTGAGAATGCCCTAGAAACTAGATGTTACGCAAAAAAATAACAATTAAGTTTAATTTTTATTACTTTAAAATTTGAAAGCTTCAATCTATCAAATTAGTCAAATCGGTTAATTAAGTTACAGAACATGTTGAAATACTTTTTTACCAAAATATATTTTCAAATGAAATATCTGCTATGTAGGTATGTTATATGCATAATAAGACGGCAGGTGAAATATTTTATTAAGTTTCTTTTTAAATCTACTTTTTATAACAAAAGAATATTTAGTCAGGTAATTTATCATTTGTTCAAACATGATTAGGTACACAATTTTTTCTGCGATTGATTTTAAATCAACGAGAATTGATCAAGTCTGATTTTGCAACATTCTTTCTTGCGTAAGCGATATGTTGAGAGCAGTGGCGTAGACAGGAGGGAAACAGGGTGACATATGCTCCCGTCTGTCTTACAATATACAGTGTGACAATTTAAGTCCGCGTCATACGGGATTTTTTTTAAATAATCACTTTAGCCCAGATCTCGTTATTGCATCCATTTGTGCTTCAAATAGTATCAGAAATAAAGTATAGTAAGTCATTTTTGCGCATGGCGTCACCTGTCAAAAATGACATTTTCGTAAAAAATTTTGAAATGAACGTATAATTTGGCCAAATTTTTAAAAAAAGTTATTAGACAAAATGGTTTATTTTGTGATTCTAGATCTGTTTGTCAAATTACAACGGCCTACTATGATTTTGAATTTTTGGCAGTGTTTTGACATTTCGGCAATTGTTTTTCATCTTGATTTATTGCAACCTTATTTAAATCATTTAATTTGTCAAAAACTAGGCACCTATAATCTATTTAAGAACAAAATGAAGTCGTGTCCATAATTTTTTTATGGAATTTTTATGGAATATTAAAATTCACACATTACCATATTTATTATTATTACATTACCATATGCAAAGTTCGATTAGCTTTTGTTTTTAAATAGAAAAATGTTTTTCGCTTACGTATTTTGATAGTGAACACGTTGGTAAATTAACACATATCTTACATTTTGATCTTTTTAGTAATGCAGTGTTTCTTACTATAAACACCAAATTAACAACTTGCTGCTTTATCCTGTTTGTTTTTTTTTTTATACTTCAGCTAAAACAACTTTTTAGATCAATAATACATTTTAGATTCTAATTAGCAACCGTAATAAAAAATATTACACATATTCTACACTAACGTGCATAGAAATCGGCCCACTGTAAACTTTTTGACTTTAACTATATTTTTTTTTTTTAAAATTATTCATCAGATCAAAAAAAGAAATATGCTGTTTGAAAGACAATTTAATGTGAGTATAAATTTATCAAGAAGGCTTATCGTTTATATGCGTAGCAACCGGTAAACAAATGAAACGTGTTTATGTGGTGATTGTAACGAAAATAACAAATTTGTCAAATATGAAAAAATTATTGCGTTTGCAACTGAAATTTGCATATTAATTCGTTTTTCATAATCTCAGTAGTGTTTTAAGTGTGTTAGTTTAATGCATACTACACCACAAAAAGCCGCCCAAGTTTTTGCTTTAATCGAAAATGGACTTAGTCAGCGAGCTGTTGCTAGACAATTGAATATGACACGCGCAGCGGTTCGAAGAGTGTGCAAACGTTATGAGGAGACTGGATCCTTTCATAGGCGACCTGGAACAGGCAGAAGGCGATTTACAACCGCTCGTGATGACCGCTTTATTGTGTCGACAACATTAAGAAATCGTCACCTTAATGCCGTTCAAGTGCAACGACAGCTCCGTGAGGTGCGAGGAGTGGCTATTAGTCAGTGGACAGTAAGACGAAGACTGCAGGAAAATAACCTGACCCCTAAAACACCTGCGATTGGTCCAAAACTTACTCCAGCTCATCGGCAAGCCCGCCTGCGTTTTGCACGGGATCATCTGAATTGGACGTTGGAACAATGGGGATCTGTTCTGTTCTCAGATGAGACCAGAATATGCCTCCATGGTAGCGACCGAAGAAGGAAAGTGTACCGAAGACCAAGAGAGCGATTTGCAGATTGCTGCTTTGAAGAGCGGAGTGCTTATGGAGGTGGTTCCTGTATGATCTGGGGTGCAATTTCTATAGGAGCACGAACCGACCCTGAGTTCATTTGTAGGGGCGACCGTGTTCACGGAAGAAGAGGTTTAACGGCTGCTAGATATATCGAGGAGATTTTAGCAATTTATGTGGTACCTTACGTCGACTACATTGGAGACGAATTTACCTTTATGCATGACAGTGCAAGGCCGTACACCGCAAGAATCGTGCAAGATTACATTGCAGAAGTCGGTTTTCGGGTTATGGAGTGGCCAGCATACAGTCCTGATCTAAATCCGATCGAACATTTATGGGATGAGTTAAAACGAAGAATTCGAGCTAGACTTCATACCCCAAACTCGATCGCAGAGCTTATTGTTGCAGTAGAAGAAGAGTGGTTTAACATCCCTCAAGAAACAATAGCAAACTTGATTAGATCTTTGCCTAATCGTATGAGAGATGTTATTAGGGCAAGAGGAGGTCATACCCATTATTAAAAAATTAAGTTTTAAGTTTTAAATTGTCAATAACCCTATTTATGTTAATAATAAAAAAGCTTAATTTGCTTAATGCATTAATTTCACTATGTTAAACATAGGAAGTCGAAATAAGTTTTCGTAAATTTATACTCACATTAAAGCATATTAAATTGTCTTTCAAACAGCATATTTCTTTTTTTGATCTGATGAATAATTTTTTTAAAAAAATATAGTTAAAGTCAAAAGTTTACAATGGGCCGATTTCTATGCACGCAAGTTTATTATTAATTTGGCAATTACGCGTTAATAATACCACCGAAAAATTACATTAAAATGCTTTCGGTGTTGACGCAACTGCTAATTTAAAATAAATTCAGCCATATTTTAGACGTGGCTATCAAAATTAACGTTGGCAAAATTAGAAAGACTCTTTATGGTTGTGCCGATTTCCTCCTCCCCCTTACCTTCTACAGGAAATAGAGCTAAACAGAGAAATTAACACGCTAAGCAAAACTTGATATTTCTATGCGTTTATTAATAGTAGCCCCTGGAAACAATTGAGAACTAGAGATCGCAATATGGTGTCGTAAGCTGTCAAATATTTAGTTAGCAATTCAAACTAGAATGGAAAGAAACAGATGGTGTCACAACATGCTTTCTCTTCAAGAAAAAATTTAAATTGTTTTATTGTGTAGAGAAAATACACCTCATCGCACTGTTGCAAATATTTTTAACGAGCGTCATCCTCGAAAAAACTTGCAGCAATCTACTGTGAGCCGAATTATAAAAAAGTTGAAATCGACTGGATCTGTGGGAAATGTTTTCCGAAAAAATCGTGTTGCACGTAATCATACCGAAGATACTGAATTAGATGTGTGCTTAAGTGTAGTGGAAGAAGGCAAAACCAGTATTTCGAAGTCTAAACCGGAGATCGACAGGGAAAGTGTACGTAAAATTTTACATAAAAATAAATTTAAACCATACAAACCGAGATTGATAAACACTCTACAGAATAGAGATTTTAATATTCGGTTGTTATTTTTATTCTGGTACCAAGGAAAAATAGAAGAGGATTCCAAATTTCTTGGGTAAAAATGACTTACTATATTTTATTTCTAATATTATTTGAAGCACAAATGGATACCATAACCAGATCGGGGCTAAAGTGATTATTTAAAAAAAATCCCATATGATGCGGACTTAAATTGTTACACTGTATGTAGAAAATAATGTGCTTTTAAAAAGAGCTGATTTTCTTATAGGGGGGTAGGATTTAACGCTGTAAAATTTCACTATATAAAAGTTTTTTATGAAAAGTCAGGGAGAAAACCCTGACATCGATTTTTTTTAAATTAAATTGATGCTAACGGTTTTTCTTTGTGCAGTGTTCCTCTGTCCTGATCATTGATGTTAAGTTCACTATTTCGAGAGCTTTAGGTTTCAGAGTTGTATTGCAAAGAGGTTTTTTTATTCGAAAAGTCCTTCCCTGCTCTTTATTACTTCCCTTACTAAGGGACATGCTGTGTTTGTGAAAAATTCGGGTAGGTCTGTTGTTGCTAAACTCTTGAATATATCGCTTTTCGGTGTGGTACATGTGGGCTTTCGAATAAGGAACCTAGAGTTTTTGAGTAATATTTCTTAAGGGTAAGAGGATAAAGGGATGAATGGTCGATAAATTGAGTGAAATAGTAATATAAAAATTTGTCTATGCTTTTGATATGGTGTAATAAACAAAATTTAAGCTTAATATATAGAGAGCTTAATATGCGGAGAGAGTGTTGAAAAGAATAGTTTCAAATATATCACATTGTATGTACTTTTCATGTTTCTCAGATTCGACGGAACAAAAAATTATGTTGGGAGTGAGTGAATCGGGTAGCTTGCAAAAATTAAATGAAACAAAACTTATTCAGGTTCTTTTTTGTTTCTGATTAAATACACATTCAAATGAATTTTCTGGCTCATTTTGTGGTATTACCTACGAAGCACGTATATAAGTCTTTTGAATGGTCGTTATGTCCTCGAAAAATCACGCTTTTCCAACTTTAGTCATGAGGTGCTAAATCAGGTGAATCCTGTAAATGGTTCAACACACAGGCTTGGTTTCTAATCAAAGATTTAGAAACAATGAGTGAAGTGTGAATTCCGGTACATTATCGTGTACCAAGCAGCTGTCTGGTTGAATATATTTAGGTCGAACACGACGAGTTATTCTCATAAAACGTTTTAATGTTTCAAATAATACTCATCATTGATAGTTTCATTAGTTAAAACAAATTCACGATAAATTGTGCCTTAGCTATCGTAAAAAACAACTAACACTGTTTTGATTTTTAATGAAAATTTTCTGGAACTTTACACCCTCAATAATTGTTTACCTTCATTTAAAGTGTCTGGAATAAATTATGTTCAAATCTAACGTTCATTGTGATCAATTATCTTCTACAAATGTACGAAGTTATTTTTGGTTTTCTATTTGATACTGGTCTTTCAGTGATTGTCATCTTCAATCTGTTTTCTTCTTGTTTTTGATAATCAATGATTGCCACACATTTTAAACATTTCTGTGACATCTGTGCCAGTTTTGCGCAACATTTAATTAGAATTTTTTGTTCCTTGTTATAATTTCTACAATGAAATTTTTTGACTCTCAGTTAAAATATTGTATATAAGACATTTGTCGATACTTCTCGCTAAAATTGCAAATAAAAGTCAGAAACGGAGCTTTAAAATGACATATTCAACCTGTAGATGACCGCCACTAGTTTATAGTATTCGGCGCTAGATCGGAAAACTAATTTTGGCACTATATGTCGAGGAATTTGAAGATGGCGATTTCTCATTATTTTCAATCGCAACCGGAACAGTTAATACAGAGAACTGCAATGTGTCTTAGAGAGTCGCCTTCAAAGCATTTATTTTCGTTTGTATAAAGAGGAAGAGAATTTTAAATGGAGTTTTTTTTTTAATATCTCATTACACAATTGATATTAAATTTTGAATGATCGTATAAAAAACTACAGACAAAAATTTGGGTGGTCATACAATATATAGATTAATGATTCCTTTAAATTAACACTCTGATATGCATAAAAAAGTAATTTACCAAATATAAAGTCGTTGATCCACCATATACTTGAATATCCACATGAACCGTCCAGAGAATTGTTAATTTTTGAATTATATTGTTCAAAAATAGTATTTTCAGAGTGCTCAAAATACAATATTCGTGCGATTTTACCAAGTAGCAAGCAGCAAGAGGCTATAAGATATACAATATTTTGTATCATGCGAATTTTGCCAAAACATTGATTAATAATTTTTTATGATCAAGAAGCGTCCGGGAACAAAGATCAATAAATTTTGCACTACAAAGACAGGTTATAAAA
The DNA here is from genome assembly GCA_019049505.1 of Pachyrhynchus sulphureomaculatus. Lineage (NCBI taxonomy): Eukaryota > Metazoa > Arthropoda > Insecta > Coleoptera > Curculionidae > Pachyrhynchus > Pachyrhynchus sulphureomaculatus. The sequence continues at coordinate 41,430,601 of CM032449.1, forward strand.
GACAACAACCAGGGCAACCCAACTAGTATACCACATGTCTCATTTTATTTGGAGCTTGTTGCAGGCGAAAATGATAGTTATCCTCTCTTGTAAGATAACTACGGTAGCTGTAAGGATTCATTATATCTAAAAAGGTATTAGTAATCAACGCACCTCAGTGCCACGAGAAGTGAAACCGCCGATTTTTTTAATCCAGCAAAGCCCACTCGCGAAGGGAAAAAATACCGTACTATGATTGCTATATGCAAAGTCACGAAATTAGAATAAGTTTTGGAAAAATTTATCAAGTAAAAGTTGAGAGATTAAATTAATAAATTGGTATAATACGTTAATTTAGTTAGGAATTATGATGCAATATAGTATACCAATTCTCTTTTCAATATGTAGGTATTATTAATTGGTATAATAAACACAGGTGGAAAATTTAGGACCTTTCTTTTTTAATCGTTATTAATTATTTTTTATTCGGCGTAGATTAGTAAATATTCTACACCATTTCGATGTGTGTTTCAGAAAGCATCAATTTTATTTGAGAAAATCAGAGATGTAATTCTATAGGGGAGACCTATGTCCAGCAGTGGACGCAGAGGGTTGGTTGATGATGATGATTGATTGGTTCCTTCTAATTCAGAAAATATCTCACATATTTCTGTACAATATATTTGCGAATGCGCTGTTAAATGTATTTCAGATGATTTACATGTCCTTGTATTTCCAAAATAAACTATTTATAACGTAATATATCACTTCGATATATATATATATATATATATATATATATATATATATATATATATATATATATATATATATATATATATATATATATTGGCAATTGGCTGGAACCAGTCAACAGAAAAAGTGTCGTCTTCCACCATGGCAACACCAGACCATACACATTTTTGGTGACTCGGCAACATTTGAGAAAGCTTGACTGGACAATTTTAATGCATCTACCTTCTAGCCCAGACTTTGCACCGTCAGACTACCATTTGTTTTGGACTCTGCATAACTCCCTTAATGGTATGAAGGTAATTTCAAAAGAGGCCTGTGAAAAGCACTGGTCAAAATTGTTTGCCCAGAAACCATAGACGTTCTACAGTGACTGGATTATAGTGTTGCCAGAAAAATGGACAAAGCTCATCGAATAAAATGACATGGATTAATAAAATTCTTTTAATATATAAAAACAATTGTTTCAATTTTGACTTTGAAAATCTCAATTCTTTTTCGACAATATATATATATATATATATATATATATATATATATATATATATATATATATATATATATAACACATGGGCTGAAAAGTCCCGGGCCTAACACATAGATGGCGCTAGTTTTATTGCAGTCACCTTTTTTTCAGTTAATACTAACCTTCAAAAGACAGCTGTTAAAATTTCATGATATTCTATTCATTAGTTTGTGAGTTATTGTGCTAAGAGTGACGCTACTTTTGTTATTTTCAAAACAATGGATCAAAAACAATTTCGTGTTTTAATTTTACACTGCTTCTTGATGGGAAAAAATACCGTTCAAGCGAAGCAATGGCTTGAAAAGTGTTATGGGGACTCCGCTCCATCAGAAACAACAATAAAACGTTGGTTTGCTGACTTCAAACGTGGTCGTAGAGACACCGATGATGCAGAACGCAGTGGACGTCCAAATGAGGCGGTAACACCAGAAAACATCAAAAAAATCCATAAAATCGTTTTGAATGATCGAAAAGTGAAGTTGCGTGAGTTAGCTGACATCGTAAAGATATCAAAAGAACGTGTTGGCTTTATATTGCATGAGCATTTGACTATGAGAAAGCTCTGTTCAAAGTGGGTGCCGCGTTTGCTCACTGTTTATCAAAAACAAGAACGTGTTGATGATTCTGAGCAGTGTTTGGCCATTGTTAGAGCGGCGCTGGAATGATTGCGTTGCTCTTGATGGAGATTACGTTGATGAATAAAGCTAATTTTGAACCAAAAAAACCGTGTTTTCTTTGTTAGGCCCGGGACTTTTCAGCCCATGTGTTATATATATATATATATATATATATATATATATATATATATATATATGTATATATATAGGGTGTTATGAAATTCACTGCATTGAAATGGGCGTGGGCGAAAATTTATGAATTTTGAAATCTAGTTGACATAAAATTTAGTAAAAAATAAAATGACATTTTTTCAAAATTATCTGGAAACGGTTAGGTAGAGTAGAGCTCGTACGCCTAGCCATCAACAAATGTAAGGGGGAGATTTTTAGGCTGTCGTCGATATTTGCATCACATAGTTTGAAACTGCTTCAATTTTAATCACATCAGATGACAGGACCTACTTTTCTTGCGTTTCCCTCAGATTAAATTAAATTAGACTTTTTGGAATACACATAGAAATTATTGAGAAAAGGTAAGCTTTATGAATTTAAAAATGATATATTGGATAATAATAATTTAAGTTGCCACTGCCCCTAATATAGATAGGAAACTATACTTTGAAATCTTTGAATTCTTGCATATTATTGGCAAATCTTCAATAAATTGGTTTTACTCTAAAGATCTATTGAGTTAATAGTGAATCTATGAGCCATTTGATCACCAAAGATCTGATTAAATTTCTAAAACTAAAAATGATCAAAGGTATCTAGGAATACATCCATTGGTTAGTGACTGGAAAGGCGCAGAAGTTTTGCTGAAGTCCCATTTCGAATTATCAATGCTTACAGATGGGTAGTTGAGTAAGCTGGAAATGTGTGAGTTGTGGGTACCACCTACAGGCTGTTGAGAAAGGAGGTGCTCTGAGTGGTTGCGCTCTTTGAGCTGACGGGGACGGTCTGATCATTGTACAGTAAGTTGTTAGTTTCTGAGGCGTTGGCATCTTGTATATTTATGTCTTTTTATGGAGGTAGGAGATTAAGGGCTTCATCTCTATTATTTCAGATTTTTTTTTTTAATTTCATTGATTTCATGGATAATTCTTATTTTAAAGTATTTGTATACAACTCCTAAAATCCAGTTTGTCCCACTAACTGGTATTGAAAGAGGGCGGATCAGTTTCTTTTTTATGGATGATAAGTTTGTGTTTTTTTAGCATTATAGGTATCCATCTGTTGGTTCCCCCTATGTAAATCTTATTGCAATTTCCACGTAGAAAACTATATACCTAGTAAGTTTTCTAGTTCTATTTTGTCCTTTGGATTTCTAAGGAATGGTTCTGTTGTATAAGTGGTTTGTAGGCGGTAGATATATTGTGTTTTCGTGGAAGATGTCCAATGTGGTCTAATATTACTTTGAGACAGAGAAGTGTGATTTTAGGTTTGTTTTGAGGTGATTCTTGAAGATGCATTGTACACTTTTGCCTTAAGTGAGTTAGGAATATCCGATTTTAGGATATGGCTGAGTTTCCCAAATGAACACCATCCCAATCTAATCTTTCATCTAACTTCCTCATCGATGCCAGTTTTCTTTATCGTTATTCTTTGTCCTATGTAGATGTAGCTGACCACCAAGGATGTTCCGTCTGGCAGGATTTTGAGCGGTTCTTGTGCCTTTGACATAATCTTAGTCTTATTTATATTTATTTTCAGTCCAATGTCTTTGGTTGCGTTATTTAACTCATCTGTCATATCCTGCAGCTCTTCCTGTTTATCACTTATCAAGATAATATCGTCTGCGAATCTCAGATGGTTGAAATAAACCCCATCGATTTTAATTTCCTTATTAGACCAGTTGAGACTGCGAATTGCGTCTTCTAAAGCACTAAACACAATTTAGGAGACAGTGTATGTTTTTAATGAGTTCAATATTGTCCATATTGCCATCGGATCGAAAGCCTTTTCATAATCTATAAACGCCATGTATAGTTTGATGTTGTACTCATTGGCCTTTTCTACTACGTGCTTTATTACATGCATATGATCGCAGGTATTGAACCCTGATTGAAAGCCAGCTTGCTCGTACGGTTGGCAAAAATCGATTTTTTTGGTGATTCAATTGGCAAATATTCTAGAGAATAGCTTGTACATCTGAGAATATATAGGTCCATAGTTGTCGAGTTTCGATATACATCGAAGGCTATATGTTTCCCTAAATATTTAGATTCATTGCTATAGCCAACATAATCTTAATGAGTATTAACTAAAATTACATACTATAATTAAAAATTATAAACTATAAATCTATAATTATAGGCTGGGCACATTTTTTTAATTATTTAGTAATTATATTTTAGTATGTATGTTTATCAACCTTTTTTTGTTGCAGGTAAGATTATCAGTTGCCATTACAAAAAATAGGTAAGAAATAACTTTTAGTAACTTCAGTATTTATATAATTAATTTATACCATAAATTTAATTACATTAGGCTTGAATCTAAATGGGTATAATGATACTCTAATGATCATTAAATAATTTCCCCAGCGGTTGGCAAAAGTAAACCATTACCATATACAAGACTATAAAGATGTCAATAACTAGGTCTGTGTTAAAAAATTACGTAATTTATATGCAAAGCCAGTTACGTTTTTGATGAAAAAGAAGAGAGACACAGAAACAGGAATATTTTTTTAAAAGATGCTAGACTAAAAAATTTTTTAATTAGTGTATTAAAAAAAAAATCCATTACTAAACCTCTTTTTTTTAATAAGTGACAAATTTTTTTCTTGAAGTAAAACCCCTCTATCTGAAACATAATTTCTAACCGTTGAGGAGAACCGTTTTTCTCTCTCTTTTTCTTTTTTGGGAAAGGGTGTATAAATAACTTTTAAACTTTTTTTTTAAAGCCACGGATGGTTGGTGGGAGGGGGCAAACGATTGTGCTTCTTTTCATTAAGGGGTTACATACACTTGGACGCTGCAAAAAGTATGTATATTTTTAAAAAATATTTTGAAGGTTATTAAGTAAATAATATAAAAGAATGGCGATTATACATTTTTATTGTACTTTGAATTATAAGATTTTTTTTTTAAATATGTTTTAAATGTTAACATTATTTTTCGGGTTAATGGACCACTGCAGGATAACTTCACTAAAAATAATATAATATGAAAAAATTGCTCTTGAAATCTTGTAAAACAATGCAGTAGTAAAAATTACTCTTTCAAACTTTAGTATGCAATTTTCGACCAAAAAATTTATATTTAATTATTTATAGAAAATTGTTTATGAGAAAAATTAAAAAACCTCACGACATTTGTAGAAAAAGTGATTCATCATCATCATCATCAGGTTATACTGTCCAATGCTGGACGAAAGCCTCCCTCAGGTCTTGCCACTATTTTCTGTTCTGTGCCGCTTGTACCTAATTACCAGCCACTCTTTTCAAATCATCAGTATACCGACTTGGTGGTCTACTTCCGATAGGCTTAGGATCTTGGTCGCCACTCTATATTTCTCTTTGTCCATCGCCCATCCATTAACCTAGCAACATGCCCAGCTCAGTTCCATTTAAGAAGTAGGATGAATATGACTGCGTCTTGTACCCCCGTTCTCTTTCTGATAATGTGACTTGGGTTGTGATCTCTAAGAGTAACGCCTAACATTGACCTCTCCATCTTTCGTTTGCATGACACATATTTTATTGATATTTTTCTTCGTCGTTGTGAGAGTATCGGCTCCGTACGTAAGAACAGGGAGTATGCATGTGTAAAATACTTTTCTTTTTAAACACATAAGAAGGTTAGACTTGAATACATAGGCCAGTTTGCCATATGCAGCCCAGGAGAGACCGATTCGCCGCTGAATTTCATGTGTTTGGTTATCTCGTCCTATGCTGATTTCGTGTCCCAGATGCATTTGTTCTATCTCTACGTTATTCAATTTTATGGTATCGCTTAATACAAGATTTGTCATAAATTGGGTCTTGGATAGATTGATTTTTAGACCAACCTTTCTTGAAGTTTCCAGAAGCATGTGTAGAATAGTTTGTGCTTCTTGTATTTTGTCTGGTATTGAGACAATGTCGTCGGCGAAACAGAGGTGATTTAACTTTTCACCGTCAATGTTAAGTCCCATTCTTTCCCAGTTTATTGATTTTAGAATACTTTCTAGAAGTGTAACGAAAAGCTTGAGTGAGAGCGTATCACCTTGCCGCACTCCTCTTACGATTCGAAACTTGCTAGTGGATTGATTAGTTTGTGTTGTAGCATGAGCGGTGACGGATTCATATATGTATTTAATTACACTGGAATACAACACAGCAAGCGCTTCCAAAAGTCTCTGCTGATTTACAGAATCAAAAGCCTTTTCGAAGTCCACAAATATAAGAACAAGAGGCTTATTGTATTCTATACGTTTTTCAATGAGGATATTAACTGTAAGCAGATGGTCGTTTGTTCGATACCCCGAGCGTAAACCTGCATGTTCTTTTGAAAGGAAAAACTCGAATTTATTTGCTAGGCGTTTGGTAAGTATTTTCGTGAATAGCTTGTATATATGGCTCAGAAGGCTAATGGGTCGACAGTTTGTAAGGTCTGAAGCATATCCTTTTTTATGCATGATGACAATAGGTGAATTATTCCATTGCAATGGAGTTATTCCTTCCAGGAGGCATTTATTAAATAACATTTTAAGTGATTTGATAAAATTTGTTGTCTTCCTTGTTTAATGGCCCCTACTACAATGTTGTCTTCACCTGGAGTCTGGAGGATATTTTTTATGTCCTTCAAGGCTGATGTGATTTCTTCTTCTGTGATGTCTCGGATATTCTCCGACCCCTGATTTAGAACTTTTGGTATTTTGATTTCTGTTCTTTTATCTTGTCAGGTATTGTTGATAAAATAATACGATGATCTGTAAAATACCTCTTTTGTTTGTTATTACATTATCATGCATGTTCTTAATCTTGCATATGTCTTTTCTTTCCATTGTGTTCTTCCTTCTCAAGACTTTTAAGCTTTTATTCTGTTCTACAACGTTTTTAATTTCCTCCGCATTTTTTGGTCTTTTGTCTTTTCTAATTTCCCTCGATATCTCTCTATTTACAGTTTTGCATTCATCTATAGTCTTATCTATCATTTCTCTGATTTGCTTCATTACCTATTTTACTTTTTGGTTTAATTTCTGTACTTTTTGTTGTCTTGGGTAAGTTTTGTTAATGGCATTTTCTATACTATCTTTGATGTTTTCAAATATGCCAGCAACTGCTGTTTTTTCATTGTGTTCCATGGAGCTTGCGATCTCTCTTCTATAGGATTCCACATCCTCCGGGATTGTCCATTTTTATGGTTTCTTTTAAGAATCATGTTGTTTCTTTCCTGTTTAATGTTAATAAAGACTTTTGCTCTCACAATGCGACGGTCACCCCCAACTGAACATTTATTTAGGACAATTACGTCTTGGTTAATGTCTTTCCTGTTACTGATTATGAAATCCACTTCAGTAATTATTAAGATAAAAAAAAAGTTAAAAAAATATTAAAAATTGACTGAATAATATTGCAGATAGTGTCTGAAAACAGGTAGCAGTCCCAATTCGACGCTAGGTCACATTTAATGCTGTAACTATGTAACGGAATGGAATTTTCTTAATTTTTTTTTAATAATTTTTAAAAGTATAGAGAATAAAAATCCCATAAGGATTGTCTCCTTGAGGAAGTTTATTACCTACATTTCAAGTTACTCTTGTAGCAATTTGTCACCAGAACGTACATCTCCAAAGAGTTTGTATCTATTGCGAGTCCATACGGCGTATTCGTGCAGAAGTTTTCTTCTTCTTTACCACATAGCCTTCATGTTGTGGGGCTATTGTAGATCCACATTTTCTGTAAAGGTGTCCATCACCAGTTTAATAGCGACTCGTGTTAAAAGTAGTTCCTTTGAAGGGTCAGTGATTACTTCCCTTGCATGTCTTTTTCCAAATATTGCCAGCCAACAATTTAGATATTGCTTTTGTGATAATCTACTTATTATATTTTTCAGCATCTATCGTGGTATGCTAAACTCCAGTTTTGGGCCCGTATATTGTTTGGTAATTCCAGCTTTTGTTACTTCGTCCGCTGTTTCATTTCTGTTATCCACAAATATCCTGGAACCCAAAGCAAGTTACGTTGACACTCCACTGTAATGTTACACTTATGACGATGGATAGTCAGAGCGTTTAAGGCGACTTGACTAAAAGATTATATACTTCTTGGAACACATGCTTCTATTGCTTGAATTTCGGCCTGGTATATTGTTGCATTTATTCCCAATGGAATACTAACATTCCACTTGGCCTTGTTTCCATCGCCGGAGTCCATACTGTCTCGGTTCATAGGTCTGGGTTGCATCTGATTTTATATGTATAGTTTTTAGAAGTATTGTTGTGTAACCAGATGGTATATCCAAAAGCTTACAGTCGATTAGATCCATAACATTTGTGTGAGTAAATTGCATAGGTTGCTGGTTCTAGTTCTCGTTCGATGGGCGCTATTGATAGCCTCACTTTTCAGTACACTATTTCTACAATTATTTCTATTACTGTAGTAGAGGTGCTACTTATAGCCCCGGTGATATATAAGCAAGGCAATCTTTGAAAATGATGTGATTCTCTGTTTTGTTCTTGTCTACTATACTGCAGCGCTGTATGTAACCATTGCATTGGTTTGATGAGCCTGACATACAGTCAGAGCACCATATTTGGTTTCATGCCCCAGGTTTTCACTTAAGCGCCTATATCTCATAAGACTTTTTTTTTGTTGACGTTTTTTGTGATTTCTACGTTAATCTTCAGAGAGGCACTGGGAGCGGCTGTTGAAGGAATACTGCTTAACTGGAAGCGAATAAATAATATTCGTTATGCTGACGATACGACGGGTATAGCTGATAACTTAAAGGGTGTACAACAGGGGTGCTCAAACTTGAACTGTTGGCGATCTACCTCAATATTGTTAGACTACGATGGATCGACTCTGAGAGGCTGCAAGTAAGTGTGATGCAGGATTGTCGTCTAGGTAGGGTGTATCGTGGCATAGATACTAGTTTTTCGCACAATATGCATTTTTTTAGTCAAGGTAAGTGTAGGTCTGCTCTAAAATGTCAATGAAAAAAATTTAACTAAAGAGTGACTTTGGATGTTGAAGCGTGGCACTGCATGTCCTCAGCATACTTTTCATAAGATGGTACGTAATTACCGAGTGCTAATCGCAAGCATGACGACATATGTTCGTCAGTTAGTCGATTGCGATATTTTGACTTAATTATCTTCATTTCAGAAAAGGCAGACTCGCACAAGTAAGTTGACCCAAACATTGCCGTCAGTTGAAGGGCGATTTGCCTTAGATTCGGATATTTATCTTCAGATATAAAACACCAGAATTTTGTATCAGATGCTGTGGCTTTGAGATGTATATCTGATATAATCTGCACTAACTCATTTTCAACAGAACATGAGTCCATGTTAAACTGACTTGCTATTTCAGTAGCTAATTCCTCAATGTTTTTACACGAAAAAGGATAACTCATAAATGATGCGATATTTGCCAATTTACTGAAATCGTAAAAACATATTTCGAATTGGCCCAAAATATTTGATAATTCTGCCTCATAAATATCATAATTCAACTGAGGAATTCTTGCTTTCAAAGACGGAAAATTTTTCAGATCCTTTCTTTTCAGTTGATCTATCATAAGTTACTTTTGAATGCGTTTATTGCGCTAATCATCTCAATAATAGTTTTTCCTTTACCTTGAAGCTCCAAATTAACGGTGTTTAAATGCATTGTGATGTTTGTCAAAAATGCCAAATCAGTCAGCCATTTTCCGCTTTTCAGCATCTGAGTGTCATCACCTCTTTCGTCCAGAAAAGCTGTTATTTCGGGCAACAATTCTTGAAACCTTTCTAGGAATTTTCCGCGACTCAACCACCTGACGTCAGTGTGAAGAACTAAATCAGTGTATTCAGCTGACTCACTATCTTCCAACTGCAATTTAAAGAGCCGTCGTTGCAAGCTACGTGCACGGATAGAATTCACAATTTTTATTGCAATGCCCATAATCTCCTCCATGTTTAGAACTTTTGAACACAAAACTTGTTGATGTATAATGCAATGGAAGGAGAAAAATGAAGGAAAATCATCATTAGCTCGACACAATGCCACAAAACCGTTTTTGTTTCCAGTCATTGCTGGTGCTCCATCGGTTGTAATGCACACTAGTTTATATATTGGTAGCTTGTAGTTTGTTACAAAATTGAAGAAAACGTCATATATATCTTCGCCACGGGTCTTTCCTTTCAGAGGAATCATTGTCAAAAACTCTTCCTTAGCGGACATGTCATTGAATACCATTCGAATAAAAATACATAGCTGGGCATTGCCTGTCATATCGGTGGATTCGTCGAACTGTAAAGAAAAGTATGTACATTCCATGATATCATGTTTTAGTTTATCTGCCATGTCTTGACTCATGACTTCAACACGCCTTGTGACAGTCGGACGAGATAACTGAAGTTCTCTAATAGCAGACATAATTTCTGTTTTATTTTTAAAATCTCCAAATAAAGTCTCATCCGCTTCAATAAATGCTTCCTTCACAACCAATCCATCATCAAATGGTTTCTTGTGTTTCGCCAATATATGAGATATTTTAAATGACGTGATCGTTGCAGCTTTTGATTGTTTGGCTGGTCTTGTGAACATGGTTTGTTCTTTTTTCGTTTTCTTAATTCACTCTGTGACGGAAAATCCTTTTCATAGTTTTTATGAACCGTTTTATGATGCCTCTCTAAGTTCCCACACTTAGGTATTGCAACTGACGCACGGCAAATGAGACAAATGCACTTATTCTTTACCATACAAAAGAAAAATTCTTCCTCTCAATCGTTATTAAAATGATAAGTTTTACTTTTCTTCGCCGCCGCACTCATTTTGGACTATTTATTAATAAACTTTGTATCGATGTATCGCCTTCAAGTTACAACTCAGACTGACTCCTATTCCGGTAGGCGCAACATTTATATCGGCGTGAACGAAGTCTCGAATGTTCCCGTTAAACACGCCGCCTGAAGTTTTCTAGAAAAATCGGCGGGAATCAAAAACGCGGCTTTTCTTTGACAATTACCGCGCGTTCCTTTGATAAAGCCGCCTTTTGCCGCTAGCAGGGGGTTATTACGATAAAAGAAAGTGATGAGGGGGTTATTCTGGCCTAATTGTGGATCGAATAAATTTTAGTAGTTTATTCATTACATTTTGTTTTAGTTATCTAAAACAAAATCAGTGAATAGTTCTATATCGGAATTTTTTTCTCGAGATCGACTCAAAAAGCACTCGCGATCGACTTGTCGATCGCGATCGACCGTTTGAGCACCCCTGGTCTTCAACATCGTCTGACAAAAATAAACGAAGAACATGGTAATCAGCAAGTGTCCGGTTCCTGCTACCTTGTTGATAGTTAACAATCAAATACAGAGAACTCCAGAATATTCATACCTAGGTACCATAATAAACGAACAGTGAGATCACTCGCAGGAAATTCGTTGCCGTATCGAAAAAGCTAGAGCAATGTTCTTCAAAATGACATCACTTTTCAAAAGCTCAGCAATAAAATTAAGCACAAAAATAAGACTCCTAAGATGTTATGTCTTCAGTGTCCTTCTTTACGGTGTGAAATCTTGGACGCTGACTGAAGCCACTTCTAAGAAACTTGTATCATTTGAATTTTGGCTATAATGCAGAATTTTGAAAATATCTTATACTCACCATACTATCGACGAGGGTGCCTTACGTCGCATGAACAAGCAACTGGAAATTCTGGAAATTATTAAAGTAGGAAAATTGGAGTATTTAGGACTCATAATGAAAAATTTCCACAGATATGGAGTACTAGAGCAAATACTCTGAGGAAAGTTTTTTGGAAAAAGGGGACCAGGACGCAGACTTATCTAGTGGCTAAACAATCTACGATATTCGTTCTCAACAAATACTACCGATCTTTTCAGAGCTGCAGTGGATGAAGTAACAATAGCCAGAATGATTGCCATCATTCGAACAGAATAGGCACTTTAAAAAGAAGAAGACATTAATTTAGGATCTTGTAATAAAGTCAGATATTCGTATTTGAACTAAATGGTGTGCGCTTGTATAGTAGAATCTAAAAATATTTTCAATTCTCTCCGTCCTACTTTTTAAAATACAGTTTAAAACTTTCGTTTTTACTATAGCACATCGCACCTCAAATCCTGTCATTCACATTATATTATTATAACCAAACCAGCTTGTACCCACACGAACAAATTAGCAGGTATAATCCAAAGTATATTTGTTCTTTGGTAAAATTGACTGTTTAAGTTCATAGGTGAATTCGTGGGAGAAATACCACGTTTCGAATGTTGCTGAAGTGTGAAATTCAACGTAAAAATTATGCTCGACGACCATACAGTTCTCGATTGTATTATAGATATAGAAATATATTGCATTTATTTGACCCGAAGTCGGCATATGGAGAATCTTGATACATACAACTCGTCGGAGTTTTGCGGTACGTAAATATTTCCGAAGGTGAGATTAGAAGTTATGATGCGATGTTGCCGTATTATTCAACTGAATGTTATGAATAAAAATTATGTGAGAAAGAGAAATTTATTGCACAGCGTCTTGGACCTGAACCAACTGATCATCTGCATAACTAACACTACCTAAATGATAATTTTAAATAGGAATATCTGCTCTACCACAGATATTCTATTACGTTAAAACTCATTCTGCATATACGAGGGCTACCTGTTAAGTTTTTACAAAAAGAATGAAAGAAAAAAAAATTGGGTACTAATCGTTTTTTGATATATATTGTTTTGAGATTTATACACTTTTGCATGCGTTGGAACCAATTCTCGAAACATTTTTTCCACTCTAAAGTAGATAGCTCAAAAACGTAGTTTTGGAAGGATTCAACAGCTTCTTGAGGTAATGAAAATCGCTATCCACATATTTCTTTTTAACATTCAGAAACAAAAAGAACTCGTTAGGCTATAAATCATGTGAATACGGGCAATGAGATATTAGTTCGATATTTTTCTCCGTCAAATAATCAATTATTTGACGTGCTGTGTGAGAGTTGGCATTGTTATGATGAAGAATGATGCAACGTTTTCGGTTGTTTTTCCTGATTTCATCGATGACTTTTGGCAACTAAATCGTTGTATACCATTCAACATTAACTGTTCTTCGATCCTCTAAAGCAATGGTCCTAACATGTCCAGTATAACCACAGAAACATGCGATCATTTTCATGGTGACGTTGCGAACGAACCACTTTTGTTGGATTCGCTTCATTTTGGAACACCTCAACAATTGATTGTTGCTTAGTTTCCAGCTCGTACGAATAGTTTCATCTCCTGTTACGATGTTGTATACTGATTTTGCATGTCCTCGGCCGATTTTTTTTAGCATTTCCTTACACCAGTACACGAACCTGTTTTTGGGCTTTGGTCAAATTATACGGAATCCATCGGGACCAGATCTTTTTTCACAGTTAAATGGTTATGTAAAATCGAATCTACTGCAGTCTTCGATGTACCTAAGGGTGCCTCTGTCTTATGGTAAGTCACATGCTGATCCTCTTCGATCATGTTGCGCACAACATCGATGTTTTTTGGAACAACTACTGATTTTACTAGACCTTGAACTAACCTGAACTAACCTGTTTTTGGGTTTTGGTCAAATTGTACGGAATCCATCGGGTTATGCAAAATCGAATCTACTGCAGCCTACGTAAGTCACATGCCGATCCTCTTCGATCATGTTGCGCACAACATCAATGTTTTTTGGAACAACTACTGATTTTGCTAGACCTTGAACTAACCTGAACTAACCTGTTTTTGGGTTTTGGTCAAATTATACGGAATCCATCGGGACCAGATCTTTTTTCACAGTTAAAAGGTTATGCAAAATCGAATCTACTGCAGTCTTCGAGGTAGCTAAGGGTGCCTCTGTCTTATGGTAAGTCACATGCCGATCCTCTTCGATCATGTTGCGCACAACATCGATGTTTTTTGGAACAACTACTGATTTTGCTAGACCTTGAACTAACCTGTTTTTGGGTTTTGGTCAAATTATACGGAATCCATCGGGACCAGATCTTTTTTCACAGTTAAAAGGTTATGCAAAACCGAATCTACTGCAGTCTTCGATGTACCTAAGGGTGCCTCTGTCTTATGGCAAGTCATATGCCAATCCTCTTCGATTATGTTGCGCACAATATCGATGTTTTTTGGAACAACTACTGATTTTGGAAGACTTTCACAAAATTTCATCGCTGATGGAAGCACAACCATGACGAAATTCTGCAAACCAATTGTAAACAGTGTTTTCGTTTTCTGATGGCGATTAATTACAAAAAGTTGAACGAAGCGATTCGAGGACTTGTTGTTGAGTTAGGCCTTTACTAAAATCGTAAAAAATCATCCAATCAAAACTTCCACGTAAAATTTCCATTTGTTCACAAAACTGTTTTTTTTTAAACGCTCACTGTGAACAAACTACTCGGCCAATTTCTGAGCTGCCACTGGTTTAACAATAAAAAATGTCAAATTTTACAACAATGGTAATGTCACATCCCAATAGCGCCATAGAGTAGTCCTTTGTAAAAATTTAAAAGGCGGCCCTCGTATATAAAAAAAATAGTTTTGCCCTTTAGGTCGTCGAAACACATTAGATTTAGGAACATTCGTAACAGATTATTCGTACTATCTGTGCACGTGCGATGGATGAAGCCTGCTTAATTTCTCCCAGAGCAGTGCATGCTAGTAATACACGTCGAGTTAATACTTCACATCCGTATGAGATTCAGCTTGTCACTTCTTGTACAAGCCTTTTCAAGCAGTCTTTTATATGGAGTACCTCATTCCTTTGGAAGGATTTGCCAGGTCTATGTTTCCCACCAAGTACAATCTATAGCGATTCAAGACCAACGTGAATCGCTTTTTTCGGCACACGTGTCCCTCCTATACCGCTTTAGGGATTTCCCTGCAGCGTGTGTGCTATGCCTTTAAAAAATATTAATGCCAGGCACGTCATGTGTAAATTAAGAACCGGGTCTGCCCGTATTTTGCAAGTTTGCCTTTTTTAATTTTAAACAATTCAAAACCCAAGATATAGATATGCAACTAAATCTTTGGAACGAACAAATTAAACTATAACATTAAAGAAACGGACATATTCAAAGACATATTTAGGTTCTTTATCATGAACAGTTTCAACCTCCTCTACCTCTCCCACCCAATGGTTTTCCTGCAACTTTAGTTTATTTTCTAGTTTTCTTTTTCCAAACTACGTGGTGCGATGCAAAGGTCCCAGACTAATAATGCTCTAAAGTCTACTTTTAGGCATCCTAACTTCCTTCACCTTAAAAGTAATCTTTCCAGTGGTCGGACATTTTTTGGAAGATTGATGCTGTCACAGCCTTTAGCATTGTATCTTTCCAGCGGTCACTAAGCGGCTATTCCTTATTTCGTCTTCATACGGGGGAGCAGCTCAAAGTCACAGGGTGTCAAAATTAGATAATATATATATATATATATATATATATATATATATATATATATATATATATATATATATATATATAAATATATTCCAATAAAATTTGTTTACACGTTCCATAACGAATAGAAAGTTTATCAGGGATACTCAGAATTGTCCGAAGACAGTCTTCACGAATGATTTATTGAACCTGATGATTTCAGGCATAGTTGCAGACGGTCTTCCGAAACACTCGCCGTCTTCCATCACAGTTTGGCCAGTCTTTAATTCCTAAAACCTTTTCGAAAATTTGTGTAAGGCTTAGAGCTTCATCCTTCAAATGCTTTTCGAACCATTTTATACGTTTCAGTTGCACTTTCTCCGAGTTTTAATTCAAATTTCATATACACGCGCTACTCTTTATTCGTATGGTCGTTTATAATATAGGAAACAACCGTGAACAAGAGAGCGTAGTCAAGATGTTTGTTCTAACGAAAATTTAGCGAGATTAACAATACCAATCAAAACAGATTCCAAATTCTCGTTGCTATAAACATCTTTCCCGCGCTTTTTTGTTTGCAGTGTTGTAAAATGGTATTTTTTTTTTAATTACAAACGCCCTTCCATTGTAACAATCGCAGAGAGATACAATTAGATCTGTAAGCAAACATACTAACCGAATGAACTGGCAAGTTGTCATTTAACGTTGTTAGAGATGTACAGTCTGCCAAGTAAGAACGTGTCCACGATAATTTATTTTTGGTAAATGCGATTCTAGCGATTCAATAGAAAATTAGTAGGGGGGAACCTTTTTTTACGACGCATTTTAGTAAAAGTGTCAGTCGATGCCGAACTTTCGTCGAAATCACGTAAAATTCAAAATAAGTCATTTGTTTGCGCGTCTGTTCGAGGCAGTCTTTCCTTGTTCCCATCCAAAGGTACCTAAAATGACACATACTGCGGCCGCTAAAAATATTAAAAAATCGGTATTATTTGTGAAGTGGGTAAATCATTTTAACGAGATGATAAATGTCGCCGACTTACCAAAACGCGGCTCGGTAAGCAAAGGCACTCCGAAAGTCGAAAAACGAATCGTGTCTTTGTTTTCACGAGACCATCGAGAAATTGACCCTGCGTCAAGGAGCAGCAAAATTACGAAAATCTAGTTTGAATGTGTCTCATAAGACCATTGGACAACATCTTCGTGCTCATGATGTCAGATTCCGAAGCACGTTGAAGAGATCTCCGCTGGGTGAAAATCACGTCGCGAAGTGGCTCATGATAAGATACTAGAGTGGCCGTCACAATCACCGGACGCCAACCTTATTGAAAACGTTTGGTCTCTTGTAAAGAGAAAGCTCAGAGGAAAGAGTCTGAGAACTTTGACTCAGTTGTCTCGCGAGATTCGAAAAATTTGCAGAGTATGCAGAAAATCTCGTCGACAGCATGCCCCGAAGATGCCAGGTGAATATTGATGCAGGAGGCGATTGGACAACTTACTAAGGTAATTGCGCTATTGTTAGCACACCAAAGAATACATTCATTGCCAAAAATGTTCTCGAAACACATTTTTTCAAGAATACGAGCTGTTTTAGCCGACCGTTGTTTTACTGGTTCAGTAAATCGATCAAAAATAACACTTAATAAAAAACTTCCAACTATTTATTAAGAAAATTTCACGACATTTATCATCTCAATATGAGTGCAATGCTATCGTTGTTTGCAAAAAAAAAAATTTAATACCTGGTACATTGTTATTTAATTAATAATTAAGAATGTTACTGTAATAATGCAACACTAATAATAATACTAATAACGATACTAATAATGTCACTAATAATGATAATGTTAATGTTCGACAAAGAAACATACAAATATCTAGGCTTCCAACAAAGCACCAAAACTCAACCACACTCATATCGAAATAGAGCTCAGAACCGAATTCAAAAACAGACTGACGAAACTTTTGCAAACAAAACTCAACTCTAAGAATCTCACTAAAGCCATCAACACGTTCGCTATACCTATACTCACATATTCATTTGGTATCATTAAATGGTCACAAACAGACATAGAAAATATTCACATCCTTCATAGTTCACCAAATACAGGAAATTACACCCCAACCCCAACGCATGCAAAGAAAGACTTACCATCGAGAGGAAGGCAGGAGGAAGAGGAATTATAGACATCAGATCATTACACACCAGACAAATACAAGCACTTAGGAAATTCTTTCACACCAAGCAAGCCAGCCTCCACACAGCAACAGTCAAAGCAGACAAAAACTATACCCCATTCGACTTATCCCGGGTAAACCACCCAGCAGATACACACAGTCACACCCAATTACAACAGGAAAAGATGAAAACGTGGTCAGAAAAAACACTCCACGGAAAACACAGATACCACATAGAACAAGACCACGTAAATAAAAAACAATCATACACCTGGTTACGGGATGGGCAGCTATTCCCGGAAACAGAAGGCTTCTTACTTGCCATCCAGGATAAAGTCATATTAACCAGAAACTACCAAAAGCATATCATCAAAGACCCAACTATTACAGAAGACAGATGCAGGAAATGCCACCAGCAGAAAGAAACGATCGAACACATAACAAGCGGATGTAAAATATTAGTCGGAACGGAATACACAGCCAAACATGACTCAGCGGCAAAAGTAGTTCACCAAGCACTAGCCACAACATACAAGCTCATAGAAAACACAAATCCCTACTACAAATACACACCAACATCCATACTTGAAAATAAAGATTACAAACTCTACTGGGACATCAGTATCCATACAGATAAAACACGATATTACTTTTCAGTGCAAAAAAGAAAACGTCACCTATCTAATTGACATAGCTGTCCCCAACGATACAAACATCCAAACGAAATACACAGAAAAAATTTCCAAATACACAGACCTTGCAACGGAAATAAAAAGGCTATGGAAGCAAGAAAAAGTCATCATTGTCCCCCTCATTAAATCAGCCACAGGCCTCACACCACACTTAGTACAATTAGGACTCAACACAAACATACACAAAAACATTCAGAAGTCAGTGATTTTGAAAACATGTAACATTGTCAGGTCATTCCTTAATACACAATGGTAACGCGTTTGTGCTGACTTGGTTTGCGCCCGTCAGCCAAACATGGAACCACATTGACCAAATGTGAGAAAGAAAAACAAAAACAATCATGATAATGTTAATAATGTAATGTTAATGTCCTCTCTAGCTGACCGCCTATTATTTTATACTTTTTCTCTCTAAAATTTACCATAGACCTACTCTTAAGTTTAACTAACAAATATTTACTTATCATGGTAATGATAAATAAGTTTGGCGTCTTCTTGACGCCAAGTTTACAAGGGAAATTATCAATTGAGTCATTAGTAAGTATACATAGTAGATCTTTTATTGGGAATTGATTATTGTATTAAACTCATAGACGTAGCTAAAGGGCAAAACAATATAATAATAAAAATAGGTAGTTTACAACAGAGCGGTCACGTTCTTATTTGCAGACTGTACCTACCTTCACTTATCAGCGCGAGTCCATACTATTTCACATTCTAAATGTATCCGTATTGGAAGTAATACCATCTTGTTATTTTCACCATTAATTCTTAGAAATCGATTCCCATGTTATTTTAAATTTTGTTAGAATCAATTTTTGCTCTATACTTTATTTCTTTAATGACTTTTTCTCACAATCCTCAGTCTTAGGCCTGAAATTTCTACCTGCCTTAGAAACAATTCGTTACAATAAATTTAGTTACCTGTAATTCGGACAGGTGAAATGACTTGCAATAATTCTGCACTAGTTATCTGTTTTGGACAAAACAAAAAGACGTACTATCTCGCAGAGATTTTGTAATTTGTGGTATAGAAGACGACTGAGATCAATATATAGTGATTAAAAAATGCTAAAAAAAAATGGAAAATTTGGTTGTCCTCCGCAAAAGGTATTTTAAGGGGATTTTTATGTAATAATGTTGTAAAAGCCTTCATGAGGTAGCTATGAAAATTGTTACCAGAGGTTCATTTTTAGTATTCCGTACGGAACACTTATAAGATCACTTTGGTGTCCGTTAGTCTCTCTGTCTGTCTGTCACACCCGATTTTCTCCGAAACTATTTTTTTACCAGGTCATTGAGTGGGGTGTCAAATGAAAGCTTGTAAAAAGACGAGTTTAAAAATATATGTAATGTAATACTTGCGCACAATTCTCTTTGTATTACCAGGTGTAAAAGTATGAAATGCAGATTTTTTTTCTAAAAAAAAACATGTTAAATTCGGAAGAATGATAAAAAGTGTTTTATTCAAAGTATGCTCCATCGTTTGTTATACATTTTTCCCATCTTTCGAGCAATTTGTGAATACCACGCCAGTAAAAATCTTCCCCTTTTGCTGCGAACCATTCATCGAGCCATTTTTTCACATCTTCGTAGGAACCAAAGCGCTGCTCAGCAAGTGCGTGACCCATCGATGCAAACAAGTGGTAATCGGAAGGAGCCAAGACTGGTGAGTAAGCCGCATGAGGAAGAACTTCCCAGCTGAGTGCTTCCAACGTGTCGCGAACTGGTTTTGCCGTATGTGATGGAGCATTTTCATGAAGAAAAATAACTTTGTGTTGCCTCTTTCGGTTTTTTGGCCTTTTTTCAAGCAGCAAAGGTTTCAAATCGGTCAGTTATTGTTGGTAACGTTTAGTATTAACCGTTTTCCCAGGTTTTAACAGCCCATAATAGACCACGCCCCTCTGGTCCCACCAAACACAGAGCATCGTTTTTCTGCCAAAGAGATTCGGTCTTGCGATCGATGTGGATGGTGCGCCTGGATCTACCCATGATTTTTTACGTTTTGGGATTCTCAAAATAAATCCACTTTTCATCCCCTGTAACTATACGATGCAAAAACGACTTCCTTTTGTACCGAGCGAGCAAAATGTCACACGTGTTTTTGCGCGTTTCCATTTGCCTGTCGTTCAACTCATGTGGTACCCATCCACCTGTCTTCTGAATCTTTCCCATCTCTCGTAGCCGATTGGAAACAGCTTGTTGACTAACACCCAATTGCTCGGCGAGTTGTTTTTTGTGTTTGCGAATCATCTTCGTCCAACAATGCTTGCAATTCCACATCTTCGTATTTTTTTGGCGGTTTTCCACGTTCCTTGTCTGCAACATCGAAGTCACCACTTTTGAAACGCCGAAACCATCGTTCACACCTATCTTGCGATGGAGCATGTTCACCATAAGCTTCTCGAAGTAATCGGTATGATTCAACAACAGTTTTCTTCGAATGAAAACAAAAAATTAATGCTGTCCGCGAATGCTCTTTGTTCGGTATAAATTTCGACATATTAAACAGAACAACACAACACTATGCACACACTTTTCCAATTTATCACTCGTGCGCATCTGACACTTGTTGATGACACAACAAAATGGCGCAGTGTCAAATCTTTATAGCATAAACTGCATTGGTGCACCATCTGTTGTCTGAAATCCGCATTTCATACTTGTACACCTGGTATTTTTAAAAAAAGTGCGAAAAATCGCGGTCCTCCACTTTATCTCGAAAAGTACTAATCAAAAAATTTTGAAAAAATTCTGGAATATTCTCTACAGGGTGTAGATTGAACCAAAATTATTACCTTTCATAATTTGTCTGGTATATAAAAAAAAATTCAAGGTCATCAGAAGCGTTGCCAATCCCAACTAGGGATAGGCGATAACAGATTTTACCTATCGGTAGTCGATGGTAATCTACTTATCCTTAATTTTAACTATTGTCGCTTATTGATAAGTCGATAACTATCGGCATCTTGATAAATATCGACTCATCGTTCGTTCTCAATCATTTTTTATCACTTTTTAAAATTGATGATCGTGGGTGATAATAAATGATGCCTATCTATATATCGATAACTATAAAATGTTTGGACTCACTTTTCGTTACTCGATAGATTGAAAACTATCGATATGTCCAAAAAACATTCCCCCGCCTAACCTAAACTTCTGGATACGCAAAAAATTATTAAAATCAAAGTTGTCCTCAAGATACAGCGGATGCAGGAATTAAAGTCAGGCAACACTCCCTAAGGTCTCAGTTTCGTTAATCAATTGTTTGAAGGCTTTTCAACATTTACAGGTATCTGATTCTCTGATAAGGCACATTATCACCTTAACAATCACGTTCATAAATAGAATTGCCATTATTTGCGTCCGACATTTAAAACTAAAGTAAAGTCTTAAAATTCCCTTTCTGCACTTGTTAGATTTTTTTCACTGCTCTCTTAGAAGACTGCCGAGAGGACAACGGTCCACATTTAAATGGCATTGTTTTTATGACTTTAAATAAATACTTTATTATTTTTTTTATTGAGACGCTTATACACTAATTAGTATAAAATATGTTAATTTATTTGATTAAAATGAGCTCATTAGCTAGGTTGTTCTTGAATGGTTGGATAAATATTTTTTTGGATATTATAGGTTATACTTTCTCTTAGATATTAATGGAAAACATAGACGAATATAAAAATTTACATTTTCACAGAAAGTCTATGGATTCCATAAATAACTGATATTCATTTTCCATTTCGTTAACTTACCCATTTAACTTATATATTTAATTAACATAAACTACTTTTAATTATATTATTAAATACAAATATACCAATATGCATATATATGTATGGATTTAAAAAAGAAAAACAGTTATATTTTCATGCTAATTATAAATATATTCAGGAATGAAAAACTGTACGGCGGCGTTATCAAAACCAACCGATTAATTGCTCTGGAATGTTGATAAAATAAAAAAAAAATATTAGTATTTATGTGGTTAAATCATAGTATAATACGATTTTATTAGAACTGTATTGTAAAACTAATTAAATTAATCGATTATATATCTCTATTTAACAATAAATAAAACCCACGCGTTACAGTCCCATGGCCATCTAACAAGAAGTAGGCCACAATTCGTTTTGTTTACTATTACATATTATAAAAATGTTATTGTTAAAAACATTATAAATATACATGTCCTAGATAATAAATTATTAATGAAGAAACAAAACGCGACGTTTTCTTATTTTTGTGAATAGTATAAATAACAGGAGAAGCGCCATTTTCTATCTCCCGTAAAGGCTGGAAGAAGACGTGGTAGTCGAAGATTTGTAAATGCCATAATTCAATTCAAGTCAACAAAATAGAAGAAATTGGAAACTTTGTCAGTTGCCTATCAAGTTCTACCTAATAAAATATCAAATGTCCCAACAGTACATCGAAGTTATTCTTAAGGATGTTTGGGAGATATAGTCAAAATAGCCAGTATTTCTTAAAAAAAAAACTTCAGATTATTTTCACAAGTTCCTTAAAACCTCTCAAAATATTTCGAATAGTTTCACTACAAAGTTCAAAATTTATATCAAATTTACTCGTAGTTCAATGGAAAACATACTATCACGGTGATTTAAGTAGAAAGTAGAATCGAAAAATTAGTAGGAATTGTTAACCAATTTGTAAAGTAGTAGATTAAGTATTCAAAAAGCAAATGATTTAATAATGTTAAGTACTTACAAAATTGTTAATGCAGAAAAAAATAATTTTTGATATGCGGGCTTTTTGGTGGCCATTGCATAATCGGTATATCAACTTGATTAAGATATTCGAGTACCTCTCTAGCCACGTGAGGTCGAGCGTTGTCTTACATATACAGGAAATTGGGCCCCACAAAATGATCGAAAGGCATCACATGTTCTATTACAATATTCTCAAGATAGTAGTCAGCATTCATGGATCTCGTACGGACAGGAACTAACTCTGTGCGAGCATCAAAGCAGATTCCACCCCAGAACATAACAGAGCCACCGCCGAATGGAATCCTTGCAGAGATATTCCAAGGAGCAAAGCTCTCTCCTGGTCTTCGCCATACTCCCTCACGACCATCTGGATGTTTTAGACTAACCCTAGTTTCATCTGTGAAGAAAACTTGTTTCCAATCATCCACAGACCAGTTTTCGTGATTTCGAGCAAAACCTAACCTGGCAACTCTGTTCTCTCTAGTAAGCAAGGTCGCAGTGGCTGGTCTCCTACTGTTTAATCCAGTTTCATTTAACCGTCTTCTAACTGTTTTAGAAGAAATTGTGACATTGCGAACAGTTTCGAGTTCGTTTCTTATTAGAGAACTAGTGACAGTCCTGTTTCTTAAAGCATATTGTCTTATAAAACGTTCATCTAGGTTGCTAGTGAATCGTTTTCGCCCTTGCCCTAGCCTTCTAGAATAAGTTCCTACTTCATTCAAGCGTCTTACCATACGACTTATTGTGGAACGATGTTTGCCTAACAAAATTGGCAACATAACTCTGACAATATCCCTTGTCCAATAAAACTGAGGATCGCACTACCTCGTGTTCAGTTAAATTCCTTGTTCGATTCATTTATCTAATTCTTCGGGGTCAAAAATAAAACAGTCTACCACAAAAACTTATTACTTTGAAAAAGGGAACAATTTATAAGCTTAGTTTTAAAGAAAATCTATGGCATTATTACAGAAAATTGTTTATCTTCTAAAAAATTCTTTAAAACTGTAAATCTAAACGAATTGTTTTGATTTCTGTCATGAACAACGAAACAAAATATGCATAGCCTACTATTCAAATACTCGATAAACTTTAAAACTGACATAAGAAAAAGATAAATTAATTTTCAGGTTGTTGCGTTAATTTTGTCCAAGAGTTTCTATATATATACACATATATAATATATATATATATATATATATATATATATATATATATATACATATATATATATATATATATATATATATATATATATATGTATATATATATATATATATATATATATATATATATATATATATATATATATATATGTATATATATATATATATATATATATATATATATATATATATATATATATATATATATATATATATATATATATATATATATATATATATATATATATATATATATATATATATATATATATATATATATGCGTATCTCCCTTTGTCCTTTTTTTTATGTCAAAAGTACAAATATCAAAGCTAAAATATAACGCAGTACAAAACACATAAAAGGTGAAAAACAATTTTAAGATTTTACATATTTAACCTTTTCCTCAACAAAAGCAGGCTTAGAAGAAAATATCACCGTTAGATAAGAATATACTGTAATTAATACCCAAACTGTGCACAAATGCGCTTAAACCATAGTCTGGTCTTTGGAATGGCTCATAAAATAATTGTAATTGTCTCGTACGTCTCATTGGAACTAACAATATAACTAAATAGCAAATAGCTACATTCAATATAGCCGTTAAGCTTGGAAAGGAAGAGAAGATGGGCATTTCTTCATGGATGTTCAATACTTTTAAAACCATAAAGTAAAAGTCTAATATCATGTGTTACAGTATAATATGGAAAAAATTGAGTTATTTAACCTATTTTGAACCATATCAAGCCTGTTAACATGGAGACTATGTCACGCGTAGCATTTTAGAATACTGTATTCTACAATGCTACGCAGCAAACTGTTGTAAGAGCAAGCAAGCGCCTTTATATTACTGGTATGTCTGATAGTTCTCTTAATAAAGCGAAGCGAAACCCTTTAGAATAATGTTATAGATATGTAAGTTAAAAGTAAGCTTAGTATCAAAGAGAACCCCAAGGTCACTAATTGAGGATACACTTTCAATGGCCAAATTATTAATAGTATAAATTGTCTTGACGGGATTGCGACTTTTATGGAAGCTAATAGGCTGACATTTACGAACGTTAATTTTTGAAAAAATTACGCCTACAACAAGTAACAAATCTGTCAAAAATCACATCGCAGATCCACAAAACCCGAGCCTACAATACTGTAAAATTTAACATCGTCTGCATATAAAAGACATTTACATGTTATGTAACGAGTACATTAAAGAGGACGCTACATCATTTATAAATAATGAAAAGAGTACTGGCCCCCAAGTGAGGACCCTGTGGAACACCCGACGTTACGAGCACCTCGCGTGAAACGGCCCCACTGATAAAGACGCGCTGATAATTATTGAAAAGGTATGAATCGATCTATCGAAGGTTGCTTCCCGAATTACTAATCGCAAACAGTTTCCCGGGTAGTAGGGGATGGCAGACGTTGTCGAAAGCCCTGGACAATTCAGTATAGATGCAATCAACCTGCTTACGGGCCTCCACAGAGAAAACAAGGCAATTTGTGTAGGTAAAATGTAATTTTTAAAAATATTGAAAATCTCATTAGTAAGAATGGATTCAAAAACCTTTGGTATGGCTGAGAAAAGTGAAATGCCATGATACTTAGTAACGTTCGTTTTATATTCTGACATGAAAATAAGAAGTAGGTTAGAAGGCTGCCAGGTTGAAGGAAAGCAACACAGGGGAGAATGCCATCAGGTCCGTCTCACTTTGAAAGAACAAAGCATAACAATTTCTCTTGTATAATAATAAAATTGCTAGAGGAAAGAACAGTGGAAAATGCAACTGGAGTAACATTGGATAAGTTTGGGTCTGGATAATTGGAATAAGATGACTGGAAATGTGAGATAAAAGCATCAGCAATCTCACCAACCAAGAATAAGGCCGTTGTACTGCAATCCACTGGGCAGATAAGAAACACCTTTCAAATTTTTAACCTAAAACCAAAAAAGTTTAATATTCTCGGAGATGAGATGCTCGGTGTTGGAAACTAACATTAAAAAACACATTTGAGTCCCAAATCTGACTTCGCATCTTACATTAGAGTAGTTGTCTTAATCACATTTTAAACAATATTTTTTAAATCTCTTAAAGAGTTTATTTCTTAGAAAAATGAATTTGTGTAGTTCTCTGTCAAACCAGCAATGTTTTTATGGTCTTTTTGGGTACAAACAAATGGATACCAAGTCAGTATCATCAATCAATGTTGAGATGGTATACATCGATGTTGATCAATTACAAAATTGGGCCTTTGTAAGATCAAATATTACTTGCTTACATTACGTGCTTAATATTTATAAAATTCAACGTTTCTTATAGGAATTCTTGGCATAAAAAGGTAATTTTGTCGCGTTTTATCGAACAAATGAAAATGAAAACGAAGTAACAGTTTGCGTGATAAAAATTCACATTTTTTCTGTGTTTTCTTTGAAGATGTTAAATACAGATAGACGAAATTATTTATTCTGTAGTCTAAGACTATTACTACTTTTTAGATTTAGACTTAAGATTCTTATTCCTAATTTTTAATATATTGGGTGATTGCAAAAGTTCGTGCCCGATTAGAAACCAAATTTTGAATTGTTGTGGCTGTTACTTGATGGAAATTCATAACGAATGTAATGAAAGACTAATATTGTCAAATTTCCACTTTATTTAGTTTCACTGATACCGTATGACGCGTTTCGCTATACTATAGCTTCTTCTGATACAAATATCATTTTGTATCAGAAGAAGCTATAGTATAGCGAAACGCGTCATACATTTTCAGTGAAACTAAATAAAGTGGAAATTTGACAATATTAGCCTTTCATTACATTAGAAACCAAATTAATTACAACATATTTTCATGACAAATAGTATTTATGAATCAATAATGTACTCTCCATCATTTTCTATAACTGTCTCGTTTTACAAGTTTTTGAATTCCTTCTTTGTAGAAACCGCGTGGTTTCTCTTCAAAGAAAGTCGTAAGGTAGTTTTTGACTTCTTCCACAGAATCAAATTTTTTGCCATTCAAATTATTTTGTAGAGAACGAAACAGATGAAAATCTGAAGGGGTAAGGTCAGGGAAATACGGCGGATGCCGGAGGATTTCCCATTTTAACTCCCTAAGT
This sequence comes from Pachyrhynchus sulphureomaculatus, assembly GCA_019049505.1. Taxonomy (NCBI): domain Eukaryota; kingdom Metazoa; phylum Arthropoda; class Insecta; order Coleoptera; family Curculionidae; genus Pachyrhynchus; species Pachyrhynchus sulphureomaculatus. The sequence goes on from CM032449.1 coordinate 41,457,920, forward strand.
TTTTGCAGTGTCCGCTGTACGACATGTGGTCTAGCGTTGTCATCGAGAGATATGATGCCTTTGCGATTGACCAAATTGAGTGAGTTGATCACAGTACTTCGCAGCAGTTATCGTTCGGCCACGTGGAGATGCTTCCAGGGTCTTTTTTTCTTCTTGTGTTGTGTTATATACAACCCATTTTTTATCTTCAGTTATGACTTGATCCAAAAAAGGTTCGTTTTGTTGACGCGAGGAGGGAAATGGCTGTGGAAACACGGTTCAGTTTGTTCCGTTCTGTCAAAACATGCGGAACCCATATGTTGAGTTTCGAAGTGTATCCAAGTTGCTTTAATTGGCGAAATGCAGTCGAATTGTCATTATGTGGATTACTATTTTTTAAGTCAAGGATAAAGTCATTATCAATTCTGGAAGATCACCCAGAGCGAAGTTTATCGTTTAGATTGAAGTTACCATTTCGAAATCGACCAAACCACTTTTTAACTGTTCTAAGACCAGGAGCACGATCCAAATAAATGTCTTGAATATTTCTGTGTTGCAGTTCCAACACTCACTACCTTTTTAAATCCATATAACATAAAGTAACAAAAATATAACTTTTCATTTCCCATTTTGAATATTAACCTTGCACACAAATTAATTTAAATAAACTTTTTTTTTAATTCACGACGCATTTAGATAACTGTCAGTTAATAATATGATTATAAAAGAAACATCAGCACAGTCAAAAGTGCATGCTTCTGCCATCTATAAAAATTGGGCACGAACTTTTGCAATCACCCAATATTTTGTAAAAAGTTATTAGTTCAGTGCCAATTATGCTGTATGTGAACCAACGAGAAATAAATAAAACATAAAATATCAAGTTTGTTCTGGTTTTGTCATCAATATATTTATGAATAAAAGAGTAAAAATGTAACGATTGCTCCTTTAATTTTCGTGTCTTGTGTTATTGTCAGGAAGGCAATAAATTAAGGTTTGTAAAATTGGGCACCAGCCATTAAACATGCGGCAAAGTTTAAAAAGTGCTATCGATTACAATTACATCACCGCACGCAAATCTGACCAAGATTTATTTCCAAGTTTTAGTTTTCACTATTAAGCACACAACCCACGTGTTGGATGTTGGAGTTTCTGCCATTGGCGTTGCAAAAAAGAAAAATAGTAATAACAATAGAGGTAATTAAATACGGCGTTTTATGCAAAATATATTTATTTTCCTGTGATAGTAAAATTGATTTATAAACTAGTAATGGATCACACTTACTCCGAAAGTCAATTTTGTCTAGCTACTATACGTAGCGTGTTTAATAGTTTAAGGATTTTTTAACCTACTAACACGTAGGCTGAAAAGCTTTTGGTCTGATACATAGATGTCGCCATTATCAAAAAATGCATATGATTTTTAGGAAGTACCAACCTTCAAACGATACGTGTCAAAATTTCATGACATTTCGACGATTAGTTTACTAGTAATAGTGGTTTTAGTGACGCTTCATTTGATATTTTCAAAACAATGGGAAAAAATCGAATTCCGTGTGTTGATTAAACATTGTTTTTTGAAGGGAAAAATACCGTTGAAGCAAAGCACTGACTTAATAAATGTTACTGGTATGCTGAATTAAAACGCGGTCATACAGACACAAATGATACTGAACGCTCTGGACGCCTGGTTACACCGGAAAACATCAAAAAAACCCACAAACTTATTTTGGATGAATTCGTGAGATAGCTGACACCCTAGAAATATGAAAAGAACGTGTTGGTCATATCTTGCATGAACATTTGGGCAGGAGAAAGCTCTGTTCGAAATGGGAGTGGGTTTGCTCAAAGTGGACCAAAAATAACAACGTGTTGATGAGTCTGAGCTCTGTTCGGACCTGTTTAAGCGCAATAAAAAGAGTTTTTTCATGTGATATGTGACAATAGATGAAATAGGAATCCACCACTATACATCGGAATCAAATCGACAGTCAGCTGAGTGGACAGCAGCCGGTGAAAGCCGCCCTAAGCGACAAAAGACAGAACAGTGGGCTGGGAAGGTTTTGGCCTCTGTATTTTGGGTTGAGGATGGAATAATTTTCATCGGCTATGCTAAGAAGGGTAAAACCATCAATAGCAAATATCATATGAAGTTATTGGTGCGTTTGAAGGCAGAAATCACACAGAAACGGCTCCAAATGAGGAAGAAAAAAGTGCTCTTTCACTAATACAATGCACCGTGTTACAAGTCAATGGTTACGATGACAAAATTGTATGAATTGAAGTTCGAATTGCTTCCTCATCCACCATATTCTCCAGATTTGGCCCCCCGAGACTATTATTTTTATTCGCAGACCTCAAAAAATGCTCCCGAGAAAGAGATTTAGGCCCAATGAAGAAGTTATCGCCGAAACTAAAAACTATTTTGAAGGCAATGTCAAAACCTTCTACAAGAAAGGTATAGAAATGTTAGAAAAGAGTTGAAATTGACTTATAAATTAGCAATGAACCACACTTACTATAGAAGTCAATTTTCAAAATTGTCTAGCTCCTATACGTAGCGTGTTTAACGTTTTGAGCATTTTTTAACCTACTAAAATTAGGTCTTTCATCAACTGTAGTCTCCATAAATGTTGAATAATAAGCTATAGCCTCTTGAAATTATTTAAGGACATAAAATCTTCTTCTCTCAGTTCTTATCCGTTTCGGATATTGGCAACCATATTAGCTATCTCCACGTTGTTGACTACGGTCCTAAACAGCTTCTTGGTGGTAATTGAAAACCAAATGCGAAGATTTTTGAGCAAAGAAATCTTTCTTCTCCCCACACTTCTCTTTTCGCACTTTACCTTGCAGTATATTCTGTAACAGATGGAATATTTTTTTCTTCAATTGCTTTTGCTACAAAGATACGGCAATTTTAATATATTAAGTCATGTTCATAAATATATATATATATATATATATATATATATATACATATATATATATACATATATATATATATATATATATATATATACATATACATATATATATATATATATATATATATATATATATATATATATATATATATATACATATACATATATATATATATATATATATATATATATATATATATATATATATATATATATATATAAGGTTTACCAAAAACCCTTCCCTTCAAGGGCTGATAGGCCAGCTCATAACTCACTAGAATATATATAGTAAATATGATTGTTAGATTTTGACAGAGTGACCATTTTATAAATTTCGTGAAAATTTACATCCTTGATCAGTTCATCGATAATTAGAATCTTAGAATACGGAAAGTTGTAGTCGTGGCATTCGATCAACTGATCTAAAGTGTAGATTTTCACGAAATTCATAAAAGTGTCAATATCTCGAAATCTAACGATGTTTCACTAAGGTCAGGTTTACTTAATCTGGTGAGTTACAGTTTGTCTTAAGTACAGAACTTTGTGGAAAATATACTGAGAGTTCGAGTAAGGAGCCATGAAACATAAGAAAATACAACGTGGAATAGATTAATAAATGAGCACTAAAGCGGAACAGAGAGTGAAATAGTAAAATAAATAAGAGGACAGATAATAGGTAGACTCTTCTAAATAAAAGCAAAGAATTCTTCTGTGACGAATCTATTTTAGGTATTTTTAATTTTATCAGATTATATTTTTTTTTCATACAATGAGTAGGTTGTTTAGATTAGTTTTTCAGGAATTATTTTAAAGACGAGTGAAAATTCTGAAAAATTGAAAATTTTGTTGCAGGCATTGATGATATAACGAAATCTCCATAAGGATTATGATATTTTACACACACACATATGTATATATATATATATATATATATATATATATATATATATATATATATATATATATATATATCTGTACAAAAATGAAATAAAAATGACCCTGATAATTATAGAACTATTACCTTGCTACCCTGCCAAATAACAGTAGTCAATTACTAACCAAGAGCATGACTGCAAAAATAACCAAAAAGATCAAAATAAGCGGGGAACAACAAGGATTTAGACAAAAATTGATCGACGATCGCTACATTTATAATCCGACAAATGATTGAAAAATCAGTAAAATTCAATAAACCTCTATTTCTGTGCTTGGTTGATCTAAAAAAAGCATTCGATGGGGTACGGTTGAGAGACGCGTTACAAATTTTACAAGAACATGTCTTCAACAACAACTATATTAAAGTGATAGAATAGCTTAATAAAAACAATAGGACATGTATAAAGACACAGTAAGGACTAACTGAAGAAGTACCAATATCATCTGAAATTCGACAAGATGATAGCATGAGTCCAACTTTTTTAATTTAATAATGGACAAAATAATAAATAGTGCCAATGAGGTCAATAGCGGATACAAAATGGGACGAAAAACTCTAAAAATATCGTTCTTTGCTGATGATAATTAACAGCAGAAAATGAAGATGGCTTACAGCGACTAATACAAACCACAGCAGAGATTTACAACATGAGAATATCATCATTTAGATGTAAATTAGCCATCTACAACAAAACAATAGTATAGAACATGCACTGCACATACCTGGGAGTATAGCTATCGAGCTCAAAAAATCTATATCGAGAAGTACAGAATGAGGCAAATAAAACATCGAAAATATATGGTTGCTTGAGAGACTTAATATCGAGAAATGTCTACATGCTTGCAGAAAACAAAGTGCGTATATAGAACCGTGGTAAGACCGATTCTAACGTATGCAGCAGAAATAATAGCAAAAACAGCTAAAACAAAAACCACCATGAGAGCTACAAAAATGAAAATAATGCGCACTATTAAAGGAATAATTCTGAGAGATCAGGTAAGAAGCACAATTATACGAGAAGAACTCAAGATTCAAGACATCGTCGCGTTCATGTAAGTAGGATGTCATCTAACAGCTAACCAAGATGGGCAAAAGATGAAAAACCAGAAACAAGTAGAGCTCCCGGTTGACCACCAAAAAGATTGGACGAAAGCTGGACATCTACGTCACAAGAGCCTTAAAAACAGACGAACCAAGGCCTTGTCTTATAGGAAGAAGAAGAAGATATTTTACATCAATAACTATTTCTCATGTCGAATATCCTAATTCGGGACGCCTATGGTTATGCTTTCACCAAACTTGGTCCATGCATTTGAAATGATCGAAATATCTTACATGCCATGAACCGCTTACATTTACGATTTTGGGCAAAAAACTTGCCGAATATAATTCTGGATTTTTTAGAGTCTTTTTCAAAGTATGGGGCGTACAGGTTTTTTTATTTATTTAGATTGTATCTCATCTCTTTTCTTTTACTTGTCTTGTCTTAAAAGAATTGTTAAAGAGCTATAAAGAAGATTTATTTATTTATATTTCAGAAGTTAAGCATTAGTATTTAAGCCGTTTCGGCCCTATGAGCCATTAAAGAAACGTTAGTTACTAAACAAAAAATATTTTCCAATATTATTATTTTTAATAATTAGAAAACTGAAAACTGCTGCGTCTAAAGCGGCGCCTATGAATATTCTGTTAGAATGTCTTTCTATTTAAAATAATAGGAATTCTAAAGAGTTAATTTAATCAAGTATCGCCTGGGTTAGGTATACTCATCTTAAAAAGACCATAAACGGCTTAATTAAAAAAGCTGTAAAAAGCTAGAAAAAATATTTTGCCAATAATGATGAAAGAGAATAGGATTTTTTAAAAGAATTACGCTTCGTGGAAGTCTTTTGAATTAACTTGTTGAAATATTTTTTTCACAAGCAGATTCTCGTTGAAATTTGATTTGCAGGCAGATTTCGACCAGAGGTACGGACATTTATTGATGCAAAATTTGGTTTAATCTAGCAAGAGTTTCAGTTTTTGATTTCACTGTAATATAATTTTTTTAGGTCCTCGTCTGGTCATATTTTCTTTTATTGTGCTGGAATGGTCTAAGGTTTTGAAGAGAGGATTTTTTCCGTTAATAAATTTGTTTAGTACTTACAGTTTGACGGTAGAAAATAATATTTCCTTCGAGAGATCTAAATTATAGATTTAGAGAAAAGCGTCCTACCGTCTTACGCAAACAGCTTCGCCGTTAATGTTCTTTCTTTTTTTTCCTTGAACCTCTCTTTACTTACTCTGTTTAAATGTATATATATATATATATATATATATATATATATATATATATATATATATATATATATATATATATATATATATATATATATATATATATATATATATATATATATATATATATATATATATATAATATACATATATATAATAGTTAGGTTAATAATGTCGATTTTGCTAAGAGATGACGTTACTAATACACTTGTCGGTATAAACTAGTGACATTTATGGCATTTTGGAAGGTAAACACACGCCATCAAAAGTCAGTTCGTTATTAATTGCCACTGTGCGAAAAACATAGTTCTTCGTAGCTTTAAATATGTCATTTTTCATACCAGAAAAAGACGTTTCGCGGGGAAGTTTAATAATCTTCTTTCATTTGAAGAAAAAGTTATCGATTGTTGGTTGAAGCTTATGGTGAACATGCTCCAACCCAAAAAACTGGGGTAGACCCAGGCCAGCCTTCAACATCACAACCAGTGCACAATATACAGGAAAAGAAAGCTTTGCTGTGTATTGGGTGGGATAGTAGAGGAGCTGCAAAATTACTGCTGAAACCTGGTGAAACGATTTCTGGCGATCGATACAGACAACAGTTGATAAAGTTGAACCGAGCATTGAACGAAAAACGACCAGAATACGCCCAAAGACACGATAAAGTCATTTTTCAACATGACAGTGCTCGGCCCCATGTTGCAAAATGTGTTAAAAACTATTTGGAAAACATTAAATGGGACTTTCTACCCCACCCGCCGTATTCACCGGACTTAGTCCCTTCAGAATACCACTTATTTCGATCGATGCAGCAAGGACTTTCAGAACAACACTTACATTCTTACGACGACGTGAAAATTTGGCTTGATGAATGGTTGGCCTCAAAAGATGAAAAGTTCTTCTGGTGCGGAATCCATTCTTTGACAGAAAGATGGGAAAAAGTCATAGCTAACGATGGCCAATACTTTAATTATTAAGGTAATTCATTTTGTGTTGGAAATAAATGGTTAAATGTCGCGAAAAAATCGACATTATTAACCGAAACACCTATTATATAAGCCAAATACCAACATCTTGGATAAAACGACTTAATTGTGCTTATTTTCATAAAGAAGAACAAATTTAAATTGGAGGCTTACAGACCCATCAGCCTGTTATCGGTATTATCCAAAATCCTACCTAGAATCATAACATATAGATTAACGAACAAATTAGACAATTATCAACTACGTGCACCAGCGGGATTTAGACGGGGATACAGCACTTTGGACCATTTTCAAACAATTGAATGAAATGAAAAAACGCCAATGAATATAAGGTCAGCTTGTGGGTAGCAATGGTTGACTATGAGAAAGCATTTGATTCGGTGAGATATGGGCGCCTTAAGTCGTAGCAGAGTCGACGAAAGATATACAACTCTTCGTGAACATATATATATATATATATATATATATATATATATATATATATATATATATATAAATATATATATATATATATATATATATATATATATATATATATATATATATATATATATATATATATATATATATGCCACGTCACAAATAATGCTTGAAAAAAAAATAAAATCAAAATTAAAAGAGGAATTAGACAAGGTGACTCAATATCCCCAAAGTTATTCACGTTGACTCTAGAAAACATGTTCAAATCGCTAAAGTGGGAAATTAAGGAATAGTAATGGACGGTGAACGATTAAATCACTTAAGGTTCACAGATGATGTCACTCTAATTGCCAATAGAAATGAAGAATTACAAGAAATGCTGATGGAATTAAATAACAAGTCTCGAGAAAAAGGCCGAAAAATAAACTTCACCAAAACCAAATATTTGAACAACGGAAGTGAAGATAACAGCAAGAAATTATTAGTATAAGGTGAAAAAATAGGAAAGATACAATAATATATTTAGGATAAAAAATCGAAATATCAAAAAATAATTAAGAAGCGTTTCGTTACCTTGGTCTGCGTTCGGAAGGTTACGATCCACATTTAAATTCGACATCCCAAATACAATAATAGCCAGAGTGTTCCATCAATATATCAAATAAGTATAATATATAAATTTCAGGTAACCCAAAGAACAACGAAGAGGAGAATGTTAAATATTAGACTCCAAGATCGTTTTCCTAACATCGAGATACGAGGAAGATTAAAAGTGACAGATGTAATACAACGAATATGTATATTAAGGTGGAATTGGGCGGGGCATAACGCAAGGATGAATGATAATAGATAGACACGTCGTATGGTTGAATGGCAGCCTAGAGAACATAAAATATGTAAAGGTAGACCACAGTGAAGGTGGATGGTCGACATAAATAGATTAGGGAGACACGCGGCAAAAAGCAAACAACAAAACTAATTAGAGACAACTTGGAGAGGCTTATATACGACTATGGATGGAATAAGCTAATGATGATGATGATTCGAGATGCTATCAAAATAGGTCAATATGTTTAAACTGGTAAATCCTTGTATTAAAAATAATTATGGAGAAGTGGTGTTAAATGGCTTTTCGCCGTAACTAATGAGAAAATCGACACTAAAGATTCATGGTTTTTTAGCATGTACGTCAATGGTTTTAGTAAATAGATACATAAAACAAATGAATCAAATTGTGACCATAATCTGGCTTATTGCAAAGGAGCCGCGGATAAAATTAACAGTTTTTTTTATATTATGTCATAACATATTAAATGAATTTTATCTTTAAAAGTTCCAATAAAAAAAACAACTGATACCGCAGAAACAAAGTACATCTGATGTTTGGTATTTCAAGAGCAATTATTCACTGACAAATATCATATATACAAACTACTATTAATTAAAACTGAAATTTTTTTGCAACACGCCAACTACCTTTTTTTAACATTACACACTAGAGTAAACTTAAATAATGAAAGAAATCGTATTGGAAATATATCTAGAGTTAATGGTTATGACGAAGACTTAGTAAATAAGTTAATAAATATACATAAGTTCAGGTTAAATATTCGGAATTCCACCTTTTTTACACGCGAAGAAAATAAGACTAAGTATGTCTCCATACCATATAATCCGAAATATAGCAGGGGACTCAATAAGGTATTTAATAAGGTAGGGCTCACCACCTTAGTCTATAAGTCATCAGGCAATCTGAGGAATATCTTAGGAAATCCCAAAAATAAGATTCCTAATGTGGAATTTATGAAATTAGTTGTAATGATTGCGACAAAAAGTATGTTGGGCAAACTAAAAGGTCAATTAAAACACAATTTAAAAAACATTTATCACATTTAAAATACAGTAGAACAGAAAAGTCTAACATTGCCGAACATGCCCGTGACGCTGATCATACTGTAATATTAGATAATCTAATATTAATTAAAAATTAGCTTTAGTCAATCATCGCTCCTGATGAAGCTAACATTGTTAGCGAAACGCGCGTCGAGTGCAAAAATAAAGTTTTTGGTATAGTGGTGATATATACTGAGTAGTGTCATAATTAGTGGATACGTTTATGGAATAACGATCCAAAACCGGAAGCAGACCATTACACATTAAGTCCAAATTCATGGAGAACAATCAAATCTTGCAAGGAGCCGCAAATTGTCCTCAGATGATGAGTTAAGGGGATGTACCTAGTCGTGGAGCCGGAAAAAAGCTTTTTTTTGGATTTTTTTTAGGGAAAGTATTCATAATATAAATAAGGTTTTTATTTTATATAATAATACATAGCTTGTGAAATTTTAATTTCAAAAAAAAAAATGGCAGCGCTGCATCCGTTTCCCTGTTGTGTACTAGAGGATCAATCTTGTCTTGTGTCAAAAAATGACGTTACCGCTTTTTACATTTTTGCTCAATAAATATAAAGTTCTTAATAAAATCAAAATTCCTTTGTCCAATAACAAGCAATATGTATAAAGAAAATATATTCCAAATTTCATAAAAATTGGTGCAGTTATTCTTGAGATATGTTGTACATCGCCAAGCGATTTTCAAGAAAAGGTAGTTTCCAGAAAAACGCGTTTAAACTTTTAGGTTTGAAAAATGAGGTTAAACAATAATACAAAAATAAATTCTTACCTGTAAATGAATCATCGACTCCAGGACAATATGCTGAATCTTTATCAGCTAACTGTGCTTCTAGAATACTACTTTGTGCTTGTCAATGACGTATTCCAGTTTCTCCTGTATTCTGTAGCAATTGTCGCTCAGCTAGGTCAACTCGTTTTCCGTCCAATTTACCTGCGTAGTCAGTGAACTCCCATAGCTGTCATCATATTTTACTTTAATAACGGCTACGAGTGAACTAGACAATGGTACTGCAAAACCTCCCGGTTTCGAATATAGAATCTTAGAATAGCAGATGTGAAAGCCTTGTCCCTTTTAAGAAGGACAATTGAAGAATCTCTTTGTAGTATGTTATAAAAAAAAAAGTTTAAATTACGAAATTGAGTTAAAGTCGGCAAAGGCTGACCCGAGAGCAACTGCTCGCTTCCTGCGCCTAAAATTCTACGCAACGTTACTTCTTTTAAATTGCAATACCTTCGTCAATTTTAACCGATTCTTATGAACCTTATGAAAATATTTTTACTTCATTCTAAAAGAAAATGTAAGAATCTAAAAATCGAATTTTTTAACCCAGATGACTAGATATAGACCCTTAATAACTACTGTAGGATCATTTTTTGAGGGACAAAAATAAACCAATTTTTTTGGTCGGAAGGAAAGACCTCGAGAAACGTTAGACTAAGTGTATTGGCGGAGGCGGTAGTTGGGGGGGTAGTTATATAAAAAAATATTTTTTTAACCGTTCATAGGTAGCTAATTTTAAAAAATACTATGCGGCAAATGGCGTAATATTTTCATGATTTTTGAAAACTTTTATAGCTTGAAAATCAATTTAACTACTTTGAAACAGTGCCAACATAATGTAAACGAGTTTTCCCACCTTAATTTTGACCGCAAGGCTACTTTTGTTCTATAGTAGTGCATTTTTTTACATTTTAACGTTTTCGGCTCACTATTTCTTAAATATCTCAGCTTATGTTCGTTGTTATGCGGCAGAAAAAATTCATTGTACTCGTTATAAAATTACCTAAAAAACTGGGTAGATTGCATTAAAAAATATTAAATACATAACCTAAAAAAAGTATACTACGGCAAATTGAAAAATGGTTTTTTATGGCTAACTTCCATTCAATTTGATATTTCGGCTTCAAATTATAGGAAAATATAGTTTTTATATTAACAAAAAAATGCGCCAAGTTACGAAAAATTAATTTTTTTTTTACTTTTGCTCTAGAAAAGATCTGGTTCATTTTTTAAATTTCTATGCAATATTTTATCTTAAATTTGTATAACATGAAAAAGTGATTTTAAAACAAATGCTATCTATTTTACAATAAAATTATGATTTATTTACTATTACTATTATTTCAGCATTAAAATAGTAATAATTAATACATTTCTTTCATCTAAATCATAATTTTATTGTAAAAAAGGTAGTATTTGTTTTAAACTCAGTTTTTCATGTTATATTTAAGATAAAATATTGAATAGGAATAAAGAGAATAAACTAGACCTTTCCTAGAGTAAAAGCCAAAAAAATTGAATTTTTCATACCGAAAAAATTTAAAAATAAGATAGTTTTTCGTATATTCTTTATTTTTTCCTTCTGACAATCTTGAAAAGCATAAAAATTTCGCATATTAAAAAAAGCTTTCTGGGACCTCTTGCCCACAGGAAAAATCTATAATAAGATTTGGACTAAAATGCGAATTTTGACTAATCCTTTTAATATTTTTTGATAAAATTTGGCACACTTTTTAGTAAATATAAAATTATATATAATTTAAAGCCGTAATATCGAAGTGAATGGAAGTTACCCATAAAACCATTTTTCAGTCTGCTCTAACAAATAATTTTTTAGGTCATGTACTTAATATTTTTTAATGCAATCTATGCAGTTTTTTAGGCAATTTTATAATGAGTCAAATGAATTTTTTCTGTCGCATAACAACGAATAGAAGCTTAGAACAGAACATATTTAATAAATAGTGAGTCGAAAGCTTTAAAATGTGAAAAAATGCACTAAAATAGAAGAAAAGTGGCCTTGCGGTCAAAATTAGGCTGAGAAAACTCGTTTACATTGTTTCAAAGTAGTTAAATCGATTTCCAAGCTGTACCCCAAAAATTTCCAAAAATCATGAAAATTTTATGGCATTTTCCTCCAGTATTAATGAGTTTTGTATTTGCTTATTCCTAGTTTGTTGTGATTCATTATAGATAAATTACATGTAGATTGCGTAAAAGTATTAATTTGTTTGCAATAAATCCATGGCAGACAATTATTTCGATCATTATTCTTTCGCATAAAATATCGCATTTTGCAGCAGGACTTTGTATGAATTTAATTATAACTCTATTGTGTGAGTGTGTTCACCTTTAAACGTGATGAATTACACTATGTATGCTCTTCGGCTATTAATACCTAATGCCAGGAAATGTAAAATTGCAATTACGACAAGGTGGTAAATCTTTATTTGGAACGAATAAGATGATGTGTTTATTTGTTACACGTTATGAAACAAATAATATTTGTTATTTAATAAAAGCTAAGTAAAAGGCATTGTCCTGCAACGTATCAAATTTTGTAATTTCAGACAAATAACTAAGAACAGATAAAACCAATCTATCTATCTAAAACTATTTTATTGTTTCACTTCAATATCAACAACCTTGCTTTGGCATTTACAGAAATTACAGGAAGAAAGAGAGTTTTTACTTATATGCGTATATGTGATATATACTAATCAACTAAAATTACGTGATCATTCTCTAAATTTACGGTAATTATAGAGAAACACAGAAATAGATATGACTATATGATATTAGGGTAGCGGAAGGGCCTTTTTTACGGTGACAACGTGTCCGCGATAATTCATTTTTGGTAGACGCGATTCTAGCGATTCAACAAAAAAATCTGTAGAGGGAACCTTTGTCTGCGACGCATTTTAGTAAAAGTATCAATCGATTTCGAACTCTCGTCGAAATCACGTAAAATCCAAAATGAGTCGCGTCGGTTCGAGTCTTTCTTTGTTCCCATCCAAAGGGACCTAGAATGCCACATTCCACGGCCGCTAAATATAGTAAAATGTCGGTATCGTCGAAGTGGGTAAATCATTTTAACGAGACGAAAAATGTCGACGACTTGCCAAAACGTGGCTCGGCAGGCAAGGCCACTTCGAGAGTCGAAAAACCAATCGCGTCTTAGTTTTCACGGGACCCGAAATTGACGTTGCGTCAAGGAGCGACAAGATTAGGAAAATCGGGTTTGAATGTATCCCATGAGACCATTCGACAACATTTTCGTGCTCATGATGTCAAATTCCGAAACACGTTGAAGAGTCCTTTGCTGGGTGAGAATTACGTCGCGAAGCGGTTCGCTTGGGCCCATGATAAGATACCAGAGTGATCCTCACAATCGCCTGACGCCAACCCTATTGAAAACGCTTAGTCCCTTGTAAAGAGAAAGCTCAGAGGAAAGACACTGAGGACTTTGTACGTATGAATTGCAATTGTCGCTATGTCCAAAAAGGAACACGAGTTTGTTGTAGAAATTATCAAAATTTATAAAATGTCGGCGGGTTTGTGGAACAAAACGGACCCAAACTATCACAGTGTAAACGTTAGGGAGGCTGCCTACACTCTCTTACTGGATTAATAGCAAGAATACGACAAAAAGGTGATGATAAAATCCAAAATTAATAGCCTACACTCAACTTAGAACAAAGAGCCTAGAAAAGTTAAATATAGTGAAAGAAGTGGAGTAGGAAATTGAGAAGTATACAAACCATCACTGTGGTATTATGACCTTCTTTCGTTCGTCAGCGACCAACAGCCGATTCTAAGAAGTGTCAATACTATGGGGAGTAATAGCCTCCCTCATGTTGGTATTCTATTTTTGTATAATATGTGTCACAAGGCGTAATAACACAAGATACACATTCTCATTCATCCGTGAATAGTTCAGTCAATCATATGGTTCTAAGTGAAGTTCTTTCATTAAAATTACATGCGACAGTGAATCCCAGGGTACCAAGCTTTACTTCATCGGCTTCTTTTCTTCCACCATTTCTTCAACGCTACAGCTAAGGCTACTGTAGTGAGACAATCTTCATACATGAGCTATTTTACACATGTACACTTTGAGATAGCATGACAACACCTATGTGAACGCGAAACACACATAACATTCTGAAAGTATAACTCGGACTGAGAACTGAACGGACGGTGTAAAAACAAACCTCCTTCCGAACTGAAATGAAAGGAAAACTGAAACTGAGACGGAACTAAGAACTGATATGACCGTGTAAAAGGGCCATAAGGTAATTGTGTCGTTGTTAGTACACCAAAGAATACATTGATGACAAAAAATGTTCTCGAAACTCCCTTTTTCAAGAATACGAGCAGTCACGTTGTTATTTGACAGATTGTAAGTCACAACATAAATAAATTTGAAATTATTTAAAAAGTTTATAACCTAATTGTATATGGCTTTTAGAAAAATGTGTGCTTTTTAATAGTCTTGTAATTTTAAAAGTCTACTAATATTTTGAAGAATTGAATATTATTAGCTATTATCAATATGACGTTCGTAAGTAAAGATCTACAGGATATCTATAATCTATAATATATATAAAATGCAACGTTTCTCTGTCTGTCTCTCTGTCCGTTAGTGCGCTTATCACTGAAGAAACACTTATCCGATTTAGGTACTTTTTTTTTAAAACATACATATGTTCTCTGGCCAGGTTATAGGCTATATTTTATTACGATAGGTAGCGTAAGGAATGAGCAGTGACGATAATAGTGAATGAAGTCGGTAAAAAGTTTGCCGCTATCTCGTTCTCTTGCAATACACAGCCTAAACCATTAAATATGGAACAATATTATATAGCAGAGAATATCTATAATCTATAATCTATAATATATAAAATGTAATGTCTCTCTGTCTGTCTGTCTGTCCATTAGTGCGTTTATGACGCGAGAACCACTCATCCGATTTACGTGTCTTTTTTTAAATTCATACATATATTCTTTGGTCAGGTTATATAATAATAATAATAATCTACATCTATAATATATATAAAATGCAATGTCTCTCTGTATCTCTGTTTGTCCGTTAGTGAGCTTATCACTGGAGAACCACTTATCCGATTTACGTGCTTTTTTTTTAAACACACATATGTTCTCTGGCCAGGTTATCTATCTTTAATATATATAAAATGCAACGTCCCTTTGTCTGTCTGTCTGTCCGTTAGTGCGTTACGTGTTTTTTTTTTTTTAAATGGGAGGTAAGGAGAAATAATGGGAGATAAGGAGAAATATTGCGAAATAAGTCGAGATAAGCCTAGATAATGGAAGATAAGTGAGATAATGTGAGATAAGGTGAGATAATGGGAGATAAGCAGAGATAAGCCTAGATAATGAAAATTATGTAGAAAAAATGAGAAATAAGGAGAAATAATGGCAGATAAGGGGAAATAATGACAGATATTTTATTACGTTAGGTAACATAAGGAAAAAGCAGTGACGATAGTAGTGAATCAAGTCCACGCGAGCGGAGCCGCAGGCATGGCTAGTCTTCTTATATAATACATATTTGGAACCACGCAACTGAATACTTTGGAAAATCTCAAGCAGTTACATTTGATATATTTATGGCAATCCACCGTGCTTGGCACGATGGATGGGTGGCTAAGCTAAGCTCTTATGCTGTGTCTGAAAAGTTCTGCTTATGGTTCCCGTGTTTCCCCAGAGAGCTTTCTGTACGAGTGACAGTCGTCGAATTTTTTGTAACATCTTCACTATCAACTATATATTGTCTCCCCCTCTCTTTCTAATTTACATTAACGATCTACTGGCAAGGATCAGGAATCTAATCTACAGCATTGCAGATGACAGTATGGTTATTTCTTCATACCCTTTGAATGCTCGAACATCGGTTACTCAGGTAAATGTCCGTACTCAGCAGGAAGTCGTTCAACATAACAAAGCCTTGGAAGGAATTCTTTCTTAGGGTGTCAGTACCCAAGTAGAATTTAAAGCTAAACAAAAAACCCGGCGGCAGTTTTTCCTAAAAAAGTTAACGTGGCTGATTCCTACATAGTTATGTTGGGGCACTCCGTTCCTCTAGTATGGTCTCTAAAGTTACTGGGCGTTAATTTGGGAGCAAATACGTCTTGTCATTAGCACCAGCTGAGAGCGATCTTGCTATATGTGAATGACAGAGAGTTTTTAGGCGAGTTGAAGGAAGATGGCATACCGTCAACTATTAAAAATAATACGTCATTTATACGTTGTAAAACGTGCTGCAAAAATAAATGCCTTTTCGTCTTAGGTATATACCATAATGGTAATTCAAAAAGTCTCCGAAAAATTGTAGTGATGTTAGCGAAGTTTAGTGATAACTAATTTTCAATAAAGTTTACTTTATTAAACAAGAATACTAATATTTTTATGTTGTGTGTTCTATCTAATTTTTAACCAGTATCTGATCATGTGCTTAATGCATTTCTTAACCAGAACTTTTTAATTGCTGAGGAGAAACACTTTTTTTGTTATTTGATTAGATGTATACAAATATTGAACTAGTCAGTGTTATTCAGTAATAAAGACAAAACAATGGCGGGGATGGTTAAAAGTTTAAGACTCCTTTAAATGAGTTCTATATATATATATATATATATATATATATATATATATATATATATATATATATATATATATATATATGTATACATGTGGAATGGAAATATTAGATCTAAATTCATGTTTCAAAATATGTTTTGATCCAAAAGAAACAAGTTCATCGAATTTCAAATTTAAGAGTAGGGCTTATCAGATTTTAGTGAATCGTTAAAAATATGGCTGCGTCAACAACCTGTTTAGGTTCTTTATAAAACAGTGCGATAATTTCACGACATAGGAATACTTAGTTAAATATCCCATTAGGGGTTTTAACATATCTTCTGCATTTTTAGTAAATATTTTATGGTAAAAACGTAAAATACCTGTTTATTTCAAATGCAATTACAGGATAACTGTGTATTTTCTTATGTTTATTCAAACCGTACTTGACTACTAAATCTTACATTCCTCGAAGATTTGGCAACCTAAAAGAGATTTCGGTTAATTCTTCTATTTGAACCGATGTTGTCTAAAAAATATACCAAAAATACCACCAAAATTTAGACATTACTTGGAGTAATCAAGCCTTTCTCTCACTTTGACAAATGTCATTTCAATAATGACATGACGTGAAATTGTAAAAGTAAAATGCCAACTTAATATGATATTTTCCGTTGCTAAGTAATGAATTAGTAGGGTTCTATCGAGGATCTATGTAAAGTGTGTTTCAAAAAGATTATTATAACACAGGACCACAATTTTTTTTATTCAAACATGACAAGGTGTCCTATACGTATTTCAGATCGCTGAAAACAAATCCGTTGTGCGTTTCGACCCAGAACATCTAGTTTTTGCGTAAATCAGAGAAATATAATCTTAGGGCTGTATAAGTAAAATCACTTAATTGATAAAACATATCAAGCCTAGAGCTCACATGTTAAATTCCGTATATAAACTATTAGCTGGCCTCACTTCTAACAAAACCAACAAAATCTAACCTAACCTAATCTAACCTAATCGCAGGTCCACAATTTTTTTTTGTTAAATACATGAGAAGTAATATGCTACGAATCTGTATTCTGTATTTTTAATTTCAGTTATTAAAAATATGTTGTTCATTTTGCTCCATCACTTACCATGTGTGTGTATGTGATGTAATAACGATGCGTTAAGGAATAAAGTGGAGTACATGATCGAATTGAGCTGTAAACCCTACATAACGTTAAAGCACCTTATCCTGCATAACAGAAAGTCATAAACAATGAATTGTAAACATAATATAACCTACGACGTATTAACCGTGTCTTCATTAATAATAATCAACGAGCAATGCGAGCAAAAATACATACATCATAAGCTTTAAGCCTAACATGATCGAAGAGTAAACGAGAAGAAAGGTATAAACAAGCTTTAAACGTAACATTACCTCAAGGGACAAACCATAAACTATCAAAAAGACACATACTACGAGACTCAAACCTAACATAAGGATAAACGAACAGAAGGGCATACACAACAAACTTTAAACCTAACTTTTGGAGATTTTAAGCTCCTGAACAAAAGTTTGCCTGATAGGGTCCAAATTTCATTATTTCGCTGGCTACATGCCTCGAAATCCCGGATATATAAAGCGAAATAAAAAATATGCATAAGTATATTAATATAAATTTGTAAATGTGTGTGTGTGCGTGCGTATATGTGTATGTGTGTGTGTGTGTATGTGTGTGTGTGTAGATATAAGGTACATATGACGATTTCTCAACATTAGCGTTATTTAGAATCAACGGCGAGGACGTTTTTGAGAATAAGACCCCATTAGGGTGCTTTTTTAAATGTGAGTCCCCTTGCTTCTCATCATCGGGGTGCTTTTTTAAAAGGTGAGTCCCGTGCCCCTCACCAACCGGGTGCTATATAAATCCATCTACTTGTTGAACCTCATATTAAATTCAAATATGTATTTTTTTATTAATTTTTTAAAATATTTTACTTATATAGTTCTGAGATTATATATACCTTTGGTTTACGCAAAAACTGGGTGGAAACGGACAACGGTTGGTTTATGCATAGAGGTTAAGAAATATTACTACGGTTTGTAAAACTGATAGACTGACGTGTTTTTCTGTCAAAAACGTCGGCAAGATCTGTTCCAAAAGAATTTTAAACTCATTTATCCATAAAATGATATATTTCGAATAAAAATACGGATGTATATGTCAGTTTAAAAAAACATTTAATTGAGACAATACCGTGGCTACCGAAATCATCAACATTTTTTCCGAAAAAAAATCATTCTGTTAATCTAGAAAATTCTAGCCGTTAGTATGCCTGTGTAAATCTACAGCATATTAAGTGGGTTGTCAATGAGCTATCTTAACAATATCCCTTTAAATCCTATTAAATGCATTTTATCTAAACGTTTTTGAGGGTTTGAGGGATTAAATTAAAAAGCTTTTGGTGTGCACATAAAAAGTTATGTTTACTCTTTTCTCTGTATATGTGAATTAAAATCAAATTTTTATTTTGCCTCAATCTTGTTTAATAAAATTTACTATATCATTACCATTTAGAGCATTATTTTTTATTGCATCTTTATAATAAAGATTCTCAAAACTTGCAACCTTGAAAATCATATCAAGAAGGTAATGTAAATTGAGGTTGAAAAAATAAAACGTTATTTTTCTCTAAAAAATGAATAAAAATTTTAATTATTTTTCAACTAATTTAATTTTTAGTGTTCCGTAGGGAACCTTAAGAGATTAATTTGGGTGTCCGTCTATCCATCTGTCACACCCGATTATCGCTGAAACTATTTGACATAGAAGTTGAAATTTGGCACAAATATATTGATGAGCTGTGTGGTGTTGAAAATTAAATTTCGACTTAAAGGGTTAGTTCTTGGAGGTGAAACTGTCGGTGAGATTCCTAATCGTTTCCAGCAGCTCGTTAATGTAAATGAGAAAGAGAGTAGGATACAGTCTGGTCTTGGGGCACACCGGCTTTGATAGTGAAGGTGTTGGAAAGAAATCCGTCCACCGTCACTCGGAAAGAACGCTCTTTGAGGAAATACAGAACAGAAAAACAGAACTTTTCAGACATTCCATAAGAATTCTGTAAACCAAATCTGTTATTTTCTCTTTTTACTAGTCTAGCTAGTAAAAAAAAAAAAAGGGTACCATATGATGCAGTTTCCATAGACAATTTTCATGTTTAAATTTGTTGATCGACGTGATTCAAAAACTTGTTCAATTTTTCTTGACCATGTAACCAAATGAAAAAAATGTGTTAACATATCTGCACCATGTTGCTTCAAATAATATGGTATTGTACGTACGAATTTAATGGAGGCAAGAAAGCCAAACAATTTTAAAATTATTTTCCATCTTAATAGAATTAGTATTTAGAGGAATAGTTTCAGTTGCTAATAATCTCAAAACCATAATTTTTTGAACTGTGTTTTGACATATGTGATTGCAATAAAGTGTCTATCATTTTGTAATGCTTGGGAGTGATGTAGGTTATTATTTGTCTAAAGTTTGTAACTTAATAATAAAAAAATTGAACTCTGATTATTATTTTCCAAAATGGCTAAAGTAGAACTTGAATCTATGTCGGATTTTGTTTTTTTTTATTAATTAGGTCTTGAACAGTTCGAATGAGTTTCTTCTTTTTAATTATTGGCTGAATTCTCGTAAAATTCTTTAACTAAAACGAAGGGTAATAGGTTTTAGGCTTTTAATGGTTTTAAGGACATTTGTTTTATGTTCTTTTAAGAAATAAATGTTTATGACTTTTCGAGAAAATTAAATAGTACTGTTTATGTATTCTAATCATGGAAACAGCATTGTCTTGTTATAGGTAACGCACAGAATATAAAAAATAATTTATATTTTTATTTAAGGTGCGTATTTAATAAAAATAATAAGATGTATAGGTTTCTTGATTATACGATAAGCAGTTATAGCCCAGTCGTCAGAGGCAAATTTTAAACGAAAAAGCTCTCATTAAATGTTAACAGGCTGCATTTTGGCATGCAGGTAGTTTTTTGGATGCAGAATACGATAAAAAAGTTTGCTGTTCTAAAAGTTTATGGTAAGCCTACAAAATCGAAAATAAAATGAAAAATTCGTTTTTTTCGCAAACATCTCGAAAATTAAAAAAGCTATCGAAAAAACTAATAGTACCACTTCAAAGAGGTGGAAATTTTACAGAAAAATAGTATATAGATTTTTTTAGTTTTATCGTAATTTAAAAAAAATATATTTAAAATATTATTTTTTTTTTTTAATGGGTCTAGCACACGTGCTACAGGGAAGTCCCTAAAGCGCTACAGGAGCGACACAGTGTGCGGAGAAGGCGATTCACGTTGTTCTTGAATCGCTGTATATTGTACTCGGTGGGAAACACAGTCCTGGGCAAATTATTCCAAAGGGATGATGTTCTCCATATAAAAGACTGCCTGAAAAGTGTTGTACGGGGAGTAACAAGCTGAACCTCATACGGATGTGAAGATTAGCGCGACGTGTACTTCTAACATGCACCGCTCTGGGAGGAATTAAGCGGGCCCATCATCCTTCGAACACTTTCCATGAAAGTACTTGTAGAATAGGCTCAAGTCGCCAACCGTTCTTCGATGTTCCAGCGAATCAAGGCCGACGGTCAGTTCCGGGTCTCCAATCAGACGAAACAGCTCTTCTCTGAACAGAATCCAACAAATGCAGTGTATGTTTGGGAGCGGAGCTCCAAACATGGGGGAGCAGTATTCCATAGTTGGTCGAATTTGAGCTTTTGTAAAGAATTAACAGTTGTTGAGGAGTGTAAAGCTTTCTGGTTCGAAATAATATTCCCAACTTTGAGAAGCTCCTCCTTGCTATGCCTGCAACATGTTCATGCCAGGACATATTTGCTCCCAAATTAACGCCCAACAAATTGAGTGACGATGTTAGAGGAATGGAGTGCCCGACATAACTATGTCGGGTTCAGCAACGTTAACTTTTTTTTTTAGAAAAAAACTGCCGCCTGGGTTTTTGTAGCGTTAAATTCCACTTGGTTACTGTCACCCCAAGATAGAATTTCTTCCAGGTCTTTGTTAAGTTGAACGACTTCCTGCTGTCTGCGGATATTCGTCTGAGTAGCCGATGTCCGAGCGTTCAAAGTGAATGAAGAGATAAGTGTACTGTCATCTGCAAAGCTGTAGATTGGATTCTCGGTCTTTTCCAGCAGATCGTTAATGTAAATGAGGAAAAAGAGTAGGAGGACAGTATGGAGCCTTGAGGTACACCGAGGTAAAATATGGCTGGTTTAACCCCTTCAGTTGTAATGGGAATCATGCTTCCAGCTTCATTTATGATTAAATTAACGTTTCTGTATACCGCTATATATTTTGAAATGGCTATTAAGGGGTTTCCCGGGGTGCTGATTAAGAATTCGATGACAGATTTGGAGAATTCAAAATGGCGGATCCAATATGACGGCCAGAGAGTACGTAATTCATTTAATTTCTTCGATTAATTTAGAAAATTTTGTGTTTTATTTGTACCCAGATGTTTAAATGAAATATAAATACTTTATACTTAAAGCTTAGATTTTTATCTCTCATTTCACATCTTTATATATTTTTTTTAATTTTAGGTTTAAGTTGTATGATTAATAATAATAAGCAAAAAATACGTTAATCATAAACACTTTTTTAAGAGCAAAATTACAAAAAAGAGAAAGCTTTTTTTAAGTTTTTAATGATTTTCTAATATAAAGTATGCTTTTAACAGTAACTAAAAAAAATGTTTGACTTTTTTTGACTATTTCGTACTGTTTTGAACGTAAAATTGCCGGCGGCGCACTACAACAGACAAATTTTCATATTTTAAAACTCAATTTTTAGTGTTTCGTACGGAACACTTATAAGATGACTTCGGTGTCTGTCTGTCTGTCTGTCTGTCTGTCTGTCTGTCTGTCCGTCCGTCGTCTGTCTGTCTGTCACACGCGATCTTCTCTCCGAAACTATTTGTTATAGAAAGTTGAAATTTGGTAATAATATAGGGATTTGATGGCCTCATCAAAGCCGTGTAGTTTTGAAAGTTAAATTTCTTACTTAAAGGGTTAGTCGCAGACAAGGAACGTGGGAAAACCGCCAAAAAAAATGCGAAGATGTGGAATTGCAAGCCTTGTTGGACGAAGATAATTCGTAAACACAAAAACAACTTGCCGAGCAATTGGGCGTTAGTCAACAAGCTGTTTCCAGTCGGCTACGAGAGATGGGAAAAGATTCAGAAGCCGGTAGATGGGTACCTCATGAGTTGAGCGACAAGCAAATGGAAAAGCGCAAAAACACGTGTAACATTTTGCTCGCTCGGTACAAAAGGAAGTTGCAATCGTTTTTGCATCGTATAGTTACAGAGGATGAAAAGTGGATTTATTTTGAGAATCTCAAGCGCAAAAAATCATGGGTAGACCTAGGCGCACCATCCACATCGACCGCAAAACCGAATCGCTTTGGCAGAAAGACGATGCTCTTGTTTGGTGGGACCAGAGGGGCATGGTCTACTATGAGCTGTTAAAACCTGGGGAAACGGTTAAC
Organism: Pachyrhynchus sulphureomaculatus; assembly: GCA_019049505.1. Classification (NCBI taxonomy): domain Eukaryota; kingdom Metazoa; phylum Arthropoda; class Insecta; order Coleoptera; family Curculionidae; genus Pachyrhynchus; species Pachyrhynchus sulphureomaculatus. The sequence continues at coordinate 41,481,314 of CM032449.1, forward strand.
ATTAAACGTTACCAACAACAGTTGACCGATTTGAAATTTTTCGCTGATTGAAAAAAGGCCAGGAATATCGAAAAAGAGGCAATACAAAGTCATTTTTCATTTTTTCTTTATTTTTTTCTTTTTTCATGACAATGCTCCATCACATACGGCAAAACCAGTTCGCGACACGTTGGAAGCACTCAGCTGGGAAGTTCAACCCCATGCGGCTTACTCACCAGACTTGGCTTCTTCCGATTACCACTTGTTTGCATCGATGGGTGACGCACTTGCTGAGCAGCGCTTTGTAACTTGAATGGTTCGCAGCAAAAGGGGAAGATTTTTACTGGCGTGGTATTCACAAATTACCCCGAAAAGATGGGGGAAAAATGTATAACAAGGCTATGGAGCATACTTTGAATAAAGCACTTTTTATCATTCTTCCGAATTTAATATGTTTTTTTAGAAAAAAAATTCGCTTTTCATACTTGTACACCTGATATATATATATATTATATATATATATATATATATATATATATATATATATATATATATATATATATAATGTAGTATTTGGACTAACTTTTCTTCGTATTATTTTTAAAAAGTCACGAGAAATCACTGTCCCCCCCACCTTATCTCGAAAAGTACTGATCAAAGAATTTTGAAAAAATTCTGAAATGCTCTCCATGGGGTGTAGATTGAATGAAAATTATCACGAGTAGGGTAAATCCGGGATATATGCCTAACTTTTTGTATTTTACTCATATCTCTTAACATACAAATAATACGCACATGACTTTCATATGTGCACTAACTTCGGTCCTTCATTTAATCACCTCGTACTACTTTTTGTAGATTAATCAATAAATAAACCGTATATTTTAAGTTTAAAATAAAACTGCATAACGGGATTGATGCCTCGTATGCCGTATATGTGCCCCAGACCTAATTTTTTGGAGGGGATAGATGCCCTTTGCAAGAAAACAAACATTTTGAATATATAAGTTTTAATCAACATTATTATTTTATTAAATATACATACATATATATATTATATATATATATATATATATATATATATATATATATATAAATATATATATATATTCTTTTTAGCTATTTTTTTCAATTATTTAAGATGATGTTACTAGATAACTAAACATAGACAAAATAAACATTTTAATTAAAAATACTATAGAGATCAATTATTTTAGGTACAAAAATATAATCGTCTTAAAAACTGCCAAAACTATTTTATCATGGGATGATGTTACTGCTTAACATAGACAAAAATAAGCATTTCAATTAAAATACTAAAAAGATCAATTATTTTAGGTACAAAAATATAATCATATCAAAAACTGCAAAAACTATTTAGCCATTTTGGCAGCAATAATCTTCATTCGCCCACATTTGTTGCAATAATTGCGATATAATGTGCATGTTTCGTGGAGCCACTTTTTGGGACATAACACAACGGATCACTTTGGATTTGGTGTTACTATAAGAGTCAAGACATTCCACGCAATAATCCTCATTTAGATTCTTATCATCTACTAAATCCTAACCTGAACTATATATATTAAAGCAGGCTTGGCCTTTTTGAATTTTCTTTGATTTTGGAATAAGTTTTGTCGTGTTTTTGTTTCTTTCTCTTTTGTTTTTTTTATTATTTCTTAAACTTCAAAACTACTGTTCTCATTCTCTTTATCATCATCGTCACTAGAATTGTAAAATTTCATAGCTGTTCGCTTCCTCAGTTTTCTTTTGATTTTGTCTTTATCTTTTCTTTCTTTTTCAATGCTATTTCTTTTTGTTGTTTTCTTTTTCATTTTTATCACTTTCGATACTATCCTCAGTAATATCTGTATCGCTTGACGAACCATAATCTTGTGAATTATTTCTTTTTTTGCGTCTTAGCTTTGGTTCTTTTCAAATCAACTTTTTCCTTATCTTCTTGCTGTTTTTTTTTTTTTGCTTCTTTTCACTGGTATGCCTTTTGTAGCTTTCCCTTTTTTTTCTCCGTTATTTTTAGAATCGGAATTCAACATACTGCAGCACCTTGTTTACCCCTTTTTGAAAAGGGCGTCGGGAGCGTAGGAATTGGTAATGATTCATAAAGCAATTTTCAATGAGTTTCTTTTTCCGTAGAAGTAGCAATATCACCAATAACTGACGGATTGTCTGCATCTACTGTATTATTTGTAACTGCCGGATTGTCTGCAAATTAATATTAATATCCTCAACCAAATTATCTGTAGGTTTTCCCGGATTGTTTTTATCTGCCAAATTTGCTGTGACTGCCGTGTTGTCTGTAACAACAAATCACCTGCCACCTCAACTAGTTCTATTAAATCAATTTGTCGTCTCTGTAGACTCGTTCCTGACTGTCTTTCATTCCAAGATTATAATCATCAATGGTACTCGAAGAGAGTCAGAGTCATGGATATCTGATGTCGGTATTTGAGGTGCTCGGAATTTCAGCTTGATTTTTATTTGTTGTATCTGCATTTGTTTCCTGTCAAAATTCACTTTCTGGTATAGCGTTATAATTAAATGGCCTTATATTCCCACTGCCTCTAAACCCTGCTATAGCGTGGTTGGCGGGAGTTGTCGCTCTAATCCATGCTCTTCCAATCATTTTTTCCGGGAGGCTCTTTGATGGTTGATTCTTTTCTGTGGGTTTGTTCGCATATGGAGATTAGTTTCAGCAGTAAAGAAGGTTTTGAATGGCTTAAACACCGCTCTGTCTAGAGGTTGGTGAGTTGCGGAAGTTGTATGGCTGGGTAAGCAAAAAAGGATAATGTCATTATCCTTTGCTATTTCTAGCTTAATCAACGGCAGAAGAATGTGAGCTGTGCCATCCAAAATGAGTAAACTTTTCCTGAGGTTTCATTGGGATAAAATTCTCCCTCAGCCATTTCAGAAATAATTCTGCGTTTATATAGGCAGTTTTTTTTATTTATAAGACTTTTGAACCAGGAGGTAGACCGTCCATAAATTCATCTTTTTTATGAACTACTTTGATTATCACAACTGGAGGGAGAAAATTACCACTGTATTACAGCAAGCTACGACTATCAATGTTCAATCCACTTTTTTCACTCGGAAGTTATACGGTGAACGGATCTCGTTTCCTTTAGTAGCTGGAACTTTACCTACTTTGTTGTTCATTGAATACCAGTCTCGTCCATGTTAAAAATTCGATCTTGGTTTATCCAAAAAGTCATTTTCTTCCAGAACTTTTGTCAGTAAGTCATAGAAGCCATTAATTTCTTCCATGCTTAGAGCCAATGCACATGAGACTGAGAGACCTTCGGCCTGTCTAATAGATAAAATAGGATTCCTTTCTAAAAAGCTCTGACGCCACTCAGTTTAGAGCCAATTTTCTCTCTGTGTTAAAATTATGTTTTTTATTTTCAACTTTTCTGCAAATTGATAAGCTAAGGCCACGAACGGTTTTTCTGTCAGGAGGAAACCCGATCGTTCTAGCTTCTGAATATAAGTGACCACCGACGTTCATTTTCAAATCCAAGAGTTGGATGTTTTCCTAAAAAATTGTAGGTATTAGTTAGGTAAAATTTAAAAAAAATACTACCTGCCATAATTATACGAGGTAGGTAAGTATTCTCAATCCGAAGCAATATATTATAAATGTGAAAGTGTAATCATAAAAGTAGGTACCCTACCTAATGGTATTATTTTCTTATTTTGTGTAGCAAACCGGTGACGTAACGTCCTAGATGGTATTCCGTGTCTTTTTGCTATATCATTGACGCTAAGTTCGTTTATCTTGGCATTTCGTAACTATAGCTGCAGCCAATGTGTCCTCGGTCCAAGTAATGACACGCCGATTGGACCCGGCTTTGCGCTTGTATTTACAGCGGCATTTCCTCCAATCTGAATCATATAACATACACTTAAATACGGCAAGGGATAGATGCCCTTGAAGCCAGCATGCATTAAAGTGAAGTAGGGATAGATGCTCTTAGGGGCGTCTACACCCAAAACATATCGGGGCATATATCCCTTTCACAGATAGATTCCTTCGAAAAAAAAAAATGGCAAATATGTTTATTTATCCTAAAAATGTAATTAATAATAATCGTACATACCCTACTCCTTATTCAAATGTAAAAATAAAATAAACTTACATGTTAACTCCAATGTTATAGAGGGCTGAAAATCATCCACAAAGTAAAAATCTCCAGTTGTTTGGCTCTTCACTGCCATTAGCCTCTTTACGCACAACCGCAACGTAGCGCAAACGCTTTTGTTAGATTGAAGTGAGGGAGGGCACGTTCGTATTATAAGGCATTCTTTTGTTAACGCGCCTTACATTTTCACAAAAATGTACTGAGGCCCTCTATCCTGCTGGGGTGTAATATCCCGGACTTACCCTAATAATTTTTTTAATAATTTATTTGATATATAAAAACAAACAAAAATTTGGAGATCATCAGTTTTCAGTAAAGATTGGAAACAACTTTGTTGGACAACTTCTTTGGGGTGTGTTTTGTGAAGTCGCTGATCAATTTGGTACACTTGTAACAAATTCTTTATTTTAAAGGCAATCAACGTACGGAACACTAAGTTGTGTAAGTTCAACTTGCAACTTGGGCCAGGTTTTTATTTAAATAACACAGACAATGTGGTTATTTTTTAATTATTCTTATATTGAAACATTAACGTATAATAATGATATATGCATAAGGATTTTTTTTTTTCAAAACTATATTTTATTAAATATTTATAATTTACTGTATACCCCGTTAAAATCATGCCAATAAAAATTTCGTTTTAAGTTTTACAAATTATAACGCAACGAAAATAAAAATTCATTAGCATCATCGAAAGCTGAAAGTTTCCTCTTTTAAAATTCGCTGTTCATTTATTTTTTTTACACTCTTAAAACAAGTAATATTGACTTAACCTTCAAGCGGTGTTCGTAGACTTCCAAATTAATCTGCTACACTATTTGAATCACCTATCTGAATTTTTAATTAATTCTTACGCTAATAAAAAAAAAATCTGGAAACAAATGTATATGCTAATTTTTTTGTAAAATTTTCCACCCTTTCACATGGTTGCTATTAGTTTTTTCGATATCTTTTTAATTTTTTTCGAGATATTACCGAAAAACCGAATTTTTTATTTTTTTTTTGATTTTGTGGACTTACCGTACATCAAACTTTAGCAAACTTTTTTTTATCGTATTTTACGTCCAAAAAACTACCTGTGTTAATGAGAGCTCAAACCCCTGGTGATGTGCTCCTAAAATTCACGTAATAAAGGGATTGCGCTTTTTTTCTCTATTTAATGTAATTATTTATGCTTTGCTATATTTTTCGGATATCGATATTGAGTCTTCTATACCTTCAGAAAATATATAATTTTTTTTTGGATTCAATCTTCCCTGAGATCACTGCGCTTCCTTTATAAATTTGAAAAACAGTAAGCCAGGTGTATTATTAATTAGAAATCACATTTCTGAAAAAACCCCTTCATGCCGTTGCATAGATTCCTGTTTATATTCAAGTCCGTAGTAACGAACTCGAGTTGCCTCAAAAATTTCTCGAATACAGGACCCGGTCCCTTTATTACAACGCTTCAAAAATGCTGGGACGTGTCGACTTGCCGCCGTTATTGAGGCGGCGTCAGTATTCTCGTTATCCACCTTGCATTGGCTTTTGAGATATCATGGTGATCGTACAGGATTCTTAAAATGATGATTCTAAAATTCTAATTAATTAGAAAACTGTTTCGTTTTTAAAACGAGGATCTTTCAGTACAGAGTTCTCAACTTTTTAACTTATGTTGAAGGTAGTGGCTTTAACAGATTAATCCGGGCAAGTTCGTCTTCTATAAACTTTCTGCGTTGTTTAAATCAGCCTTGTTACTTATATTGGGTGATTGCAAAAGTTGGTGCCCGATTTTCATAGGTAGCAGAAGTACGCACTTTTGACTGTGTTGATGTTTCTTTTATAATCATATTATTAACTGACAGTTATCTAAATACGTCGTGAGTTAACATAATCTTAAAAAAAGTTTATTTAAATTGATTTGTGCGCAAGGCTAATATTCAAATTGGAAAATGGAATTTCAAAAGGGGGTGAGTTGAGGAACTGCAACAAAAAATATTCAAGACGTTTATTTGGATCGTTCTCCTGCTATTATGAAAAATTTAAAAAGTGGTTTGGTCGATTTCGAAATGGTGACTTCAATCTGAACGATAAATTTCGCTCTGGGTGATCTCCTGGCGTTGATAATGACTTTATCTTTGACTTAGTGAATAATAATCTACGAAGTACCTCTATAGAGATTACTGGGAGACTATATGTTGACAATTCGACTGCATTTCCGTCATTTAAAGCAACTTGGATACACTTCGAAACGCGATATATAGGTTCCGCGCGTTTTGACAGAACAGAACAAACTGAATCGTCTTTCCACAGACATTATTCTCCTAGCCTGTCAACAAAACGAACCTTTCTTGGATCAAGTCATAACTGGAGATGAAAAATAGGTTATGTGTAACAACATAATAAGAAAAAGAAGCTGGAAGCATGGAAGTAAAAGAGCAGAATTTATGGCAAAGGCTGAATTGCATCCAAAGTGTTGTTGTCTGTTGGGATTGCAGAGGAATAATTTTTTACGCGTTTCTTCCACGTGGCTAAACAATAACTGCGAAGAAGTACTGTAAGCAACTCACCCAACTCAATGTTGAAATCCAATCAAAACGTCCAAATTTGGTCAATCGAAAAGGCGTCATCTTTCACCATAACAACGCTAGACCACATGTCGCTCAACAGACACTGCAAAAACTTAGGGAATTAAAATGGGAAATCCTCCAGTACTCGCCGCGCCGTATTCCCCTGACCTTGTCCCTTCAGATTTTCATATGTTTTGTTCTCTGCAAAATAATTCCAACAGCAAAAAATTTGATTTTATGGAAGAAGTCAAAAACTATCTTACGACTTTCTTTGACGAGAAACCACGCAGTTTCTACACAGAAAGAATTTAAAAACTTATAAAACGATGAGAGTAATAGAAAATGATGGAGAGTACATTATTGATTAATATATACTATTTTTCATGAAAATGTGTTGTATTTAATTTGGTTTATAATCGGGCCCGAGCTTTTGCAATCACCCAATACAACATCGTTTTGTCAAAGTAATTGTCTTCGTAAATAACTTCCAAATTAAATATAATGGTTCGAGGCATCTCTACGTGCTTTATGAAAAACTTAATTACAGGATTATACCCAATTTGTTCCATAGTTTCCTTTATGGAATTCAAACTTGATCCATATGTCAGTAAGAGGTTTTAAATTGGTGTAATATTGAGCAAAAAAGCCCTCTTTCTGCCGAATCCCCTAAATAAATCATTCGTATTTCTGTTAGTATTGATTTTTATAAAAAGTTTTATAAAGAAGTAATTTTTTTGGTATGGTTGTGAACTTAGCAAATAGTTAGACATTTTAGCAAAAATGGAGTAAAAACTATCAAGAAAATCACTCAGAGCTTAAAATTTTAAAAAAAGTTGAGAAATCTCATTTGTCTTGATTCCTGAGTGGATATAATATAAACTTTATATTTCATTCTGCGCACATATGTAACCTAATAATATTATGTATTCTATTCTACGCACAAAACAAAAGAGTTGAGAAAATAACTACATATTTGAAAATTTACATTTTTAAAGTTTTATTATCCCATTTTCCGTAAATCTAAGTTTAGTTATTCGGCTAGTGACGTTTTAAATTCTAATTGCAATACTCTATTTATCTTAATAAATAGAAAATAATATATTAAATTATTGAAAATATATTTTAATATTTCTTAACTTAAAAGTTGAGTTCCCAAGGAGCAGTTGTGCTCAATTTATAGAAAGATCTCTCCTATGTAAACCACCGTCCTCATATGCGCAGAAATAATTCTCACTGTGTAGTTTTTCCGGATCTGGCAACGATTACATTCTTACTCTGATCGAGACCATAGAGATATTAGAATAGAGGAGAGAAAATATATAGCCTGCTATAAAGCGAAAGCGTATAGTCGTTAAAAAGAGAAGGAAATATATGAACAATTCTGCCTCTGATACCCTGCGCTTGAGTGTTGAATTTCGGTGCCGAGTAAGAGAGACAGAATGACTCTCATATTAATTTCTTTCTATTTCTATGAGCATCACGCTTTTCGCAAGAACTTACCTCCTCTATTCTAATATCTCTATGATCGAGACACGAGTTTGTGTTGGGTTTTAATGTTTTGGAGTATTTTTCGAGGTTATGTTTATATTGGGTTTTTAATAGTTTTAACTTTATCACTTTTTATATTTTTTAAAAAATTCTCAATCTCTTTTTATTTGCTCTCTTTTTCAGGGACATTATTTCAGTAATATTCAGTCATAGTTAATAAAATAAGATTGACCAAATTATTAGCGATAAAAATCCCAAATAAAAAATTAAAATTATCATCACGATAACGTCGAGGCATTTTAACGTGATGAAAATACTAAAATGGATCTCCTGGTCGGCAGGTAGGTTCACACACTCCTGGGTTATTCTTTGAGAATAATGAAAAATAATAAAAGAAACCAAGGTGGTAATAGTAAATAAAGTACTGGGTTTGTTAAGTGTTTATGATGTACATTGTGTCCAAAAAAAATGCGGAAGTTTGCGTGTACATCGTCTGTCCAAAAAGTTACCGGACTACTTCAATAAAAAAATAGAAATATTAAAAGTGAACATTTTATTACTTCAGATGTTTTAGAGAGTCCCTTCCGACCTCAATACAACGTTCAGAATGTTCATACAACTATGTGGAACTTTGTTAGAAAAATGTTCTTTAGATCATGTTTAACTTCGCGCCGTCACAGTAGATTTAATGTCCTCAACAGATCGTCATAACGTTGACAAGTCATGTGTAGCATGATATTGTGGAATAATAAAAAGTTTGTGATAGGCTCGTATTGGTAACACTTCACGTCTCATCGCCAGTGATTATTTTCTGCAGAAAAGAGTCGTCTGCATTTCGATGAAGTTTCGGCTGGCGTTCACCCGTTGTCAGGTTGTGGGGAACAAACTTCGCACACACTGTCCTCGTGTTTAAAACATTTCGGGCAATGTCTTGAGCACTCAATTTAAAGATATTAAGCTTTTCTACCATCAATCTGCATGAAAGATGACGGTCGGTTTGAAGAAGATGACGAATTTTCGGCTGAACTGGCGCTATGACACCCTGAACTTGCATCATATTCAAGCGATTCCCGTCCTTAATATCCTAAGAATATCGGTGGGGATATCGGATAATCGTCAGCGTTGTTTTAAAATTATGTAGCGAAAACGCGAAAAATAGATAGGGACATTCTGTTCGATCACTGTGATATTATTTTATTTTGTTTTTCGTGATCGTTCTCTGTGTATATAGGTACAGATCAATGAACCAAATTCCTGAGTAAGATTAAAAGAAAACCACCACCTCTATCCCTTAAACGTAAACTTTTTGAAATATTTAGAACATCTATAAAAGTAACGATACTGAATAAGGTTGTGTAGGATCGTACTTAAAAATGTAATAATATGCTGAGTAAATACAATTTAGTGCAATATTAGGGTGGATAGTTTTAAACTTATTTTTATAACTTTTATACAATCTACATTTGATAGACTTATTTTTAGTGAGAACTATAAGCTGGTAAAAATGGAGTATTTTCTTATATTCAAAATTCAGTGTATGCTGTTAAAAAAGAAGCATAAAATCGAATTGTTAGTATCATGTTTTTTTCTCATTTTCCTAGTTTTTCCATTATATTAGACCGGTAGAGATAAAAGCAAAGAGATTGGAGTACGTCGATTTTGGTGAGCATAACTGGTCGGTTTTGTCATCTCTTCGCAAACTCAATATTTAAATAATTGCGTACCTCGCCCCAAAAGTATGAGGACGGTGGATAAACCACATTGTTTGTTCAACATCTCCCAACAACCTAGGTAGGTCTTTCTATACAAATAATCGAATTCCATCGTGTAGTCTGGCAATAGAAATAACAACCAAAAGTGTATGGTAGCTAAAAGCAGCCCATAAGTTCTTCGAAAATCATTATTCAAGATATTTCGAGAATCATTAAAAAGACATCTTAAAATTTTTTGACTATTTTTAAATATGAAACCTAATATAAGTTTTATATTTCAGGCAAATGGAAAGTACTGCCAGTTGATACTCATACATTAATTTCGTAAGTACATACCACACTTTAATGCCATAAATTTTGTCATTATAAATTCAGATTTTGAAATGATCTTTTACTATCTTTTATTATAAAATCAATAATAGAGTACACTAATATTAACACACAAGATGTAAATTGTTATATATTTACCTTAATAATTAAACTGAACGAATTAACTGAGTATACTGGCAAAGTCATATCTTGGAACCATCCCCCTTTTATATTTATTTTCGATCCATAATCGAACTAATATCAATGCAATAATTTGGGAGTCAGTAATGGATGTTCTTAATCCTAATGTACTAGCTGCGAGTTTTGGACCTTGAGACAAAACGAATGCTCATGATTCCATGGACTGCACATCGAACGACTTTTATCAATGCTAGATGACTCAGGGTACAGCAAAAATTATCAATGACCATATGAAGTAGACAACCTAAGCACTTTGGGTACATAATGAAGAAGAGAAGAACGAACGTATAGAGAAATTAATTTTTTCAGGGAGAGATTCCAGGACAAAGATCAAGAGGCCGCTCCCTATCTCGGCAACTTAATAGATGTTGTCCAGTGTTAGACCGGCATGAGGACGAAATTAATGACGACGTGTCCAGGATTACACATTCCCCCAAGGGAATTAATACTGAGAGAGAGAGAGAGAGAGAGAGAGAGAATGAGTATAGTAATATTTTATTATTTGCATCCGACAACGCTTTAATAAAAACAAACTAAAAAGTGAGTTTCCAGCAACTATGAATATATAAACAAACGGCACTAAATTCATTTCAAATAAACTCGGTTCAATATTTTCTCAGCAACTCTAAATCATAATAGTAATTATACCGTTAAAGTGAAAAGTATGTTGGCCGTAATATTCTGATACTAAACAATTAAACCTGGAAATAAGACAATATAGGGCGTCGCGAGAACTTCTATCAAAAGAACTATGCAAAAATATAATTTGGTCTTGATCCGTCGAACCGTGTCAAAATAAGTTAGACATTAAATGGTATTACTTACTAGTGACGATTTGCTTTTTTGTGAAACGCACATTATATATGGGTTTATATAGTTGGAAAAATATACCATTTTTTCAATCCCTTGAGTTTTGAATTAAAGTACTTACGTGTTAATAGCCAGTTTAGGAAACAGGATGATGAAAGAATTATTTTAGTTCAATTGAGAAATATAATACAGTCCATTTGGATTATCACTCGTATAACTTAAATTTGTCTGCTATATGTTTTAGGGCACCATAAATGTCAACCATAAAAAAAAACCCACATCCTAACATAAGTACATAGACTGTGGTAGTAATACAAAACCGAACATACATTTAGACATAAAGCACATAGAAGAAGAAAAATATAATTTTTTTAATAATAAATCAACTCGCTATTCCGCGAATAAAATTTGGAACGGAAATATGTTTGATCACTATAACCGAGTTCAGATTGGTCACGTACAAGAATGAATGTCGAGAATTAGCAAATGGCAAAATGACCCAACAAACAAAAGACTCCCTGAATCGCTATATTCCAAGCCTTTCCTCCAACGACTAGTAGTTTTTCTGAGGCCTATCCCTCTTCATCAGGTAGGCTTTAGGCAACCGGTAACTCGATCGTTTAATGACCAGAGTACCGTGGAGAGTATAAGGTTGGAACGACTCTCGGCTGGCTTATAGCAATCATGGTACTATATGTAACGTGGTACTTTTCACTGTTGGGTAATATACAAGCTCTTGCGCCATCTTTTATAGAGTGTTCGAACAAACGGAAACTGCTCCACTATAAAAACCTAACATTGTTAGGAAGGATAAAATCACATCGATATTTCCGAAATGAAAAATTACGGAATATGTTTGTTTACTTGATTGGTCACAGAAAAACAACAGAATTATCGAGAATTTGCAAATGCAAAATAACTAACTACCAGAGATCCACCGTAGAAATGTCTCCTGATAACCATAATTTGGACATTAAGAGTACCAATCAAACATAGACAAATTCCTCGTTTTTTTAAAAGTGCCTATTCGGTTCAAATGGTGTGGGTCAGT